>CAJQZP010000171.1:0-1200000 GCA_907164705.1 Parnassius apollo | reverse complement strand
TCGCGTAAATTTAAGAAATCATTAAGTATAGCTATTCAGCGAGGAAACTCAGCTAGCGTTGTTAGCACGATAACGCGGGAAGTAGGACTGTATGATTTTTTTATATTTAATATTGTATATATTTCTATGTTACATAAATAAATTAATAACACAATTGCAAAAAAACAAGGACTAACTAGTTACTACAAGCACTCTAGTATACTAGAACTTTCAAAATATTAAAAAAAAAAACTAAATCAGGAATACAATGTATACTTATAAATTATTTATTAACGAATATTTTAAAATTCATTTTAACACAAGTTTGCTTAATTTTGTAATTCTTCTCCTCCTAAATGGATTGATTGATTTTAGATGGTTCACCTGGATAGTTCTTAGCTGTTGTTGGAACCGGTAGGTGGCGCTGCTGTCGATATCCAGAAATCAAGTAAAGCTTGGGCTCTAGATAAAATTAATAGAATGGTGTCCTAGTGTCCTAGGCTTTTCTAGATTTCTCCATTATGTTACTCGAGTCGTGATTATCGGGGTGAGTAGTTAGTTACCGATGACAAGTTGGAAGGGGTCCTTGAAGCTCCAGACGGCTGCGAGGCTGGCGGCGCGGTCCAGGCAGCCGAAGAGTGCGCCGAGCAGCAGCAGCTTGCCGGCCGCCGGGTGCAGCGGCAGGCGCGCCAGGTGCCAGCCCAGCGGCGTCAGCGTCTCGCGGGTGTCCAGCGCGCCGCACCTGCTCGCCGCCCACGAACATTACCATTACCGTTACACACTGCCAAAACTTCACTGCTGCCTTTTTTATAGAATAAAGGTGACAAAGGAGCTCACAGTCCAACTAATGGTAAGTGGATGCTGTAGCCTTTAGACATCTACATTTATCCTCGATTAAGAATCAAAATGCAGATGCGTTTCTACCGCAGTTATAATATACAGATGCAGCATGGCTCTACCATGTTAAAAGTCAAAGTATACTCATGTAAGTATTAACTCATGATAGAATGCGGAAAGAAATACCGATCACTGAACTATGTACTACATAACTTAAATTAAAAAATTTACAACTTTTTTTTTCATAGAATAAGGGTGACAAACGACACAATCCACCTGATGGTAAAAGGATGCTAGACATTTACATTTAACCTCGATTAAGAATCAAAACGCAGATGCGTTTTCACCCCTGAGGACTAAGATTGAATGCCTATCTTCCAGTAAAAAAGGGTCTCCGGATCTCTGTACTCACCCTAGGAAACACAGCAATATTAAGCTGCTATTTTACGTTGGCATTCTGTGAGAGCGTGGTGCTTCCCTGGTCGAGCCAACCCATTCGTGCTACAACAATAATATAGCTGCAGCGTGGCTCTACCACGTATAAAAACTTCCGAAACAAAAAGAACTGATGATTCTCAAACAGTTGAACGAATTTTCTTAAAACATAGCTAAGAACACTATCGATTAAGACACCTTTCAAACGAAAAAAAAAAAACCCATCAAAATCGGTTGATACGTTCAGGAACTATGATTTCACAGATAGACACACAAACGTATATAATACCTCACCGTTTTCGTTGGGGATTATTTAATTAAAATATAACAGAAAACTCAGACAAATACTTTCAGGAACTATGATTTCACAGATAGACACACAAACGTATATAATACCTCACCGTTTTCGTTGGGGATTATTTAATTAAAATATAACAGAAAACTCAGACAAATACTTTCAGGAACTATGATTTCACAGATAGACACACAAACGTATATAATACCTCACCGTTTTCGTTGGGGATTATTTAATTAAAATATAACAGAAAACTCAGACAAATACTTTCAGGAACTATGATTTCACAGATAGACACACAAACGTATATAATACCTCACCGTTTTCGTTGGGGATTATTTAATTAAAATATAACAGAAAACTCAGACAAATACTTTCAGGAACTATGATTTCACAGATAGACACACAAACGTATATAATACCTCACCGTTTTCGTTGGGGATTATTTAATTAAAATATAACAGAAAACTCAGACAAATACTTTCAGGAACTATGATTTCACAGATAGACACACAAACGTATATAATACCTCACCGTTTTCGTTGGGGATTATTTAATTAAAATATAACAGAAAACTCAGACAAATACTTTCAGGAACTATGATTTCACAGATAGACACACAAACGTATATAATACCTCACCGTTTTCGTTGGGGATTATTTAATTAAAATATAACAGAAAACTCAGACAAATACTTTCAGGAACTATGATTTCACAGATAGACACACAAACGTATATAATACCTCACCGTTTTCGTTGGGGATTATTTAATTAAAATATAACAGAAAACTCAGACAAATACTTTCAGGAACTATGATTTCACAGATAGACACACAAACGTATATAATACCTCACCGTTTTCGTTGGGGATTATTTAATTAAAATATAACAGAAAACTCAGACAAATACTTTCAGGAACTATGATTTCACAGATAGACACACAAACGTATATAATACCTCACCGTTTTCGTTGGGGATTATTTAATTAAAATATAACAGAAAACTCGGACAAATACTTTCAGGAACTATGATTTCACAGATAGACACACAAACGTATATAATACCTCACCGTTTTCGTTGGGGATTATTTAATTAAAATATAACAGAAAACTCAGACAAATACTTTCAGGAACTATGATTTCACAGATAGACACACAAACGTATATAATACCTCACCGTTTTCGTTGGGGATTATTTAATTAAAATATAACAGAAAACTCAGACAAATACTTTCAGGAACTATGATTTCACAGATAGACACACAAAAGTATATAATACCTCACCGTTTTCGTTGGGGATTATTTAATTAAAATATAACAGAAAACTCAGACAAATACTTTCAGGAACTATGATTTCACAGATAGACACACAAACGTATATAATACCTCACCGTTTTCGTTGGGGATTATTTAATTAAAATATAACAGAAAACTCAGACAAATACTTTCAGGAACTATGATTTCACAGATAGACACACAAACGTATATAATACCTCACCGTTTTCGTTGGGGATTATTTAATTAAAATATAACAGAAAACTCAGACAAATACTTTTCAGGAACTATGATTTCACAGATAGACACACAAACGTATATAATACCTCACCGTTTTCGTTGGGGATTATTTAATTAAAATATAACAGAAAACTCAGACAAATACTTTCAGGAACTATGATTTCACAGATAGACACACAAACGTATATAATACCTCACCGTTTTCGTTGGGGATTATTTAATTAAAATATAACAGAAAACTCAGACAAATACTTTCAGGAACTATGATTTCACAGATAGACACACAAACGTATATACTACCTCACCGTTTTCGTTGGGGATTATTTAATTAAAATATAACAGAAAACTCAGACAAATACTTTCAGGAACTATGATTTCACAGATAGACACACAAACGTATATAATACCTCACCGTTTTCGTTGGGGATTATTTAATTAAAATATAACAGAAAACTCAGACAAATACTTTCAGGAACTATGATTTCACAGATAGACACACAAACGTATATAATACCTCACCGTTTTCGTTGGGATTATTTAATTAAAATATAACAGAAAACTCAGACAAATACTTTCAGGAACTATGATTTCACAGATAGACACACAAACGTATATAATACCTCACCGTTTTCGTTGGGGATTATTTAATTAAAATATAACAGAAAACTCAGACAAATACTTTCAGGAACTATGATTTCACAGATAGACACACAAACGTATATAATACCTCACCGTTTTCGTTGGGGATTATTTAATTAAAATATAACAGAAAACTCAGACAAATACTTTCAGGAACTATGATTTCACAGATAGACACACAAACGTATATAATACCTCACCGTTTTCGTTGGGGATTATTTAATTAAAATATAACAGAAAACTCAGACAAATACTTTCAGGAACTATGATTTCACAGATAGACACACAAACGTATATAATACCTCACCGTTTTCGTTGGGGATTATTTAATTAAAATATAACAGAAAACTCAGACAAATACTTTCAGGAACTATGATTTCACAGATAGACACACAAACGTATATAATACCTCACCGTTTTCGTTGGGGATTATTTAATTAAAATATAACAGAAAACTCAGACAAATACTTTCAGGAACTATGATTTCACAGATAGACACACAAAAGTATATAATACCTCACCGTTTTCGTTGGGGATTATTTAATTAAATTAAAACAGAAAACTCAGACAAATACTTTCAGGAACTATGATTTCACAGATAGACACACAAACGTATATAATACCTCACCGTTTTCGTTGGGGATTATTTAATTAAAATATAACAGAAAACTCAGACAAATACTTTCAGGAACTATGATTTCACAGATAGACACACAAACGTATATAATACCTCACCGTTTTCGTTGGGGATTATTTAATTAAAATATAACAGAAAACTCAGACAAATACTTTCAGGAACTATGATTTCACAGATAGACACACAAACGTATATAATACCTCACCGTTTTCGTTGGGGATTATTTAATTAAAATATAACAGAAAACTCAGACAAATACTTTCAGGAACTATGATTTCACAGATAGACACACAAACGTATATAATACCTCACCGTTTTCGTTGGGGATTATTTAATTAAATTAAAACAGAAAACTCAGACAAATACTTTCAGGAACTATGATTTCACAGATAGACACACAAACGTATATAATACCTCACCGTTTTCGTTGGGGATTATTTAATTAAAATATAACAGAAAACTCAGACAAATACTTTCAGGAACTATGATTTCACAGATAGACACACAAACGTATATAATACCTCACCGTTTTCGTTGGGGATTATTTAATTAAAATATAACAGAAAACTCAGACAAATACTTTCAGGAACTATGATTTCACAGATAGACACACAAACGTATATAATACCTCACCGTTTTCGTTGGGGATTATTTAATTAAAATATAACAGAAAACTCAGACAAATACTTTCAGGAACTATGATTTCACAGATAGACACACAAACGTATATAATACCTCACCGTTTTCGTTGGGGATTATTTAATTAAATTAAAACAGAAAACTCAGACAAATACTTTCAGGAACTATGATTTCACAGATAGACACACAAACGTATATAATACCTCACCGTTTTCGTTGGGGATTATTTAATTAAAATATAACAGAAAACTCAGACAAATACTTTCAGGAACTATGATTTCACAGATAGACACACAAACGTATATAATACCTCACCGTTTTCGTTGGGGATTATTTAATTAAAATATAACAGAAAACTCAGACAAATACTTTCAGGAACTATGATTTCACAGATAGACACACAAACGTATATAATACCTCACCGTTTTCGTTGGGGATTATTTAATTAAAATATAACAGAAAACTCAGACAAATACTTTCAGGAACTATGATTTCACAGATAGACACACAAACGTATATAATACCTCACCGTTTTCGTTGGGGATTATTTAATTAAAATATAACAGAAAACTCAGACAAATACTTTCAGGAACTATGATTTCACAGATAGACACACAAACGTATATAATACCTCACCGTTTTCGTTGGGGATTATTTAATTAAAATATAACAGAAAACTCAGACAAATACTTTCAGGAACTATGATTTCACAGATAGACACACAAACGTATATAATACCTCACCGTTTTCGTTGGGGATTATTTAATTAAAATATAACAGAAAACTCAGACAAATACTTTCAGGAACTATGATTTCACAGATAGACACACAAACGTATATAATACCTCACCGTTTTCGTTGGGGATTATTTAATTAAAATATAACAGAAAACTCAGACAAATACTTTCAGGAACTATGATTTCACAGATAGACACACAAACGTATATAATACCTCACCGTTTTCGTTGGGGATTATTTAATTAAAATATAACAGAAAACTCAGACAAATACTTTCAGGAACTATGATTTCACAGATAGACACACAAACGTATATAATACCTCACCGTTTTCGTTGGGGATTATTTAATTAAAATATAACAGAAAACTCAGACAAATACTTTCAGGAACTATGATTTCACAGATAGACACACAAACGTATATAATACCTCACCGTTTTCGTTGGGGATTATTTAATTAAAATATAACAGAAAACTCAGACAAATACTTTCAGGAACTATGATTTCACAGATAGACACACAAACGTATATAATACCTCACCGTTTTCGTTGGGGATTATTTAATTAAAATATAACAGAAAACTCAGACAAATACTTTCAGGAACTATGATTTCACAGATAGACACACAAACGTATATAATACCTCACCGTTTTCGTTGGGGATTATTTAATTAAAATATAACAGAAAACTCAGACAAATACTTTCAGGAACTATGATTTCACAGATAGACACACAAACGTATATAATACCTCACCGTTTTCGTTGGGGATTATTTAATTAAAATATAACAGAAAACTCAGACAAATACTTTCAGGAACTATGATTTCACAGATAGACACACAAACGTATATAATACCTCACCGTTTTCGTTGGGGATTATTTAATTAAAATATAACAGAAAACTCAGACAAATACTTTCAGGAACTATGATTTCACAGATAGACACACAAACGTATATAATACCTCACCGTTTTCGTTGGGGATTATTTAATTAAAATATAACAGAAAACTCAGACAAATACTTTCAGGAACTATGATTTCACAGATAGACACACAAACGTATATAATACCTCACCGTTTTCGTTGGGGATTATTTAATTAAAATATAACAGAAAACTCAGACAAATACTTACTGCTGCAGATGCCTAACAGCCCATTGCACAGTAGATGGACAGGGAGGTGAAGGCATCATACTGAAAGCGTCACACGCTATTCCCAGCCTCAACCTCTTTATACTGAGCACCGGCTCCAATAAATTACTCCTCTGCAACTCGGGCAACATTCGCTCGTCAAGTTTCGATGCGCGAAATGACGTCATCATGTGGTAGCAAATGCCAGGCTGGCAACGACCGGCGCGACCACGCCTATAGATAAAAAATTTGATAAAACATTAATTACATGATGGCGTATACACTACAGGCCTTATGTGTACGCATCATATCTGAGGACATTCTACATCTTATTTCTGAGAGAGTTATGCAGCAGTTAGATCGTCGCTCTAATGTAGGGAACTTTAAAAGTTCTCGATTTTTTTTTATTTCACAGACTTAAAAGGCATGTGGTAATCAGCATTTAATATTGTAACTAACGATTTCATTGATGACGGCAGATATGGGATTCGGTTGCTCAAGTGCTATGCTATTTATTATACATTAAAAATATAGTTTAGGTGAGATATTCATATAAAATATATTAAGATATGTATACAGAGTTATTTTTTAATAACCGGCCAAATTTGCAAAGAAGGTTCAGAATAAATAATATTGGAAATTGGTGAAGAAAAATTAATTAAAAAAAAAATAACAACACATTACGTTCTTTTTATCTTTTGAATTCAAAATGCGTGGTACACATTCGTAAGGGTCGATCTATAGGTAAAAACGTTGTTGGCCATAATTCACATTCAATTTGGGATAACTTCAAATAAAAGTAGAAGCCCTATTTACTCGTATTTTCAAAAACTACAATGACGGTAATCATTATTATTTATATATTTAAAATTAAGTTTAATTTGCCTACTCTTTGAAAAATTACCCTGTATACATAAAAGAAATGTTGTGTCGGGGTATGATCTTATCAAATTGTAGCGGCTGTAATGTAAGATCCAGTCATGGTATAAGGCCGTCATTTTTGTTTTTAAACAAGAGTCCTTAAAAAAGTGGATAGTAAAAAATATGTGTATTTTCCTTGCTAATAACGGCGGTGAAATTGGACAATTTCAGTAATTATGAAATATAAAAACTTTTTTAAAATGATTAATTATTTATGAAAATAACTTAGCAACATGGTAGTGATAGATATATATTGTATTGCTAAGAAATATTTGCTCTTGTGCCATTACTCATTATCCAGGGAGAAAACAGAGGAATATGTTCGAATGGACTTAACGGCCATAACGCAGTCCGGCTGAAACTTAAACTAAAGCTTCCAAAAGGGACATTCATATAATTTAATAACATATCAGATAAATATAATTTACCTTTGTCGCAAATTAGCTTGCGAAACCCATTCGTTTTTCAGTGTTGATATATTATCCTCAACATTGAACCCGCTCATTTTAACCCTTCCACAATCGATCACATAAATAATATCATCTATGGTTATGGACGTTTCTGCTATATTTGTGGCTATTATGATTTTACGAACATTTTCTGGAGGCCTTTCGAATATTTTGTGTTGTTCAAGAGTCGGCAACTTAGAGTGCAGTGGGTAAATTTCGTAACAATTGCTAGTAAAGAAGTTGGTATCGTTCATCATTCTCAATAACTTAGATATTTCGCCGATACCGGGTAAGAATATCAGAACAGCGCCCGGATTTCCTTTACATATGTACTTTAAAAGTTCTAATATCAGCTCCAAGTTCATATCTTCAATTCTAGAGTCTTGAAGTGTCTTGTATACGTTCATATCAAGAGTTCTTTTCTTCGATTCTAACCACTCAGCTGAAATATCACAAAAATGCTAAGCTATGATATTAATAAATGATACATTTTATACAAATAATTATACTATTTATTGTTTAAACTTCGTCCGCGTGAAATATATTACAGTTGGATTTAATTTGTTTTGATTTTTTACGCGGAATCATAATTGTTTTTCTAAAATAAGGTAGCCTAAGTTACTCCTTACAACATCAGCTATCTGCCAGTGAAAGTCCCGTCAAAATGGGTCCAGCGATTTCAGAGATTAGCCGGAACAAACAGAATGACAAAAATTTTAAAAATTGTTTTTTTGTTATAAGTCCCGTATATACTTTAATATGTATTTAGTAAAATAATGTTATTTTGACATTACAAACAGATACTTCATTTATTTGTTTATTTTATATACAATATGTAACGTAATTAACGCACACCCTCAGACACCCCAATTAGTATATTATGTTATAATCATAACACATACATTGAATTTTTAGTTAAACATTTTTATGCACTGATTATTTATCAAATTATTTAATAACTAACAATACTGATTCCGGAAGAATGATGTGGTCACAGTACAAATCCACGAACGCAAAGACTTTAACGTGCTTGAAATAATGTTCATTTTTCTTTATTTTTATTGAATGACAGAATTAGTAATAATACAAATAAAACTGCACTCTTAAAAGTCTTATTGCCTTAAGTTACGGTCCTATTCAGTTTGTTTTTACTGTACAGATTTAGTGTGACTGTAATTTACGTAGTTTTAATTATTTTTGGGATACAAAATTACCTATATTAAAAATGATAGGAATCGATTCAGTAAACGATTCTGAACAAATTACTTTCTCAAAGTGCGTTAACTATGTTACATGTTGTATACATTTAACAAATAAATAAGAAAATATTTTTTATTAAATTACATGTTAGAGTGCTTAAATAATTTACCCTCCTATTACTTATTTATCTTTTTATTATTTTAGACATATCTACGCTTACAGGTCGAATCTAATTAAATTATTAAATAAAACCCGACCAACCCACTAAAAGGTATGTAATTAATTACATTTATTTATTATTCATTGATTACATAAGCACTGCCGGCATTTGAATTCTACTTAGTATCTCGTATAACTATAACAGTAATCACCATTATAGAAATTATATTTTTCGAAAACAGCACTTAATTCGTTAAGGGCCCAGTCTTGTAAAACTTAGTGTTCTCGCAAAATTTGCAGAAAAACAAATATTTTTTATAGTATTTCAAAAAGAAAAAGTAAAGCATATTTTACATTTATATAAAGTGTAAGATTTGAAATTTTCGAAACTGTTTTTTAATTTTATTCTGGTGTTTAAATTAATAGCTCTATTAGGCGTTAAACATGCCTATGTTTCGGTTACATGCGTAAAAGGTCTTATTAAAGCCTCTGCTATGTACAAACTATAACAAAATCAAAAAAAGTATTCAGATCACATTTATTTACATATTGTCTACAATAATCTGATCTGGGCATCATGGACTTTATGCCAGCGCAATGCTGGCATAAAGTCGGACCACCTCTTGTCCCGCTAGGTCCGCCGTTGTTCTGCACAAGTACATTCGTTGCCCAGCTGTTAGTCTCTGAACTGTGATGTAACATACCTATTTCAGCCTTATAGCGTATATCTTTCTCCATTTCTCCTGCCGCACGATTTCTATTCCTATACTGGTGCCATTTAGGTCGATTTTTTTGTTTTTGTGTTGTTGTTATACCCGGAAGTTTGTATTTTGTCAACTGAAGAATTTCCTCCATAAACACGTCTTTAACAGGATATGCTAATCCCTCTATATGCATAATAGAACAATTATCGTAATAAGCGGACAAATTCTCAGCATCCAGAGTAGCACTCATTAGGACAAGTTTCAAGTCTTTTCGCCTCTTTAATACCTTAAAGAAATCAGGAGTGTGTTATTTAAGGGGGAATATACTACCTCAAATGGCTTAGCAAGATCCTCCGTTATACCGAAAATATTGCAGCATTAATCTTGAAATAAATATATGGTAAAGTTGAGGATTAATGTTAAGTACTATGTTAGACGAAAACATGATTCCGTTATCCGGTATTCATAAAATACTTTAAATAAGATCATGAAACTTTGCATACTAACTGAACTAACTATAAAGCAGGGCTTATGTTTTTTATTTTTTTTAATTACCATTATTTTCACTGTAAAAAGAAATTACCTAAACTATCGGCGTCCTGAAACTTGTTTCCTGCCGCCCGGTTCCAAGTTTTAAAGTATTTTATGAATAACAGCGGTTTATTGTTCAGTTTGGAGGTAACTTTGGATTTTTTTCTATCGAGAAAATTTTACGGTATCATGTTTTCGTCTAACATAGTACTTAAAACATTAATCCTCAAATTTACCATATATTTATTTCAAAATTAATGCTGCAATATTTTCGGTATAACGGAGGATCTTGCTAAACCATTTGAGGTTATATTCCCCCTTAATTATAGATAAAAATATTATGTTAATGAAATCAAATCATATAAGAAAAAACAAAGAGGCTCTAAATATAGCTGCTGAGAATGAAAATATAATTAACATTAAGTCATTTTTTCGTCGTCGGCGGTCGAGCTGCTAATGAATGATATTTACATTAAAAAATGTATCATGAAAGGAAAAGAAAATAAAAGTGAATGCGAGGTATAAGTGATGGTTTTTGAATAAGACGAAAGTAAAACGGTATGCGAATCAAGAATAAAAGGGGAGTTAGTTAAGCTAGAGTGTTTAGGAGTCACGAGTGGTAGTAAATAATAAGGATATAGATCGAAGAGTAAATGTAGGACACGGGATGCATGGGACCCTCGACGTCATTGAGTTTGTGTATTGTGTCAAAAAAGGCACATAATGTAGCAATTCAAAATGCTCTGTTATTCTCTACATTTATGTTTGGTAGAAAAAGTTGGGTGTGGCAGAAGCATGAGAGTAAAATTATTAATGCTGTAATAATGCAGTCATTAAGAAGTATATTAGGTGTGTATATTCTCGACACAATTGATATATATAAGGTGAATATATAGGAGTACTGCAGTGAGACTAATATTTCTAGTAACTAGTAAGGCGGTTTATTAAGAACTAACGAACATAAGCATCTTTACTACGAACGTAAGTACTCTTTCCACTTAAAAGAAAGATCTAATCCAAGAAATAATCCTGTATAATTTTTTAAATTTATTTGCGTATTTGTCAGTATTATGCATCTATATTATGCACCCGCTGGACGAATGGTTGCACTGTCTGCAGGGAATTAGTAACCGGAAGAAATGTCTGCCAAAATGAATATAAGTTTAAAAGAGTTTAATAAATAACATATATAAATTTCAGATTTGTTATAGTGCCTTTGAAATTTTTTTTGAATATTCAAAAGTGGCTGCCGTGACGTCAGAACTGTTAAAATTGTCTGCCATAATTATTTTCCGATTACAGTAGAGTTATACAACGGCAGAATTGTTAAAATACTTTTGAAATTTACCCGATTTCCATACCTGTCACACCTGAGTGACTCCGAACCTACCATGGCCGGGCTTAGTTAGTCCCCATGTATTGATTAATGAGTATAATAGACTCACTGGACGAAAGATTTGTTAAAATATATGTTGTCTGTTTTAAGCTGGCTCTTAGACTATGTCATCCAATGAAAAAAAAATTTAAACTGGTGCAATAGGATTTAAAAACAATATTATAAGATAACTTGTTATGGTTAGTTCTTTTTTTTTTGGTTTCTTGTTACCTGTTTTAACATACACATAGATAAATCCACGTGACAATCCCTCTCATGTACTTCATCCAAAATTATATGACTCCAGTTAGTCAGACCCTGATTTACTTCTAATTCAACCAAAAGGATACCAGTGGTACAGTACTGTATACTACCACGGCTTCTCTCTTCTTTTCTGAAATTATTATAACAATATAAATGTCCTCCAGACCGGATTTCGGTCACGGCGGCCAGCCTCAACGAAGACTAACCCACGGCGCACAGGTGCACTCTATATTTTCTCACTCTCATAGTCCGATTGGAAGGTAAACCAAAACGACCGGAGAGAGATCAGGCGCAGGACCTACGGCTCTACGTGTTTTCCGAGTCACGGGGACACAGCCAACTTCCATACTTCGAACAGCAGAATTTCTTGACGGGATAACTCAATATAACTGATTTTTTTGGCCCGACCCAGGATTCGGACCGGATTATATGATAGCCAGATTCATGAAGAATAGTATAGGCGGCATACTATTTAGCATTAGGCTAGCCTACCTCCTTAAATATTAATTTTTGTTAAGCAAGTTGGAAGAAAAGGCGCTCCCGAACTGCTTTATCCGCGTACGCTGGCGTAATGGGTAGTGACACATACATACAATGTTCTACAAAAATATTGATCTTTACTCCATCTAAAAAAGTCCGCTATACCATATGCCGATTTTTTATACATAAGCCACAATAAGGTATTAAGCGATAAAAATATTGAAAATTAAAGTGATTTAGGAGCGTTATTATTAGGCATGGCATAATCTTTACGAGCGCATCTGCAATTCCCCTGGTGTTGCTGTCGTTCATGCGCGGCGGTAATCACTTATCATCAGGTGAACCGCATGCTCGTTTGCCCCCTCTCCAATAAAAAAAAACGAAGTTTACTTTTATAATCAATACAATTTTATGAAGATAAACTTTGCTCTTTATAACATGTTATTTGGGCGCGTAGTTTAAGAGATATAGAATTTAAAAAAAAACCTTTTTACTGGAAACAAGGCATTTCATCTTAGTCCTCAGGAAGTGACAACACATCTGCATTTTGATTCTAAATTGAGGATAAATGTAGATATCTATGGGCTACAGTATCCACTTACCATCAGGAGGACTATGTGCTCGTTTGTCACACTATGCTACAAAAAAAATTAAAATAAATCAACACTCGGCTCGGTGCGTGAACGATATATAAACCTAGCCACCCTATGAGATTTGAGAGAAACCCGCGCTGAACGCCTATCGAACGCTAACGCACACCGCGTTAATTACGTTACATATTGTATAGGCACCCCAATTAGTATATTATGTTATAATCATAATACATACACTGAATTTTTAGTTAAACATTTTTATGCACTGATTATTTATCAAATTAGTTTGTTTATACTAACCGCTTCCAGAAGAATGTTGTGGTCACAGTACAAATTCACGAACGCAAAGACTTTAACGTGCTTGAAATAAAGTTCATTTTTCTTTATTTTTATTGAATGACAGAATTAGTAATAATACAAATAAAATTGCACTCTTAAAAGTCTTATTGCCTTAAGTTACGGTCCTATTCAGTTTGTTTTGACTGTACAGATTTAGTGTGACTGTAATTTACGTAGTTTTAATTATTTTTGGGATAAAAAATTACCTATATTAAAAATGATAGGAATCGATTCAGTAAACGATTCTGAACAAACTACTTTCTCAAAGTGGGTTAATTATGTTACGTGTTGTATAAGCGTGGCTCACACACGTGATATACACCATTGAAACCGCGGAGTACAGCTAGTATCTTTATAATATAATCATAATAAATAAACACATTTGTTTTCATATTTGTATCTTGAAGTATAATACAAAGTAAAAACTGATGATACTTACCTTTCTAATCTCACTGAATACCCAACAGAATTACCCATCTCCTCTCCTCGTTCTTGTGCAACCCTCATGGCAAGAGAGGAAGCAGCTATCCTCCGTGGTTGAGTTACCAATATCTTTACATTAGCGCCTTTATTATTCTTTATAGCTTCATCTAATATAAGCTGTGGAATCTGAAAAACGAAATGAGTTATATATCTATCTATCTTCCAGCAGTACTTAATGAAACTTTTTCAATATTTCAATTATCAAAGAATAAAAAAATCACGGTAACAAGCGCCGTAGCAGCACAGGGACTAAGCGCACGCTGTAAATATCACGGTACACGAGCAACCCGGGTTCGATCCCCGCCGGCACAAATGATATTGTTAATTGCAATTTCAAGTGCTGATTTACCACGTGCTCGGCGGTGAAGGAAAACATCGTTAGGAAACCGGCATGTCGAAAATAAGAAAAAAAATCCACGACATGTGAAGTTCGCCAACACGCATTGGGGTAGCGCGACGGATAATTTCTTGTCCTTTAACCCACTCAGAAATGAGAGGAGGCCTGTGCCAAACAGCCGGATGTATAAAGGGTGTAACTTTAACTTTTAACGTTAAGGGTAAAATTAGTATAATATAGTATAGTACTCTTAGTATACCAAGTAAATAACATATTGCCTGCATCAGTCAAAATATTTTTATTCAAAACTGGCCATTACAAAGCCCTTTTTTTAATTCACAAAGCCAATGCTTCAGAAAGTACATACTGTGGGAGACCTTGTGAGAAGAAGCAGCAAGAAACTCATAAGTAGACTATTTTACTCCCAAGAGTTACAATTTATCCTTTTAACCTAAAAACCATAAGTAAAAAAATCTCAAGCTCATTATTTCCATACATTCTTATCTATATAGGATTAAGAATCCTTTTTGCATGCACTTTGAATTTATACAAAGGTAAATCAATAAATATTACTACCCAAAAATAAGCTGCTAGTCATAATATGCAGTCTGTACTTTGGTACAATAAGTTCAAATTTAATGCGTGTGCCAAAACTATGGACAAAACTTTAACATAATTTTTTATAACATGAATATATAGATACACATATACGATTATTTACTGAAGTTAATAGATGTTAGAAATTAGTTGAAGAATTAACTATTTTGTCTTACGCCTCCCAAAGATGTGTTTTTGGGGCCCCTAGATAGAATGTGACTTAGACTTGAACCTAATTGAGTGAGACAAGCATAATATATAAATGTAAAAGATTTGTGTCTTATGTTTTTACTGTAACTACAATTAAAACTTTATTTAGTATTTCATACAGGTCAAGCAGTTGAAGGTATTCTCAATGAGTGAAAAAGGATATAAAAATACTTGCTGTATTATGTTCTTCAGGAGGTCATTTCAAAAGCTATCATTTTTAAAAACCACTATTACAGTTTGCAGTCTTTGGTTCTTTTCTTCGGGTACAGGTGTACTATAGTTCACCTAAGTCTAGCCAAGCAGGGCCGAAGTAAATGGCCTGCCCGAGGCTTCAGGTGTGTATTGGTGGACTACTGAGGTTGAATTCGAGGCCATAGAGGTTTGTTGGTATGGTAGCGGGAGGTGAGGAAAAACAGCTTTGCGAGGCGCCGCTCAGTCTACTCTACTACCGCAGTTTCCAATATGTCATTAAAATCAAAATTAACATGAAATTGGCTGCAAGAGCCATAGAATAAAGGTGAACAAATCAACTTACATAAAATTCTTTTCTAAAAAAATATATTTTCTAGTCACAATGTCCTCCAGACCGAATTTCGATCACGGCGGCCAGCCTCAACGTAGACTAACTAACCTTTGGCGCAGAACAGGATTATAGTGGCATAGACCGCTGGGACAGTAAACCGACAAGACCGTAAAGAGATCAGGAGTAGGACCAACGGCTTTACGTGCTTTCCGAGGCACGGGGGTTAGACACCGCCAAATTCCTGACTCTGGGCAGCTACTGAGAATATCGTAAACTCAAAACTGATTATTTTTTGCCCGAAGCAGGATTTCAACCCGGGACTTCATGATCAGCACATCACACTACTTTATTTTCAAACACTAGACTACTAAACCAACAAGGCAGTTCTAGTTACAAGTACATTATTTATTACCATGAGGCCTGCCCCGTAGATTGTCTCATAGACATATTTTTTTGTTTTTGTTTTTTTTAACTATCACACAACGCCATCTAGTCCCAAGCTAAGCAGAGCTTGTGTTATGGGTACTAGACAACTGATAAATATACTTATATATTTCTAACTACATAAATATTATAGATAAAATACAACCAGACACAGGACAAATGATCGTGCTCATCACACAAACATTAAATGATTTTGTCCTGGGTGGGAATCGAACCCACGACCTCTGGCATAGCAGTCAGGGTCACTAACCACTAGACCAACAGGCCTAGTGTTGGTCTAGTGGTTAGTATTTATTATTACTATGTTTTCCAACCTCAAAACAGTCCTCACAACCTTTAAACAGTCACTCACCTGTGTTGATTTTCCACAGCCAGTCTCACCGCTAATGACAACAACTTGGTTTTTATTTATAAGACTTAAGATTTCTTCAGATTTCTTATATGTTGGTAATATTTCTCTGAATTTCAATAACCGCTTATAGCTATTTCTTGTAATCATTTCTTTGTATTCTTTATGAAAAGCATGACTAAGTTCATTTGTAAAATCGTCTGTGACATTTATACTTATACCTTTAGACAGACATTTCTCAAGCTTTTCGTCAAAAGTACCTGTGATTATATCGTCATATCCATATTTGTAACATGAAGAGGTTCTAAGAGATAGTTGTCTTACATTGTTATTAAACTGTATTTGATTTTCTGCTTTAACAGGTACGAAATCAGGGAGAGAAGAGGTACTTGGCTTATCATCCATAATCAAACAATCTGCTTCTTCTATCGGTTCTTGTTTTATATCTATTGATAATTTTTCATTTTTTTCAAGTTCTGTACTATTTTCCCTTACTTTTTTTTTTAACACATTGAGTGCCAAAAGTTAGCGTCATAGTGAAATCGGTGGCCACCATACAAATGGTGTTCTACGCATTATTACGTAGCTGGCACCCACTAGAAAAAAGTATCCCATGGATGCCAATCTACGCAATAGTACGTATTCGTAATATTACGTAGTCCGGCACCAATTACAACCCTTTCATCATATGATGCCAGTCTACGCAATATTACGTATTCATAATATTGCGTAGCTTGGCATCTCTGTTACTTACTTTCGTCCTGTTTACTCCTGCATTGCTAGGTGATTTTTTTCAAACCATTTTGTGGATTCATTAGTGCAAGCAACATACAACTACACAAAAGGCACAAAAGGGTCTGTACAAAAACATGCCCGTTTTAGGTATTGGAAAGATACTAATCAGGAAGAAATGCGTAAATTCATTGGTATGTTGCTCTGTATGGGACTCGTTCGTTTACCTACTATAAGTCATTATTGGAAAATAGATCCACTGTACTGTAAAAGTTACCAATTTTTAGAAAACTTATGAGTGGAAATCGCTTTCAAATATTTCATTTTTCTGAAAGTGATGACACAGCAACACCAAGACTGCATAAAATACAACCAATATTAGATCGTTTGAACAATATCACGTATAAGATATATTACCCACAAACTGATTTAAGTATTGATGAATCGATGGATTTATGGAGAGGAAGACTGATTTTTCGTCAATATATAAAAAATAAAAAAACATAAATATGGCGTGAAACTGTATGAACTTTGCGAATCATCAGGAATAGTTATGAAGATACGTGTTTATAGAGGAAAGAGTGAGAAGCCGCCACCAGAAACATATTACCGAAGTTGTATTAGATCTAATAGAAGGGTATTTAGACAAAGGCCATGTTATCTACGCTGACAATTTTTATAACTCACCGGATCTAACAAGGCGTCTTAGTCAAAGAAAAATGTACATATGTAGTACTCTTCGAAAGATCCGCAAGAACATTCCTCTAGACGTAGCCAACGCTAAGTTCAACTTAGCGTTGGCTACGTCTAGACTTGGCTTGGCAAAATGGCTGCAAAAGTATGCAATGACATTACTGTTTGTAAGTAGAAAGACAAACGCGACGTCTTAGTGATTTCCAACAAACATAAATTGCAGTTCGTGACAGTAAGAAAAGGAACGGGAAATTGTCGTTGAAGCCTACTATGGTTGATGACTACTATCGTTGATGACTACAACCTGGGGATGTCTGATGTGGACAGAGGAGACCAGATGGTTTCATACTACTCGTGCCTTAGAAAAACTCTTAGATGGCATAATAAATTGGCATTACACATTTTTGAAGTTTAAGTCCAAAATGCCCATCGATTACTTCACGTCAATGATCATACTTCGAAAATGCTTCTGATAAAGTTTCGTGAAGATTTCATAAAATATCTCATGGGACTTTATTTGAATCCAGCAGCAGTGTCATTCGGGTCATCATGCGCAGCATCTGTACAACCACAAGATGCCCAAGACAAACTTCAACTTATACCTTCGTCGTCGTTACAAGGGCCCTCTGAACCACCTCGATCGCCTGCTAATGTTGCGAGTCGCTTATCGACAAACGAAGGTGCACGAGTTCCATTGCAAAACTTTCATTACTTATCAAAACTACCACCCACCGCTAAGAAAGCCTTTCCAGCTAAACCTTGCCGCGTTTGCACAAAAAACAAGAAGCAAAGGGAATCATCGTTTGTGTGTGCTACTTGCCCTGAAAAGCCTGCCTTATGTGTAAATAATTGCTTTAAAATTTTCTATACTGACCCTCGTATTGCATAGCTTATTTTAATTTTTTTGTTACGATTCATTTTTCATTTCATTAGAAATACATTTTCTAAATTTATTTTAAAATAAATAATTACTACTTTTGTTATAAAAAGTAAACTTAATATGAAGTATCTCATTAGAAAACTAATATTTTTCACTAACATTGCCTAAGAAAGCATGTCATTTGTGAAATATAAAAGAAATAAAGTTAATATTTTTCTGTCTCTTATTTTATTTAAGAGGCCAAAGAACATAAAAATATGCAATACAGGGTGCCAATTAATATAATTTACCATTTATGGGCTATGGAAGATCTACGTAATATTTCGTAGTTGGCTTCCACCATTGTTTCAACCTACGCAATATTGCGTATTTGGCACTCAATGTGTTAAGCACCTTTGCTTTCTTTGTACCTTTATTAAAAAAGTCTTTAGTACCAAAAATAGAAGATGTAATTATTTGGGGCAGCTGGATGTCTTGCTCTTTTGCAACATGTATTATTTCTTGCAGATTACTTATAACTGATGCAATTACAGGGTTGGGAATTGTCAAGGATATCTAAAATTTTAGAATTATACACCATGTTAGTAATATTGTATGACATATATATAATAATAGTAAAATTACAACCTATATTACATATCCCACCCACTGCTTGCCACAGGGTACTCTTTTTTCTGCAGAAGCGCTACTGCAGTGTGTGGTAATGGACTTAGATATCTTTGAAACATTTTTATTTCTCAGACTTACAGGTTTTTTCACAATGCTAAACTGCTTAGTTTATTTTTAATCAGCACTCAATATTGCCAATTAACAATTTTATTGGTGCCAGTAGAGATTTAATATGAGTCACTCACAAACTGCAAATTTCATAAGTTCTTAGCCTGGGAAGGTTAAGTTGAGGCCGCAAACAAGTGAAGGAAATAGACTATTTAGTTTTAAATTAACTTACTCTTCATTCCCTACTCATTGAAACTTATCTACTTTATTTAGTTCAGTCCAAACGTTACACTATTAATACAGGTAAATAATAGTCCAATCTACATGCACTACAATTTAAATATAATAAGAAGTCATAGAAAAAAATATATCTATCAAAGCTACAAATAACGGTCCCCAGCAGCCCTGCTGTTCTTGATTCCAGTGGCAGTCATGTTTTTTTTACTTATTATAAGCCAGTACTTGACCACAATGCTACCTGGTGGTAAGTTTTTTTTTATAGAATAAGAATGACAAACGAGCACACAGTCCACCTAATGGTAAGTGGATGGATGCTCTGGCCTATAGACATCTACATTTATCCTCAATTAAAAATCAAAATGCAGATGCCTTGTCACCCCTGAGGACTAAGATGGAATGCCTCATTTCCAGTAAAAAGAGGGTCTCCAGATCTCTACACTCACCATCACGAAACACAGCAGCATTAAGCTGTTATTTTACGCTGGTATTCTGTGAGAGTGTGGTCCTTCCTCGATCGAACTGACCCATTCGTGCTACAACTGTAATATAGTTGCAGCGTGGCTCTACCATGTACATAGGTGGTGATGAAGCCCTAGGCGGTCAATGTAAAGTAAAGCAATTGGCTCAGAACCATACTTTGCGGCAATCCATGGGGGAGGTGTATGTTCAGTAGTGGGTTTGGTGATGGGCTGTGATAGTAGTAGCGGTACATATTTTTCTTTATGGTTGTCAGTTATAAATCCAGCTGTGTAAGTATGTATAAAAACTAAATTACAAAAATCAACTTATCAAGTAAGACTTGCAAATAAAAAGATTTTTAGCCAATTACACTGGTTGTCTGGAAGAAATTGCTATCAGCAATAAGACCGCCCATTGCATACTTCTTTTGTATATATAATTTTTATATAGTGTACTTACTTACTTATCTTCACGCACAATCCCTAACGGGGTAGCCAGAGAGAACAGATCGCCAAGTGTCACGATTCTTACATACCTCTTTCGCTTCTTTCAGATTTAACTACTTCATACATGCACGTCTAGGTATCCGAGTACTCTTGACCTTCCCCTCTTCGACTAATTTGTTAGTCTCGGTCTACCTCGACACCTTTTAATATTTACTTTCGCGCTATATATTTTTTTCACCATTCGGTCTTCACTCATTCGCTCAACGTGCCCAAACCATCGGAGTACGCCCCTATCAATTTTTGTGATAAGGTCATCTTTCAATCCTGCCATATTGCGAATCTCTTCGTTTCGCTTTCGGTCGGCTATGGTAACGCCGCACATTTTACGAAGAGATCGCATCTCCACTGCATTCAACTTGCTTTTATGCTTCTTCTGGCATACCCAGGTTTCGCTGCCATATAACAAAGTCGGCACCAACACTGCGTTATGTATTGCAAGGCGTGCACTCTTCACTACGCCTTGCCTTTTGACTAACGCATTCAGGGCACCATTGACTTTGTTCCCGGCAGCGACACATCTGTCCACATCTAAATCACATCTTCCATCCCGGCTGAAAGCACTCCCCCAAGTATACAATTTCATTTACCTGTTCTAGACATTCCTGATTTTATATAGTGTACAATAAAGATACACTACAATATTAAATAAATAAATAAAAACACAAGGTAGGACTATATTTTTTTACCTAATTACTAGGGATGGGCCGAATATGGATTTCACTGAATACGAATATTCGGCTGAATGTTGGGTAAAACTTTTACCGAAGCGAATATTCGGCCGAACATTATTCGGCAGGATTACCTCGGTACCCAACCAATTTATGTCGAAACTTGTTACCGTAAAGCTCGCTCGCTCGTATTAGCTTCGGGCCCTGCCCCTCGCTCCCATGCTGCACCTGATAGTTATTGCGTCATCTGAGCAAATTGCCGGCACATACTTATGTTTTGACTATTCTTGTGATAAAAAAAGTATATAGTTTGTTTTATTCTTAGTGTAAATTGATTATTATATAATAAAAACGAGCGGTAGGAGATTTACTATTTGGACTTATTTTAGAGAAACTGACAACCAAAGTAAAGTGAAATGTACTAATGTAATGTAATGTTTCTTTGTTTGATTCCAAAAACATTTTATCAAATTTCTATTTGCTATAATCGGAAATAAATCCACAGTGCCTCAAAAACATAAATGTATAAATTTATGCATTTGAGGCACTCTAGACTAGAGTAAGTACGAGTAGAATAAATAAAATATACTTTCAACAATAAAAGAAATTGCATTACTCAATTCGTACATTACAATACATTGGACACTATGAAAATGTTCGTTCGGTTCGAATGGTCAGTGATTTAGCCGAATATTTGGTAAAGCTGCCGATTATGCCGAATATCGAACATAATACGAATATTCGGCCCATCTCTACTAATTACTGATATTTTGCACAAACTTTAAATCCTTCAAATCGCAAATCCATTACTTTATTTACTTTACTACTTTATTTACTTATTAGTCATTCTCATTGATACATTTTCTTTTAACAGAGAGAATTATATTCCTTGATCATTCTGATCTACTTAAACTTAAATCTACTGAACTAAATGAAATAATGATTGAGTTAACTACTTTATTGAACAAAAAGATACATATTGTGCACATCCTACCCCTGAGCTATAAAGGCTATGACAACTTGTAATATATTTATAAAAAATTATGTTTCAACCCTACACTAATTGACGTTTGACATCAATCATTTGTCAAATTTATTTTGTAATTACGTGTTATTTGCCAATTTGTATGAAAAGTTTAAAAAAATATATCTCATGAACCGTAAGTTTCTGCAACCTAAAACTTTCTGCAACTGCAAAACGCTTTCTTTTAGTGAGTACTATCTACAAAAAAAATATGGGCTTTGAAATCGATGGTCCATATTGGAAATATGAGCCTACTACTATTTGACGCTGGTATTCTGTGAGAGCGTGGTCCTTCCCTGGTCGAGCCGACCCATTCGTGGTACAACTATACTACTAATATAACTGCAGCATGGCTCTACCACATAAAAAAAAGTTTGGAGTTATATATCATTCAATTTCAATGAATATACATATATCATTCCTAAAATATCAGAAATTTTAAATTTTAAACAATATTTCCACAATATTTCTTTTGCGACAGTAATGCACCAGGTACCAGCTAGTAATGAATAAAATATAACACTATTTAATATATTCAAAACTAAACAGCTTAATAATCCAGCCTGTAAAATCGCAAGTCCTTAGTCTGGAATAGAGTCACATTTTAAAGCTTAAATTTATTTACGATATAAATTTATATTTATTATATATTCATTCATATTTTTAAAGATTTTTGTATTATACGGTGAAGCGAATGTAACGTTTTGAAAGAGGTACTAACAATATTTTCTTTTTTTTGTTTCACATCCTTTCGAAGTCTTTTAAAATATAATCCAATTTCCCGCCCCTTTAAGCCTGGTGGAAGTGAAGATCTCTCGTTTCTGTTGCTATTCCAATTTGGGTGATCACGTTTATTCCAATTAGAATTGTTTCGGGACATGGCAGTATATCAGTTTAAAATAAAGAGAATATATATAATCAATATTCAATACAAATAAGCTACTGGACTCAACCAAAACAATTACAGCCACAAACTAACATATAATGTACTCTGTGAAACTAACTAAATAGATACACCCGTAATTGCAGCCAATTACAGCCATGTGCAATGTGCATGACAGTGACATCAGGCTTGATTAAAAAATATCGATATATCGAAATATAGATTTTTTCTCATAAAAATATTAACATATATAGTCAACATTTTTAAATTTCGATACATCGATATTCGTATTTAGTTTGGAGTATCGATTTTGTATCCATTTCAATATATTTTAAAAAGTTGTTTTAATCGACAAAAACTAAGCAACACAAGAAGCAGAAAGAGAACCATTTCCGTCTAAAATCAGTGCTGCCAAACTCCAAATTGAAAAACTATTTATTTTTAGTGATTTTTCGCCAAAAATCGCTAAAAAATAAATAGTCGCTAAACGATAAAAAATATCGCTAAGAGCTCTGAAAAACCACCAGATCTGGTGACAAAATCACTAAGGTGGTAACACTGGTTGTTAACGAGAGACTTGTTGACGATAAATCCGACACCTCCTTGCTGCAGATGGTTGCCTCCCGGTGATAGAACAAGTTACCGGATTCGAGAATCACCGTGCCCTCCACCTCTCTTTGGACTTCCGATAATCCTACAATATTCCAGCGCAGCTATGAAGCCCGAGAAATAACCCCTTCATGTTATCCCACATCTTCAACGCATCTCCATTTTTATTTTGTATATACGGAATTTATACTTTTGAATAGTTTGTTTTGTTGATTGTGAACGATATATCGCAGTTTGAATAAATCGATGTATCGTTTACATCCTTAGTGCATCGAATAAGTGCCCTAACTGCCGTTAGTATTATTACACTACTCGGTAGTACGGGCACTACGGACCGGGTCCACTATGACGCCCTAATTAGAGACCCTTACTTGCTTACTTTACTACCCTTACTGCCTTACTCTTATTACTTCTCTCTTAGTGAGGGTTTAGGAACCCTGATTCGTGTAGTGTAATAGGGCTATTAGTGGATTTTCCACTATCCACTAAAACTGGTGATTGATTGATTTTTAGTGGCTGGTGTGTTTTCTAGTGGTCCAGTAGAATTCAGTTTTAATTAGTAGTAACCATTAAGCCACTTACGCGTTTCGAAATATATTCTTACTTCATTTTAGGAGTATTTACTTTTACTGTCTGGCCAACAATGATTCGTCAGACATGATATGATTAAGACGATCCATCCCGGTGGAATTCATATTTCATACGTATTACGTACTACTATTATGTATTCTGTGTATTTTAGGAATTAGCGACTTTTGCGATTGCTCTCATATATATTTTCGCGTACCCATATCCATGGTGGGAGACTATTTAGCAGTATGAATGTAATAAAAAATAAGAAGAGATGTTGCAGTGAAATTGAAATTCCAATATCGTTGTACAACAAATTTGTGCCCAAAAATCTAAAACTGAAAATTATGGTGTCGACAAAAATAATTAATCTGAAGATAACGATTCAATTTAAAATAGCAGTTGACAAAATAAATAATATATTCTTGACGTTGACTTGTTGATTTATTAATTGCGCGTTGATTATTTACATAGAAATTGAATTTTTGCTACACATTTAGAGTTACAACATTTTAAAAATTACAACTGATATAGTTTTTAAAATTTCCTGAAAAATTCAATTATGTTAAATAAACATTATTGTTACGGACTTGAGGTTCGTGACAATAAAAATTGCCGATAGAATTACCTAAATTAACACTTTAATTCACTTTACACTAATTAAAGTTAAAAACACTAATAATTGATCACACTGATTCACTTTATTCCACTCCGAAGCTTCGCTTGTCTCGCCAACTTCACTGCTTCCCCGATCGCACCTTGCAGCGCCTATAAATACACATTAGTACCGAATCATCCAGAACATTCAAGTAAATAGGCGCACCAATCGACAAAGCGCCGAAAGTTCGAGAGTCAGCTTCCAGAAGCTTAGTTCTTCGTTTCGACAACAGATGGCGCTGTCGGTTGAAATATTAGTGATGTCATTTTCTGGAAAGCTCTCACCTCGCTCCGTTACCCGACACTAGACGGCGCTAGTGCCAGATGTCAACTTAGCCGCGCAACATTATTATAAGTATAAGTACATCTAAAAATTAAAAAAAAATAACTATGCAGATTTTCATTAATATTTTTTTGTAATAATTTGCTTGATAATTTAATCCAATATTGTTAGGTATCGATTTCATTGTCATTATTTTTATTACTTCTATTATAATTTTTTATCTACTGGTATATCATCATGAGGCCTATGTTCAGCAGTGGACTTGTGAAGGGCTGTGATGATGATATCATCATATAAATTTGTTGCGTTCTTAACAAAAAATTAAATATAGTGCTATATATTTCTCTATTATTATGAGTACATATTACTCTTTTGACTTCATCACGAGTTATAGTACGGTTAACAAAACGTAATTTTTCATTACCAAGTATTTTTCAAACCAAGTAGTGACAGTGTAAGAATATCTACTACCATATGTGATAAAGCGAAACAAATAGGACATGGGCAGCAGCGTCTTCCTAATAACTACTAGAATAGAAAAAAACTACACTTGCCTACACACACACCTAACTATGGCAAAAATATAGTCCCCCTATGAGGCACGCCTTGCGCACCGAGCATATAATTGATACACAGAAGAAACAGTGTTGGTGATAGCATATAGCCTTGTGGAACACCAGAGTTAATGGGCTTGTAATCCGAGCATGCACCGTCTACTGCGACCATGTTGCTCCAATCTGCAAGAAAATTGGTGATCCAATTGCACAATTTCTCGGGAAGCCCATAGAAAGGCAGCTTCGTAAGAAACGCTTTGTGCTAAACCCGATCGAAGGCATTCGCTGACTCCAAGCTTGGACCCTATTGCCTCCGCTCATCTAATATGAGTTAGGTCACCCAGAAGTTCACCAGCTAAGCGACTCCGACGGAAACTGTACCGGCGGTCACTAATCAGCTGATGATCCTCAATGTACCTCATGAGCTGGCAGTTAATAATTGTTTCTATTATTTAGGAGAACAATGAGGTGATAGCGATAGGTCTGTAGTTGGACGGAGCTGAGCGGCCGCCCTTTTTAGGGATCGAGTGCACTAAAGCTGTCTTTCGTGAAATCGGGACCACCTACCGGAGCAATAGAAAAGACGCATTAATACCAGTGCCAACACCGGAGCACACGTCTTCAGCAAAATAGGAGGAGTGCCATCAGGCCACTCGACTTGTTGACGTCCAGGGAGGGAGTGCTTTGCGCACTAAGCGCTGGGTAAACAGCACATCCTGTACGGAACATTCACACCGCAGAATGATCGGCAGTGTGTTCCTCCCGTCATAAAGAGTCGAGTTGGACGTAAAGAGTGAGCCACCAGCAGCAGATCGGTTTTGTCCTTTGCGGCATGGGCTAGTGAGTCGTTCTCCCTGTGCAGATATAGGAGAGATGGCTGACAAATGTGCTCTGAATTTGCCTTGGCAATGACACTTTTGAAGTACCTGGAGGCGAAATTATACTTCTTTTTAAGAGCGCTGGTATTTACATCCTGAGACGTCGATGCGTCAGCCCAGGCCCGGTAGCACTCCTGCTTACGGCGCGATGTAATTTTGCAGGAGCGACCAAAGCAATGCTGGGTTCTGCCTTCGACAGGTGATGGAATAAAAAATTCCATTCCCTGTAGCACCACATCAGCGTCAGAATCGGCAAAAACGCCGGGAACTTGTAAGGAGCAACCCCGCCCCCAAGTGTAAGATTCAAAAGAAGATCGCATCTCGTCCCAATCAGCTGAGCTATAGTGCCAAACACGGCGGTAGCCTGCAGAATGCAACAGCGACGGTAGTGTGAGTGACACCGTACTCCAGATCAGACAATGGTCCGAGGAGCCAAAAGGGGCATCGAGGGAGACCCGATATCCGTCCGGAGGAGAGGTCAGCAGAAAAACTAACAGGGAAGATACATGATCTTCCACAGCTGGGATTCGCGTAGACGAGGTAACCAGTTGTGTCGGACCATATGCCAAAGCAAAGTAATAAACAGATCTACCCGCATGATCGCCTAAACAGGAACCAAGCCAATCAGTGTAGTGGGCATTAAAATCACCAAGCATCGCGAACTCTGCGAATGGGACCTGTTGTAGTATGGTGTCTGCAGCCATTTAAACGTGGTTGATGAGTCGGTCTGTGTCGACATTGCCGCTATGGGACCTATAGAGGCACCCGTGGACGCGAGAATGATCGTCGCTGTCTACACGCAGCCATGGGATGGACAGGTCCGTACTTTCAAGATTGCCGAGGCCTCGAAAACAGATGTCCTCTCTGACGTACCGCTCGAGCTGTACTATTTATTTGTGTTTAATTTCATTCATGTTTAAAAACTGTAGCTAATTTCTATTTACAAATTATAAATCACATTTTATGTATTATAGTACGTGTGGGTAATATGGTCATCCGGTTAATATGGTCACTCTCTTACAATTCAAGAACTACAGCTTTATTTGCATAGAAGGCTATATGATACGATAGCTCTTCATCAGTCGATCAAATAAAGAAGAGTCGAAAGGACGCAGCTTTATCGACGCCATTTTAACGGTCGATTTTGTAGTAAATATTTTACTTAGTCGATTTTAGTATGGCGTAATGTAGTTAGCTTTTATTAAGTTGATTTTCAAAGTGCTCCTAATTATTTCCTAATTGGTTTTGTATCTATCCTTCTCCTATTTTTGTTTGTATAGGGCAGCAAAGCTTAAGATGACCATATTACCCTCATGCACATAACATACATACATAAACACTCACGCCCTTCACCCAGAGGGGTAGGCAGAGACTACAGACTTCCATTTGGCACGATCCTGACACACCTCTCTCGCCTCCTTCACGTCTATATACCTACGCATACATGCTCGTCGGTTAAGGGTACTCCTGATTTGGCCCATTTTCAATAAATCGTTAATTTGGTCGATAAATTTTCGCCTAGGATGTACGTCCCTTTCCGACTGTGACATTCACTTCTCCAACATAAATTTTCTTTGTCACTCTTTCCTCATTCATTCTTTCCACATGACCAAACCACCGAAGCATTCCTTTCTTAATCCTGGTCACAACATCATCTTGCAAACCACACTCTTCTCTTATCACACAATTTCTCACCCTGTCATTCAGATTCAGCCCTAACACACTCCTTAACGACCGTATTTCTACTGAGTTTATTCTACTCTCGTGCTTCTTCTGCCACACCCAACTTTCACTACCATACGTTAAAGTAGGGACCATGTTGGTACTTTTACTGTGCATTGTGAATTGCTATACGTGCCTTTTTTTGACACATTTTGACTCTCCACAATAGAGTGTAGGGCCCCATTTACTCTATATCTTGTATTCACTCGTCGTTCTACATGCTTATTATATCTCTCATCCCTACTAAAAACAAACTCATCTACTTGCTCGATCAACTCCCCTTCTATTCTTTTAGGTATTTTACATATCGTTTTACTTTCTTCTCTTTCAAAAACCATAACTTTCGTCTTACTTGAATTTGCAACTCGGCCGCCGACGATGCAAGAATAACTTGATCATCGCCGTACAAAAGGCATTTGACGGTTACCTCACCCATTCTAATCCGCATTCTTCAACTTTCAAATTTTCCAAACAACTGTCCATAAATAGGTTGAACAGCCACGAGCAAGCCACAAAGCCCTGTCTGACACCTTTATGGATGTTAAACCATTCCGAGTAGACCCCGTTGATCCTAACACAAGCACTAGAGTCCCTATAAAGAGACTCCAATGCCTGTACCATGCCAGCGCTCAACCTAAATGTGTTCCGTGTTTGCCATAGCACATCCCTATCCACTCTGTCATAGGCCTTTTCCAAGTCCATAAACGCACAAAAAAACCTTTTGGTTTTTGGCCAAAAACTTCTCCGCGATCATGCGCATGGAAAATATTTGATCTTTACATCCCATTCCCTTTCTAAATCCCGCTTGCACATCCCAAATTGTTCCATCAGTTTCTTTCACGAACCTTTCAATTAGTACCTTAGCATACAGTTTTCCCACGATGCTGAGAAGGCTGATACCACGATAGTTTTACAGTCCTGCTGCGACCCTTTTCCTTTATATATTGGGACTATCACGGCTTTGCACCAGTCTACTGGTACCCGCTTCAGTTCCCAGCATAAATCAAACAAGGTGTGCAGCAGGCCTGCCACCACTTACTCTCCAGATCTTAGCATTTCGAGTGAAACTCTATCATATCCGGCAGCCTTACTTGCTTTCATGCTTTTCATTGCTTTCATTATTTTATCTATACTTATCTCGCTACCTCTTTCCACTTCTTTCGGAGCTTCTATTTCATTTAGTTCATACGTTGTCTCATCACTCTTTCAAAATATTTCTTCCATCACTTTAAACTCAAAACTTCATCATTCAGAATATAGCCATCTCGTCTCCTATAGCATTCATTATAAGCTGTTTTGAATGCCCACTGGCAGTTCTTACGAGTTTCCAGAACATTTTAATATTTGCCTGGAAATTATCCGATATTCTTCTATCGTTCTTATCCGTTCTTTCTTGCTTTTTCCTTTCAACTTCTTCTTTCAATATCATCATTTGTACCGCTAGAATTGCCAGCCTTTGTTGCTAGTAAATCTAGCCATGCTCTCTTCTTTGCTTCAACTTCCATACGTATCTCATCACCCCATCATAACGTATTATTTTTTCTTTAATTCTTTCTCTTACTGATACTACACACTTCGGTAGCTGCATCCACTAAACCTTTCTTAACATTTTGCCATACATTCTCAAAGTCTAACTCCTTCATACATAATTCATCCAAACCATTTATATTTTCTTTCAGTCTACATTTGAACTTGTTTTTCTCACCTTCCTCTTGTAACCTTTCAGTTCTAATACGCTGTAACGCAGTGGTACACACAGATGACCGATGGCGCCAACGCCTGAATAGATCATTAATTCGGCATAAAACCAAATAATGATCCGTTCCTACGTTAGACCCCCGGTAAATGCTTGTATCTACCACTGCGCCCCTCATTCTTTCATCCACAATTATAAAATCTATCATGCTTCTATCATCACCTCTTTCCCAAGTATACATGTGAATCCTCTTGTGGCGAAAGAAAGAGTTCGTCACAAAAAGATTCTTTTCCATACATACCTTCCATTAAAATCTCCTAGCATAAAAATGTTTTCATTTCTCTTACATTTCATTAACACCATACTCACCATTTCCCAAACCTACTATCGGATATTTGTAGGCTTAGACATGTCTGGGGCGTAGATCCCTGAAACAAACAACTTCTTGCCCACTTTCATTCTTTATCCATAGCAGACTTGGGCTTACACATTCATACTCTTTCACACATTGGCCCATTCCGTAGACAGAGATCATTCATTGCTCCACATACATTCAACGTAGCCAGACGGGCCTCTGCAATCCACTTTTCACCTCGCCGGGAGACAGAACGTGATGGGTGGCGAACCCTATCGCCGGTTTTCCTCCCGGAGATTCTTTGCACCCCTGCCCCATCAAAGGGGCGTCGGGGACTCGGGGCCATTTCTTTTATTTGGTTCCTCATGGTGCGACATATGGGGTAGTATGTTTTACGCCGCTACCACGGCGAGGAGCCGAGTCTGTGCTATCAGTTTGTCGCTCATTTAGCACCACCCGGGGGACACGTGTAGGGCGGGCCAAAGATTAGGTGGTCAAAGCCTACGGACGCGAGCGACTTATCCCCCTATCCCTAACCTCATGTACATTGTGATTAAATGTGTATGTATTACAGTATTCTATGTGATTAATTATCAACAAGAGATTGTTAAATTAAACATTTGAAGCATTTAGTTAGCAAACAGTTGTCTAAGAAAATGTTTCAAATGTTTAAGTTTATTTCACAGTTTGTTGTTTACAATTAATCCTAAAACAAACATATAGCGTGAATCACCATGAACAGCGGTGTATATGTAGAATTGTATATGTATATGTATGGTGTATATGTGTGTGTGTGCTATACGCAGTACGCACACACACATTTTTACTATATTGTGCCATAATGACACCAGACGGCGCTAGTACTCTTCGGATGACCGATTTTACACAAGTGGCCTCTCTTGTCCTGTATAGGACAGTTACTACACTCTTTGGACTGTATTGCAACATAGGCGCATGCGCAACGCAGCCATAACGGGATGCAAGTTTTTTTTATTTAAAAGCTTTGAATAATTTACAACTAAGTTGTATTTATGATCGAAGAATCATCAATAGCGATCGAACAGACGATATTTAGTAAAATTATTTAATTTAAGGGATAAAAGTAAAAATATACAATAAGGGGGGCAAACCTTAGGACGAAATTTGTTTAATTAATTATAAATAATTAAACGGCGAACAAACAATTTTTATATTCGAACAATAACGAACAAACAACAAACAATTAATTAAAAATAAAAATATCCAAGTGGTACCAGGAGTACCATACCAAATCACTAGAACACTGATTGATACATGAATTAAAAAATTTAGTTCGTACTTAGTACGTACTAGTGACTTGTATGTAATTATTTTATTTCATTTTATTTGCATGCGGGAAAGATTTTTGATTTGAATATTAAAAATCAAATATAATTTATTTATTTTAAAGAAATTGGAGGATAATCGATTTTAATTGATATTTTATAATCGTTAGAGGAATCAAACTCTTCAATCTCCGACATTTCTTCATAATGTATGCATCCGGAATTATGTACGAGTTAGTCCGAATCATAACTGTACTCGTAATCGTGTACATTCATTATAAAATCTCTTGCGTCTTTCTAAACTTTACTTTTCTCAATAACTCCACCGTAGTTGCTCAACATGATATTTTTGCCACTGACACCTTTTATTTTATTTCTGAAACAACCATAATTATATGTTTAATTGATAATAGTCATCAACATCATCATCATTACAGCCCTTCACAAGTCCACTGCTGAACATAGGCCTCCCCGAAGTAATGCCACAAAGCACGGTCCTGAGCCACCTGCATCCATCGACTTCCTGCATGTCTTACCAGGTCGTCACTCCATCTAGTGGGGGGTCGCCCTACACTACGCTTACCAGTACGAGGCTGCCACTCGAGAAACTTTCTTCCCCATCGGTTATCGGTTCTTCGAGCTATATGGCCGGCCCATTGCCACTTCAGCTTACCAATCCGTTGGGCTATGTCGGTCACCGGTCGGTTTACGTTTAGGTTCAGTGTGCCTCTAACTATTCGGTGATCCATGCCAGTTTTCACTGAGACACCACTGAACAATTGGCGTCTGGTCGTCATAATCAAGTCAATCTCATTTTTTGTCGAATCGTTGGGGCTCCACCAGGTCCACTTCATGTGGGGCCGCTTCTGGAAGAAAGAGTTCATTATAAAGAGTCTCTCTTTCTCCATAAAGTCGGCTAGCTGCTGGCCCCTTCGGTTCCGTTGCCCTTCTCCAAATTTCCCTAACATATAGCGTTTTAGCTCACCGATTTCTCTTGTGCCTAGTTTTGCGTTGAAGTCTCCCATCAACACCGTGTAGTGGGTTTCGGAGGAATGCATGGCTCTGGAAATATCCTCATACATTTCCTCCACCTCCTCATCGGGATGTGCCGAGGTTGGTGCGTAAACCTGTATGACCTTCAGCGATTACCGTTTGGTGATTCTGAGTATCAGGTACGCGACCCTCGTTGACACACTCCCTATCTTTACAACGTTGTTGACGAGAGACTTGTGGACGATAAATCCGACACCTCCTTGGGACAGATGGTCGCCCTCCCGGTGATAAAACAAGTTGCCGGACTCGAGGATTACCATGTCCTCCCTCCTATCTTCGGACCTCGGATAATCCAATAATATGCCAGTGCAACTTGTTTACCTCTTCTTCCAGCTCCAGTATCTTCTCGTCAGTCCTCAGGGTGCGTGCGTTATATGTTGCCAGGTCGAGTCATCGTAGGTGGCAATCGAACCTCCACCTGAGATTCTTAGCACCCCCTGCCCCGCCGTTACCATGGTCGCCACCGTAGCCAGGAACAGTGGGGCCGCCGGAGACTGGGGGCCGTTTGTTTGCGTCGTTATTCATGGGGGGATATTTGCCATAGTTGCCACGCTTGGCGAGCGGGTTGGCAACCGCAGTTTTTTTATTATATCACTGTTGTTATCAGGAAGATGCTCCTGCCCATCTCCTGCCTGTCTCCATCTGTCGCCTCTTACGACATCCACGGGAAGATATGGGGTAGTGGATATTTTCAACCGCCACTACACGGTAATAATTAATAATAGTATTTACAATTAATATTTATTAAACACAATCTAAAAAAACTAAAACTAAAAATTTTAAATGTCATAAAGTCCTGCTTCCCGTGGTATCGTGCCAAGAACGCTATATTTAGCCTTTGAGCAAGAAAAAAACCAGCCCTCTTATCACCAGCAGCGACGACCAGTCGTGGATACAGTTCCTTTAATGACTTCATTGCACGTGGACCCCACGGACCGATAGTCTCTACAGAAAATGTCACAAATATGTAGTCATTTCCCAAATCATCTTCAATTAATCATTAATAAAATGTCTATAACCTAATACCTATTGTTTTCTTTCTTTCAGTCCAATGCAGGCTTTAAAGTGCTGGTTTTAAAGATTGAATGTGAAAAATCAAATGCTTAAATAAGAAGACAAGCAAGCAAGCTTGCTGATTTCAGAAACATTATACAAGACCTGAAAAAAGGAATTTTATACATAACTTAATAAACAAAAGAGTTTAAATGTTCTACTAATAAATACATAATAATTTCTATTTCTGTTGTTTTATTTTGTCATTCGTCGGTGTAGTTTTTAATTCCTTATAATTACAGTTTATTTTATTTGTTTCCTTGTAATTTCAGTGCACTGTTTTCCTCTGGCCAGGTTATCGTAAGAAACCATTAATCATAGAGTAAAATGCACAGTAATATTATTGCTAAAAATATCGAGTACAATTTTACTGTGAACTGCCAATTTGATCGCTAAATTTGATTTGATTTTTGCGCTGCAACTCTTCTTTCTTTCGTCTTTTTATTACATACATATTTTGATCACGATTCAGCCGGGAGGTGATACTTTATGATAATTAATTTCCTAACTCCGTTTCGAGAAAATGTCGCCCGCGGCAACTATTACAACAGTCAGAAAGACCTCCGATAGATGGCGGCTTGTTTTTGCCAGATGTAATATCTGAACCGGTGACGAAGGCAAAGGCCTAAAGGGGTATGTGCAAAAGCCAATTCACCTGTATATCGTGTATCGGTCAAAAGTGATAGGGATATCACTTTTATTTGCGATTTGCGAGAACATTGCTTGTTTTCTTATTATTTTGTCTGAATATTAAGTTTTATGAAGTTAAAGCCGGATAAAACTGATCCAAACAGGGCTAAAATCGCTGTAGGCCGAGATCCGATCTTTCACCGCGCCAGTGAAGATCGGATGAATTTTATCCGATCTTTACCCGTCACAAATATGGCAGTGGCTATCAAACTTTCATTTCTTTGAAGATTGCTCGTGTCTATGCGGTACAGTATCACTATTAAATCTCCAATATATTAATGTAGGTACTTAAGTTCGCCTAATTTTTCGGATTGCCTTATTACTTCTAAATATACATTAAAAACATTTATAATTATTCGTAATTCGTAGCAATATGCTGATGAATGACCCCTAAAATTTGAATTTTCGAAACTGTTAACATTCTGTTAACTTACGTATTACTGAAATATTTCGCTATGTTAAGGTTTATCACCATAGCTATTCATTAACTCAATGGCTTTCAACAACTAATAATAACAAAAACGTATTTAGAACTAATCTTCAGAACGTCAAAATCGCCACCTGCGTCAACATATTATGCTGCTTTGCTAAAATACTTACATCCTCACTTCTGCATTGCCCCAGGGTATTTAATCAGTCCTTACTGTTACATTTTATTTAAAAATCGAGATTATTTAAAATTAAATTTTCTTTATCAAAAAAAAAAAAATCGAATGCATCCGATCGGTCCCTTATTATTTACTATTATTATTTTATTATATTAACTTATATATTTAGTCATTCCATCTTATGTCCAAACAAAGTTTGAGAACCACAAAATTGCAATTTTTTATATCAGATTTTATTATTAATCCTGGTCGTCACAGTATTGTCTCACAAACCACTGTCGTTCAGATTAAGCCCAGCATACTCCATAATGACTGCATTTCTACAGCATTTATTGTTCACTCGTGCTTCTTCTGCCGCAACCAACTTTCACTACCATACATTGAAGTAAGGACTAACACAGCATTGTGAATTGCGATAGTCTTGTCTTTTTGCTAGACTTTCCACAATAGAGTGCAGATCACCATTTACTCTATTTCCTGCGTTTACTCGTCGTTCTATATCCTTCTGATATCTATCATCGCGTCATATAAATACGAAACTAGAAACATCATTTATGATAATCAAATGACATTAATGTAAATTCATAAATTAATATAACATTGATAAATATAATATAATGCTTTTAATCGAAACAGAATATAATATACAATTGCAAACCAATACTTATACGAATGAAGAAAAAAAAACACTCTAAGTTTTATGTGCTCTGATGAATGTCGTTTTAACGTTTAACAATTATCTAAATTCCAGCAGTTTTAGTCCATTGCGATGACGGAGTTACCAATGGAAATGTATCGTATTTGATTCATTTTTGATTCTCGATAGATTGATGTATCGAAATTAAAGATATCTGTAGTTCGGATTCGGTGTAAAAAAAGTCCAAGTAGGGATGTCAGCACTCAGCAATGAAAAAGAAAATCATAATATCGATATTTACTAAAATATCATTATCGACCTCAATATCACGAGGAAAAAATTTCGACATATCAATAAAATTTTCAGAGATTTTTAGCTTTAAAATTATAATGTATTTAGTTAAGTCTGGCTCAATAATAGGTAATATTATTTTTATAATTGTATAATAGTATTTTTCACATAAAATTCACATTATTTTAATATATAAGATTCTTAATAAAAACGAAGGTAATTTAATTATTGTTCCGATTATGGTCAACATCTGAGTAATTAAAAGACACGCACACGCAAGTAAAATATTTTTATTTTATTTTAAATATTTTTATTTTACTAGCTGCTGCCCGCGACTTCGTACGCGGATGATGTTGCTTATGCCAGCGACAACGGGATCGTCAAAATCGAAGATCTGAAACGTCTGATGTCGAATTCCTGGAGCCCGGGGACGGGAAAACAACGTGATGTGCGAGACGATTCGAGACGTTCCAGATTTTTCATTTTTGTAAGTCAACACGAAATGCCCATCAGACTAAACAACTTTTGCTAAGACGTCATTCCACAACAGGTGTTCCAGATCTTCAAATTTATTCTCACAGCAGAAAAAATTCTTCACGTGGAATATTTTTTGCTATGGCACCATTTTTATATCTCTTATACTTTAGCTGGTCTGTTACGGTTCTGCATCAGGTGTTACATTTTCCAAAATAAATTATAGCCTATATGTTACCTAGACTTAACACCTATACAACAAAAAACTTTTCGTCCCGTATATTTCACCGATCCGGTGCGGAATGCACCGGATCCCAGGGGTACACTGAATTAACAATAATATTGCAAATCACTTTAAAAAAATTCTTTATAAACTATAGCTGTACCCTTGGCTTTGCCCACGTTCTCGGTCACGCACAAGTCGTATCTCGCGCTTCTGATTGCTCTCAAGTGATCGAGCAGTCTCAGAGCGGATATTCTGAAAATTCAACCTCTGATCCCTTTGTGTAACCGTTTCGAATGCGCAAGACAAAGAATGATGATCCCGGTCGATAGCTAAACGCATTTCTCGTTGTTCCACACTTTCCTGAGACCGAGAAGCAGTAGTGCGGACTAGTTTCTGCGGACAAACTTAGTGCATTACGCTCACGGTTAGCACCTAGCCGTTGTTCACGCTCTGCGTGTATTCGAGAGAAACTACTGCTACTACTAACTAACCTGCGCATCTTAGAAAATAGAAACCCTTGGGTTTCGAGACAGATTTGATCTTTTTCTAAAAGGCATAGCTAAAATTCCTTCTTAATCCGATACTAACGATATTCCAAAACAATGAAAAGTAATCGAATAAGTACGTAAGAATTGCTAGTAAGTAGAAAAATAATAATTATTCGCAGGATAATTAAATAAATCAACCAACACAGACAACAAATGTAACCCCCGTTTCTATAGGTTGAGAGCGGCCCATCGGCACAGACAAAAATTCAAAAAAGTCACTTTTTGTCATCAGTTACGTTTTTCTAACAAAAGCCACTTATTTTTTCTCGAAAATACTCAATGTACAGATTTCCTTTAATTACTGTTTTATTATATGTATAGATTTATAAGAAAAATACATTAGGGGAGATTTTTGAAGAAAATATAGGAATAAAACAATTTTTTTATAATTACCTACCTTGTCAGCGTAAATTTGTGTGGGTAAAAAAACTCATATCCAAGGCCGCGCTGAAAAAATACTACGTGATAACAATTCCAATCTCCTGCCATATCGGGAGCTTATTGTACGTACTTTTCTGATTTTATTTATTTATTTATTTATTTATTGCACCAACAAAGTACACACTATTACATGCAAAAATATCAGAAAAACAAAAAAGAAAAAAAACATACAAAGTGCTACTTCAATTATAAGCGCAAACAACATTCTCTTAAAGTCTCGTACATTAACTTATGTTGAGAAGCAATTTAATTTATTTATATTAAAATGTATGCATTAATTATAAGGAAGTTATTATACAATTAATTAACTTATTAGTACTACTAACAACAACAATAATAAAATTTTATCAGTGAATTACATTTAACTATGTCAAGAACAACATATTATTTAAAAACTAATAAGGATAAAAACATAAATTAAAATTTAAAAAAGGCCAAATGTCATTAAAATAAAAATGTATATTATAAGTCAAAATTAAAAAATTGAATGTAAAAATAAAATAACGCTCTTTTTAATTTAAAATTACATAATAATCGAATTATTCTGTTATTACTTTAGCTGCAAAATTTTTAAATTGTGTTAAGGAGTTTGAAAAAATATCTAGCTGAGAAGATCCTTTTTCAGTTTCACTAGATATAGAGTTATGAATGAGATTGTAACTCCTCATCACTCTGTTTAATGGAGCAAACTGACCCAACTTTGACTTAGCTGAATAACTTTTAAAAGGAGGTTTCTTAAGTCTGTGTGGCTTTCTAGGTACAGCAATATTTACTCGAGATAAAAGATCAGGGGTGTCAAAATTTCCATTTATTAGCTTAAACAGGAAACATGACGTCAAGTAATTCCCTACGGTGTCGGAGTGATTTGAGGCGAACATGTAGTAGTCGATCGTTGTAGCTTGGGAGTTTCTTGGCTAAGTTGCAACTGTAAGACAAATGCCATAAAAATCGCTTTTGTACACTCTCTAAGCGTTTGATATATGTACCGTAGTGCGGATTCCACACAGTACTGCCATATTCTAACATACTACGTACGAGGCAGTTATATACCTTAATTTTTGTCATGGGATTCCTAAATTCTTTACAGTTTCGAAGAACAAAGCCCAACATTCTAAGAGCCTTATTTATAATATTGTCAATATGAATATTGAAGCGTAGTTTGTTGTCAATGATGACTCCTAGGTCTCGAATGTGGCTAACCTCTCTTAGCGGCGTATCATTGATATGATAGAATCTGGTTGGTAAATGTCTCTTTCTGCTGAATCGCACTACTTGGCATTTATCAGGATTCATGCTCATTCCATTCTCAGTACACCACATCGCTAAATTATTTAAATCCCTCTGCAGTAATAATGCATCATAAGATGAGTTAACTAGTCTATAGAATTTTAAGTCGTCAGCGAACATTGAGAATTTAGAGTGCTGAAAACATTTTCCAATGTCATTGATGAAAATGTTGAAAAATAAAGGACCTAAGTGAGACCCTTGAGGTACTCCGGATTTAGCAGTAAATGCTAAATGGATTTATACCCCCCAGCCACAACTATAGATTGTCTATCTGAAAGGTATGATCTACACCAGTTTAAAAACATACCGGCTATTCCGATGGAGGAAAGTTTGTGCAACAGTGTTTCATGATTTACCCGGTCAAATGCCTTACTGAAATCGGTGTATATTGTATCGTATGATTTCCCGTGATCGACCCCCTCAACAAGTTCCTCGACGAATGAAACCAAATTAGTTGATGTGAAACGCGACTTTACGAAGCCATGCTGTTGGGGTGCGATAACCTGTTTCAAGTGACATGTAATTATTGGGTACAAAAGGGATTCAAAAAATTTCGCAAATGTTGGAAGTATAGATATAGGCCTATAATTTTTTACTGCACTCGTGTCACCTGTCTTGAATAAAGGTATTACAAGAACACTTTTCTAATCTGTTGGGAATATGCCAGAATTTAAGGAGCTGTAAATAATAATACTAAGTGGCAGTGCAAGTGCTCCAGCACATCTTATGGCAAAAATAGAAGGTATTCCATCGGAGTCGGCACCCTTAGTAGGGTCAAGTCTTTTTAAAACTCTGAAAAATTGGTCTATAGTTACCGATATTGTAGTTAAGTAATTAGCACCTAGTGGCAAATGAGATTGCCCTGGGGTGAGTAAGTTTTCAGTGTTGTAAGGCGAGGAAAACTGAGTTGCAAATAGATCGCAAATGCCTGCCCCGATGAAGCGACCTTTCTGGCGAAAGACATTTGTGTTTAATAAAGGTCCACATAAGTTTAGGGTTAGAAGACAACGATGACTCTAGGCGCTTTATGTATAATTTGTAGCTTATGTTGTGAAGTTTTGTAAATCTATCCCTTAGTACTTCAAAGGTGATTAAATCTCGGGGGTTGCCATATTTGCGGTATTTATTTCAATATTTCAGTTTCTCGTTGACACTTACGTTACCCTAACTAATGCAGTAAAACCACATTGGATATTTACCAGAGCGCGGTTTGTATTTTGGAACATGTTTGATAATGAGGAGCCCAAGGATTTTATAGAAATATGTCACCATGTCGTCAACGCTAGTAGATAATTCTTTTACCAATTGGATGTTGTTTAGTTCGCTTATTATCTTTTCATAATCTGCTTTGTGGAAGCGCTATCTGGCTACATCTTGGGACTTTAAATTTTCTTTATGGTGGATTTCAACACAGAATTCGATGGGAGGATGCAGCGGGTCAATTTTGGATAAAGGGTCAGCACTTTCACAAACGTGTGAGATTGTCAAAGAGCTCATTATTAGGTCCAGAATTCGATTTTTTATGTTTAGGCACGAATTGTATTGTAATAAATTATTTAATGACATGAAATCCACTATCATATTGTTTAACAAACTATTTGTAGTTATAGGCGTTAGTGCAAGAGTAGGCGTCTTGTTCCAACAAAGAGTGCTGAAATTAAAATCACCAAGAACAATAATATTAGAACTGAGCTTTTGTAACATACGTTTGGTGTTTGTAACAAAGTGTTCCAAAATATGCTTCTGTACAGGGGGAGGAATATAAACGCCACATATATACAAATAATCAATTACACCCTTCTTATCGAGTATTTCGATTTTAACCCAGATATCCTCACAGTCCGACTGACAATCATACATTCGGTAGGATATAAAATGCTTAGAGACAGCTATTAAAACTCCACGCCCCAGTTTTTTACTGTGAAATCCACTACTTTCCCTGTATCGTCTGTAAACTATATAACGATCGTCAAATAATTCCGTGTCCAAAACACTACTATTTAGCCATGTCTCTGTAAAAACTATAACATCATAATTGCTGCACAAAACCTTACTAAGTAGCTCAATTGTTTTGGTTTTTAAGCCTCTTACATTTTGGTAGAAACAGCTTAAGGGCCCCCTAAGTACAGACATATTCAAATTTAGCGGCATTATGACAACTTTTTTTTTTTTTTTTTTTTTTGGATGTGAGAAGTTTGGTAAGTTGCATATCTTATAAAGTTTTAAATTTTGAGATATTAAAATTTAATAAAGCTATGTCTTTTACATATATATGTCCTGACTGCTCATCCTTCCGCATGTATATCTTAGAATCCCTCACCCAAACAAATTTATACCCAAGTTCTTTGGCTTTGGAACGTGTTGCAGCATGCAAGTGCTTGTTTTCGCGTGTAAGATGTTCCACTACATATACAGCTGTTTTCTTAGTCCCACCGATGCCTAAGTGGCTGGTGTTCAACTTGTCATCTCGATTGTTTCTGTTAAACTTACTTCATGCCGCAAGGAATTCGTCGCGTAGTCGCGGGCTGTTGAATTTGACTAGTATCGAGCGAGGGCGAGGACCAGAATTATTCATCTTAGCTAGTCGCGAGCAATAATGAATTTGTGTGTCGTTGATTGGGCACTTGATTACTTTTCCTAGCTGCATTACGATATTTATCAAATTTTCCTGTTTATTCTCAGGGAAGCATTGAATTTCCACGTTAGAAGAACGCGCATGCTGGTCCAATTGGGACAGGCGAGATGAAAGCGTTTCATTGGTAGTTTTCAGTAGCTCAGTCTCTGATTTTAAAACATCAATTATTTTCGCCTGCTCCACACAATCAGCCTTCACTTTCTCAAGTTCTACATTGAATTGAGCTACCGACGCTTCGAGAGAAGACATCGCAATGCGTACCTCCTGTATTTCGGGGTAGATTTTGTGAGTGAAATGAAATTGTAGTTCTTCCCGGATTATATCTCGTATGTTGTTGGCCGTTAAACAAGAACAATTGCTGCCTGTGCGTGACTTCGTTCGCTTCGTAACAAACTCCAGCTGAGGTGATGTCGGGGCGTTGCCAGTTTTGTTATGAACCGGAGTGTTTGAATTACCGCCTCCTTTGCGTTCTCTACTTTGACATTGCGCGCAGATCCACTTAGATTTAAACTCAACTGATAGCGCCTTATACTCAGTTAATATATAGTTCATGCAGGAATGATGATAACCCGCCTTACATCGTGTGCAATATATTGAGGGAATGTTTGCTATTTCACTCAAACAGGCGTTACATTTATTTGAGTCTGCCATTCTGATTATGTTTATACAATTTATAATTTTTAATGAAATATTTCAAATCAAAAATTCCGAATTTTAAAAATTTGTGTTGAAAAAAAATTAAAAATCAACTGTGTATGTTGGATACGATTCCGAGTCCGGTGAAGCGGTTTTTGAAAACCTTACCCGTTGTACCACGGAGATTTAAGTTTAGGGGATGAAATTTGTCAAGCGATCCGACAATAGTGTTAGGCGTCGATCATGCAACTTATATTGCCATATAAGGTAATCCTCGCTAGTTGGTTATTAGACCAATCATAGCGACTTGAGGACTGATGATTCACCAACTAATTTACACCCACTGCACTGTTTTGTAGATAGAAAAGTAATTATTTAAGCACTTAAACACTGTATATCTTTTGATTATTAGTGATAATAGATCACTTATAGAATGATAACTGAATTATATTGATTAAACGCTTACTAATTCAAAGATTTTAACAAAAACGAATATTTATGTACGGAGCCTTAAATGATACGTCTGCTCGCGGCGAGAGCGAGATACTAATCTCTTATGATTGTGTGTCTTCTTATTTTGTGAATTGGTTAAAATTTTTTGCACTGGTTTTCCTATAATTGCTGACTATGGCAAGATACATACTCGATTCTGACTAATAAAGCGATCATAATGTCGAAAAGAGGACGCAGGTGTGGTATTCGCACCTTAAACAGTTGGATCGTTCATTGGTGCTAAAATTACACGAATATTTTGAACGTGAGTCACAAAATCGTAGGCTCCTTTTACCAGTAACAGGGTGCCCGTGAGAAAAGGTGATTGTCTCATAATTTAACATAGCAGAATCCACCTGACAAAGCGCCAACCCAAGCGAATAAGAAAGCAGATTTATTAGCATGGCTGTAACACAAAGGAGCGGGAATGGACATGAAATTATTGAAAGCAGAGCTAATACGATTAATAAAGCGAAATAAACTTTTGTATTTTATAGATAAATTAGCAGAACAGCACGGCCATAAGACTAGCAACATACTCAAAGGGATGATTTGAAAGGGACATTCGTTTTGCCTACATTATCGAAAATCAAAATTAAATTCAAACCAAAAATTAATATTCAAAAAATGAAGATAGCCGGGCTAACTATGACATTGGAATGTTAAACATCTCTGTCCCCCCGTGACCTCTAAGACGTTTCGGATAAACGTCGACAGTTAGAAATATAATAATTAAACACGATAAAATTGGAATACTTTTTCTTCAATGTGTTGTGTTCGCGTAAATTTAAGAAATCATTAAGCAAAATTATTCAAAACACTATCAGAATCAGAATCAGAATCAGAAAATATTTATTTGCCTACTTGTGTATTTACATTTGCATCCTCACGGCCGGTGAACCGTGTGAGGGTGAGTCAGCTAACTTATGTCCTAGGTGGATCTGTGTTTGCTGTGTTTTGCTTATTCATAATAAAGTTTATACAATAAAATTATTATGTATTTCATTTGTTTTTGTGTACTTATTTGCTAGCCTTAATTACCTTATCCTAAGAGGGCGCGGGGCTCCCGTGTTATCGGTGGGCCATCGCTTGTAATTTTTCTTTTTTGGGATCATATACAATTTCACCTATTCTATGGTTGGTCCTGAGGGGATTGAATTCTCCGTGCGCCAGGTAGGCGTCACCGGGGGATTCTAGGTCTTCTATTCCCAGTTGGGCAATGTTGTCCAACATCTTCTGATTTATGTCCTCGGCACGTAGGTGCCAGGCTTCTATGTCAGCCATCTCCCATAGTATCTCTGTGGATATTCTTTTCGGTAGTTGGGCAGCACTCTTGAGTGCCATTCTGTATTGTCTTTCGATTTTACTCAGGTTCGTCGCGCTGTACCTCGATAGCAGTTGGACCACTCCGTAGTCCAGCAGTGGCAGAATGCAGGCCTGTATTATGGCCAGTTTGGTTTCTAGATCTGTTTTTGCGTAGTATCCAATTATCGGGCCAAGGGCTCCTCTGACCCGTTTCAGTTTCTTCACTACCTTTTCGGTGTGTTGATTCATTCTCATACGTTTATCGAAGACCACGCCGAGGTATTTGATCTGGTTTTGGTATGGTAGCATTTGTTGTTTTAATTTTACCGCTGGGCGGTATTTACTTTTCTTTGAGAACATAATGCACTCGGTTTTCTCTATGTTGCATTTGAGCCCCCATCTCGTATAGTAGTTAATAATAGTTTCTGCTGCCCATTCAGATCGCATGGTTGCATGGTCTGGGTTTGTGGCTCTGTTGAGAATGCTGAGGTCATCTGCGTACTGTGAGAGTTTGAGCCCCTTAATTCTGTCATGTATGTCCCAGATGTCATGGACATACAGGTTGAAAATCACCGGTCCCAGGATCGATCCTTGAGGCAGGCCATGGAGTATAGGTTTCTCCTCTGTTTCAGTTGTTCTAAACCTGCCTTTCAGTTGTCTGCCTGCAAGGTAGTTTTCTATAATTTTTGTGATGTTAGTGGGTACGTCTTTGTCTTGTAGCTTTTTGATCAAGCCTTTGTGGTTAATCGAGTCAAAGGCTTTCGAGAGATCTGTTGATATCATGGAGACGCTGTCGCCGTTGGCTAAGGCATCTGTGATTATTTTACCGGTGCGAAGGATCTGGGTCGCTGTGCCTCTGGCCCTTGTGAAGCCGTGTTGGAACGGTGGTTGCAGCCGGTCCACCGTGGCGGTGAGTCGTCTCAGGATCAGTCGCTCGCACAGTTTGCCCATTATGTTGAGCAGTGTAATCGGGCGGTACGATAGTGCCTGGCGATGATCTTTGCCAGCTTTGTGCAGGAAGATGCACACGCCGGTTTTCCATCTCTTAGGGAAGTAGCCTGTGGACAATATAAAGTTAGCGAGAGGCACAAATGCCTCGGTGAAGACTTCTCCCCCCGAGTTTGAGGGCGTCTGCCTTGATTCCATCTGGCCCGGGAGCCTTTTTGTTTTTGAACCTGCTCAGTGCTAATTTGACTTCGTGTTTTGATGTTGGGTCGAGTGGCTGGAACGGGGTCGTTTTCTCTGTGCCCTCATCTTCCGTCGCAATTACTGCCTCTTTTACTATTGCTGCCTCAGTCAGTGAGTCGATCGTCTCTTTTTCCGTTTTGCAGCCCGTTATGTTTGGTAGTCTTATGATTGGTTTCTTCATGTTGCGTTGGATGCGCCACATTTGCGACCTATTGTCATTCGGATCCTGGATCTTATCCAGCCAGCCCTTCTCGGTATATTCTCTCAGTGCTTGGTCTGCTTCTTTTTTTGGCTTTGTTGTAGAGGGCACGTGCCTCTCGTTGTAGGTTGAGGCTGCCGTGCCTTGCCTGCCATTTAATTTGTTTCAGCTTGTTTCTGAAGTCTATCTTTTCATTAATTTCCGGTGTTAGATGTTCTCGTCTCGTTGTTGTTCTGAAAGGTGCGTGTTCGTCGAGGGCTGCTGTAATGGATTTCTCCATGGTTTCGACGTATCTTTCGCAGTCTTCCTCCGTGATTATTTCCCCGTGTAGGTAGCGGAAGCCTTCCCACATGGTTTGTTGGTATGCTTCCATCGCCCCCCTCGTCCTCGCGTATCCTCCTTGTGTTGCGAGATTTGTTTACCTCTATGTTGTGTTCGATTTTTACAGTGAGTAGCCATGGTAGATGGTCTGATCCAACGCTTTCTAACTGCTTGGCTTGTGCCTCGATCTGTTGGTGTGTTATTACGGCTATGTCCAGGATTGCGTTGCCTTGGTTGGCCAGGCAACGCCTAAAAACGACGGCGCGCCGGCGTTTTTTAGCGAGCAGATTCCGTCGTTTATTGCTTTCCTGATTACAATGCCTAGGCCTGCGTCTCTTCTTTGGTTCAGGGCGCGCAACTGTAGATTCAGATCTCCTATTATGATCGTTGGTTCGTCAGCCAAGGTTTCTTCAAGCTCTTGTCTGGCTTGGTGTTGATTTGGGATTTGAAAGTAGGTCCCTTTTATTTTTATGTATTGTCCAGTCGCGTGGTCTGTGAACAGTTTGATGCCCACGCCTTCAATTTTTCTTCTCTCCTCTCCCCACCCCGGTGTGACCTCTGTTTCGGTCCATCTTAGCCCCCTTTGTATGTACATGGCTGTGGTTAAGTCGGTTTTAAGCGAGTGTGTGATTTTATCGTATCCTTTCATGTTAAACTTCTCCTTGTCGAAGTCGATTTTGCATTCGTTTATCACTATTATGGCTGGCCTGTATTTTTCTGCCAGCTTTTTTTACTTCAATGAATTTCTTTCTCAGTCCTTGTGCATTTAGGTGTAGGATTTTGAGGTTCTGTATTCTTTTTTTGGTCGTGATTAGCCATTGGTCTGTCGTTGTGTGTTATTCATGGTTTCTATGAGCTTCATTAGTAGTTTTTCCGTTCGCTCCAGTCTTAGGTGGAGGCTTTCTATGGTTGTTTCGTTCATCGGTGGTAACATTGCCTGCTCCCCCCTGTGATACTGTCGGCTCCTTCTGTGGCAAGGCGGGGAATTGTCTTTTGCTTGAGACGTCCGCATATCTGACTCCAGGTCTGACTGTCGCACGTCTGATTCTCTCTTCTTGTTTAGTCTGTTTGGCTTTCGCTTGTTCCATTTGTTTGGATATCATTTTTTGAAATATCGGGCAGGTAGCGTTGTTCGCGCTGTGTCCTTCTTTCTTACAGTTTTTGCAGACCATCGTCGTAGTGCCCTCGGGTGTATTGATTTTGATCTGTGATTCTTCTTGTCTGCCGTAGCAAGACTGTTTCGAGTGGTCAAATGCATAGCATTTCTTGCATTGCACTATGTGTCTCGGGTTTTCTCTGAATGGCTCTACCTTTATGCAAGGGGCGCAGAAGAACTTCCTGTCAGCGGTTTTGCATGCTTCCAGGACGCTTTTTTGTTTATATTTATTTTCAAAAATCAAGAGGTGTATTTTACCTGCTTTTCCTAGCGGTTTTATTGATATCGGTTTAATGCCAATGCATTCCGCTTTCTCTTCTGCGATTATGTCAGTGTCCTCACCGTATGTTTCATTTTTCAGCACCACTTTTGTCGCTGGTTGTCTGTCAGCTTTCGGTTTTGGTGCTATTATTCTTGATGGTTCGCACACTTGGATTTTCGTGAGAATGTCTTCCCGGGCTGCTGAGCTCCCCCGGGTTGATTTTTATTTGTCCGTTCGTCACTCTAAGCGTTGAATTATTTGTTGATGTCGCCTCTCTTATAAATCTGAGGGCGCGTTGGTCGTTCATTATTTTTTCATCCCTAATTATTATATCAGGGATATGTGTGTTTTTCTGTGTGGGCGTCACGAACTTATCTGTTCCGGTGCGTTGTCTTTTTATTCCTCTATTTTCGTTTTGTAGCGTTTCAAATCTGTTTGCTAACGGTATATTATAGATTGTTTTTGAGTTGGCCTCGGCTTGCCTGCCCGCGCGCTGGGTGTTACATGTGGCGGCCAAACTTTGGGTTGTTTCGGTCGCGCAGGTACGCGCCGTGGTCGTGTGGCTTTGGGCGATGGTGTCGTTTCTTTTGTTCACTAGCGTAGACGCTCGCATGCTGTGTCGTTCCCCTGAGGTGAGGCGGGGGGCGGTCCGGGCGGCGAGCGGCTTGCATGTGCCGTTCGTCGGCTCTAACCTCGTTCGTTGCACGTGCACTGGCTCTTGCAAGCCAACGCCCTTACGATTTCTTTTTTCTTGCCTCTTTGGGTGGTTAGAGACGGGCTTGAATCCTCTGCCGTGGTTTTTATAAGTGCGCATTGATTTTTGCCGCACTTACAGATGAACCATTCCTCCGATGTAAATGCGTCTATCGGTAGGGTGATCAATTCTCTCTTTGTTTTACAGTCCACGCACGCACGAAAGTTGCTTACTCCGGTTTTTAGCGAGGCTGTGTATATTGTTATGGTAGTTTCGATTTTTAGTGTTTCTTTTTTCGAATTTGGGCACTATAGTAGTGGCCGCCTTTATGAGAAAGCTTTCCATGCATACATTACATTGGATTTTCCTCGTGTTCATTTGATTGGTACCCCACAGGGGGGCGTCCGTTTGGAAGTATTGTTCGCATTCCCAGCACTGTATTATATTTTTATTGAACTCATTGAGGTCCATTTTCACTTTTTTCACTTTGTCTTTAACTTGTTTACTGTCCTTGTCTAGACTAAGTAGATCCGTGTCCATATCATTAGATTTGTGTGAACTTTCACTGTTGTTTTTCGAGAGCATGTTTCCTATTACTCTTGATTCACTAATTCTGTTGGGTGTTGCCTGTCTCACTTCTTCTGGTGAATCCCAGGGGGGTGCTCCCCTGGGGTCCTCACAGTTCATGATTTTTCACTTTCTATTCACTTCAAGTCTCGTTCCAATGTGGATTGTTTTAAGAACCGCACAAAATTTCAAGATACCACACGCAGTGCGTGGGTCGTGCGCGGATCGGCTCTCGGGAGCTTTCCGCTGCGCGCGTCTGTTCGCTACGGCGGTCCGCGCGAGTCTTTTTTCTAATGAAATCAAAACCCAACTTCAAAACACTAGTTGTAGTGAAAGTGACTGAATAAATTTTTTTTTATCTAGTTTCAATCTTAAATTCGCGTCTAGAAATTAGCAGTAACAATAAATACGAAGAAACTGATAAATTTTGTGTTTTAAATTATTTATTTCTAATTTATTCTAATATTCACCGAAAAAAAAACTCTAAATGATTCCAAACTCTAAAGAATCGATATCGATTTTTCTTAAGAATAGAATATTGTACGTATTGATTTTATTGTTGGCATGCCTAGTGCAATAAATCTGAAAGCCGTCAAAATGTGTTTTTTAGATTTGGTTGATTCGGGTACCGGTGTTCCACCCACTTTCAGAAGCTCCACTGTATTTCCATTCTCGCCTGGGGCCCTGCTGTTTTTAAGGTGCTGGAGAGCCATTCTAATCTCGCTCAGACTGACGTCCGGGATATCATCGGAATAGTGTCGGATAAGACTTGCTCTTGGATCGTTACTCACACTTGTGTGTGGCTCCAACGATGATGTGTACAGCTACCCATAGGACCTCTCAATCTCACTCAAAATCTCAGGTGTCCCGGAAACGACGCTGCCACACTCAGTCTTCAGCTTTGATATTTGGCTCTTTCTGGCAGACAGATCTCTGGCAAAGACTTTGGAGCTCTGGTTTCGCTCGATCACTTCTTTAATACGAGCAGTATTACAGTTGCATAAGTCTCGCCTCATGCATTTAGAGATCTCTCTGTTCAGATGCCTGTATGCTGTCAAATCTGTTGACGATTGCAGCCTCATCTCCCCCCTAACAGCCATGAGATTAAGAATGTGATCGGAGAGTTTTTGTGTTCTTCTGCGGCGGGTCTTGCAGAACTTAGCTCCGTAAAAATGGACAGTTTCCACGAGCTTGTCATTCATATCGTCCACTGCATTGCAATCTTCTAGGCACTGAAAGCGGTTACGTAACTTGAGCTGAAAGGTTTCGGGATTCTGGATTACAGCACGAGGGGGACGCAGCGTTAACTTTATAGACGATCCTCTCCAACTTAACGTTTAGGTTCAGTGTGCCTCTAACCATTCGGTGATCGCTGCCAGTTTTCACCCTCGCAATCACTGAGACATCACTGAACAGTTGGCGTCTGGTCAAAAGTGGAAAGCCGGTGGAACACGGGTACTTGAAGTCCTTCAGAAGCTCTTCAATTACGTCCTCCATGGTGGCACTACTCCGGAGGCGTGGAGCAGAAGTGCGGTGGTCTTGTTCTTCAAGAAAGGCGATAACGCTCTCTTGAAGAACTACGGACCGATTTCCCTTCTGAGCCGCGTCTACGTGCTGTTTTCGAGGGTCATTACGAATCGTCTCGCACGCAGACTCGACGACTACCACCCTTCCGAAAAAGCCGGTTTCCGAAAAGGCTTCAGTCCCATAGACCACATACATACCCTGCGGCAGATTGTACAGAAGACCGAAGAGTACAATTTGCCACTTTGCCTGGCTTATGTGGTCTATGAGAAAGCCTTTGATTCCGTCGAAATTTGGGCGGTGCTACAGTCCCTTCAGCGGTGTCAAGTTGACTGTCGGTATATCGAAGTGCTGAAGTGTTTGTACAGTAGGGCTACGATGGCTATCCGAGTACAGAACCAGAGTTCGAAACCTATCCAACTGCTGAGAAGTGTAAGACAGGGTGACGTTATATCCCCGAAACTCTTCACCGCTGCATTGGAAGACGTTTTCAAGCTACTGGACTGGAAAGGATACGGTATTAACATCAATGGCGAGTACATCACTCACCTTCGATTTGCCGACGATATAGTCCTTATGGCAGAATCACTGGAGGACCTAAGCACTATGCTCAATAACCTCAATTGTGTCTCCCAACGGATAGGTCTTAAGATGAACATGGACAAAACAAAGATCATGTTTAATGTCCATGCCTATGCCGGTAGTCGTTGGGAGCACTATGTTCGAAGTTGTTGACGAGTACGTTTACCTGGGAAAAATAGTCCGATTAGGTAAGTCCAACTTCGACCGAGAGGTACTCGACTCGACGGATTGAACTCGGCTGGGCAGCGTTCAGGAAATTACGATACATCTTCTCGTCAGGTACACCTCCAAACTCTGAAAACTAGATTGTACAACCAGTGCGTGTTGTCAGTGATGACTTACGGATCTGAAACGTGGTCCTTCACTGCTGGCCGTATGAAGACGCTCAAGGTTGCTCAGCGAGCTATGGAGAGGGCTATGCTCGGAGTTTCTCTGCGTGAACAACTTAGAAAAGTGGATATCCGCAGTAGAACCAGAGTGACCGACATAGGCCAACGGATTAGCAAGCTGAAGTGGTAATGGGCCGGCCATATAGCTTGAAGAACCGATAACCGATGGGGAAGAAAGGTTCTCGAGTGGCAGCCTCGTAGTTGTAGGCGTAGTGTAGGGCGACCCCCCCACTAGACAGAGTGACGACCTGGTAAGACATGCAGGAAGTCGATGGATGCAGGTGGCTCAGGACCGTGCTTTGTGGCATTACTTGGGGGAGGCCTATGTTCAGCATTGGACTTGTGAAAGGCTGTAATGATGATGATGATGATGAGTTGGGTTGAGCCCAGTTGAGTCACTGACTTAGAAGTATATGGACTGGGCATATCTACATAATTAGCGTGACTACCTTCAAAAATCTGGCGCATATAATGGCCGCCTTTTATAGGGTTGTAAGTTGTAACTCAACAATATGCGCAGCTGATATCGATATTTTAACTAATATGAATTTTTTCCCGTTTTACATAACCGGATTTTTTGCTTAATTTACTTTATTCCGTAGGTATTTACATAAATACAGGGCTGAATTTTCAATCGTCAAATAACTTATCTGGGGAATAAATGTGACTGACAGATTTATGGCTCTTGTGTAGGTAGAAATTAAACCCTTCTTTTGTGTTTAAAGAATTACTGGGATAGAGATCCCTGATCCCATATTACAGTATTTTTAATATAAAATAATAATGATTAGTTGAGTAAAAATGAAATAACCTGTTTTAAAAATCAATACTTATTTACAATAAATTGTTATTAGTATTGTTCTGCACATACTTCATCACAAATAGTAAGTTATACAAGCAAGTTGTATATCATATTTTATTTATTCTTTCAGATTTTAAATGAAAAATATTATTATTTTACAAAAAATTCGAGAGTCTGGCATGATCATGAAATATGATATGATATAACATCCTGGATACAATATTTCATCCACCGTTTCATGATCATGCCAGATCTTATATAAACTATTATTATTATTATTATTCATTTCTGTAAATCTGTAATTTCTATAAGACAGCTTGTCACTGCTTCTTCATGCATGGTATCTGAACCTTTTTTTGCCACAAATCCCGCAATATATTCTAATACAGCAATTTATAAGGTTTTTTTAATAATTTAAATAGCGACTCTAATAGAGGCATACTGGAAGGCCACTCTTGAAAGATAAAGTTTTTGTTTTTTCTCCCCCAACTATTGGCGAAAAACATACATATACTGGGATTTTTAATAATTACAAAACTTGTTAGCAGTCTTTTAACTGGCTAAATAAATTACTAAATTATGCATCTTATATAAAGTAATAATTAAAAAGTACATCCCTACCACTATTTTGAATATTTTGTATCAATTTATCGATGTATCGGATTAAAAATGTCGGCCACAAATGTCGATATTTTAAATAAAAAATCGATGTATCTATAACATCGATGTATCGATATTTTTCAACAAGCCTAGTATGTCAAAGTCAAAGGCTGAAAGCTGTCAAATTGACAAAACTCACAATTACAAGAGCAAAATTACCTTACTTTCAATTCAAAGCCTTATAGTACCTAAATAAGCAAAAAGAAAAGAGTATTCTAATTTATTTGAGTTGTAATTCTAGTTTAGGTAGAAATAAAAATCTTTGGAAAATCTTAGAGTTCAAAGATTCAAAGCACGTTCAAAGTTTGAGTTGTAATATCATTGTGGATCTTTAGAAATGAAAGTTAATTATATGTAAATGTAATAAAGAATTAATAAGTAAAATTATCAAAAAAAAAACATTCTCAAAACTGATAACAATGGTAAAATAATTCTGATGAAAATGATAGAATAAGTCAAATATTATACTTATTATTATGTACTTTAAACCTTTTTATTTTAGGAAATTAGATCATTGATTTGTAGAGGGCGAAAGAAAAAAATTATCACTCTAATATTTATTGTAATGTTTTTAATAAATGCTATGTTTTATGTCAGTTTCGAATTATACAATACAATCAAGAAGAGGCATAAAAATCAGTGGTTTAAGAGGTCAATAACAATTTATATAATAATCTCTGTGATGCTGTATATATAGTATTTAATTCAACGATTATAATTTATTTAATGCTTTTTAACTAAGTATTCCTCTGGTTAGATAATTAGATACAAACAAAGGTCTCATAAATTTCTAATAATTATCGAAGTCAGTTTGTATACTTTTTAAATAACTTATTTTATCTTAACTAAATATGCTTTTAGGTTACACTTTGATCAGGATTCCTACATAGATAAGAGTGGTATGAGAGTTATTGTTGGTCACTATGTTGGAGGTTATTCAGGAGGTAATTTGTCACAAGGTGGGTTATGTTTTTTTAATCAATTTTACATAAAATGCACCCAAGCACCACCAATACATCTATAATCTGTACATCTATACATCATATAAATATTATTGAAGTGTCTGTCTTTAATATCAAAATAACTGCCCTTTATTTAGTTGTGGGAGTTATTTGCATGCTGTTAAGAAAAAACTGTTTAAAAATTCTCTCTCTGTCCGTCTGGGATAATATTCTAATTGGCTGAACCTATTGCTGTAAAACTTCACTAACAAACATAAAGCAATGCCAAGAGTGATCTAGCCTCTATTTCTCTAAAAAAAACAAAGATTTTGAAAAATTGATAGAATAAACGGTCTTTTAATCATAATAAAAGTTAAAGTTACAGTCTATATATGTCCCACTGCTGGGCATAGGGCTCCTCTCATTTTTGAGAGGGTTTTAGGGCAAGGAAGTGTCTGCCACGCTGCCCCAATGCGTGTTGGCGAACTTCATATCTTGGAATATTTTTTTATTTGTAAGACATGCAGGTTTCCTCATAATGTTTTCCTTCACTGCCAAGCATGTGGTAAATGATCCCTTAAAATTGCAATTAACAATTTCATTGGTGCCAGCGTGGATCGAACCCGGGTTGATCATAATGTATTATTTAATTTTTACTGGGATCTCTGTAAATATGTTGTGCTGTTAAGCTGTAGTGGAGTTGGATTCATCAGTTGTTTTTGTTTGTTTGTCATTATAAATTTCAAGTCTTAGTTGTGGTGTTATCAAGGTGGCTTATTGTTGGATGCCAAAAATTGACTTGGTTTATAAATTCCCTTGATTGTAAAGTCACAATTATGTTTAGCCGCCAGCTAGAATGCTAAAAGTTCGTTAATTTAAGATATTATGGATAGATATGTTCTTATAATTAAGCTGTGTAACATTTGGTAGACTTGGGAATCAAAGCTGAGTTAATAGTTAGTTAGTTACTTTACGACGGGCTGTTTTCCGCAACTCTACTTCTTAGGGCGTATTTTGCCTGTGGGCAGGAATAATGTAATTATTCAAGCCATGAAATCTCTCTGAAGAAGCTCTACAGTCCTTTGATGTTGCAACAACTTAAAGGAGCCATGTCCTGTGATAGCACTTGTTGATATTTTGATTGTGGTTTGTTCAGTCTCATTAAAACCTTGGTGAAACAACTGTTTATTTCACACAGGATCTTCCTAGCTTGTCTACAGTCTACTAGATTTTTCCAAAGCTGAGCATGTTGATTAGTTTCTATGTACAAGTGAATGAATGTTACCAAAGGGTATTGGTATTATTTGTTCTGGCCCTATAGTGGCCAGAGCAGATCATCTTCTGGCCAGTTCGTCTGCTGCATTGTTGCCTCTGGATCCAGTTTGTCTCTTTATCCACTGCAGAGTCATATTGTTGTGTTTACATACCTTATTTAATTGTTAATGGCATTCATACATTAATCCAAAGTTCACCACATGCATGCAACTCAGAGCTTGTAGTACCACCATATGGTCTAGCAGTATTCTGATGGAGAAGTCTTTTACCTTCCTAGCATCTGTTGCTATGGCTGCTTGGATGATACCCATACATTCTGCCTGAAAAACTGTGTTATGGGTACCCAGTGGTGTACATATGTTGACATTGAGGTCTTCAGAGAAAGTTCTAGATCCTAAACCTTCATTTGTTTAAGAACCATCCAAGAAAACTAAGCTCATTTGGGCTTAATCCCTTCAGCTGGCTGGTTTCATTTAATTGTATCTTATACTTCTCATTGAATACAAATTTTTTGGGGATCTTATTATACTTGGCTTGAAAGATAGGAATTTTTGAGTAAATTCTATTAATTATACCTGTATGAGGGACTTTACTCTTACTCCAAAGAGTTAGGGTCTTGAGTCTAATGGCAGCTAAAATAGCTTCTTGTTGTATGTGTGGATGAAGCGGGGTTAGCTACAGCATAGCCTCTAAGGCTGCTGTTGGTGTAGTCCTTATGCAGTTTGTGGCAGCCATACATGCCATTCTCTGGTAATGTTGAAGCTTCTTTATAGTGGTGGCTTCATTTGTTTTGGTCAACCATACCAAAGCACCTTATGTGATCATGGGCTGAATTACAGTTTTGTACAGCCACAGTACAAGGCCGGCCATATACATACGGAATTCCGATTCGGCATTCGGAACGCTGCACGTTCATATAAAGTCAATGACCGTACACACCTATGGTAGTTTTCCATTCGAAATTTTACTGTCAATACGGGATTCCGTATGTGTGTGGCGGATCTATTCGTTCCATTGCGTGTATGTGACAGGCCTAATTGTATAAACTGAATCAATAACTTTATCTAGTTTTCCAGCAGATGTTACTATGCTTTAATGTTCCATACTAATAAATGCATAGCTACAGTTATTGTTAGGATGGAACATGTTCTTTACTACATACCACAACTGAATAATTCCAGTCTCAAAAACCATGCAAATGTGTTTATATATGTGCAATTAATGAATGTATTTATATGTGTGCAATTAATAAATGTGTTTATATATGTGCAATTAATAAATGTGTTTATATATGTGCAATTAATAAATGTGTTTATATATGTGCAATTAATAAATGATGATTTCTTAAATTTACGCGAACACTACACATTGAATAAAACTATTATTTACGGATTTTATCGCGTTTAATTACTTTAATTTATTTTTATTATTATCCCGACGTTTCGGGTGCTTTACAGCGCCCATGGTCACGGGGGGGACTGAGATGTTTGACGTCCCAATGTCATAGTTAGTCCGGCTACCTTCAGTTTTTTAATATTAATTTTTGGTCCGATTTACGCAAAACGAGCTTATAGTATCATGAAGTCTTGCAGTGGTATGCTTGGGTTTGGGTTTAATTTTGTTAATTATAGGATCCCAAGCAGATGGTAGCACCCAACCATCTTCTCTATTGAAATTTGGATGTTTTTTAATTTCAATAGCCTCGCGTATCATCCTTGGTAGGAATCGGTGTTCTTTTGCGAGAATTTGTGGTTTATCAAATCTAATGTAATGGTGGGGACGATCTTGAACATGTTCGCAGACTGCAGACTTCCCGGAGCGTCGGTGCTTCACATCAGCTATATGTTCCTTCACGCGGGTTTTTATAGATCTCTTTGTTTGACCTATGTAAGAGAGACCACACTCACAATCTGGCTTGTACACACCTGCATCTTGTAGAGGAATATTACATTTGATGGATGGTAAAAATTGACTAATCTTCTTCAGCGGCTTGTAGTATGTCTTAATGGACGCTCGCTTCAAGATGTAGCCAATCTTGTCTGTGACTCCTCTAACATATGGTAGTAGAGCAGGCGCGCGCTCGACTGTGGCCGGCTTCACTCGTTCACTGTGACGTAGGCGCGGGACCCGAAGCTTGTTGTCTTGTAATACTTGCTTGACGTGCTGAAGCTCCGCGGCCAGATGTTTTCTGTCACAGATCCCTCGTGCTCTCTGAAACAAAGATTTACCCACGGTAGCTAACTGTGAAGGATGATGGTGAGATTCACCATTTAAATATCGGTTGGTATGGTTGGTTGGTTTTAGTCATCCGAAATCCTGATAACACTATTGGCCACACTGTGTATAGGAAAAAGACCCATACCAACCGATATTTAAATAGTGATTCTCACCATCATCCTTCACAGTTAGCTACCGTGGGTAAATCTTTGTTTCAGAGAGCACGAGGGATCTGTGACAGAAAACATCTGGCCGCGGAGCTTCAGCACGTCAAGCAAGTATTGCAAGACAACAAGCTTCGGGTCCCGCGCCTACGTTCACAGTGAACGAGTGAAGCCGGCCACAGTCGAGCGCGCGCCTGCTCTACTACCATATGTTAGAGGAGTCACAGACAAGATTGGCTACATCTTGAAGCGAGCGTCCATTAAGACATACTACAAGCCGCTGAAGAAGATTAGTCAATTTTTACCATCCATCAAATGTAATATTCCTCTACAAGATGCAGGTGTGTACAAGCTAGATTGTGAATGTGGTCTCTCTTACATAGGTCAAACAAAGAGATCTATAAAAACCCGCGTGAAGGAACATATAGCTGATGTGAAGCACCGACGCTCCGGGAAGTCTGCAGTCTGCGAACATGTTCAAGATCGTCCCCACCATTACATTAGATTTGATAAACCACAAATTCTCGCAAAAAAAAAACACCGATTCCTACCAAGGATGATACGCGAGGCTATTGAAATTAAAAAAACATCCAAATTTCAATAGAGAAGATGGTTGGGTGCTACCATCTGCTTGGGATCCTATAATTAACAAAATTAAACCCAAACCCAAGCATACCACTGCAAGACTTCATGATACTATAAGCTCGTTTTGCGTAAATCGGACCAAAAATTAATATTAAAAAAACTGAAGGTAGCCGGACTAACTATGACATTGGGACGTCAAACATCTCAGTCCCCCCCGTGACCATGGGCGCTGTAAAGCACCCGAAACGTCGGGATAATAATAAAAATAAATTAAAGTAATTAAACGCGATAAAATCCGTAAATAATAGTTTTGTTCAATTAATAAATGTGTTTATATATGTGTTTATATGTGTGCAATTAATAAATGTGTTTATATATGTGCTATTAATAAATGTGTTTATATATGTGTTTATATGTGTGCAATTAATAAATGTGTTTATATATGTGCAATTAATAAATGTGTTTATATATGTGAAATTAATAAATGTGTTTATATATGTGCTATTAATGAATGTGTTTATATATGTGCTATTAATAAATGTGTTTATATGTGTGCAATTAATAAATGTGTTTATATATGTGCAATTAATAAATGTGTTTATATATGTGGAATTAATATATGTGTTTATATATGTGCTATAAATAAATGTGTTTATATATGTGTTATTAATAAATGTGTTTATATGTGTGCAATTAATAAATGTGTTTATATATGTGCAATTAATAAATGTGTTATATATGTGCTATTAATAAATGTGTTTATATATGTCCTATTAATAAATGTGTTTATATATGTGCAATTAATAAATGTGTTTATATATGTGCAATTAATAAATGTGTTTATATATGTACAATTAATAAATGTGTTTATATATGTGCAATTAATAAATGTGTTTATATATGTGCAATTAATAAATGTGTTTATATATGTGCTATTAATAAATGTGTTTATATGTGTGCAAATTACGACATTTGTAATTGTTTTTTTTTTCATTCATTCATTACACCTATCAGAGTCCATTTATGAACATAGAACTCCCCATTCATTGCCTCATATAAGGGATATTTGCCATAGCTGCCATTCTTTGCAGGCAGGTTGGCAACTTCAGCTTTTTTCTTTTTATAAGGAAATTTTCATTAATTCATTCATTACACCTATCAGAGTCCATTTATGAACATAGAACTCCCCATACATTGCCTCATATAAGGGATATTCGCCATAGCTGCCATTCTTTGCGGGCAGGTTAGCAACTTCAGCTTTTTTCTTTTTATAAGGAAATTTTCATTAATTCATTCATTACACCTATCAGAGTCCATTTATGAACATAGAACTCCCCATACATTGCCTCATATAAGGGATATTCGCCATAGCTGCCATTCTTTGCAGGCAGGTTGGCAACTTCAGCTTTTTTATTTTTATAAGGAAAATAATGTGCTGCCAATGTCCTGGTTTGTTTCCCTGTGTTATCTGGTTTATAATAATCCTATAAGAAGAAAAGTTTATAAGAAAGATTATATTATATTATTTGTTTTTCAGAAATAATAAATGCTAACAATTATGCTCCTGTTGAGGGAGCAGGTGAAGGTGGAAGACCTGTTCAGTTGTCACCTAGGGAAATAATTACAGCAAGAGAGCTTTTTGCACTACATTCTTATAATATATTAGTTGGTGATAGAATTAATATTAACAGAAGTCTTCCAGATGTGCGTAGTGAGAGGTATTGCTAGTAATTTTTATTACCATATTTAATTTTGGATAAGATATTAAACCAATATTTTATGTTGTATTATGCAGTATACTACCACCAGAGATTTTTCCGGACTGATACGACTTAGGGACCATCAAGAAAAAACATAATCCTTTTTAAAAGGCCAGAAACGCATCTGCAATTCCTCTGGTGTTGCAGTGGTTCATGGGTGGCGGTGATCACTTACCATCATGTGAGCCGTATGCTCGTTTGCCCCTTCATCTATAAAAAAGTATGAATTGTTTAATTCGTAACCAGTAGTATTTAGAAATGTATACACATAAATAACATTGAAGTGTTTGTTTGTAATATCAAAATAACAGCTTTTTACTAAATGCATATGAAAGTAAAAACGGTACTTATAAGAAAATAACAATTTTTAAAATTTTTGTCTGTCTGTCTGTTTGTTCCGGCTAATCTCTGAAACGGCTGGATAGATTTTAACGGGACTTCCACTGGCAGATAGCTGATGTTATAAGTAGTAACATAGCCTACTTATATTTTATAAAAAGAATTAGGGTTCCGTGCATGAAATCCAATCGTAATAAATTCCATGTGGGCGAAGTCGCAGAGAACAGCTAGTTCAAAATAATTATTCTCATTTCATTTTGATGTGTTGTTGCAAAATGAATAACAATTATACTTTTGGTCAGAGGCTGGAAACCCTTTACCATAAAAATGGCTTATTTAAGTGTTAATGTTATCTAACATTTAACTGTGGTGTGAAGTTAATAAGATTGTTTGAAATTTTAAATATGGCAGTTGGTTGTTATCAATGAGAAAGCAATATTTATATCTGCAATTAAAAGTAGTTTTTGCACAAATGTAAGTACTTCCAAAAATTCTGATAATTTATTGAGAAAGTTCCATCTGTTTGACACACTTAAAATTTTACTTTCTTACACTGAAAATTTTAATTTAATTGTTGCTATTACAAATTATTTCCATTATACTTTAAAGAAACAAAAAAAAAATCTGCCTAAGTTCATACTGTATTTTTAACTTCCCGCTATAAAAATCAATGATTTTCAAAAATTAAAGTATTTTTAATTTTCATGAAATAGTTTTCTTGGAATTAATTCGACACCCTTGTTTTGATCAATTCTATAATCTAATCAACTCTTCTATTCGAAAAGCGACGTCGATTGCTGTAAACCATATCAAAGTAGTGATTCGTTCGAGAGACATCAGTGTCGAAAGAAATCTCGAAAGTGTTTTTTAAAAATAACTTTTTACGCAAATAATTTTTTGCGTTTTTGCGTCGATTCGTCGTCGAAAAATTGCGTCGATTGTCGTAAATCACATCAAAATCGGTTGATTGGTTCGTGAAATATACAATTTTGAAAAAATAAATATAAAAAAACGGTGTCCCAAAATGATGACAAGATATATAAGTGTAAATTGGATAATTAGATACTAAGTGGAATTTGAAGCGCTTTGATATTTAAATTAGCTTAAAGTTCTGTGGAAGGCCAGCAGGGTCAACCATTTTTTTTAATGAAATGTATATTTTCAGTTGCAAAGAAGTAAAATATAATATTGACAATCTACCAACAGCAAGTATCATTATAGTATTTCATAATGAAGCCTGGTCTACTTTGATGAGGACCGTGATGTCAGTTATTTTGAGATCTCCCCCAACATTATTAAAACAGGTATTATATTATTGTTATCATAGTTCACATAGGCCGGTCCAACTTTACAATGTCAAAATTAGTGTAATCACGTCGATCGATGGTGGAATGGATTAATCGATGTCAATCAATAGTTTCTACCAATCTGATGGAACAATGGCATTGATAATGGTAGAATGAATAAGTCGACGTCGATCAAGCTGCTTGATTATTATTTACTGAATATATTTTTAAAAGATACTGATGATGGGTCCATAATCACATCAATTAATTGTCAATCGATAATTGATCAACATTTTATCAACTAGTATCCGTCGATCAGCTAAAGCTACCACACCAATCGATCGACATCGATCGATGTCGATCAATGGCATCGATCGACAAGATAACACCCTTAGATTCGAATTTTTGTTTTACCAAAGCACCACAAAAAAAAAGAAGAATTTTGACATTGTGGAGTTTGAGAACTCGGAATGTATGTCTAAATACTTGTCTTAGTGTAATTCATATTGAAATTCAAGTGTGATCTTAAGAATAGGTGAGTATCTTTACTTTGCTACAATTACAGATAATTCTTGTAGATGATGCAAGTGAGAGGAAATACTTAGGCAAAGAATTGGACGATGCAGTATCTAATCTTGAGAAGGTTCACATATTAAGAAGCTTAGAGAGAAAAGGTCTTGTTGGTGCTAGATTAATAGGTGCCAGAACAGCTACTGGGGATGTTTTGGTATTTTTAGACGCTCACTGTGAGGTAATTATTACATTGTTTAATGCAATTTTGTCATCTCAAGATGTTCCAGAACATAAATACTGTCATATTTTCAGCCTAAGTTGTTTATTTGCTTAAGTTTAGTTTAGTGTGTGCTCCTTAAAAATAATTAGATCTTTTGTCAATGGTGAGTTACATTTTTTGTGATCATTGTAATATTGGATGTTGATGGGGAAAGCGAGTGAAAGCTTAAAACAGAGAGTGAGCTGAGCTGCAAGAAAGATACACTTATCTTAAAGGTATATATTCATAAAATTATAATATAATTGAGTTTTTACTATAAAAAATCACAAATATACCATTGAAATATTTAGAATTGTGGTATTAACAAAGGTAAAATTAAAATATAAAATAAAAATCTATCTGTCCAATCTATGACGATGCTCATAGGTATTGTGATATTGTGATATGGTTTCGTTTATGTGTAAGGTCTTTTCAGAGAATAAATTAAAAAAAAAATATAAATAATGGGGAAACTTACATTCGGCGCTTGCAGCCGTCTGTCAACAATATCTAGTGACTGATCCCTGTTGACCTCGGGTATCACGTTTTTCGTTCCTTCATAAGAAAGAATGGTTACAAACACAAAATGCTAATTATAGTTACTTCAGAACTTCAGATACCGTCACCGTAAAAATTTACATTTTTATATTCATTATTATGTGGTATGATATTCTAGTTATTTTTGGTACTGTCATTGTCGTACCTATGTGCCCTTTTCGGATCGGAAGGGTATTTTTTACATTATTTATACCTTCATTTATACCTATACCATCATTTATACCTTCTTTATGTATAGAAAAATAACTGTATGTAATGTGTATTTAAATTTGGGGTTATATTTTATGTATGCAGCAATAAGATATCGGGTGGTGGTATAAGAAAATCTCTCACTCCGTCATCCTTTGAGTAGTTAGAGTTGACTTTGATTTGCCAGAAAGATCTAATGGTTTTTGACAGATGGAGATATAACATCCATACTCATGTGTTAGAGCCTTAGAGCTATATTATGGTTGTAGCACGAATGGGTCGGCTCGTTCGGGGTAGGACCACGCTGTTACACGCGTAAAATAGCATCTTAATGCTGCTGTTTCGTATGGTGAGTGTAGAGAACCGGAGACCCTTTTTACTGGAAACGAGGCATTCCATCTTAGTCCTCAGGGGTGACAACGCATTTGCATTTTGATTCTTAATCGAGGATAAATGTAGATGTCTATGAGCCACAGCGTCCACTTACCATCAGGTGGACTGTGTGCTCGTTTGTCACCCTAATTCTATAAAAAAAAACAATGCCAGTTGTAAAATAACGAGGACCAGCGACTGAGAGCAGCGTCAGTGTTGTGAGTCGCCTTGTACTGCACATTGCCTATCAAAAGTGACGATTATGGAAAATCCTTCCTTATATAGGAGACACTCAAGTCCAAATGTGGACTACCATGGGTTCGTGTGGAAAATAGCAGTAGACAATAGGACAACTTTTTTGCCTAGAAGTATTTCTGCCGTCAAAAAGCAGCGTTTGCATTGCTGTTGCGCTTTAAAGGGTTTCAGGGTGTGAAACAACCCAGCCTTCTTTGTTACCTATAATCGGGGGGCTGTATGTTCGCTGGGTTCCTTCTGTTTTATAAAAACAATGCAGTAAGGTTTCGAACTGGGACTTAAACTTTGACAATATCAGCAATAATTGCCATAGTTGCCGTGCTCGGCAGACGGGTTGGCAACCGCACTCACAGGAGGATATGGAGTGATGGATACTCTCACACTGCTACTACACGTTCAACCCAATTATATTTTTTTTATATAGATATATAGGGTGACAAACGAGCACACAGTCCACCTGATGGTAAGTGGATGCTGTGGCCCATGGACGTCCACATTTATTCTCAATTAAGAATCGAAATGTAAATGCGTTATCACCCATGAGGACTAAGATGGAATGCCTCGATTCCAGTAAGAAGGGTCTCTAGTTCCCTACACTCACCACACAAAACACAGCAGCATTACACTGCCATTTTACACTGGTCTGTAAGAGCATGGTCCTGCCCTGGTCGAGCCGACCCATTCATGCTACAACTATAATATAGCTGCAGCGTGGCTCTACCACGTATATATATATATATATATATAATAGTAGTTTATATGTATATTATATATACATTTATTTATGTTCAATTTCAGGTAACGCCAGGGTGGCTTGAGCCATTATTGGAAAGAGCTGGCAGCGACGATGTTTTTATTTGTCCCCATATAGATCTACTTTCGGAAGACACTCTAGCTTATACGAAAAGCATTGATGCTCATTGGGGTGCTTTCAGTTGGCGCCTTCATTTTCGCTGGTTGATGCCGAGTACCGAGGTTATGATGCAAAAATCTGAAAATCCCTCTAAACCTTATCCGACACCTGCAATGGCCGGTGGTCTTTTTGCAGTAAGAAAAAGCTTATTTTGGCGCTTAGGGGGTTATGATGAGGGCATGTTGATTTGGGGTGCCGAAAACTTGGAACTTTCTTGGAGAGCTTGGCAGTGTGGCGCAAGGGTCGAAATAACGCCATGCTCCCGTGTCGGACATATATTTAGAAGACACAGCCCTTACAAATATCCTGGAGGGGTCTCCAAAGTCTTGAATTCAAATTTAGCCCGAGCAGCATCAGTTTGGATGGATGAATGGGCCGATTTCTTTTTTAAATTTAATCCTGCAGTAGCTGCAATACGTGATGAGCAAAAAGTAGGTGACAGAGTAGAACTGCGTAGTAACTTAAAATGTAAGAGCTTCGAATGGTACCTGAAAAATGTGTGGCCGCAACATTTTTTCCCTACAAAGGACAGATGGTTTGGAAGAATTCGGAATGATAGAGGCGGTTGTATAGGCGTAATATCCGGAACACCTGGCCTTGGTGGTCCAGCATCTAAGGTGCGTTGTGGCAGCGATTTGGATCTTGATAGTCTGTTAGTTTATACTCAAGAAGGTAAAATTATGGCTGATGAGGGATTATGCTTAGAACAAGGAAACGGGCGGGCTGTGTGGAAAAGTTGCAGCGACAATAGAAAACAGATTTGGAAGCAAGAAGGACCTAGGTTGAAAACAAATGACGGTCTGTGTCTGACATTATTAATTAATCAAAGCGCAGATGTTACTGACACTCCATTAACAGCAAAGAGGTGTATCAAAACAGATGAACAAATATGGCATTTCGAACGAGTACCTTGGCGGTAGTCATTTGAAAGTTTTATATTACTGAAGATCTGATGTTTAGGTAAGCAAATGAACAAAGCAGTAAAAGTACTTTAGGACTAACAATTAGTAGGTGCTAAGTTAAAGATAAGCAAGCATTCATGTTTATTTAGAGACATAAAGCATTACGATAAAGATTTGAAAAACATTGCATTATGAAATAAGAAAAATAACTAGACTGACAAACGTACAAATTTTGCAGTTGTGATTGTCTTAGTAAATAAGAGTATTTGAAAAACTCATCACTTTAAAATATTACTTTATAGCATTATTATTTCGTCATTAATTGTTCAATAATATTAAAGTATTATTATTACTCTGAGTGTCTCTTGAACGCTGTATGTGTCAACAGTACCTTTATATGACAGTTATGTTGAAGGAGTTAAGGTAAAATAAGCAGCTTATATACTTACATTAAGTACTGCTCCATTAAAAGTGTATTAGATCTATAGTTAGTTATTATATATAATAAAACAGTACATATAAACCAGTGAATATCTGTGATTTTGTTGCTGTGCAGATATATTTATGTGATATACATATAAACCAGCAGCGCGTTGTAACATAATATATAATAAAATTTACAATATATTTAATATAATTTATTGTAATTATATTACAATTACAAATCTTCCAATGAGACTAGGCGGCGTTGTAATTATGTACATATAACCGATGCAATAAAATATAGAATATTAGAAAAATATCGATTGAATAAAATTGGTAACAATACAGCATATTATATACCATAATGTATATTATTACGTAAAGTTTGTTACAGCAACCTCTATATTGTGATTTTAAATTTAAGATATAAAAATTATATTGGTTAGTTGTGTATCGTCTTCGTAACAATAAATAATTGTAGCTCTCATATTATATTCATTAGGTTAGATTATATCTAGTTTAACATGGTTTTACTAATTATTAAAGTAAAACTATTTCAGTTAACATTAAGAAAAAAAGGACTGTAGGTTAGTGTGTAGTCCACTTTTTTTAATCTCTAAAATAAAATACTCAACATATCTCTGTGCTAACACAATCGATTTTGCATTTAATAAGCTTAATGCTTTAACTGTTAAAAAGAGGTTAGTAAATATAATCTAGTCTAAATTATTTTCACGTTTTTTTATGAAGTGTCATAGACGGGAGTTAAAAAACTCTACCGAATGCGACTGACTGACCTCTATTATACAAGTACGCTGGACTGACTATACACCGTACACAATGAGACGATTTGATTTTCGCCATTTTGGTTCTGATAACAGAATTAAGCGTTCACGGAACTAATAATAGAAATAGTAGTAGTATAATATATAAATAAATGTATCAATTAATACTTATATCTGAGACTTAGCTTTATACCTTATATTAAAACAAAAATTAACGCTGCGTTAGTCTATCTACGTTTTCCTTCATAACTATAGAACGGCTTTAGTTTCCGATTCCGAACCGGGTTTCACTATTGGGCATATTATATGGTTCATTCGAGAGGTTTAAATAGGTTTCACGAGTAGGAAAAACGAGACTTTTGTAAATAATTTATTGTTAACCATTCATTTAGCCCTCGTAATAGAGAAAATCAATAACCTGCCAAAATATGCCTATTTCAGCAATATCTATAGGTACAATTAAAATTTTACAAACTTTAAATTATATTTAAGAATACCATACTACAAATCACTGTGGTCTCAATCAAGTTCACAAGTTTTAAAGTTTTTAGTTACAGTTTTAGTATAGAGTCAGGTGAAAACCTATAAATTAATAAATATTTGATAATTATCTGTTGTCAGCGACTTTCATTGTTGTAAACAGATGTGGGTAGAAAAAACATCGATAAGTATTATCAACAAGGAACTCGTCTACCCTATTGAATTTTATTGTTTATCAAAAATAGGTAATGGGTGACATATTTTTAAAACCTGTATTATCAGTTTTAATTTTTACATATAAAATGTTTACTTTTGGAATGTTATCACGCTTTCCTTCTAGTAACGAATTTTACATTACATTATCACTGTTACTAAAAATATTTTTTATTATATTACTAACATAAAACATGACCAAACTATACAACATACACTCTTTTCCTCTACTGACTCTATAATATAGCAAAACAGCGTCTGTTTGCAAATTATGTTCCAAATTTAGTTCCCGGTACACTCAATGGCGGCGCTTCAAATCAGCAAAAACATTATGTAGGCAATAGACAGGCCAGCGTACTGGTATTATAATGGTTATAGTGGAAAGTACTATAATGGAGGTATGTGGTGCAACTGGATGTATTTTTTTTACTGAAAAGTTTGTAACATGACAGGGAATTTAATACGCAAAAGTATTAAAGATGTTTTAAAAGGTATGTACTTATACATTAAAGGAATACTAAAGCTTGTTAAAATGTCTTTTATTTGCGAATTACACATTTACACAATACAACACACTTTATTATAAATATTTATTCGGCAAATAAATCTGTCCTTCACCTCAACACGTAATAGAGTATGAGAATTGCGATAGGCGTTGTTATCACGACATCTGTACGCACGGCCGCGTTACAATTGTTCCTGTTGCAAGTGGTGCAGCGCGCGTTGCTGTGGCCTCTGGCACGCTCTACTGCCAATAAACCGAGGCAGACCGAGTCTACTTGTGCTCGTGGCACACAACCTCGGATAACATCCACTGTGTTGCCAACTGAAAAAGAAAACTAAGCGTTAATAACGCCAAGATATAAGGGAATTTCATTTCCATTTGCTACTTATACGAGAAATCGCGATAACATATCTATTACCTACTTATAGCGAGTGAATTTGTAGATTTTGACGTGGTGGAGCCACGCTGCTGCTATATTATGGCTGTAGCACGAATGGGGCGGCTCCATCGGGGAAGGACCACGCTTTCACAGAGTACCGGCGTAAAATAGCAATTTAATGCTGCTGCATTTCGTATGGTGAGTGTAGAGAAACGGAGACCGTTTTTACTGGAAAGGAGGTATTTTAGTCCTCAGGGGTGACAACGCATCTGCATCTTGGTTCTTAATTGAAGATAAATGTAAATGTCTATGAGCCACAGCATCCACTTACCATCATGTGGACTACGTGTTCGTTTGTTACCCTTTTTCTATAAAATAAAATTTATTTTTGTTTCTACGCCCCTTTTTATGTACCCTCCCGATTGTATTAACTTTTCTATTCTACCAATCACTGCGAAGCCCAGTTAGATGAAATATCTAAATATATTACTTCACCGTAAAAACTTAGTTTTCTTTTTTGTTTGAAAAAGAAAGAAGGGAGAAATTCATAATGATTTCTTATATTTACGCGAACACTATACATTGATTAAAACTACTTTTACGGATTTTATCGCGTTTTATTTATATTAATTTTAATACCCGACGTTTCGGGTGCTTTCCAGCACCCATGGTCACGGGGGCTGAGGTGACTGACGTCCCGATGTCAAAGTTAACCCGGAGTACCTTCAGCTTTTTAATTATTGTCTTTAGACAGCATAGATCGGACCAAAGACAATAATTAAAATGCTGAAGGTACTCCGGGTTAACTTTGACATCGGGACGTCAGTCACCTCAGTCCCCCGTGACCATGGGTGCTGGAAAGCACCCGAAACGTCGGGTATTAAAATTAATATAAATAAAACGCGATAAAATCCGTAAAAGTAGTTTTAATCAAGGGAAAAATTCTTTTGACCGGAGAAGCAACTGCGAAAGGAACTGCAGTTTTTCTTATCTTTTTTAACGGTTATAATACAATACTGGTTTATTTTATACATCTGTTGTCTGTTGAGCTTGTAAATGTTATGGACTGGCTCAAATTAACCCTTCAATCCCCATAAATTACCCATGCAGTCGTATGTGTCCGTCAAATCCCGTGCGACCGCACCCACCCAGAACACTTTAACTTATATTTAAAGACTACTTTTCTATGAAGAAGTTTGGCACTATAGAATTAAAACAAAATTCTCTATCCTTTAGTCGAAACAAAAGTCAGTTATTCTATGTATTTTTATTTTTATTCTAATGTCAATTTACGACATATTAAACCATAAAACACAGCACTTTAAACCATAAAAACATATTTATAGACTACTTTTTTATAAAGAAGTTTGGCATTATAGAATCTATACAAAATTCTCTATCCTGTGGTCTAAACAAAAGTCTTTGTTTGTGTGCTGTGGGTGGAAGCGGTCGCATCCGACCGCTTGAGTTTTGACGGAACTCACGCATTACAGGGTAGGTTTTGCTGTCAGTTTTACAACAATCACGGTTGTGTTTGACGAATAACCTACCGTGTAATGAGGTGATTGACGGTTGCATAAAATTGATTGACAAATATTTGGATTTTTTTGATTTTTACGTCAGTCAATTATCAGTCACGAATTTTGATTGAACGTCTAATGGCATTTCGTCAATCACGCGTCAGCTGTTTACCAAACGTCGCTACCAAAATTAAAGGTAAGTAACAATAACGCGATGTGCTTCTTATTTGAAATGCATAGTAGGTATATTGTTGTTTATTTGAAATTTATTTGATTGCGGAAATGAAAACTTGGCCAAGTTGCTGCCCATTTTGAGAAAAATTAAGAAAAACGCTGCCTACCATAGTAGATGTAAAGAAAAAAAAATTAATTCAATTAGATTCAACTACAGCCGACAATAAAAATAAATTATAACATCTAAAAGATCTGGCGCAGGCGATACATAGATAGAAACGAGTGTATATATTTGTTTATATATATTTTGGTAGGTGGGCATGTGTACATCATCATCATGTTACAGGTTTAAAATCAAAAATTGTCTGTATAATTTAATATTGCCCATGTGATGCTGTATCCATCTTGTCTTAATATATTGCCTACTATATTTGAATTATTAGATACATATATTAAAATATAGTATTATTTAATACGAGTACGTTAAAATACCGCGACACTTAAAATATATTAAAACTAAATAGTATATCTATTGCGAAGTTACCATGTGCTTGGCAGTAAAGGAAAATATCGTGAGGAAATCTAAATGTCTAAGAAATAAAAAAATAGTTCGACACCATAAAGTCGGTCAACACGCATTGGGGCAGTGATGCGGACATTTCTTTGCCCTCCCTCTCAGAAATGAGTTACACAAAGTTATAGTAAGTTCCCATAATATTAGGAAGTTGTTGTCGTAGTCGATATTGTCTAGACGCATCATAATCTTGTTGCATGTTGTGCAGAATTGATATAACAAACGTACGAGATTTATTATCCGGTGTAGCGACCATTTTCAGGCAGCGATATTCTATAGGAATTCTCGAATCTGTTGTTGGTGGAGGATGACCAATATTGTGAACCCATTGTGCTGACACCCAGTTTGAAGGATGGCACTCAACAGGTGAACCGGGCCATTCAGTTTCTTGTGGGTAACAGCCCAAACAACGCTGGTAATAACAGCTCTCTGGGGTTACTGAAACAAAAATAGGAAGTCACATTTGTAATTAATAGAAAAAGGCGTTATTTTGCGGAAAGTAAAGTTGTTATACACATCCGCTTAATAAAATAAAATGATGTGTCTTCTAGTTTTCTTCAAGTCACTTAGCGATCAGACACCGCAGAGTCTACATCACCTGAGGATGCTTCGTGTAGAGGCGAAACACGTGTCGTATTATCGTCGATGGTGTGTCTTTCCTAGTGTATTGGTATTTGGAGTAGTGGTGCTGGGACTAGTGGTGACGGGATTAATGCACGCAATTGAGGGAGGGCGGGAGGTGCTTTTCAAACTAGGTTAGACACATCATTTTATTTTATTGAGCGGTTATGTGCGAATTAATTCCTAACATCTTTAGTTACATTTATTTACGAAATTTCCAATATAATAATTTTAAATGTGTATTAACCATATATTGTTATTAAGTTATTCGGACCGACATTAAAGGAAAACATCTATAAAGCTGCATGTCTGAACAATTTCAAATATTTAGTTGGCGTGTGAAGTCCGCCAATTAGCACGAGCTCACGGACTCCTCTTTCGCCACGGACTCCTCCCACCCCACGGACTCTTCTCACCCCACGGAGTCCGTCTAGGTAGTTACCACCCTCCTACTTATTTCTATCGCCAAGTAGCTTTGCCTACACTGCTATGTGACTGCATCGTTGGTCTAGTGGTTGTAGTAGTGTGACTACTGATCATGAGGTCCTAGGTTAGAATCCTGGGTCGGCCCAAAAAATCAATTATTGAGTTTTTCCGCCATGAAATTCTCAGTAGGTGCCCGGAGTCAGGAAGTTGGAGGTGTTTTACTACCGTGCCTCGGAAAGCAGGTAAAGCCGTTGGTCCTGATCTTTCTCAGGTCGTCTCGGTTTACCGTCCCATCTGATTATGACAGTGAAGGATAGAGAGTGCACCTGTGCTTGCGCATACACTTGGGCACTATAATCCTGTACTGCGCCGATAGCTAGTCTCCGTTGAGGCAGGACGTCGTGACAGAAAATCGGCCTGGAGGACATTATTATTGTTATGTTACTGGTCAGTTCTGGCTGTATTATAATGTCCTGCAGCAGTTTTTCGGTCACGGCGCCCGGTTTCAACGGAAACTAGCTTTTTTTTTATAGAATAGGGTGACTAACGAGCACACAGTCCACCTGATGGTAAGTGGTTGCTGCGGCCCATAGACATCTACATCTATCCTCCATTAAAAATCAAAATGCAGATGCGTTGTCACCCGTGAGGACTGAGATGGAATGCCTCGTTTCCAGTAAAAAGGGTCTCCGGTTCTCTACACTCACCATACGAAATACAGCAGCATTAAACTACTATTTCACGCTGGTATTCTAGTGTACTTCCCTATTCTCTCACTCTCTCCCTCATAATCCAATGGTACGAGAATATGACATTACGGGAGAGAGAGCAGCCGCATGGCTGAAACGTCGCCCGCTTTCCGAGTCGGCGCTGCTATCGAGAAATCCTTAACATAAAAACCCAGTAATTTGTTTTGTCCCGACCTGGAAATCGAATCCAAAACCACATGAACAGCAGTCGCGATTGCGAACACTAGACCAGACAACTAAGTCGAGTCTCTTTCTCTCTCTCTCTCTCTCTTTGTCTATATACTTTGTATACAGGTGGGATAGGATGTGGTAGTATTGGTTAGTACCTCTGTGTGCACGTTCACTTGCGGCATTATAAAATCTTTTGCGAATTAAAATATGTTTGAAAGCATTCAGAATTTGGAAACTTTCTTACTTACCCTCTTTTAAAACGTAATGCTCAATTCGATTACTAGGGAATCACACACTTATCTGATCATTTATGCTGATGAAAGCGCACTAGTAACCGGAAACGGGCGGGCTGTGTGGAAAAGTTGCAGCGACAATAGAAAACAGATTTGGAAGCAAGAAGGACCAAGGTTGAAAACAAATGACGGTCTGTGTCTGACATTATTAATTAATCAAAGCGCAGATGTTACTGACACTCCATTAACAGCAAAGAGGTGTATCAAATCAGATGAACAAATATGGCATTTCGAACGAGTACCTTGGCGGTAGTCATTTGAAAGTTTTATATTACTGAAGATCTGATGTTTAGGTAAGCAAATGAACAAAGCAGTAAAAGTACTTTAGGACTAACAATTAGTAGGTTCTAAGTTAAAGATAAGCAAGCATTCATGTTTATTTAGAGACATAAAGCATTACGATAAAGATTTGAAAAACATTGCATTATGAAATAAGAAAAATAACTAGACTGACAAACGTACAAATTTTGCAGTTGTGATTGTCTTGGTAAATAAGAGTATTTGAAAAACTCATCACTTTAAAATATTACTTTATAGCATTATTATTTCGTCATTAATTGTTCAATATTAAAGTATTATTATTACTCTGAGTCTCTCTTGAACGCTGTATGTGTCAACAGTACCTTTATATGACAGTTATGTTGATGGAGTTAAGGTAAAATAAGCAGCTTATGTACTTACATTAAGTACTGCTCCATTAAAACTGTATTAGATCTATAGTTAGTTATTATATATAATAAAACAGTACATATAAACCAGTGAATATCTGTGATTTTGTTGCTGTACAGATATATTTTTGTGATATGCATATAAACCAGCAGCGCGTTGTAACATAATATATAATAAAATTGACAATATATTTATTATAATTTATTGTAATTATATTACAATTACAAATCTTCCAATGAGACTAGGCGGCGTTGCAATTATGTACATATAACCGATGCAATAAAATATAGAATATTAGAAAAATATCGATTGAATAAAATTGGTAACAATACAGCATATTATATAGCATAATGTATATTATTACGTAAAGTTTGTTACAGCAACCTCTATATTGTGATTTTAAATTTAAGATATAAAAATTATATTGGTTAGTTGTGTATCGTCTTCGTAACAATAAATAATTGTAGCTCTCATATTATATTCATTAGGTTAGATATTATAACATGGTTTTACTAATTATTACAGTAAAACTATTTCAGTTAAGATTAAGAAAAAAAGGACTGTAGGTTAGTGTGTAGTCCATTTTTATTAATCTCTAAAATAAAATACTCAACATATCTCTGTGCTAACACAATCGATTTTGCATTTAATAAGCTTAATGCTTTAACTGTTAAAAAGAGGTTAGTAAATATAATCTAGTCTAAATTATTTTCACGTTTTTTTTATGAAGTGTCATAGACGGGAGTTAAAAAACTCTACCGAATGCGACTGACTGACCTCTATTATACAAGTACGCTGGACTGACTATACACCGTACACAATGAGACGATTTGATTTTCGCCATTTTGGTTCTGATAACAGAATTAAGCGTTCACGGAACTAATAATAGAAATAGTAGTAGTATAATATATAAATAAATGTATCAATTAACCTTAAAAAAAAAGGCCCCCCCATTCTAAAACGGGCCCTCCTCCGCTGGAAAGTTATACTTATATCTGAGACTTAGCTTTATACCTTATATTAAAACAAAAATTAACGCTGCGTTAGTCTATCTACGTTTTCCTTCATAACTATAGAACGGCTTTAGTTTCCGATTCCGAACCGGGTTTCACTATTGGGCATATTATATGGTTCATTCGAGAGGTTTAAATAGGTTTCACGAGTAGGAAAAACTAGACTTTTGTAAATAATTTATTGTTAACCATTCATTTAGTCCTCGTAATAGAGAAAATCAATAAGCTGCCAAAATATGCCTATTTCAGCAATATCTATAGGTACAATTAGAATTTTACAAACTTTAAATTATGTTATAGAATACCATACTACAAATCACTGTGGTCTCAATCAAGTTTACAAGTTTTAAAGTTTTTAGTTACAGTTTTAGTATAGAGTCAATTGAAAACCTATAAATTAATAAATATTTGATAGTTATCTGTTGTCAGCGACTTTCATTGTTGTAAACAGATGTGGGTAGAAAAAACATCGATAAGTATTATCAACAAGGAACTCGTCTACCCTATTGAATTTTATTGTTTATCAAAAATAGGTAATGGGTGACATATTTTTAAAACCTGTATTATCAAACAGTTTTAATTTTTACATATAAAATGTAAACCCCTTTACTTTTGGAATGTTATCACGCTTTCCTTCTAGTAACGAATTTTACATTACATTGTCACTGTTACTAAAAATATTTTTTATTATATTACTAATATAAAGCATGACCAAACTATACAACATACACTCTTTTCCTCTACTGACTCTATAATACTCTTTAAACTTTTTGAGCAAAACAGCGTCTGTTTGCAAATTATGTTTCAAATTTAGTTCCCGGTACACTCAATGGCGGCGCTTCAAATCAGCAAAAACATTATGTAGGCAATAGACAGGCCAGCGTACTGGTATTATAATGGTTATAGTGGAAAGTACTATAATGGAGGTCTGTGGTGCAACTGGATGTATTTTTTTTTACTGAAAAGTTTGTAACATGACAGGGAATTTAATACGCAAAAGTATTAAAGATGTTTTAAAAGGTATGTACTTATACATTAAAGGAATACTAAAGCTTGTTAAAATGTCTTTTATTTGCGAATTACACATTTACACAATACAACACACTTTATTATAAATATTTATTCGGCAAATAAATCTGTCCTTCACCTCAACACGTAATAGAGTATGAGAATTGCGATAGGCGTTGTTATCACGACATCTGTACGCACGGCCGCGTTACAATTGTTCCTGTTGCAAGTGGTGCAGCGCGCGTTGCTGTGGCCTCTGGCACGCTCTACTGCCAATAAACCGAGGCAGACCGAGTCTACTTGTGCTCGTGGCACACAACCTCGGATAACATCCACTGTGTTGCCAACTGAAAAAGAAAAACTTAAGCGTTAATAACGCTAAGATATAAGGGAATTTCATTTCCATTTGCTACTTATACGAGAAATCGCGATAATATATCTATTACCTACTTATAGCGAGTGAATTTGTAGATTTTGACGTGGTGGAGCCACGCTGCTGCTATATTATGGCTGTAGCACGAATGGGGCGGCTCCATCGGGGAAGGACCACGCTTTCACAGAGTACCGGCGTAAAATAGCAATTTAATGCTGCTGCATTTCGTATGGTGAGTGTAGAGAAACGGAGACCGTTTTTACTGGAAAGGAGGTATTTTAGTCCTCAGGGGTGACAACGCATCTGCATCTTGGTTCTTAATTGAAGATAAATGTAAATGTCTATGAGCCACAGCATCCACTTACCATCATGTGGACTACGTGTTCGTTTGTTACCCTTTTTCTATAAAATAAAATTTATTTTTGTTTCTACGCCCCCTTTTTATGTACCCTCCCGATTGTATTAACTTTTCTATTCTACCAATCACTGCGAAGCCCAGTTAGATGAAATATCTAAATATATTACTTCACCGTAAAAACTTAGTTTTCTTTTTTGTTTGAAAAAGAAAGAAGGGAGAAATTCATAATGATTTCTTATATTTACGCGAACACTATACATTGATTAAAACTACTTTTACGGATTTTATCGCGTTTTATTTATATTAATTTTAATACCCGACGTTTCGGGTGCTTTCCAGCACCCATGGTCACGGGGGACTGAGGGGACTGACGTCCCGATGTCAAAGTTAACCCGGAGTACCTTCAGCTTTTTAATTATTGTCTTTGGGCCGATCTACGCATAATTAAAAAGCTGAAGGTACTCCGGGTTAACTTTGACATCGGGACGTCAGTCACCTCAGTCCCCCGTGACCATGGGTGCTGGAAAGCACCCGAAACGTCGGGTATTAAAATTAATATAAATAAAACGCGATAAAATCCGTAAAAGTAGTTTTAATCAAGGGAAAAATTCTTTTGACCGGAGAAGCAACTGCGAAAGGAACTGCAGTTTTTCTTATCTTTTTTAACGGTTATAATACAATACTGGTTTATTTTATACATCTGTTGTCTGTTGAGCTTGTAAATGTTATGGACTGGCTCAAATTAACCCTTCAATCCCTATAAATTACCCATGCAGTCGTATGTGTCCGTCAAATCCCGTGCGACCGCACCCACCCAGAACACTTTAACTTATATTTAAAGACTACTTTTCTATGAAGAAGTTTGGCACTATAGAATTAAAACAAAATTCTCTATCCTGTAGTCTAAACAAAAGTCAGTTATTCTATGTATTTTTATTTTTATTCTAATGTCAATTTACGACATATTAAACCATAAAACACAGCACTTTAAACCATAAAAACTTATATTTATAGACTACTTTTCTATAAAGAAGTTTGGCATTATAGAATCTATACAAAATTCTCTATCCTGTGGTCTAAACAAAAGTCTTTGTTTGTGTGCTGTGGGTGGAAGCGGTCGCATCCGACCGCTTGAGTTTTGACGGAACTCACGCATTACAGGGTAGGTTTTGCTGTCAGTTTTACAACAATCACGGTTGTGTTTGACGAATAACCTACCGTGTAATGAGGTGATTGACGTTGATGAAATTGATTGGCAAATATTTGGATTTTTTGATTTTTACGTCAGTCAATTATCAGTCACGAATTTTGATTGAACGTCTAATGGCATTTCGTCAATCACGCGTCAGCTGTTTACCAAACGTCGCTACCAAAATTAAAGGTAAGTAACAATAACGCGATGTGCTTCTTATTTGAAATGCATAGTAGGTATATTGTTGTTTATTTGAAATTTATTTGATTGCGGAAATGAAAACTTGGCCAAGTTGCTGCCCATTTTGAGAAAAATTAAGAAAAACGCTGCCTACCATAGTAGATGTAAAGAAAAAAATTAATTCAATTAGATTCAACTACAGCCGACAGTAAAAATAAATTATAACATCTAAAAGATCTGGCGCAGGCGATACATAGATAGAAACGAGTGTATATATTTGTTTATATATATTTTGGTAGGGGCATGTGTACATCATCAATGTAAGGTTTAAAATCAAAAATTGTCTGTATAATTTAATATTGCCCATGTGATGCTGTATCCATCTTGTCTTAATATATTGCCTACTATATTTGAATTATTAGATACATATATTAAAATATAGTATTATTTAATACGTTAAAATACCGCGGCACTTAGAATATATTACAACTAAATAGTATATCTATTGCGAAGTTACCATGTGCTTGGCAGTAAAGGAAAATATCGTGAGGAAATCTAAATGTCTAAGAAATAAAAAAATAGTTCGACACCATAAAGTCTGTCAACACGCATTGGGGCAGTGATGCGGACATTTCTTTGCCCTCCCTCTCAGAAATGAGTTACACGAAGTTATAGTAAGTTCCCATAATATTAGGAAGTTGTTGTCGTAGTCGATATTGTCTAGACGCATCATAATCTTGTTGCATGTTGTGCAGAATTGATATAACAAACGTACGAGATTTATTATCCGGTGTAGCGACCATTTTCAGGCAGCGATATTCTATAGGAATTCTCGAATCTGTTGTTGGTGGAGGATGACCAATATTGTGAACCCATTGTGCTGACACCCAGTTTGAAGGATGGCACTCAACAGGTGAACCGGGCCATTCAGTTTCTTGTGGGTAACAGCCCAAACAACGCTGGTAATAACAGCTCTCTGGGGTTACTGAAACAAAAATAGGAAGTCACATTTGTGATTAATAGAAAAAGGGCGTTATTTTGCGGAAATTAAAGTTGTTATACACATCCGCTTAATAAAATAAAATGATGTGTCTTCTAGTTTTCTTCAAGTCACTTAGCGATCAGACCCCGCAGAGTCTACATCACCTGAGGATGCTTCGTGTAGAGGCGAAACACGTGTCGTATTATCGTCGATGGTGTGTCTTTCCTAGTGTAATGGTATTGAGAGTAGTGGTGCTGGGACTAGTGGTGACGGGATTAGTGCACGCAATTGAGGGAGGGCGGGAGGTGCTTTTCAAACTAGGTTAGACACATCATTTTATTTTATTGAACGGTTGTGTGCGAATTAATTCTTAACATCTTTAGTTACATTTATTTACGAAATTTCCAATATAATAATTTTAAATGTGTATTAACCATATATTGTTATTAAGATAATCGGACCGACATTAAAGGAAAACATCTATAAAGCTGCATGTCTGAACAATTTCAAATATTTAGTTGGCGTGTGAAGTCCGCCAATTAGCACGAGCTCACGGACTCCTCTTTCGCCACGGACTCCTCCCACCCCACGGACTCTTCTCACCCCACGGAGTCCGTCTAGGTAGTTACCACCCTCCTACTTATTTCTATCGCCAAGTAGCTTTGCCTGCACTGCTATGTGACTGCATCGTTGGTCTAGTGGTTGTAGTAGTGTGACTACTGATCATGAGGTCCTAGGTTAGAATCCTGGGTTGGCCCAAAAAATCAATTATTGAGTTTTTCCGCCATTAAATTCTCAGTAGGTGCCCGGAGTCAGGAAGTTGGAGGTGTTTTACTACCGTGCCTCGGAAAGCAGGTAAAGCCGTTGGTCCTGATCTTTCTCAGGTCGTCTCGGTTTACCGTCCCATCTGATTATGTCAGTGAAGGATAGAGAGTGCACCTGCGCTTGCGCATACACTTGGGCACTATAATCCTGTACTGCGCCGATGGCTAGTCTCCGTTGAGGCAGGACGTCGTGAGAAAATCGGCCTGGAGGACATTTTTATTGTTATGTTACTGGTCACTTCCGGCTGTATTATAATGTCCTGCAGCAGTTTTTCTGTCACGACGCCCGGTTTCAACGGAAACTAGCCATTTAAGCAAGGCAGGATTATAGTGTACTTCCCTATTCTCTCACTCTCTCCCTCATAATCCAATGCTACGGGAATATGACATTACGGGAGAGAGAGCAGCCGCATGGCTGAAACGTCGCCCGCTTTCCGAGTTGGCGCTGCTATCGAGAAATCCTTAACATAAAAACCCAGTAATTTGTTTTGTCCCGACCTGGAATTCGAATCCAAAACCACATGAACAGCAGTCGCGATTGCGAACACTAGACCTGACAACTAAGTCGGGTCTCTTTCTCTCTCTCTCTCTCTCTCTCTTTGTCTATATACTTTGTATACAGGTGGGATAGGATGTGGTAGTATTGGTAAGTACCTCTGTGTGCATGTTCACTTGCGACATTATAAAATCTTTTGCGAATTATTTTTGAAAGCATTCGGAATTTGGAAACGTCTTACTTACCCTCTTTTAAAACGTAATGCTCAATTCGATTACTAGGAAATCACACACTTATCTGATCATTTATGCTGATGAAAGCTCGCAAGTAACCGAAAACAGAATAAACTAAGAGCAAAATGTGAATTTATGGAAAGCCACGCTTGAGAACGGCGGATTAAAACTAATTGTGGTAAATACCGAGTAAAGTGGCTTGATGATATAGACTTTGAATACGTTCTGAAAACGGTGAAATTCAGAGACCTTGGATTTGTACTGCATGAGTCCGGGGGCATAGATTACGGAATTAGAGCCCGTACCGATGCAGCTCGAAGTAAGTTATCGGAGATACCTCAATAGGTTGTACTTGAAAAACTAAAATCCTGAGTGCTGGCGCTCCGTGACTTGAGAGAGATCGTGATTGTAGTAGTTCGAAACATAGTTTAAAAATATTTCTAGTGAAATTGATTTTTTACAATGAAATAGAGTACTATTCGTTCAAACTTATTACGTTTTACGATATTAGTATTACGATATTTTACGGACTTCGCAAAATCATTTACCAAAAATTTAATTAAGGGATGCCTCTAATCCTTTTGAGATGCGCCATCGGTCTCCTTCTTTTCCACCACATCCCTATATTTTTTATAATATCGAGAAAGCATTTTTCTCAATCTTTGTGTAAATTAAATTATAATGCGATCAGCGATGTTATAAAAATAAAATAAGCAATGAGCTTAAAATCACTATAAGTACTCACTACGTTTTAAACTAGCAGATGTTGTTTGGTGCTAGGAATAATAGTGTTCTGTGGCTTGGTGTCGTGTTTCTTTTTGACACCGTCGCTGTCGTTTAAATGCCTTAGGTTATTTGTACATTTAGGTTTAGGTAGGTAGGATTAGTTTGACTGCCTCGTTGGCCTAGTGGTTGTAGTAGTGCGACTGCTGGTCATGAGGTCCTGGGTTCGAATCCCGGGTCGGGCCAAAAAAAATTTAATTATTGAGTTTTTCCATCAAGAAATTCTCAGTAGCTGCCCGGAGTCAGGGAGTAGTTGGCGGTGTCTCACCCCCGTGCCTCGGAAAGCACGTAAAGCCGTTGGTCCTGCGCCTGATCTGTCTCCGGTCGTGTCGGTTTACCGTCCCACCGGATTATGAGAGTGAGGGAATAGAGAGTGCACCTGTGCTTGCGCTAAACTTGGGCACTATAATCCTGTGCTGCGCCGATGGCTAGCCTACGTTGAGGCAGGCCGCCGTGGCCGAAATTCGGTCTGGAGGACATTATTATTACTATTATTACATATTCAGTTGAGTAGTAGACATTTATGTCGTATTTAGAAATATATAGGTAAATAACAGTTTTAACTATTTAAGGCTTTCTTAACTAGAAAACAACTTTATACCGTGAAATGTGATGGTGATATTCTAAACTTCTGTCAATGTGAATCAAGCACTCAAGTCGGAACACTATCCCAAGTACAGCGTCTTGAGGAGCGATCTTGGTACCTAACAGATGCTGTATTTATTAATTAGAAATTATCTTAGGACGCTGATATCCTAAAGAGGGCATATCAAATGATGAAGCACTTGAGTTCATCGTTGAGGAACGTTTATTAATACGGACCTAAGTGTACAAGAGCATTAATCGGCCCGTTCATGGTAGTGAGGCGGATCTTGGGCTGAAATGTCCAGAAGCTCCGCAATGAAAACTGTTGCGCTGAATGTGCGACGGTACGAAGCGAGACTGCATACGTAATGAATATATCCGGGGCAGTCTTAAAGTATGTGACGTGGTGGTAAGCTTCAGAAAAGTCGGTTAAGTAATACATCCTGTGCAAGCCAGTACGTTGGTACGTTGGTAGGTGATGCCTTTATAGGTGATGGCATGGGCAAGACCAAGCGCCATTCCCAAAAAGCGCTAGCTAGCCATCGTAAGGTCGGATATGAGAGTTAATAGAATCACTACCGTGAGCCCTTTACACCAGGCAACGCTGGGTTATCGCATAGAAAAAGAAGATTATGCAAAGCAAACAAGATTTAAAAAAAAAATAGAATTTTCTGGCCTTTGACCTTGAATATGACTTTATCATACTTTTGAGGCAGCTTTTTGAATGCTTGAGTAAAGACTTACGCAAGTTTATAGCTTATTATCGATTATCTCTTATTCCGAGTTATACCTATTTTCACCTTATTTGACTGGACTAAAAAGGCGTATGCGATGTTTGCGGCGCTCTTATTTTTTTCCCGTGGTTGATCACCGTTTCAGCCGCGTAATGATTGTAGCAACACAGTTTACGTTTAATCATTTAATATAACGGCTGCAATCATAAGTCATTTTCTTGCGTTTTGCACCATTTATCGCCTATAAGTACAATGATGTTCTAGTATGCTCGAACACGCCGCATTAAGAAGGTATGCAATGCCGATGCGCCAGCATGTTATGTCTTTATTTAGCTTCAATATGTTTTTTAAATATCTTTATAAAAATAAGTAGGTATTTAGTGAATGTAATTCGGTTAAGACAGCGTTTATGTTATAAGTAGTAAATTATTACTAACGTAAATAAATAGTAAATAAAACTTACTCTAAATGTTATATATATATATATATATATATATATATATATATATATATATATATATATATATATATATATATATATATATATATAGTTATATCGTCATTTTGTTGGCTTTTCTTCCTTGGGATCTAGTTTTTCGAACAGTTTTAGTTAAAGGTTAAAGATTACAGCCTGTATATACAGAATACGTCCCACTCCTGGGCACAGGCCGCCGCGCCGCTCATTTCTGAGATGGTTTTAGGGTAAGGAATTGTCCGACGCCCTACCCCAATGCGTGTTGGCGAACTGCACATGTCTTCGAAATTTTTTTTTCTTATTTCTCAGTCATGCAAGTTTCCTCACGATGTTTTCCTTCACCGCCGAGCGTGTGGTAAATCAGAACTTAAAATTGAAATTAACAATTTCATTGGTGCCGGCGGGGATCAAACCCGTTTTGCTCGTGTAGGTACTGTAAAATTTACAGCAAGCGGTAACCATCCGAGCTACCACGGCTATCTGAACAGCAATTTTAGATTTTTTTTAATTTCTAAGAAGTTGAAACATCCTTAAATAAAATTAAAAAAAGCGGAAAAGTGTGAGTATGACGTCCTGAGGGTTATGGATAGCTCATACATTATAAGTGCTTAACATCGAAAAAGCAAGTCGGATTGAAAGTTCAAACTGTAATTTGCAGTGGCAAAATGTTCTTCTATACATCGGTAGGTATACTCTACATAACAGACGATGCTTCAATTACAATTATAACTTTGTAATCGTAAAAAAATATTTGTTTTTCTAATTAACGATTATTTTGATTGTAGGTACTTTAAAATCTTGCTTGCTAAATTTCATGATTTTAGGCCAATGGGAAGTATCTTAAAAGTTTTGAAACTCACTCAGAGTTTGCGAGTATCAATTGGAAGTACCTTTTGGTAAAAATTGACTTAGAAATATCGAACCAAATTTAAAATACCTCCAGGTGGACCGTAGACATTAGTATTTGATATTAATTTCAACTTTATATCTACTTGTTTCTTAGAAAAAAGACAAACGGACAAATGCGCGGTCAATAAAGTGACCCTGTAAGGGTTTTTTTCTGAGGTACGGAACCCTAAAAATTATCTCTATATTATCTATATTATATTATATCCTAATTATCTCTATATGAAATGTTCTAATAATAAATTTAATATTCATAGCCACAGTAGGCTATCATCATAAGAACATTTTAAATGAATCCCGCCGTTAAGTATTGCCGTCGTTTGTGGTGTAAATTATCGTGCCGTTTGCCAGATATATCGGTGCTGGAAACTTAAGCCTAATTGACAAACAAAAGCAACGGCAAATTGAGATATTCCGCTTTCACATAAATATATATGGAAAGATAATATGGCGATGTGTGGAAGAACTGCAAGCGCTAAAGGTGGTCTGTCGGTAATCCAAGCGTAAGAGATCGGTCGAATGCGGCGCGAGAAAGTCAGTGATGGGCGGTCGACATAATTGTGCACGCTGGCCGCCAGCCGCGCTCGTCTCTAATGTTACGTTATATTACTATCACCCGTATGATTAATCAGTATACTGTAAAAGTCAATGTCAAATAATGTTTTTGCACTGTGCCCTTTGTGGATTGTTTGAGCATTTTCGCATTTCGCATCAACGTTTCGTCTTGCTGCTTATTATAGAAGTTAGAGCCGATGAAATAAACATGTAAAAATATGTTCTAGTCATTGGATGGTAAAACTGATTATCAGCCTTTTATCGCTTTTTGGTCTTAGAATTTTATTTTTATTTTTGCAGACGATTTAATCCGATGTCGCATCTAAATCATTTTTCAATTTCAACTTTGGTAAGATCATTAAACAGCCAAAAAATGTTTGCAGTTTGTTGAAATTTACTTAAACTCCTTTTATTTGTTTATGCATTATTATAGCCCTTACCGAAGTGAAGGATTCAATTTTTTTTTAATTTGCGAGTAAAAGAGTACTGAGTTTTGGACGCCGCGTCGCGCTGGCTTTGATTTGGTATCGCAGCTCGATAACTGGGTGCGTCGGACACATTATAACACACAAGTTGACAATAATCGCGTATAGTTGGTTTAGCAATACTAAAAAGATTTTAAATTTTTTTTAAGTGATTTCCCGAGTTCCAGAGGGCAGTTAATTTGTAGGAACGTACTTTGACTTGAGATATTAACACTATTACACTCTCTTACCATATCGTCGTGCAGCAACGGCGTACAAGAGTTCACCATCCCATATCATCCCATGGGTGTCGTAAAAGGCGACAGAGGGAAGTTAAACAGAAGCTGGAAAAAAGCATCTTCTTGATTCCAACTGTCAAGCGTGGCAACTATGGCAAACCTCTCCCTCCTGAGGCAATCTATTTCTTAGAATTTTATTAGAGGCCTATGTTCAACAGAGGAATTTCTATAAGATGTAATATGTAACATTTATATCAATTAAGTTTTGCGTAAAAAAAATTGCGTTTTACCTAGTTTTTAGAGCACTTCTCTCTCTCCCGCAATTACGTGCACTATCATTGCCGCAACTAAAACCAACACCGCTCTCAATCAATACTCAGGAAACACGCGCAACCGTCCAATAACTAGTTTCGCCTCTAAACGACATCATCAGGATTGCGACGGCTTACTTAGTAGGAAATACATAACATTTTATTTTTCACCCGTAGTTTTGCTTTGATACTTATTCGATTACTTGAAAATGTATTTACAACGAGGATCGGTTTAGCTGTCAGGATGGTAAAAATTGTCCTACTTTGTGAAATTATTGAAAGATGTTTTTTTTGGGGCAAGCTAGATTATTTAGGTTTCACTGCGTAGATAATGATTCCAATCATTAACTCTTTCGTTGACCCGTGTAATAAATACTAGAGATGGGCTGAATATAAATTTCACCGAATACGAATATTCAGCCGTAAGTTCGGTAAAACTTTTACCGAACCGAATATTTGGCCAAACATTCTTTGGCAGGATCACCTCAGTGTTTAACCATTTTAATACAGTGGACCCTCGGTAATCCGACAAACATTTTGCAGGGCAGTGTCGTCGAACTATCGAATTTGTAGGATTATTTGTAGGATAGGAGTACTGCCTTAAACCCCCTATAGTCCGGAATTTTTCACAAAAGAGTACCTGGTAATCCGACTAATTACAGATCCAATTATAACATTCTATATGTTATATATATGTACTACATTTGTACTCTGAAGTACAAATCATATTTCATTATGTATATCAAATTTAGAAGATTAAACGACACAATACCTGTGACCCTACGTTTTATTATAAAATTCACGTCATTAATGCTATAGAATTTACAAAAAATATCCAATAACTTTACATTATCACATATTGCTACTAGCTCAGCCTCCATGATGCATATACTACTATCTATCTTAAATCTTAGCTTACAATTTAAGATAGATAGTAGTATATGCATCATGAAGGCTGAGCTGAGTGAAACAACGTCATACGCCGCATCTCTACCACAAGATAATATAGTGATATTGACAGACTCAAGAAGTGCACTCCAACACTTGGCACGGTGCACCTCGGGTAGACAAGGCACACCGATAGCCTACACCGTTCTGGATACTATACATGGGTTAACATCCAGGTCGAAATCGATAAAGTTGCAGTGGATTCCGTCTCATTGCTGCGTGGAATATAATGAGCGAGTAGATCTTGGCTAGACAGGCTATTACGGATGGCATCGAATACAACATATTACCCCACTAGCTGATACCCGCGGCTTCGCCCGCATGGTCACTGGGAAATGAACTATCCATTGCTTTTTGAATTGAAAGAAAACTGAGTTTTATAGATTTGTCAGAGACGCAGCCATTAAAAGGAAACTGAGCAAAATTGTTTCGTCAGCTATTTGTCAGCCTATTTAAATGTTTTGAAACGCAGCGTATAGGAAAGCATAAAAATAGCCTGTTTATTCCAAATGGAAATGGGATATTTTTTAATTAAAGGAAACTGAGCATAATTATCCTTCAGGGATGCAGACTTTTGAAAAGAAACTGAGCTAAATTGATTCGTCAGAGATGCAGTTTTCTGAATTGAAAGGAAACTGAGCCAAATAAAAGATCCGTCAGAGATGCAACCTTTTGAGTTGAAAGGAAACTGAGCTTAAGAAGTCCGTCAGAGGTGCAGCATTTGGAATTGAAAAGAAACTGAGCTAAATAGGAAATTTTGAATTGAAAGGGAAGATTTGTGGGAATTCTGATTAATTGATTGTGGGAATTTTGGAAAAAAAACTAACTGAACACTATTTTAAGACGCTACTGTACACAATGTTATATGTTTTTCCATTTGGGGAAAGAATGTGGAGATTCTGGGCATTTGATACACTCGAACATGCTACATACAGCTGACCATGAGAGAAGCACGGTGAAAATAGAATATTTCGCACGGGAACGGGAATGAGATGTTTTTCCGCGGAAAAAAGTAACCTATGTCACTCTACAGCCACCGAACTATCTCCATACAAAAAATCATGCCATGCCGACGCTCTGTTGCGACGTGAAAGAAGGACAAACAAACAAACAAACAAACACACTTTCGCATTTATAATATTAGTATGGAAAGAATATTTCAATTTACGTTCCAAAGAAAAGGGTATTTGGTGCAAGATGGTACCGCCACATCCGCCTTAAATACCATGGATTTATACATAGAATGAACGAATACGGGACAATCCAGCTGTTATCTAAGGTTTCGAACGCTCCAGAGCGAGATTTGATTGTAACTTTCCTGCCACCATCTTCCGGAGCTCTGCGTCTGTATAAAGGGTAGCCATTGTCATTGTGCTCTGTTTCTTTTAATAGCTGTTTAGGGAATTTCTTTGTATATTTTCCTTCTTTCATACATGGCGATATTGAATTTCGTGCTCCACATGGACCGTGAATCATATTTCGGACGATGGTATCATACAATTCTTTATCTTGCTCAGGATCCGGAATCTTGGCGCTTATTATGTCGTCTATTTGGCTGGGCCGCAACTTCTCTTTAAGCCATATTAGAATGTGGGCATGCGGTAATCCTCTTTCTTGCCATTCATTTGAATACATGAAGCACTGCACCTCCGAAAATTTTCCCTTTGTTAATTACATACATTAATTTTTGTACTTTTAATCTAAATACTCTAGCAACTAAATCGTGTCTGTCAGTACTTTTTTGGCCCGGCATTAGCTCCTCGGTTATTTCTTTCCATGTGGGATTGCAAGTAAAAGTAACAAAACGATCAGGTCTTCCGTAAGTTCATACATAGGCGAATGCGTCTTGTGTGTACTCATGTAGGTAGCGGGGACTGTTAACGAATGATGTGGGCAGAATTACCATTTTACCTAAATCTCTGGGGTTTACATTGGCGTCGCTAGAAACTGCATCTTGTAAATGTATATAATTCTCAACGCGCAGCTTTTTTTTTTTGATTTAAAGATATATAACGGAGACGTTCACTTTCTACCTTCACATACATGTCTACCAAAAATTGATGAAATAATTGTCTACACCGGGCTAAGAGGTTAAAATCATTTTCTCGCAACATCATATGATACGCATAAAAATACATACATGATACTTTTTTGTTCGGAGTAGGCTCCTTTGTGACCGGGTTAATGAGTGGAATTTGAAAATGATAACCCTCTTGTCCTTTGCAATAAATCAATAGGTATTGCAGAGCATCACTAAACTTGTGTGTATCGGCTACCCGTTGCAACGTATCATCACGTGCTCGCAAGACAATGTCTCGTGAAGTTTTCTTCACTAAATTGATCACCACTAATTACGTTTATCAAAGGTGCATTGTAGCGCCTTTCATCCTCTCCTCGAGGGTTCCGATCTGCGTGAATGACGACTTTATAATCCTCTTCAGGTAGGTTTCTAAAGCAGTTTTAAATATTTTGACTAAAATGTTCCGTTCATGCAAGAATCTTTGAATTTTGAACACTGTGTCTCTCTCAACTCCCTGGATAAATTGGCAGCGACGGTCTACCTCAATTTCTTCGTCACCCATAAAATATACTTGTAAAAATTTATGCTGTTCGTTTTCAGCTGGAAAAAAGTGAACCTATTTTATGATAAATTTGCCCTTACACCGTAAATGTAGGCGAAACTCCCGGCATTATTATTTCCCGGTCAACTCCGAAGGACGTCATTTGAAAGCATGAGTTATATTTCCGGATCCTGTTTAAAAAGCGCCGTGACTCACTAGCATCATATAAAAAGAGAGTTTTCAAAAGTTCTTCTGGTTCCCCAAGTAACGGAAGAGACACTTTGTCATTGGAACAGCACATGCCTGCGGTCTCATCTTTCCATTTTAAAGCGCTGCAAAATCGACACGCCTTGTCCATTAGTCCGATAACAACTAACCTGTGATTTTTATAATCAATCAACGGATCATAATTGAATGCTGCGTCATTAAAAACCGACCAATTGTTTATTTGAAAATTTTGTCGACGTTCAGCTTGGAGCTGTGCATTTGCATCTCTTCGCGCCTGTGTCTGTTCTGGTGTTTCAGACGCCCTTATAGTAGATTGACGTTCAGCTTGCTCAATGAGTCTATGTTGAGTTTCATCAGGTGTTTCTGCGGCTCTTGGCGGCGGCCTGACGTTTCGCTTGTTCGAATAGCCTTTGCTGATTTTGAGCAGGTGTTTCAGTAGCTCTTAAAGTAGAATGACGCTCTGCCTGTTCAAGACGCCTTTGCTGACTTTGAGCGGGTGTTTCAGTAGCTCTTAAAGTAGCTTGACACACTGCCTGTTCAAGACGCCTTTGCTGACTTTGAGAAGGTGTTTCGGAAGCTCTTAAAGTAGCTTGACGCTCTGCCTGTTCAAGATGCCTTTCCTGACTTTGAGAAGGTGTTTCGGAAGCTGATAAAGCAGCCTAACGCTCTGTCTGTTCAAGACGCCTTTGCTGACGTTGAGAAGGTATCTCAGATGCTCTAAAAGCAGCCTGACGCTCTGCTTGTTCTTGCCTTCTCAGCTCAGCATCTTCTAAAGATTCTAGCGATCGAGCTAATCTTTTCGCTTGTCTTTGAGAAGATACTCTTGAAAGGCTGGACTTACGTTTGCGAGGCATTATGAAGTAACAAAAAACCTATTTAATAAATTTTTTTAAAAGCAAATCCAAAATATCTAAAAGAAATAAATATCCCTTTTAGTTTTTTTTAAAATCAAAACAACAAAACCAATTCAAGACATAACACGAATGCAAAAACGATAGCCAAAAAAAATCGAATCAACTTAAACCAAATCTGCAGAAAACTGACATCGAAAGCAGTAGTCAATATAAATATAACCAACGAAAAAGGAAGTAAGTGTATAGGTACCGTATACACTATCTATACTATTAATATTCCTTTGAAATATTGTTAAACAACCTAAAAAAACGAAAACCAATTCACGACTTTAAATAAACAAAATCCAAAATCAAAGCCAGAGTCTAAATATGTATAAAGGAATACCAACCAAATCAACAAAACCGATCCAAGAAAAAATCACAAAGCAAATAACAAATAACCGAAATCAAAAGCAGGTAGTCGAATAAGCTACGAAATAGAAACAATTTAAGCGTATAGGTACCGTATGCACTATAAGTTGACGCGCGGCTCAACGGCGGGAGTAAAGTACATGTCAGGAAACATTTCGTTACCGCGTTTTAAAAACCTAGTAACGACATCTAGCGGAATCAATTTAAACTATGTATACGTTAGTTAAGAAGAACTCTCAATAAATATTTTTCTTATAGTTTTGCACAATTTTTCTTATTGTAATATCGATTCATTCATAACCACATATAAGAACTGTATTCATTTCCGTTCAATAAATATTACTAAGGCTTATTAAAAAGGCTTACTAAGAACTGTTTCTACCACAGTTAAGGGTGAAAGCGTGACAGGTGGTGATAGTATTTCTGATCCATACTTATAATCATGCCTGTAACCCTTGCGGTGTAGGCAGAGCATCAACGGATTTCTTAATATCGTCTGCGAGGTTATCGCCTATTCTGTGAATTACAATGCACCAAAACGTTTGAAGAAAATCAGCTGGTGAATTTTATGTTTTTTATTGCTCTCTTGCTTGTCCTGCGTGGAAAAATACAGATCCATAAATTTTTTATCTTAATTTTGGTCATAATAATCATAATAATCGTGATATTCTTCTGACCTTCTGTGTTTGTCCATCGTACCGTCGTCCGTCTTGTAGAATCACTGTGGCGCCACCTAGCTGAATTTAATTTTGCAACATATTCGATTTTCCCACGGGAATGATATTTTTTTCCGCTGAAAAAAGTAGCCTATGTAACTCTACAGCCACCGAACTATCCCCATACCAAAATTCATGCCATGCCGACGCTCTGTTGTGACGTGAAAGAAGGACAAACTTTTGCAACATATTCTATTTTCCCACGGGAACGAGATGTTTTTCCGCGGAAAAAGTAACCTATGTCACTCTATAGCTACCGAACTATCCCCATACAAAAAATCATGCCATGCCGACACTCTGTTGCGACGTGAAAGAAGGACAAACAAATAAACAAACACACTTTCGCATTTATAATATTATATTAGTATGGATAAGTTTAAGTATACCCAATGTAATTGTTTTTTTTTTGTGATGAATTAACGGAGCGACATATTCATATTGTGAATAAGCTCATTAATAAAGAATTTAAAAAAAAAAACAAAAAACTTTATATTAGGAAATAATTGTGTACAAACAAATGTACATACTATAAAAATCAAAAATTATGAATCAATCAATTTAAGAAGCATCAATTTAAGAGCGTAATTAAGAAGCAATAACACTTTTTGAGGAAAATTATGATCTTTCAACCACTTTTAGAATCCAATTTTTCAATCAGAATCAAAACAATACCCTACGCGTCGAGCACAATAGTGGTGGTGCGTATAAGTTACAACTTGTTCAATCATGCATTGCGAAGATTTTCGAAAAATATTCAATAATAAATAATAGACCATGTCGGATTACAGGGGGTGTCGGATTAGACAGGGGGTGCCGGATTAGACAGGGGGGTGCCGGATTAGACAGGGGGTGCCGGATTAGACAGGGGTGCCAGATTAGACAGGGGGGTGCCGGATTAGACAGGGGGTGCCGGATTAGACAGGGGGTGCCGGATTAGACAGGGGCCAAAATATCGGGGGTCCACTGTATGTCGAAACTTGTTACCGTAAAGCGCGCGGGATTAACGCCGGACCCTGCCGCTCAATCCCCCGCCCCACCTTACATGTTTTGTATCATCTAGTACCTTCGATCAACAATACTAATGCAAATTACCGGCACATGCTTATGTTTTGACTATTTTTGTGAGAAAAAACGTAGGTATTTCGTTGTGTTATTTTTAGTGAAAATTGATAATAATTATATGACAAAAATGAGTGGCAGGAGATCTATTTGGACTTGTTTTAAAGAAACTGAGGACCAAAATAAAGTGAAATGTACTAATGTAATGTAATGTTTCTTTGTTTGATTCCAAAACTATTTTATCAAGCTTTCTATTTGCTATAATTGGAAATGAATCTACAGTGTCTCAAAAACATAACGCTATACAAGTAGATTTAAGCCATAAATAAAATATACTTTCAATTGTATAATTATGAAAGACATGGCATTACTCAATTCGAACATTTCAAAACAGTTAGTCACTTTGAGTACCACTTTAACGAATGTTAGGTGATTTAGCCGAATATTCGGTATAGCTGACGAATATGCCGAATACTGAATACGAAACGAATATTCGGCCCATCTCTAATAAATCATTATATCTTTAGTCATTGTTATTGTGTCTGAAAATCGGACAGTGAAAGTGTTAAAAGGCTCTATTTAAAAAAAATCAGTGAGAGCCATTATAGAATTTTATAACCGAATATCTCAGGAGGATAGGAGGAGGACGCGCGCGCGCGCGTTATATGTGTGTGTGTGTCTGTGTGTGTGTGTGTGGGTGTGTGAGTGCGTGCGTGCGTGCGTGCGTGCGTGCGTGCGTGCGTGCGTGTTTGCGTGCGTGCGTGCGTGCGTGCGTGTGTGCGTGCATGCGTGGGTGCGTGCGTGCGTGCGTGTGTGTGTGTGTATTATGTCAGCTCAAGATTTTCTGACGAGTTAAAGTTAGAGGTACAGAAAAGAAATAACATGAAACACAATTACAAAAATAATAATAACTATAAGGCCTCCAGACCAATTCAGTTATGGAGACCAGTCTTTACGGAGACTAGCTATCTACGCAGTACAGGATTATAGTATACGAGTATGTGCGCAATCTCTATACCCTCACTCTCATAGTCCGATGGGACGGCAATTCGACACGACCGCTGAGAGATCAGGCGAAGGACAAACGACAAAAATCTAAAAAAAAGTACTCACACAATTATATCTAATTTTGTTTTGCTAATAGTATATACAGAGTGTCCAAGGAAATCTGCACCAGCGAAAGTCTGTGTTCTGAGAACACCAATACCTATCTCATTTTAGTGTGAATTTGTGGACGAGCGTTGTTGACAGAGAACTAATTGGCCCAAAAGAACTCCTATTTAGATTAAAAAAATGATTTTGTGGAGGCCATGGCAGATTCGGATGTCACTTTATTAACACGCCAGAACATGGTATTTCAGTGCGACGGTGTGCCCCTTGCCACTATGCAAGACAAGTTAGAAGTAATTTGAACCAGCATTTCCCAGAGTGATAGATTGGCTGTAATCCACCAATCGCCTGGCCTCCAAGATCCCAGACCTGAACCACATAGATTTTTTATCTGTGGATGCTATAGGGAATTATTGTAACATCGCGAATTTTCGAGTTTGGAGGAGTTAAAAACTAAAGTAAATGAAGTTCGAAAATAATAAGACAAAACATTCAATCCAAGTAATTTTTTGCATCTGTGCCGTTTGTGCATTGAGGCAGGTGGCAGGCACTTTAAACATTCATTGTGAAAACCGTAATAAATGAATGATTTCTGAAAACTATTTCTGTTGATTTATTAAGGACAATGTGAAAAAATAAATTTTGATTTTACTTTAATTGTGCTGTTTTAAATGTTTTTATCCAGCTTTCATAATTATTCACTGTATTAATCGGAAAAATGTGAGAAAAGTAATTTTAAATGCATGAAATAAATTTCACTATCTTCGACTAAATCACTCCGTTTTCGCACAAAAATGCCTTATAGTGTACCAATTTTTTTGTGTAATTTTGAGAGCTAAGGAACGCATAAAGTTTTTGAAATTATTAGGAAGTTATTCAATGAAGGTTAAATAATTTTTTTCAACCTGAAATCAAATAAAAATTTCTCTAAAACAGAAATTTTTATTTTGTGCGCTAAATCTGAGCTACTGGTAGTTAGAATTTTGGTGTTTAACATTTTTAGAGACGAACATACATGTTAGCCGTAATACTATTGCACGCCATAATGAATGCCACTAGCGCCACCTAGTATCGAGTAGCAGTACTAGGAGAGCTTTCTAGAAAATTCTCTACTAGACATTTCTACACATAGTCGTTTGGGACCGGTATGTGCTCGAACATTCTAGATGTTTCAGTAGAAAAAGCCCTATATAAGGCCAGTAAAGACCATGTCCGAGTCAGTATTGAATTGGCGATGCAATCGAATACTTTTAAGCGATATAACTGCGAATTGTGTTTTATTACTTGTGTGTTTTAAGTTGTAATTGGTGATCGGTAATGAAAGTGTCAATTTTGGTAATTCAATCGGCAGTTTTTACTGTCGTGAACCCTAACAATACTAACTCTCGTAACAATACTAATAAAAAAAATCTCTAAGAATTATTTCACAGAAAAAGTAATAGCTAAAACCGTCCAAAATTAAAAAAAAAACGAAGATAAAACAAAAAAATTCATAACTCGAAAACTACAAAAAATCGCGGAACATACATGGGGATCCAATCGATAGGTATTGGTGTCCCCAGACCACGGACCTTCGCTGGTACAGGATTACTGGGACAGCCTGTATGTTATCTTTTGACCAAGTGTTAAGTGATTAATGAGGTCACTATTTATAATGGCCGGGCAATATGAATAATGACAAGTCAAATCGGTCTACGTAATTAATACTGATTTAAACTTCATTATTTATCACAATGTCTGGTGGTTGTGAATATTGTTACGTAACTGTAGCGCAATTTGATAAAACCTAACATTACTTAACAATGTTAATCACTTTTAATACCATAAGTTAATAATGTACCAAGTGTAAAAATGCAAAGCACACACCACTTTGCAGTATCAAATGGCAGCAAGGGGGTATTCCTTCCTTTGTGTTCCAAAGAAAAACAAAACTTTATTCCTATTGTATTGTGTTATCAAAAGAAACCTTACTTAACTTAACCAATATTTTTATTATTCTGCTCAATAAGTAACGGACTTTATTTATAAAGCCCGGTCAATTAATTATTAAAATTGTAGTATTTATCATATCGCCTACTCATATTGGGCAGTTTTCAGGCTGCCTGGACATTATGAATAATATTTTGGTCCATAACTTAGGTATGTTATGGAAATAGTGCAATTTACTCTACTAGTATTTAATAAGTTTTGGACATCTAAATAAACTTGTTCCGGTTAAGAAATATCCTTAAATAAAAAAGTAAAGTTTCTTTTTCAATTTTCACGGTGTTGGGTTTTTTTTGAATAAGGGTTACAAACGAGCACACAGTCCACCTGATGGTAAGTGGTTGCTGTGGCCCATAGACATCGAAATTTATCTTCAATTAAGAATCAAAATACAGATGCGTTGCCAGCGCTGGGGGCTGAGATGGAATGGTTCGTTTCTAGTAAAAAGGGTCTCCGGTTCTACATACTCACCATACAAAACACAGCAACATTAAGCTGCTATTTTACGCTGGTATTCTGTGAGTGCGTTCCGACGGGTCGAGCCGACTCGTTCGTTCTGCAACCACAATACATCTGCAGCATGGCTCTACTACGTAATAAAGGTGAGCCGTGTGCTCTTTTACGTCTCCTATAAAAACCATGAAAATGAACAGAATAGACAGTAAATTATTTTTATACAAATGCCGACATTGTTTTAAGTTGTTCTACGTATTTGTTTCTAAACAGATATCACTTATCGCAATCGCGGCACTGACCTGAATCCGAAGCAAGTGATGCTCACTGTACAAAAAGTTCAACCCACGCGGCGTCGTGTCGACATAACAGACCTTAGGTACCATTATAACAATGTAAATACGATTGTCAACAGTGGATTAAATAAATATTTATTAACCGGTAGTTGCGAGACGAGATGAGTCGGGAAGCATTGTGTTCGAGGCGCGGGCGGCGACCGGACCGCGTTCAATCGTACTGTATAAAAAGGACGTGATGTAACACTTTGTTTTGTTTTAAATACACAATCGAATGATGCAAAGGATTCTTTTGTCATTGTATTTTATTTAAAAGTGCAAGTGAATCACAAATAAACGAACAAACAGAATTATTTTATACTTAAATAGCTTACCGTATGATATTAATGTTGCAGCATAGAAAAAAAACACGAACATTGTAGTGTAACTAAAATCCTGAATAAGCACTGACATTAAAGCACGTGCGCTCTGTTAGGACGTCTTTTATCGCACTAATCTATACGGAACGGTTTTTATCTTTCACCTGCATACTTTGTTATCACGGGCCAGTAAATTATTTTGATGTTTACTGTGGAAAATAAAGGCTATCTTCGGATAAATCGAATGCAAAATTTTCCAAATACCTTGCTCAATAGCACAGCTCTGAAATAGAAATGTAGCGTCTGAAGTAGCGTTGAGCACAAAAATAGATTTCGACCGACCTTCGTAAAATCGACGACCGAATGTAATTTGGGTGTTCGGCATAATGCATGCGATTCTTGGCACTAACTTAAACATTTAATAAAACTTTATTACTCATAAAACAGCGTTTGGATATAATATGACAATAACTACTTTAGTGACGAGCTGCATTTAAAATTATGACGAACAAATATATTTATTTCTAAAATCTCTATTCTGCCGATCAGAAATTCGGAAAAATGAATAGGAAAATCGACTAAAAAATAAAAATAATAATTATACATTTTCATCAAATTGTATTATTTTTAACTCTATTAAACTTATCACTTTTATATTCAAGCATTAATATACCGATTTTAAGAATTAAGTTGACAACTTAATTCCACCAGTCGGCTAAGCACGAATGGGTCGACTCGACCGGGGAAGAACCACGCTCTCACAAATTACGAGTACCAGCGTGTAAATAACTGCAATTCGTAATCCAATAACCGCGATTTTATAACTGCCTGCATTTATCACGTCATATTTAGGACAAGGAAATGTCAATCGTGTTGCCCCAATATGTATGCCGCATTCACATGTTTTTGTAATACCTATATAATTTTTAAATTTTTAGACATGCAGGTTTCCTCACGATGTTTCCTTCACCGCTATGTACGTGGTAATTCAGGACTTAAACTGCGATTAACAATTTCATTGGTGCTGATGGGGGTCGAACCAAAGTTGCTCGCGTATTACAACACTTATAGCGAGCGCTTAGTTTGAGTTACTACGGCTTCAACAATGTTAGAACGTTACACAGAGCGATTTTTTTTGGTCCTTTTTTACTTTGAACTTACCTACATAACTGGCTTAAGCACATTCAGTGAACATTTTACCAACTAAATCCTTTGCATCTCGAGATTCTTGTTATGTCCAAAACTTATTATCTCGAAATTTTAAGGAATTTCCTTTGATATTCGAGTGATCCAGATTCCACTGTATTTGCAAACTACTTAAACACAAATATAATAAATGGCGATCCGTCTGCCAACTATAGCCGTGTTAATTTGACAGCTTGGCATGTAACTTGGCCAATGTGGACGTATAATAAGCTGAAACGCTAACGGTAAAAATTTAAACGAATTTATTTGTAATATTCTAAAAGCCGCTATAATAAGATTGAATTGGACATAGCTTTTAAATAATTAACAAAACATAAGCAAGTTCATAGTTATTACTATTAAACTTTTGTATAGGCTTCTAGCTAAGTGCATCATCTGTTAAACTTAGATAAATTGTATTTTTATGTTATTATCTTGTATACTTAGTATAACGACGCGTGGGATTTTGAAGATGGTGGCTACCAGATATACGTGGGCGATTATAAAAGTTTACGAAATTCTGCTTTTTTAATGAAATTCGGTATAAACGCGGTCGTTAAACTTTTTAAATACGATTATTTGGTAATTTGGACGAATTTCAACTTTCAAAGGTTCCGACTTAAAATTGAATCTTAAGTAAACCGAAAGCTAAAGTTATAGTTATTTCTGTTGTGGGTAATATGTAATTAGGTTGGTCTTTTTAAATCACAAGTTTTTATTTTGAAAATAACGCGAGTTTATAAGTTCCACATTTTTTTTAAAGAACCGTCGTTTATGTTTATAATAAGCTTGGTAGTAATAGGTACATAATATACTTTATAAAAGTAATTTATTCCAGCCTGGATAGTATGTTTAACCCTTTAATTTTACCCATAAAAATTCGAGGCTGCGTGGTCGCTTGTTAGAAAGCTTTTCTTATAAGTTTTGAAAAACAGGATTCCTTCAAAGAGCAATTCGTTATATATCGCTTCTCGGCCTTTCGGTTTAGGTCAAAGTGTAAAGAATAATTTAAAAAAAATCCGTCAATATGTTACACCATCAGGACTATGTGAATCATTGATCTAATGTACGTTCTTGTTTCTAGTTTTATAAGTAGTTATAATATTTACAAATATTATACTTACGGATACGTACCTATCCATCATATTTGTTGATCATTTTTTTGTATTTCAGCTTTACTACTTTACTTTATAGGTAAGTAAACACTGAGCATATGGTGTCAGCTCAGATTTAATGTTTAAAATTAATTTGATCTGATGTGATATGATAATTAATGTACTTATAAGGTATGTATATATAGTAATATAACCTATTAATAAAAAGCTAATATACTTAAGTGGAAATAATAAAAATACTACCTCAATGGCTTAGCAAGATCCTCCGTTATGCCGAAAATATATCAGAATTAATTTTGAATTAAATATATGGTAAAGTTGAGGATTATTGTTAAGTACTATGTTAGATGAAAACACGATTCTGTAAAATTTTCTCGATAGAAAAAAAATCCAAAGTTACCTCCAAACTAAAATATAAACCGCTGGTATTCATAAAACACTTTAAATTAGATTATGAAACTTTGCATACTAACTGAACTAATTATGAAGCAGGGCTTATGTTTTTTATTTTTTTTTTTAAATATTTATTATTTTCACTGTAAAAAGAAATTACCTAAACTATCGGCGTCTTGAAGCTTGTTTCCTGCCGCCCGATCACGAAATAACCGTAATAAAAATAAGAAGCGAATGGGTTGGCGTAAAGAAACGGGCATAAATATGACAAACCTAATGAAATAAGTATCTAACGACCTATCTATGCTTTCAATATTAGTGATTACAAACATGTTGGTACATAGTACACGACGCGCGGGGAAGTGGGGGCGAAATTAGAATTTGAGCTGACTTTCTATATCTCCTTAAACAAACGCGTATACATGTTAACTTATTTCACAAAAAAAGAAAATAAAGCGAAAAGAGACTGTTAGTATTTTTTTTATTAAAGTCAAAAAAGTCTCAAACAAAGGTGATTGCGGAGCGCGACGGTGGGAGTCCAAACTCGGCCCGATCTTCTCGACTTAGTAAGTGCCGTCGTGTGCGTACTGTGGCTCGTGCGTCCTGTCACGTCACGTGCCAAACACACGCACATCAGCGGCGTTCGGTATATTTCTTAGAAGATAGACTACTATTCTGTTTTTACTATGCCATAGTCCTCCAAAGATTGCCTCATAGTAGTGATATTATTCGTTATAGTTACCACTGGCTTGTTTGCTAGGCGGGTTGGCAATCGTAGTTTCTCATTTTTGTTGAAGTTAGTAAGATGCTGATGCCCTTCTCCTGGTTTGCCTCCCTCTGTTGCCTTTACGACACTCACGGGACGATACGAAGTAGTGAATAATCTAACATCGCCACTACGCGGTTATTATCACTTCAACTAGTAATTTGACTGTAATTTATTTTCGTAGTTACTCTTATGTGGTGCATAATTGTGCAATTGTGAATCATTCTTATTTTATTTTAAATTTTACATAAGTAGGTTAAATACTCATACAGCCTCGACGGTGAAACGTTACAAGAAAACGTATTTTTTTAATACCGTACTAAATTTCTCCACTACGTTGATAAAGAAATTTCACTTCAATAAATGAGTCAGTTCATCTGATGGTAAGTGCATGCTGTAATCCATAATCATTTACATTTATTCTTTTTTTATAGGATAGGGTAGCAAACGAGCACACAGTACACCTGATGGTAAGTGGTTCTGTGGTGACATCTACATATATCCTCGATTACGAATCAAAATGCAGATGCGTTGTCACCCGTGAGGACTAAGATGGAATGCCTCGTTTCCAGTAAAAAGGGTCTCCGGTTCTCTATACTCACCATACGAAACACAGCAGCATTGAGCTACTATTTTAAGCTGGTATTCTCTGAGAGCGTGGTCCTAATCGAGCCGAAACATTCGTGCTAAAACTATACTAGTATTAGCATGGCTCTACCACGTATATTCAGATGCGTTCTCACTCCTTTGGACTAAGATGGAATGCTTCGGTACGAGTAAAAAGGGCCTCCAATTCTGGTTATTAACCATACTAAACACAGCAATATTATGCCTCTATTTCAAATTGGTATTTTGCTTGAGCCTCTGCTAATTAAGAAAACGGAGTGCTGTGTACATTTTAAGTGACGCAAAAACCAAACCAAAACCTTGCTCCACTTAGCGTATGAACACGCATTTACGCACACCCGTTCGTGCCACAATCATAATATAGCTGCATGATTGCTCTATCACGCAGATGACATAAGCATTTCGCCCTTAACTACTACGAGTTTTAACAATAACAATGTCTTCTTTCATCCTTTAACATTAGACACAGTTTATTTTTCTCGTTTGTTAAATAAGCTCGAAGGGGTAGGTGTACGATCGCGTATCATTAAAACTATTTACAATTTATCTTACCAACTTTAGTCAGAGAGTCAAGCTTGGTGATTTTCTCAGTTATGAGGTTACATATGGTGTGCCTCTGGGAAACATTTTAGGTCTGACGCTGTTTCTCATTTTTATTAATTATCTAAGCGATATCCAACTGCCTTGAGGGAGGATCGTTACCTGTGCTGATGATACAGCTCTCTTTGTCGATGAAAAGTCATGGGAAGAAACTATTGAACGCAAAGTGGGTTAATAAAATTGTTAGCTGATAACGTTACGTTATCAGCTAACAATTTTATTAACCCTCAATGTTACGAACACTAAATACGTTACCTTTGCCTTAAGGAATTCGAGTCTACCTACTTCTAGCTCTCTCTTTGCACATTGCTCTCCAAATTTCACTTCTTGCTTATGCCCAACGCTGGAGAGAGTTGAATCCATCAAATACCTGGAGTCATTGTTAATTCTACTCTAACCTTTAAGCCACACATCGATGGCCTCTAAACTGCAAAAACACTTTTTTATTTTGAAAGGGATATCTTCAACGTGCGGCAAATATTAATACTTAAAATTATAACCAGAAAGCATTCCCAATTGAATTATGATCCCAATCTCATCATCATCATCATCATCATCATCATCATCATCATCATTACAGCCCTTCACAAGTCCACTGCTGAACATAGACCTCCCCCAAGTAATGCCACAAAGCACGGTCCTGAGCCACCTGCATCCATCTACTTCCTGCATGTCTTACCAGGTCGTCACTCCATCTAGTGGGGGGTCGCCCTACACTACGCCTACCGGTACGAGGCCGCGTCTACGTGCTGTTTTCGAGAGTCATTACGAATCGTCTCGCACGCAGACTCGACGACTTCCAGCCTCCCGAACAAGCCGGTTTCCGAAAAGGCTTCAGTACCATAGACCACATACATACCCTTCGGCAAATTGTACAGAAGTCCGAAGAGTACAATCTGCCACTTTGCCTGGCGTATGTGGACTATGAGAAAGCCTTTGATTCCGTCGAAATTTGGGCGGTGATACAGTCTCTTCAGCGGTGCCTAGTTGACTGTCGGTATATTGAAGTGCTGAAGTGTTTGTACAGTAGGGCTACGATGGCTATCCGAGTACAGAACCAGAGTACGAGACCTATCCAACTGCAGAGAGGTGTAAGACAGGGTGATGTTATATCCCCGAAACTCTTCACCGCTGCATTGGAAGACGTTTTCAAGCTACTGGACTGCAAAGGATACGGTATTAACATCAATGGCGAGTACATCACTCACCTTCGATTTGCCGACGATATAGTCCTTATGGCAGAATCGCTGGAGGACCTTAGCACTATGCTCAATGACCTCAATGGTGTCTCCCAACGGATAGGTCTTAAGATGAACATGGACAAAACAAAGATCATGTTTAATATCCATGTCACACCTATGCCGGTAATTGTTGGGAGCACCATGCTCGAAGTTGTTGACGAGTACGTTTACCTGAGACAAATAGTCCGACTAGGTAAGTCCAACTTCGACCGAGAGGTCAATCGACGGATTCAACTCGGCTGGGCATCCCAATCTCAGCACTACTTAAATAAAGAAAGGACAAAGTCTGGCATTCTACAACGGTTAAATCCAGATTAGCCAAGAGGCACTACGTCTATTTTAGTAATTATATCCACAATAAAATAAACAGGCTGTTATTCATATTTCTAAACACAAATGAAAAAAGAAACATTTGGCTCAAATCTTTAACTTACGAATCCACTGAAATTTTCTTATATCCCCCAAATATAATATCAACATATATAATAATATATCTTTACATATTTTTTATTTCAAATCGGCAATAACCTATGTATACATGTTCATCTAAAATATGTATTTACGTAATTATATAAATTGGCTTTGTCGTATTAATTCTTCTGTTTATTAAATATCGATTTTCTCATAACAAATTCAATGAAAGTGACCAATATATTTTACAAACGTGTATTTTTTTAATAGTATAGGCTGAAAAACGAGCATACAGTCCACATGATGGTAAGTGGTTGCTGTGGCCCATAGACACCTACAAGTATCCTCGATGACGAATCAAAATGCAGATGCGTTATCACCCGTGAGAACTAAGATGGTATGCCTCATTTCCAGTAAAAAGGGTCTCAAAATTTGCTTATATACTTGCATGTTGGGTAGAGGGCTGGTGAGCACAGAGCCGGGTACCCTTGCACTGGTTATGCTGCTTCTTTTCACTAGTTTGGGATGTAGGTTCAACGTTTTTGAATAGGTTTTCCGCCATTAGTCTGTCATCAGCTCGCTAGAGTTTGCTAGTCAATCACCCGAGTGCACTGCGTGTAGTTGCGATTTAAGTTTGGAGAGAAGGTGGCATACTCTCACTATGCCCATTTCTTTAGACGCATTGCGATAGTAATCATTCCATAACATTAATGAGTGTAGGATAATGAAACGCAAAGGATGAATACGGTCTTCTACCTAATGTAATTAAAGAATAGTTAAACTTAAAAATTATCTGTGTGGTGTCGGCGTAAGATTATTAATTCACTCACTTGCCACACCTGTAGACCTACCAGTACAGCCAGAGTGAAGAAAAATCTAGTTTGTTCTGAATCTGGGTGGAGACCGGTCTTAACTCTTAAAATCCGGTCAAGACCGGATTTATCCAAATAGGTGGTAACCCTAGGTGCGATACGTCTGGCACTACGATTGTCCAGTCCGGTGTTATTTTTGGTAGATAGATACGTAGGTAGTCTATTTGAAGGCTTATTGTTAGCAGTGGACTTAAATTGGCTTTATAAACGAGGATCACTATCATTTAAATTTAACATAGTAAATAATTTTTAAGAGTCAGGTCAGTTATCGATCTATCTATAATATTGACATCAAAAAATAATATGGGGGATCTATGCCATGGATGCCACGCTTGGAACAGGTGTATTTTTTGTTTCCTAGTTGTTATTAGAAAGACGTTGCCACCCGTATCCTGGTTTGTTGCCTTCTTATTCTTACACTGTCACTATACCGGTCATTATGAACAAATTTTGTGTTATATTTACACAAAATTGGATTACAATGACCGGTATTTTGTGTAAATATGATACAATATTTTCTTATTTTAGCCTACTTACATTCATATGCCTTAAATTAAATATTATACATATTTTCATCACGTTTCTTCCTATCTCGGTAGACAAAATTGACGGAGAAGATTTTACTTATGTATACGTGAAAGAAATTCATTTCACAGTAGCTTTTAATATTCGTCACCATGTTTGTTCTGGTTTTCAAATTCGTGAATATTTTTCTCATGTTTATGTAGTGTAGAAAGTAGAAGCATATCTTTAATCACAGAGTTAATATTTGACATATTATTTTACGTTATTTTTATGGTAAGTATTGTAAATTTTATTGTTCAGTGCATGACCGATTGTAACCAGTCTCCGTAATTTATTTGCACACTTTGATATTACGTTAATGTGAAATCTGGTTAATCTTTTGAATAGTCTCCTTACATAAAACGGTATAAGGAATATAAGAGCAGGAGATTAAAACGTACTAAGAAATATATATAAAAGCACATGACTTTGTATAATGCAGGAAACTGGAGTCATGTACAATCAAAGTTTTGTTGCCTGAGTAGTATGATTGAAGAACATAAACATACTACAGGCCGTGGTGTATACACTCAACTAAGACTTGTAAAGTTGTAGTATTAAGGTTAACGATGACAATAGCGGTAATTGCATAATATCAGCCTATTGTATGTTATACTACTATTTCACACTGGTATTCTGTGAGAGCGTGGTCCTTCCCCGGTCGAGCCGACCCATTCGTGCTACAACCATAATATAGCTGCAGCGTTGCTCTACCAGGTATAGTAGGTTGGTGAGGAAAAACGTATTCTCTTTATCAGTTCATACAATTTACCACCTACATAATTTCATCATCATCATCATAACCATTACAGTTAATCAAGGTCCACTGCTGAACATTGGCCTCCCTCATAAGGGAATATTTGCCATTTTCTAATTCTTATCAGGACTGCCTATGATTTGTTTCTCTCTGTTATCTCTTACGACACCGACAGGACGACATAGTGTAGTGCATATTCATGCACCGCCACTATTTGCAAGCTAATTAGTTTATAATATTGTATATAATACATTATATATATATATATATATATATATATATAATAGTAAAGTTACAGCCTATATATGTCCCACTGCTGGACACAGGCCTCTCATTTCCGAGAGGGTTGCATTAAGCAAGGAAGTGTCCACCGCGCTGCCCCAATGCGTGTTGGCGAACTTCACATGTCTTCGAAATATTTTTCTACTTATTCCTCAGACATGCAGGTTTCCTCACGATGTTTCCCTTCACCACCGAGCACGTGGTACATCAGCACTTAAAACAGCAATTAACAATTTCAGGTGCCGGCGGGGATCGAAACCGGTTACTCGCGTTCTGTTATATTTACAGCGAGCGTTAACCATCTGAGCTACCACGGCTTCATCTTATATATATATTTAAATATGTAGGTCAAAAAGTCATTATTAAAATATCCAAATGGTGAAGGATTTGAAATTAGTGCCGCCAGTCACGCGATACACAGGTCTTGGAAACGGCGATTCCATAATGGATATAGTTCGGTAATGTTTTTATTGCACGACAAAGTGCTCTCAATTAGATTCTGACATGAAAATAAAACACTAATAAATCTTAATCAGATAAAAATGGCGTGCCATACACCCGGGTCACAGTTATCGTAAATTTTATTATCATTCCACTCAAAGATTACTATAGTATTCGTAGAATACTATAATACATACATAAAACGGGAGAGTGGGCGGAGCCCGTGTACCCCCTAACATGTCACTAACATGTCAATTCACATCTATAAATGTCAACACAATCAATCGTTTTCAATTTTCGTGTCAAGCATCGCTGCAAGCAGTGCAATAATTACGTGTCGAAAAAACAGCGAGAAATGGAATTTAAATAAAGTAGACATCCTACTACCAGTAAGTCGAAACTATTTATATTTTGTAAATATTAGAAACAAAAATAAAGAAATATTGACGTGTCAAAAACATTAAGTATGTCAATACAGCGAATCGGGTTTGTAGTAGTGATAATATGACGTAATTACTTGTATGTGTGCCCCGGGCGACACCGATTCTCGTACAAAACAAGGTTGACAGCCATTCTATTGTGTATTATAGTATTCGATGATAATATTCATGATTTAAGAATATCCGAGGGGCAATTGGGTTACAATGACACAGGCGATCACGCAGTAAAGGAAAGACAAAGTTATTATTTTTTAATGTAGTTATATTTTAATGTGAAAAGTGGTTCACCTAGATCATGAAACTATGAATACTTATCAAAAAGTTTAATTGTATACTTAAGTGCAAATAATTCCAACAAGCTGTATTTGAAAGTCTATGTATTTAATACTCTTTTTAAGCTGGTAGTATGAAATTTCATTCTTGTTATTTTTTGACTCAAATTTCATACCACCATCTTAAAAAGCGTAGACAGAGAAACCTATAGACTAATGATCGGCGTGGCCTCGAGTGAGACTGGACGATAACGAATTTTAGGTTATACAATAATCTTTATGACTTTTAAACACATTTAGATAAAAATTTTAATTGTTCTAAGAACTAAACTGAACAAGATTCACCAATCTTAAGCTCACAAAACACTTTTTACTCACTTAAACCAACTTGTAAACTCCTTAAATCACTACGCTGTTAAAGTTGTTTAGCAAACTGTAGAGTTTGCTAAACAAAAAAAACCAGCACGGAGAAAGGGACAGACAATCACACCGCTCTATCTCATTTCTATGCAAGACGTATGCATAAATCTATCTTTTTCGTGTGCGAATGCGAAAAAAAGGCGTCAATTTGTCTATAGGTTTCTCTGTCTACGTTAAAAAGAGTATTAAATGCAGCTTGTTGAAATTATTTGCACTTATGTAGGTACACAATAAAACCTTTTGATCACAAGAATGAAGAACTGTAAAAAGTTACACATCTGAAAAAAGTTGCCAATTTAAGGGAGACTCCCACAAAAAAAGATTCCTTTAATAGTCCAGAAGACTTTAGTCTTTAGTCTTTCGAATATCTTCTTGAGTACGCTAAGGTAATAAGTTTATTAATGTTAATAACTACGAGCCGGAAGCTACAAAACTGAATCATAGTTTTTACAAATTTTTATTTGTTTATTTAACTTCATGTACATTAGTATAAAGACGGACTTAATGCCTGTGAAATTATCTACAAGTCTTAGAATAGTGCAGAGGTGAAAGTGGTACCTATAAAAAGAAATACATATCTTTTTTTAAAAGTGAAATAAATAGGAGTATGCACTTTGCATATCTATATACATTCAAAATTTTCATTCAATAATTATTATGAAATAGGTACATTATTAAGATTGAGTTAAAGCACTTAAACTAAATCTAAATGTATTTGAAAAGACTGAAGAAGATTAAATAAACCCTACTAAAACCAAAGTGTTATATTATGGAAGCTCACAACAGATGTTCGAATAGCTGACACTATATAGGTACATATAATATATACATGCACATGACAAGCCAAGTTTAAAATAAAAATTATAATAACATTGCACAAATAAAATCATGTTCATGATATTAAAATACACAGCAATATATGAATGTGCAAATAGATACAAAATATTATAAGTTGCTGACTTCAGAAAGTGTTCACATACCAGTTTTTTGACGGTTTTCTCAGCTAGAATGCTTTCTTAATGTCTCCAAGAAAGAAGATTCTGAATTTTCAAGAAGAATATAACCTGGACAGAATAGAAGTTGTCAATCAAGCAGACAGAGCCATCTTAATGTTACATTAAGAATAATTAGTATTATTTTTTACGACATTATTATTAAGATCGTCTATGATTTAAGTGAATTTCTTAAAAAGTGAATTCTTCACAATAATCAAAAACGAAGAACACAATAACTATATCCTGGTGAGATGTTGTTATTTTTTAGTGAAATTCACAATAGGTTGCTGAGATAAAGTAAATCAGCCTCTAAATGTCTAAGGAACAGTCATGGTCAATATTCAAAATTTTATTAAAGAAATGATTAAATTGAATTGAAAAAAAGAAAAAATGAAAATGATTTAATTTTTTAATTTATAAAAAAAAATTCGAAATTCTTTATTCAGTATCTTAAATTTAAATACATTAACTAGGCTGGGGTCTTCTTTTAAGTATATCAATACCTGTGTTAGGGGACCCCGCTCTTCCATAACAATTTTAGATACATATAAAATTGCGCATATGTAAAGACTAAACCAAGTGCGTGCGGTGCGTTGCATATATCTTAAGTTTTTTATTAGTATAGTTATAGAGATGAGCAGACTGACTTCTAAATTGCCTCCTAGCGAATTTCGTTTTCATGGGTACTACGGGTGCCACAGCATGTCCTCTTCTTCTATCGCAATTTTTGGGGTTATATGTCAGCGTCCTGTGCGAACTTAATACAGAATTAAGGATATACAGCTTCCTGACCGAAAGGTGGTCACATAGGGTGTATAGCTCTTTGGTAGGGAATCTGTAGGGCTACAGATTAACTTATAGTTTTCAATTCCTGCATATTTTTATAGCCGTATATACATATGTTATAAAATTATATTTATTTTAGCAGCATTTCAATATACGCTTCAGTTAAGCGTGAGCCAAGAAAATCCGCTGGTGAATGTAGTTCCTTCCTAAAATGCTCAAAATAGCGCATTAACAAATAAACTGCAAAACAGCATCAGTATACAATAGAACGCAAATGCATATCAGTGAATTTGAAAGTTTAGATGCGGGAAGAAGAAATAAATTAAAATAACGGCACAGGCTCGTGAGGGCAGCGCGGACGTGCCCGGAGCAATCTCACGCGATCGCCACGTCCTCCGTCGATCGTATCGGCGGGTCACTATGTCGGACATTTTGGCATCCCTCTAATCTGTATACTATATCGTCTAATAAAACTGAAAGCAAAAACGGTCACGTAGAAAACACACCGTTTAGATCATTCGCAGCTACGCCTTATAAGAAAATTATACGGCCTTTTATCACGCCTTTGTTCGCTTCGTGTTATCGTTGCTGCCTGCTTGTTCTTATACAATAGAGGGAATTTAAAATGAAAATACTATTCTAATCGTTAATCTGTTAGAACGAACTTAGCTATCTTTATAGAATTTCTTTTATAAAATTTTTATTCTTGCAACAGCTTGAAATTAAGCATCATAATAACGGATTCTAAAAGGATTAATTAAATTGCTATGTAAGAAAAATATAAATTAAAGATGCCGCTATACTAATCACGGGCGGTAGCTCAATCAGATGACGGCAATAAATCTTCAAAAACCAGAAGAATCAATTACACGGCTACCGGAAGGCAAGGAAAGTGGCAATAACAAATTGTTTGTGATAAATAAAAACTCTTTAATGCACGGAAGAAGTCCCGAACTTGTTCCTCTTATCGGCACTGGTCGCTACGTTTTTTTGAGAAATGTATCGATCGCTTAATGTTGCGGTCAAAAAATAATTGGTCCTTCGAAATGAAAGCATTGCCGCTTTTAAATTATAACACTCGAAAACACTCAAGCTCGAAGATCTTCGTGTTGATAACAAGTTAGTAAAGGATGGGTTGTCGAACCTTCCTGTTGATTATAGATACTTTTTATGAATTTGGTGTGTGCAAACGCAAGGACTGATTTCCACTTCTTTGCCTAAACTAAACAGCAAGCAATAAAATGATATAACTTCCTACGGAATTCCTTTCGACCCCTTCTTCGATTAAAGAAATCTCATCACTTTGAAACGTTATAGCTTAAAAAAAGACCTTTAACAAACGAGACTTTTATTTCCTACGACAAATAAAGAATTTTTTTTTTCAATTTCATTTCACTAATCTTCCAGCTTGTAGCTTCACTTTAGTAATAATTCGTTCATTATATCTAATAGCGAGAGCATCATAAAAGTAATATTTATACAGAAAAAACACTTATTTATTACTTATTGAAATAATGAAATAGTACCACTCCACCCTGGGTAAGGTGAGAATTTACGTTAGCAGGTGCAATTAAATAAATGATCTAAACTAATACCACCTTCTAGGATTTCTTTGTTTTGATACCATACATATTAACTAAAAATAAATAGCGAATTTTATTCTTCTATAAATATTTTTATTTTCTATTAATAAAATTATGCCAGACGTTAAATGAAGTGGGTACAGTACAACGCATGCTGTGCTCTTGTAAACATTCAAAGGTTTTATTTCATACGCCCTTGGCAAAAATAACACGTCCTTCGAACTTAGTTAAGGCTGATATTATGCAATTACCGCTATTGTCATCGTTAACCTTAATACTATAACTTTACAAGTCTTAGTTGAGTGTATACACCACGACCTGTATATGTTTATGTTCTTCAGTCATACTGCTTAATACTGCTGTTTTTGTATGGTTAGTGTAGAGATCCTAAAACTCTTTTTTACTGGAAATGAGGCATTCCATCTTAGACCTCAGGGGTGACAACGCATCTAAGTTTTGATTCTTAATCGAAGATAAATACAGATGTCTATGGGCCACAGCATCAACTTACCATCAGGTGGACTATCTGCTCATTTGTCACCCATATCCCATAAAAAATAATCTCAACTCATCTGGTGCACACAGTTCATTGACGATGGGGTTCTGGCGAGCGGTTGATGGTTAATAATCTATTTAAAAATGCTAATCACGAGTCTTAAGTATTTTTGATAGGACACAGCGTTACCAGTGTGCGGATTCAGCTCTACCTGTTTCACGAACTGGCTCGTCCTCGTTTGAAAAGGTCTATTGTCTAGCAATGGACTTATAAAGGCAGTGATTGTGTTGAGATATTTTTTTAACATTAATGACATAAAAACGACGTCGATGGCGTGGTGAACGGCCTATACCGTTGGCAACTGAACTAATCAACAAGGTCTGACATAGTTAGAAGGATTTACTAATGTAAACCCCCTCCCCCCCAAGATCCCTTATGATGTAATTGCCCTACGTATTCGTTAGCGGATTCATTGTTGCTTTATCGGAAAAGCTGAACGTATGCTCAAGGAATGCCACAAAGCACGGTCCCGAGCCACCTGCATCCATCAACTTCCTGCATGTCTTACCAGGTCGTCACTCCAATTAATGCAGGGATGCCCTTCGCTTCGCCTGCCGGACCGAGGCTGCCACACGAGAACCTTCCTTCCCCATCAGTTGTCGGTTTTTCGAGTTATATGTCCGGCCCGTTAACTTCAGCTTACTAATCCGTTGAATGTTCTTCTCAGCGATGGTCTAGTTGGATATCTATTTCTAATACTCGTACTTTGAGATTGTAATTCTAGCATTTCACTAATCACAATTTTTTTCACATTACGTATATCAACTTTTACGACATTTACCTGCGCAACGGGGTAATGGATTCCTTAATCACCCAACTGTCTTGTATCGACTGCCTCGTTGATCCAATGGTCTAAAGCGTGACTGTTGATCATCGAAAGTCGAGTTAGAATTTTGGGTCAGGCCAAAAATGAATTATTGAGTTTTTCTGTAAAGAAATTCTTAGGACAAGCCCGATATCAGGAAGTTAGAGGTATTTTATTCCCGTGCCTCGGAAATCGCGTAAAGTTGGTCCCACACCTGATCTCTTACTGGTTAAGTCGACTTGACGTCCCATCAGACTAATACAGTTAGGGAATAGAATGAGCACCTATGCTGGTGCACGCATTCGTGCATTATATTTCTGTCCTGCGCAAATGGATACTCGTAGTCTCCGTTAAGACTGTTCGGTTGGACCGCAATTCGGGCTAAAGCATTATTAATGACTAAACTGGAGTGTCTCTAAGATATTACTTTGTCTCGAAAAACTTTGACGGGAACTTAAAACTTAAAATATATTTTCTTATATTATCTATCTTAATTTAAAAAGGCTTTTATACTACAAGGGTATGTCAGCCTTACAGCGCCTCTACACGTTGGCCAACACAGTGGCGAATGTAGTGGCGAAGATATTGGCCGAGAGTTTGTGAGGGCATCCACACGCTGGAAAGTCGTTCAGTTTGCTTCGGTTCAGGCCAATGTGCGGACGAATTTATTTTATTTTAGACGACGGCTCCGTGGCGCAGTGGCTTAGCAATGGGTGGCTGCGCCGGGGGCCGCGGATTTGAATCCCGCACGGAACAAGTATTTGTCTGTCTTACAAATAATTGTTCCGGGTCTGGATGTGTGTCCTTGTGCAATTTATGTTTGTAAGCTGCCTCCGCGATCAGGAGAAAATTCAAGTGTGGTGGTAACGTTCTTATAAAATAATTATAAAAGAATAGTGAATATTAATGGGGCTGTAAATAGATGTACGATTAGCTTTATTTATTCTTTACATGCATCATAAACTGGAATAAATACCATTAATTAGAACTTAACTTATTTTAAAGTTAAAGGAGTTATAATCGATTAGTCTATGTTTTAAAATTGGGTTTTAATTTTAAAGTTATGCAAAACATGTACTTTCTTTTCTATCAGACATTTGATGTAGGTATATAAAGAACACCTTATAATTTATTTGGTAATTTAATTATTTTTTAGAAAGACAAAAACAATAGGAATAAATATAATTAACACTGACTTAATAATAGGTACTAATTATAACTTAGAACATAAATGAAAAACTCACGACAACGAAAGTGACTCAGGACCATGCTTTGCGGCAGTCTGTGGAGGATTCGAAAACTTGCACGATTAAATTATAAGAAATCGACGTTTTTTATATAGGATAGGGTGACAAACGAGCACACAGTTCACCTGACGGTAAGTGGTTACTGTGGCCCACAGACATCTACATCTATCCTCGATTACGAATCAAAATGCAGATGCGTTGTCACCCGTGAGGACTAAGATGTAAATGCCTCGTTTACTTTAAAAACAGTCTCTGGTTCTCCACACTCACTATACGAAACACAGCATCATTAAGCTACTATTTTACGCTGATATTCTGTGAGAGCGTGGTTCTTCCCCGGTCGAGCCGACCCATTCGTGCTACAACGTACTTCTAATATGTACGTCTAATATGCAGTTAGCATGGTTCTATCACGTATAAACGACGTGCTTCATTTTTTTAATTTTAAAATTGTTCTCGCAATAATCTGATTGTAAATAAATGTTCATTATTTTTTTTGATAAATAGCTTATTGATTAAAACAAATGTTTAATAATAATTAAATCGCGCTAATTAAAGTAGTAGGAATGTTTAAAGTTGAAATTGGCACTAAAAGGCTGGTAATCGGGGCATCCATCCTACAAAGCGTGAATATAGAATTGAAATCAGGTGCGTGTAATCTCTCTGGGAGCTTGTAGCAAACTAAACGCGCGCCCAACGTGTGGACGCGGCGGCCAAACTCTGCCAACAATCCTTTGATCTTTTGTAAAAAACTGACACCACACGGATCTCGCACCAACTTGTGGGCCACAGTTCCAATACATACCAATGCAGCCCAAACACCCCGTCTACACGTTGGCCAATCCTATTGGCCACTACATTCGCCACTGTGTTGGCCAACGTGTAATGTCGCCTCTAAACGTTGGCCAACACAGTGGCGAATGGAGTGGCGAATATATTGGCCGAGAGTTGGTGACGGCGTTCACACGTTGAAAGGTGGTTCAGTTTACTTCGTTCGGGCCAATGTGCGGACGAATTTATAAGCACCGTGGCGCAGTGGCTCAGCAATGAATGGCTGCGCCGGGCGCCGCGGGTTTGATCCCGCACGGAACAAGTATTTGTATGTCTACAAATAATTGTTTCGGGTCTGGATGTGTGTCCTTGTGCAATTTATGTTTGTAAACTGCCTGCGCGATACGGGAGAAAATCCTAGTGTGGGGTTAACGTTTTTATAAAAGAATTATAAAATAATATTGAATATTAATGGGGCTGTAAATAGATATACGATTAGCTTTATTTATTCTTTACATGCATCATAAACTAGAATAAATACCATTAATAAGAACTTAACTTATTTTAAATTAATGTTAAAGGAGTTATAATCGATTAGTCTATGTTTTAAAATTGGGTTTTGATTTTAAAGTTTAGCAGAATATGTACTTGCATTTCTATCAGACATTTGATGTAATATATAAAAAACACCTTATATTTTATTTGGTAATTTAATTATTTTTTGAGAAAGACAAAAATAATAGCAATAAATATAATTAACACTGACTTAATAATAGGTACTAATTATAACTTAGAACATAAATGAAAAACTCATGACGAGCAAAGTGGCTCAGGACCATGCTTTGTGGCAGTCTGTGGAGAAGGATGTTCACTATTGGACTTGTGAACAGCTTTAATGATGATTATTGGAAAACTTGCACGATTAAATTATAAGGAATCGACGTTTTTTTTATAGAATAGTGTGACAAACGAGCACACAGTTCACCTGATGGTAAGTGGTTACTGTGGCCCACAGACATCTACATCTATCCTCGATTACGAATCAAAATGCAGATGCGTTGTCACCCGTGAGGACTAAGATGTAAATGCCTCGTTTCCTTTAAAAAAGGTTTCTGGTTCTCTACACTCACTATACGAAACACAGCATCATTAAGCTACTATTTTACGCTGATATTCTGTGAGAGCGTGGTCCTTCCCCGGTCGAGCCGACCTTCGTGCTGCAACTATACATCTAATATAATTGCATGGTTCTACCACGTATAAACGACGTGCTTCATTTTTTTTTTCATTTTAAAATTGTTCTCGCAATAATCTGAATGTAAAAAAACGTTAACTTTTTTTGATAAATAGCTTATGGATTAAAACAAATGTTCAATAATAATTAAATCGCGCTAATTAAAGTAGTAGGAACGTTTAAAGTTGAAATTGGCACTAAAAGGCTGGTAATTGGGGCATCCACCCTACAAAGCTTGAATATAAAATTTAAATCAGATGCAGTGTAATCACTCTGGGAGTTTGTAGCAAACTAAACGCGCGGCCAACGTGTGGACGCGGCGACCAAACTCCACCAACAATCCTTTGATCTTTTGTAAAAAACCGACACCACATGGATCTCGCGCCAACTTGCGGGCCATCGTTCCAATACATACCAATGAAGCCCAAACACCCCGTCTACACGTTGGCCAATGCTATTGGCCACTACATTCGCCACTGTGTTGGCCAACGTGTAGAGGCGCCGTAAAGGCGCCGTTGTCGTAACATACCTTGTTCCTGTAATAACACAAATCCTAAGTAGGTATCTAGTAAGGAGGAATCAATGTGGTATGAATATGGAAATTAATGATTTTGATACCGCCGCGTGCCAGTATACTCAAAAATCAACCCGTTTCATACAAAATTTTTGCACCAGATTTTCTCTTTCCCTTTGATATATGACAAATTCTACTAGCATATGTTCGACATATTCTTTAATGTGGCTTCTTTCGTCGAAATACTCTCTCTCATAACAAAGGTTTTTGAATTGTGTCAAGGTTTCCGTGTAAATTATTAGAATATTTAATTTGATTCCTTTCGTTATAGCGGCTTTCGCTAATAGGTCAGGCTTCGCCCGCATGGTCACTGGGAAATGAACTATCTATTGCTTTTTGAATTGAAAGAAAACTGTAGTTTTATAGATTTGTCAGAGATGCAGCCATTAAAAGGAAACTGAGCAAAATTGTTTCGTCAGCTATTCGTCAGCGTATTTAAATGTTTTGAAACGCAGCGTATAGGAAAGCATGAAAATAGCCTGTTTATTCCAAATGGAAATGGGATATGTTTTTAATAAAAGGAAACTGAGCATAATTATCCGTCAGGGATGTAGACTTTTGAAAAGAAACTGAGCTAAATTGATTCGTCAGACATGCAGTTTTCTGAATTGAAAGGAAACTGAGCCAAATAAAAGATCCGTCAGAGATGCAGCCTTTTGAGTTGAAAGGAAACTGAGCTCAATAGGTCCGTCAGAGGTGCAGCATTTGGAATTGAAAAGAAACTGAGCTAAATAGGAAATTTTGAATTGAAAGGGAAGATCTGTGGGAATTCTGATTAATTGATTGTGGAAATTTTGGAAAAAAAAATTAACTGAACACTATTTTAAGACGCTACTGTACACAAAGTTATATGTTTTTCCATTCGGGGAAAGAATGTGGAGATTCTGGGCATTTGACACACGCGAACATGCTACATACAACTAACCATGAGAGAAGCACGGTTTTTCTAAGTTGACCCCCGCTACCTGTAACGTTTGCCCTTGCGCTTTATTAATTGTCATTGCAAAACTGAGCTTAATAGGGAACTGCAACCTTTTGAATTGAAAAGGAAGATCTGTGGATATTATAGGGATCCGTGGTATAATAACATTTTCACCTTTTCCTACGCCTGTCAAAATTGTAGCACCGATTATGTTCCGTCCAAGATGTGTCACACGCAGCCTTGTTCCGTTACATAACCGAGGAGCATCTAAATTTCTCATTAACACGACTGAGACGCCTAATTTTAATTGATGCTTATGTGAGGGTACACCTGACAACTCTAGAGAATTTAGAAACTCTACGGGATATGAAGTGCTCTGTTCTGTGTCTACTGACAAACTGTGTCTACTGACAAATACTCTATTATTTCTCCTGCTACTTCCCTTAATATATCTGAATTTATTTTGTTAACGCTCTCATTTCTTGGTGCAAGAATCGCCCTTTCACATAACCATTTGTCTTCATGCATGTTGTTCGTTAAATCTGAATAAACGCTCGCAATTAATTCGGAATGACTCTGTACTAAATTACAAAAATCTCTCGTCAATTTAACGCAGCCCTCAGGATCCGTTTCCAACCAACCATCGCCAATTTTCAATAGTGTGTCAGCATAGTTTCCAGCATTGATATCATTATACAAATGCACTCTCATATTCGTAGTTAAACTGAATTTTTTCACCTTGTTTCATAAAATAGACGACTTGAGGCATGCTTTAATTTCATTTGCAAGTGTGCCCTTTTGAATGACAGGTAAAGTTTGGCGAAAGTCACCAGCCAGTAAAACCACCATTCCTCCCATTACATCGCTATTGCTGCGCAAATCCTGGAGCGCGGATCGCTGGAGCGCTTCGATTTAGTGCTTCTACAGCTTTTTTATGTGACATTGTACTTTCGTCCCACACTAAAAGACTGCATTGTCGTAGCATTATACCTCGTGCACTATTTTTACTAAAGTTGCAGATCGGCGATTCTTCCTGGGCTAGATTTAGAGGGAGTTTTAAAACAGAATGTGCAGTGTGGCCCCCGCTTAGCAGCCACGCTGCTATACCGGAGGAAGCTAATCTTTCCGTACTTGCGCTAATAATAAATTTAACAAAAATGTCTTCCTAGTTCCTCCACGGGCATCTAAAAACAAAAGTACACCATTTCCAGATTCAATTTGTCCTAATACTTTGTCAAAAACTCGTTTTTGTTCGGGAAGCATCGTAGTTTCGTATTTTGTTTCACGTATAATTTCATTACTTAGTTAATTTTCGGTTGTTCGCTGAGGGCTTATCATTCCAAAGTCGCTTAATTTTTTGCCTACCATTGCCATTACTTTATATAACCTTCGCAAAATATTTCCGCCATGTACTCTTTATATTTGTCCCACAATTCATGTGCATTAGATAGCCCGCAAGATGATATGAGAGTTGCATAAAGATCCCTAATTTTGGCTGGTGGCTGGCACTGCACAGCTTCCTCCATGGTTTCATCCCAGTGATTATCGTTTTCTAAAAGATGCAGAGCTTCACACGCTTCTCTATAAGTTGCGCATTCCTGACCGTTGACAGTTTTAAGGTCTTTATATCCTGTAGGACCCCGAACATGGTGCAGCAGCAATCGTAAACAGAAACATTCAAAATTAGTTATATGGACGGTATACAAACGACCAAGGGCATCTGATGACTTTACACCGGGCCAATTTGCAACAGGCGCGCCTTGAATACGGCGTTTCCACTCCTTGCTGGACTTCAGAATATAACAACGTTTTTCCAAAGGGGTCGGTTTGACAAAGTTGAAAGAAGGCTGTTAGTGTAGTTTTTGGCGGTGATGCAATTCTTTCTTAGAAATTTCTTTCGGTGAAATATAGACGCTCTCCATTTTCTAAGTGCACAGCAAGGTGAGTAACTGTTGGGTGCCTTTCGTGTAAAGGGAAGCCAAAGAGACGCCACGCTGCCTCGTTACTGCTGACATAACGCCCTGCTTGAAAGGTCTGTACTTCATTAACGGGATTTGCCTCACCTTCACTCCTGAGATTAAATATTGCTTGGTCGCTTCCTTTATTTATGCACTTACAGATATACTTGATTGCGCGGACAGAGCTACATGCTTCTACATTAATGTGGGCATTAAACATTTTACATAGAATGGACGAATATTAAATGGACGAAATATCTAAGGTTTCGAACGCTCTAGAGCGAGATTTGATTGTAACTTTCCTGCCACCATCTACGGGAGCTCTGCGTCTGTATAAAGGGTAGCCATTGTCATTGTGCACTGTTTCTTTTAAAATTTCTTTGTATATTTTCCTTCTTTCATACATGGCTATATTGAATTTCATGCTCCACATGGACCGTGAATCATATTTCGGACGATGGTATCATACAATTCTTTATCTTGCTTAGGATCCGGAATCTTGGCGCTTATTATGTCGTCTATTTAGCTGGGCCGCAACTTCTCTTTAAGCCATATTAGAATGTGGGCATGCGGTAATCCTCTTTTTTGCCATTCATTTGAATACATGAAGCACTGCACCTCCGAAAATTTTCCCTTTGTTAATTACATACATTAATTTTTGTACATTTAATCTAAATACTCTAGCAACTAAATCGTGTCTGTCAGTACTTTTTTGGCCCGGCATTAGCTCCTCGGTTATTTCTTTCAATGTGGGATTGCAAGTAAAAGTAACAAAAAGATCAGGTCTTCCGTAAGTTCGTACATAGGCGAATGCGTCTTATGTGTACTCATGTAGGTAGCGGGGATTGTTAACGAATGATGAGGGCAGAATTACCATTTTACCTAAATCTCTGGGGTTTACATTGGCGTCGCTAGAAACTGCATCTTGTAAATGTATATAATTCTCAACGCGCAGCTTTTTTTTGATTTAAAGATATATAACGGAGACATTCACTTTCTACCTTCATATACATCTCTACCAAAAATTGGTGAAATAATTGTCTACACCGGGCTAAGAGGTTAAAATCATTTTCTCGCAACATCATATGATACGTATTAAAATCCATACATGATACTTTTTTGTTCGGAGTAGGCTCCTTTGTGACCGGGTTAATGAGTGGAATTTGAAAATGATAACCCTCTTGTCCTTTGCAATAAATCAATGGGTATTGCAGAGCGTCATAAAACTTGTGTGTATCGGCTACCCGTTGCAACGTATCATCAGGTAGTATTGCAAGACAATGTCGCGTGAAGAAAATTGATCACCACTAATTACGGCTGCTATTTCGTTTATCAAAGGTGCATCGCAGCGCATTTCATGCTCTTCTCGAGGGGTCCGATCTGCGTGAATGACGACTTTATAATCCTCTTCAGGTAGGTTTTCTAAAGCAGTTTTAAATGTTTTGACTAAAATGTTACGTTCATGCAAGAATCTTTGAATTTTGAACACTGTGTCTCTCTCAACTCCCTGGATAAATTGGCAGCGACGGTCTACCTCATATTCTTCGTGACCCATAAAATATACTTGTAAAAATTTATGCTGTTCGTTTTCAGCTGGAAAAAGTGAACCTATTCTATGAAAAATTTGCCCTTGCACCGTAAATTTAGGTGAAGATCCCGGCATTATTATTTAATAACAACTAGCCTGTGATTTTTATAATCAATCAACGGATCATAATTGAATGCTGCGTCATTAAAAACCGACCAATTGTTTCTTTGAAAAATTTGTCGACGTTCAGCTTGAAGCTGTGCATTTGCATCTCTTCGCGCCTGTGTCTGTTCTGGTGATCCAGATGCCCTTATAGTAGATTGACGTTCAGCTTGCTCAATGAGTCTGTGTTGAGTTTCATCAGGTGTTTCCGCGGCTCTTAAGGCGGCCTGACGTTCCGCTTGTTCGAATAGGCTTTGCTGACTTTGAGCAGGTGTTTCAGTAGCTCTTAAAGTAGCTTGACGCTCTGCCTGTTCAAGACGCCTTCGATGACTTTGAGAAGGTGTTTCAGAAGCTTCTCAGTTCAGCATCTTCTAAAGATTCTAGCGATCGAGCTAATCTTTTCGCTTGTCTTTGAGAAGGTTTTGTCAAGATACCTAAAAGCAATTAAATTTCTTTTTTATATATTTTTTTTGAAAGCAAATCCAAAATATCTAAAAGGAATAAATATTCCTTTTAAATATTTTTTAAAATCAAAACAACAAAACCAATTCAAGACACAACATGAATCCGAAAACGATAGCCAAAAAAAAAATCGAATCAACTTAAACCAAATCACAAAACAAATCACAGAAAACCGAAATCGAAAGCAGTAGTCAATATAAATATAACCAACGAAAAAAGAAGTAAGTGTATAGGTACCGTATACACTATCTATACTATTAATATTCCTTTGAAATATTGTTAAACAACCTAAAACAACGAAAACCAATTCACTATTCTAAATAAACAAAATCCAAAATCAAATCCAGAGTCTAAATATGTATAAAGAAATAACAACCAAATCAACAAAACCGATCCAAGAAAATACACAAATCCGAAAATGAAAGCCAATATAAACCTATTCAACTTTAACCAAATCACAAAGCTAGTAACAAACAACCGAAATCGAAAGCAGGTAGTCGAATAAGATACGAAATAGAAACAATTTAAGCGTATAGGTTCCGTATGCACTATAAGTTGACGCGCGGCTCTACGGCGGGAGTTAAGTACATGTCAAGAAACATTTCGTTACCGCGTTTTAAAAACCTAGTAACGACATCTAGCGGAATCAATTTAAACTATGTATATGTTAGTTCCATCTGTAGTATCCAACTGCAGAGAGGTGTAAGACAGGGTGACGTTATATCCCCGAAACTCTTCACCGCTGCTTTGGAAGACGTTTTCAAGCTACTGGACTGGAAAGGATACGGTATTAACATCAATGGCGAGTACATCACTCACCTTCGATTTGCCGACGATATAGTCCTTATGGCAGAATCGCTGGAGGACTTAAGCACTATGCTCAATGACCTCAATAGTGCCTCCCAACGGATAGGTGTTAAGATGAACATGGACAAAACAAAGATCATGTTTAATGTCCATGTCACACCTATGCCGGTAGTTGTTGGGAGCACTATGCTCGAAGTTGTTGACGAGTACGTTTACCTGGGACAAATAGTCCGACTAGGTAAGTCCAACTTCGACCGAGAGGTCAATCGACGGATTCAACTCGGCTGGGCAGCGTTCGGGAAATTACGACACATCTTCTCGTCAGGTATACCTCAATCTCTGAAAACTAAAGTGTACAACCAGTGCGTGTTGCTAGTGATGACTTACGGATCAGAGACGTGGTCCTTCACCGCTGGCCGTATGAGGACGCTCAAGGTCACTCAGCGAGCTATGGAGAGGGCTATGCTCGGAGTTTCTCTGCGTGATAGACTCAGAAATGAGGATATCCGCAGTAAAACCAGAGTGACTGACATAGCCCAACGGATTAGTAAGCTGAAGTGGCAATGGGCCGGCCATATAGCTCGAAGAACCGATAACCGATGAGGAAGAAAAGTTCTCGAGTGGCAGCCTCGTACCGGTAGGCGTAGTGTAGGGCGACCCCCCACTAGATGGAGTGACGACCTGGTAAGATATGCAAGAAGTCGATGGATGCAGGTGGCTCAGGACCGTGCTTTGCTACATTGGCATTATTTGGGGGAGGCTTATGTTCAGCAGTGGACTTGTGAAGGGCTGTGATGATGATGATGATGATATGTTGGTTAATGAGAACTCTCAAAAATATTTTTCTTATAATTTTGCACAATTTTTCTTATTGTAATACCGATTCATTCATAACCACATATAAGAACTGTATTCATTTCCGTTCAATAAATATTACTAAGGCTTATTAATATGGCTTACTAAGAACTCTACCACAGTTAAGTAATAGTTAAGGGTGAAAGCGTGACAGGTGGTGATAGTATTTCTGATCCATACTTATAATCACGCCTGTAACCCTTGCGGGGTAGGCAGAGCATCAACGGATTACTTAATATCGTCTGCGAGGTTATCGCCTATTCTGTGAATTACAATGCACCAAAACGTTTGAAGAAAATCAGCTGGTGAATTTTATGTTTTTTATCGTTCTCTTCCCGGTCCTGCGTGTAAAAATACAAATCCATATATTTTTATATTAATTTTGGTAAAAAGACATAATAATCCAGATATATCCATCGTACCGTTGTCCGTCTTGTAGAATCACGGTGGCGCCACCTAGATGAATTTAATTTTGCAACATATTCTATTTTCCCACGGGAATGATATGTTTTTCCGCTGAAAAAAGTAGCCTATGTCACTTTACGGCCACCGAACTAACCCCCTACAAAAAAATCATGCCATGCCGACGCTCTGTTGCGACGTGAAAGAAGGACAAACTTGTGCAACATATTCGATTTTCCCACGGGAATGATATGTTGTACCGCTGAAAAATGTACAGTGAAAGTAGGAAATACTTTCAACTATCGTTTTCCCACGGGAATGAGGCTTTAGAGTGACATAGGCTACTTTTTTCCGCGGAAAAACATCTCATTCCCATGGGAAAATAGAATATTTCCCACGGGAACGGGAATGAGATGTTTTTCCGCGGAAAAAAGTAGCCTATGTCACTCTACAGCCACCGAACTATCCCCATACCAAAATTCATGCCATGTTGCGACGTGAAAGAAGGACAAACAAACAAACAAATAAACAAACAAACACACTTTCGCATTTATTAAATATATATATATATAAAAAAATATATATACTTATATATATATATATTTATATATATATATATATATATATATATTGGGATAACAAACAATTGTACAATACAATCTTATTATTAAACACAATACTATATTTAAGCTTAATAATCATGCAATCAACACCGTTATCCACATATTACTACTGAGTCTGTGTACGTAACAATTAAAAATGAAAATGTAATGTTCTATTAAAAACGACCCGTTCACCAATAAATACAGAGAAAAACAACCTAATTTACACATACGCATGGTACATATGCATGTACATGTGCACGCAAACATACACACACATATACAAACATATACAAACATATACATACACGCACATAGTCAAACACATATATCGATAATACATCGATGTAAAAAATTAAATTTAACCTAAATAAAAATTACATTAATTCGCATCAAATTCAGATAGAAACTCATACACAGCTAATTTATATCTAGAAGAAGTTAATCCAAAGATATCTATGCCATTAAATTTGTTGTTGTATAATTCCATTATACGATTTAAAGGTGCACGTGCACCGGCATTTGTTTTACTTGGTTTTGGAGAGAAAATTTAATATGAATGAAGCTCACGTATACGCTTCGAGCGACTGGGTATACGAATGTATATTTAATTGGTGAGTTCATTACAATCAAATTTGTTATGGCAGATATTGTAAAGCAAAGTTTGATTCAAGAGCATCCTTCTTGATTCTAAAGAAAGAACACTAAATTTTCTTAATAAAAGTTCATAACATTCATTAGAATTACTTTTAAAGCATTTGTACATTGTAGATTTTAAAAATTTTGGTTGAACACGTTCCAACTGTAAACTATATTTACTATATATTGGATTGGACTCCCTATAAGTTATGCATATTCGACCTGTGATCTTATTAGCGTTTTATATAAAGTTAAATATGTGGTGAGATGTTTGAAGGAAGAACATATCCGCATAACAAAACCATAAAGCTGAAAGGCTTTATTAGTTATGTGCGTTACGTGTTCATCAAAGTGTAGTTTAGAGTCTAAATACAATCCTAGATCCTTGATTGAAAATACTGATTCCAACTAACTAACTAAGCGAAAAGCACTCGACTATAAAAATGACTAAGAAGGAAAGGGACTAGTGAGAAAGAACAAATTATATATATATATATATATATACTGTATATACTATATACTTATATATACTGCTGGCCGTATGAGGACACTCAAGGTCGCTCAGCGAGCTATGGAGAGGGCTATGCTCGGAGTTTCTCTGCGTGATAGACTCAGAAATGAGGATATCCGCAGTAAAACCAGAGTGACCGACATAGCCCAACGGATTAGTAGGCTGAAGTGGCAATGGGGCGGCCATATAGCTCGAAGAACCGATAACCAATGGGGAAGAACGGTTCTCGAGTGGCAGCCTCGTACCGGTAGGCGTAGTGTAGGGCGACCCCCCACTAGTTGGAGTGACGACCTGGTAAGATATGCAGGAAGTCGATGGATGCAGGTGGCTCAGGACCGTGCTTTGATGAACGAAGCGGTACATATATTTTTTATAATTTCATAGATTTTTTTCATAAAATATATTAACTGACTCTTCAGCAGTGAGCCTTTATGCGATGGAACCCATTGCAGTTTTAAATTTATATAGCGACTACTGTTTTTTATTTATTAAATCCTTATAAGAATACCTTAATATTTTTTATAGAATAATTTTATAGAATAGAATAAGTACATCATACAAGTCAGTCAGTCAGTCCACCTAAAGGTAAGTGGATGCTGTGGCCCACAGACACCTAGATCTATCTCAGATTTAGGATCGAAATCTAGATATGTTGTCACCCGCAAGAATTAAGATATGAATGCCTCGTTACCAGTAAATAGAGTTCTCTTCTCGGTTCTCTTCACTCACCATACGACACACAGTAGCATAAGGTGCTATTTCACTCGAGTGTTCTGTGAGAATGTAGTTTTTCACCGATTTACCTGAATCATTCGTGCTGCAACTTAAATACAGCCACAGAGTTGCTCTTTAACGTTTAAAAATTGCTCCCAAGTAAGAGAAATACCAATATAAATATTTAAAAGAGATGTGTAGTCCACCAGCAGGCATTGGGATGACGCAGCGGATTCTCTTCTGCTTTAAAAGCCTCAGAAACTAAAATAACCGGTCGTATGATAAAGTGAAATTCTCAATTTAAATTTTGATTTTAGTTTTAAATTACATATTAACAATAATAATAAATAAAACCAAGCAGTTTTGTCTAAAACGCCCAGGGAATATTATTAATAAAATTGACATAAATTTTACCGTCCAAATTCTTATTTTTTGTAACACAGTATAGCGTATCTTTGTTAAATATATTTAAAAACAATTCAACTACGGGAAAGGTCAGAAAGATCTCATTGCCTCCGATATATATATATATATATATATATATATATATATTTAGATTAGAATTACTTGCAATCTATATTGAATAAAAAAATTCTCTTCTATTCAATTCTATCATGAAAGATAAAAATAGATATTATTATATATAAATGTAAATTATCTAATTTATGAGTATTTTCCGAATATTTCTAGTATATTTGACTCCTACCCCATAACACGGACTGAATTTTGTTTTATTGTATAAACCAGGACAAGTATAAGGTCGGACACCTTATACTTAAATGAGGTAAAGTAGTTTAAAATACATGCCAATAATAAAGATCAAATAAACAGTGTTTATTCATTGTCCTATAGATATAATGTAATGCTTAATAGTTATACTGAACTGAAATATAAATTTTACTCGAACTTTTGTTCTTACTACGGGTGTATGGGTTTTAAGCCAGTGATTAACAACTACCCCACCTGAAGATAACAAAGCATACTGACTTAGTAACACCATAACATTTTTCATAAGAATTTGATTTAAAATTCATTTTCAAATCAAATTCTTTGGGGTAATTCTGACGAACTTCATATTTAAAGTTCGTAAGAATTACCCCGCACACATCAAAATAAAATGATGTGTCTTACCTAGTTTGAAGAGCACCCTCGCCCTCCTTCAATTGCGTGCACTAATTATCGTAGATGGTGTGTCTTTAGTGCAGTGCTAGTACAGTGGTGTTGGGAGTAGTGGTGCTGGGATTAGTGGTGACGATGGTGATGGGATGATGTGGGCAAAGTAATACTTACCAACTTTACCACAATGGATTTCCGCAAAGTAACACCTCATTCTATTAATTATCTTAAAAATATCATGTGTGCAGCATTTAAGATAAGTTTTTAATTACCAACGTCAACTAAGGCTTGAATAAAACTAAGATATGAGTACATATATAGCTGTGCGAAAAAAGAATATTCTTATTTGAATTTATCATTTTCAATCTGCAAACACGGAGTAAGGTTTCGACACCTTGATATTATTTTAAATATATAAATATACACCCAGTAAATTTTCGATAAAATATACCGTTTAAAATTATGGTCTATTTGTTTGCCTTGTACATGTGTTCGCTGATCACATCTTGCCAAAAATTGTTGAAGTATTTATTCCAGCAATTATCTTTTCGTAGCTAACCGATCATTTCTCGTTGTTTGTGCACTTTCTGAAAGTTATAACCGAGCCACCTATGGTGTTCATGTTATTTACATAATTTATTTATCAAAAAGCACCATATGAAAATCGATAAGTGTTAAATTGAATTCTGGGAGCCTCGCAAATAAGAAATGTGGAGGCGCGAAAATTGGTCGAGGGACCGTTTAAAACATCGTTAAAGTTCGGCCGAGAGAAAATATTGTAATTACTAAGATGCAAGGATTTCAGCGCAGTTTACGAGTTGAGAACAGCAGAAAAAATTACTGTGTCCATGCATTACTGGATACTGAGAATTCTGTAAAAGATTTTTTAACCACACACTTTTACTGTAAGTGTGAAATATCGTTGGGCCGAATAATATTTTATGGCAAAGTCGCCTGCTCAATGCACATTCTAACTTCACTAAAATTGAAAAAGGCTTTTGATGATGAATAAAAAGTTATACCTACTTACTATTCATTTATTTTACATTATCAGAGCCGTGGTATATATATATATATATAGATTATTTGTGATAAAAAACACAAATAATCTCATTACGAACGTTGAATTTAAAATACAATTATAATGCACACCCACATACGCATGCGAACATACATACACACACAAACACACACACACACACACCCACGCTCAAGCACACACTTAAAAACAAGCGCTTAAAATAACATTATATTTTATTTTTTGTTCATATTTCTGTACCTGTTTAAATAACTAAATAACTTAAAAATATTATATAGAAATTGACCTTTTGACTAGGTAACTGGCTTCTGAAACATAAGTAAAAGTGAAGTAGCTAAGGGGCCAGGAAATCTAAACTTTATGTAAAAAAGGTAATATTATAAAATAAATAAATTAAAAAATGTCAGTCTTGGCCATATATTGCTTCCTCGATACAGTAATGATAGCTGTGGCGGCGTAAAAGAATCAATCAAACCATTTAGCTTTTCTTGTATATTTACGTTTATTGCACGTTAATGGCGATTATTGGAAATGCCGGAAAAAGGGTCATGGCTTCCGACAGATACCAGCATAATCATTTCTAGAACGCTAACGGGCATTAGCCTTAATATTGGGACACATATTTTTTATAGAATAAGGGCGACAAACACGCAGTCCACCTTAAGGTAAGTGGATGCTGTGGCCTATAGACATCTACATTTATCCTCGATTAAGAATCAAAATGCAGATGCATTGCCACTCCTGAGGACTAAGATGGAACGCCTCGTTTCCAATAAAAAAGGATCTCCGGATCTCTACACTTACCATACGTAACACAGCAGTAATAAGCTGCAATTTTACGCTGGTATTCTGTGAGAGCGTGGTCCTACCCCGGTCGAGTCGACCCATTCGTGCTACAACCATAATATAGCTGCAGCGTGGCTCTACCGTGTACAAAACATCTAGTACTGCTATCATATCATCTTCTCTCTGTGGTGCGTGATCATAAATCCTCCAAACAACCATATCATTTATTCTGTTCTACAAAAGGAAAGATTCACGTCCAGTCCACCATTGGCCGTATTTCACGGGCCGATGATTAAGAAGAAGAAAATTTATCTCCGTACCTATCGTGAGAACGGCCTGGTTGGAAAAGGCTTATGTTTTCATCATATGTGAACTATTAAATTATCATTATCTATATGCGACTTGCAAGTTGTAAATGAGATGATAACAATGGTCGGTATTAAAATAATCATCGTAATATTGCAATATTACGCGCAGTGTCCTCGCGCTAGCTGAATTTTTTAGGTCGGGTTAACTAGATAAAATAGAAGTCGTTTCGCGTACGTGTTTATTGTAAAATGATAATACAAAGAATCGAAGAATGATTGATTCTAACAAAATAACCTCAATCATCCATCCAACAAACGTGACGACGGCGAAAATTTCAAGGTTCAAGGACGTATGAAATTGGTTTTATTGAGTGTAGGAGTGTAAGTTAAAAATTGCGTGATTGGGTGATATTGCTTTTAAAACTAATAACAGTTATATACATGTGGAGGTGCGAAAATTGCTCTCTTATTATATATATATGTAAATGTATTATTCAGAAATGTTATTTTCAGTTATCCCCCAGTCACCAAGTTTGTATTTGTATTTAAGAAATGAAATGTTTATATGGTTCTTCTCCTTTAGTCCATTGTTTCTTCTTTCTGTTATTTCTTCTGTGGGTTAAATCTGCATCGGTTTAAAGCTAAAAGCTGAATACAGTAATTTTTAAGAAGCGCCTCTGGCATGCATTTCTTGAGACTTGCCCGCCTGAACATATCACAATGAGCAGTGCCGATATTTTCCTCGGGTAATGCTGCTACCATCACCACTTTGTAGAATTTAAATTTATTATTAAATAGTTTTATAGCAAATAACAGCGAAAATGATTAAAAATATGTAAAAGTAAAGCAAACGCATATTACGCGCTACGCTGTCTTTACGTTATGGCGGACATCACATCATGTCCGTGATGTATTTTGTGTTAAGACATGTATGTTTCTAGTGGTTTGGTCAAGTAGAACTTGACTAACGAGCGTGTATGCCTAGATATATGGATGTAAACGAGGCGAGAGAGGTGTTCTGGATCGTACCAAATCAAAGTCCGTAATATCTGCCTACCCCTCTGGGTGACAGAGTGTTTATGTATTTATGTATGTATGTATATATATTTCTATGTTTCCTATACCGCCGAGCACGTGCTAAAATAAAGTTAGTTTTTCTGCCTGGAAGTCCATCTGGGTAACTGGTTTAAATATTGCTATTTTGCTCTGCTCTGCTCTGTTCCGCTCTGAAGGGTTAATAGAGATCTTATACTACAGAGGTGGCAACATAGAATACTATAATACACAATAGAATGGCTGTCAACCTTATTTTGTACGAGGATCGGTGTCACCGGGAACACATATACAAGCAATTACGTCGTATTATTACTACTACAAACCCGATTCGCTGTGTTAACAGATTGAGCGATTTACATATTTTAAAATTTTGATTAATGTTTTTGACACATCAATATTTCTTTATTTTTGTTTCTTATATTCACAAAATATAAATAGTTTCGACTTACTGGTTGTAGGATATGTCTTCTTTATTTAAATTCCATTTCCCGCTGTTCTTTCAACGCGTAATAATTGAACGATTTGCCATTTCTTAAATTATTTGCACGCTGCGACGCTTAACATGATAATTGGAAATGATTGATTGCGTTGACATTTATAGGTGTGAATTGACTTGTTGGTGACATGTTAGTGGCTACACGGACTCCGCTCACTCCCCCGTTCTATTATGTATGTATTATAGTACCTATTCTATGGGTGCCAACGTATTGATATCCGTCTTTGTTTGAAGTTGACTCCAGGTGTTTATTAACCGCAGTAACAATTTACCATCGGGTGGAATGTGAGTTAGTATGTCACTGCAGTTTTATCAAAAAAATTATATTACAAAATAAAAGGCGGCGAAATATACTCCAACGTGATTTGGGGTTTTTTTATTATTTGGGGGGGGGGTGGTGTTTGAGTGTGGGGTTTTTTTTTTTTTTTTTTTAATATTTATTTTTTATGAGGGGAATATTATAAAATTACTTAAACATTCTTTAAAATTTATAAATTTTTTTAATATATATTAATATACAAATTAAGATGATAATAGGAAAAAATTTATTTTTTTTTTTTTAATTATTAATCACATATTCTTAAAGTTCCTTCTGGTTTGTTGGGAAGGGGTTAGGAATATTTATATTTTTTTTTTTTTTTTAAACCAAGTTGGTTGTTTTGTTCACAGTTTTTTTTTTTTTTTTGGGGGGGGGTTGTTTTTTTTGGGGGAGTTTTTTTTTTTTTAAAAAAAAAAAAAAAAAAAAAAAAAAAAAAAATTTTTTTTTTTTTTTTTTGGTCGAAGTTTTCGTATCATTATCACAGTTTTCCAGTTCTTTTTCTTAAAAAATATCTCTGTATTATGAATTCTTCCTGTTGTGGAGGCGTAAAGCCTATACCCGTAAAGAGCAATTATATAAGCTGACAAAAAGAAAATAAATAAAATATTTAAAAATATTTTCACTTATTTCACTTTTACTTGTGGAAAACTAAAAATAAAATAAGTAATTTATGTTAAAGCTATTACATAAGATAAAAAAGAATACATTTCTTGAGCGGAAATAATCAATTGTCGACCATCGCGTAGTTTATTCACTAGATTACACCTCGTCGTTACAAAGGTTTAATTTTCCCTATGCGAATTTTAGAAAATTTGTTATATTGTTAAAGGATATTTGAAGTTTATGTAATTATTACGGAGATACGCTTGGAGCCCCAGTCATTTTTTTCTATCTATTCATTTAGGGGCTTTTATCCCGAACGGAAGGGACGTCAAGTTAAAGAAACATTTTTTCATAATAATATTTGCTCTATTTGGAATTCGAAATCATCGCATACTGCCTGGTAGACTTTAAATATTCTTTGATTGATCAAGTTGTAAGTATGACATTCAGTACAGGTCCTTTTTGAGGAAGGCGAGGCAATGTTACGTATATTGCTCGCCTTCCACTAGTAAGGATGGTTTACGTCTTTATGGCACTAACTAAAGCATCATAGCGGTGTACGTTACAACATAGTCCTAAGTCCATAGGAACGCTTTCGTTAACAACCACACCCTTACTAATGGTTTGGATGAATAAGTTCCGTTCCGAGACTTAGTTCCAATTTACTTCTTACGAGTATACGTCAGATCCGACTAAGGCTAAAGCTGTTCCCATTCCCAAGATTGATTGAATTTAACTTTAAGTAGTAAAGCGGCAATCTAGACTACTACTAGCTAGAACGTGAGCGAGGTCCCACGCGATTTTTAAGCTATTGCATAGCTTCTATCGCGGGCCTTGAGTGCGGGAAAATCCAGAAATTTCGTAACGAAAAAAAACCTCACGCTCTCCGACGGGCACGGAGGTGTGGCCGTGCATTGTCTAACGATGGTCTAACGTCGTTTCTTTTCCTCAGTCTTCGACACGGTGTTCATGTATAAAGTATTTTGAAATTTTGAATATGAATGAACAAAGTGCATTTATTATTAAGGCTGCTCTCTTGCAAAAAGCTTGAAAAAAGCGTGCAGATGAACCAACTTTTCGTCGACACTTACAGAGAAATTACATATGAAAAAAATAGCTAGTAATCTACATAATCTGATACGTAATTTGGTTTAGCCATAATTTTTCTATCGGTGTAACATAATAAATAAAAAAATACCCAAATCACCTCCAAATCGTTGAGATGAAACCAAATTACTCCTTCATTGTTTATCAAAGGAATATAAAAAAAATATCTACTGCTTTGCAATACAAAATAAAATAATTTGGTTTGGTTACTTTTTAGAAATATGTATTATTTTTATGATAATAAATTAAAAATGCGTCCCGATGTAAAAATATTATGTTTTTGGTAGTTTTTTTATTTTTTAGAGTAAGGGTGAAAATAAGAGTTGGTTCCATAGTTTATCAGTTATCATGGAAATGTCTATTCTATAAGTTTGTTTCTCTATATCATGTTCTGTTGTTCTGCTGCTCCTCGCCGGTCCGAGTATTTTAATTCTTATGTAAACTAAATAGGTGTAAACAAGATGGGCATTGGCTTTATGCCATCTATCGGAAGCCATAAAAGTTTTCTGTCGTTGACTGTTATCGTCTTTTACGACACCCATGGGATCCAAAGGGGTGATGGCTCATGGTTCTATTACACCGCCACCACGTGGCTCAACATTAGTTAAATAGAAATCAGCAAACATTCTTAATATAGAAGATTACAAGATATATTTAATTTTATTTCATTATGTGACAAACATTTTTTTTCGTTATAAGAGTTACTCCATTTATGGCACATGTCGCGTACCTATGTTTATAATTAAAACAGGGTCTTTATGCGTTAGACGGCGCATGTTAGCATTATATCTCTCGGTCGTTCGGTTTTATTTTTTCCCGTTCATTTATTTTCCAACAAATATTGCCTTACTTTCATTTCATCTGTTTATGTCAGCTTTATTGAGATGATAATATGTTACATTAAAACTATCAATTTTTTACCCCAATTGAAAATGCCGTCACGAATCCAAACTAATGAGTGCTACATTAGCTTAATTTTTTTACGTCCATTTATGTGAACATTCTGCATTTATTTTAAAAGGAAAACAAAGTCATGTATCCACGTCAGAGTTATTTATTGAAGGAGGAAGCATGATATTTGCATAACTTATAACTAAACACATTGGGATGAGTTTAATATTCAGTGAATATGAGATATACATATTTTCGTATACAAAATATTATATATATTGGATTAAAACAATCTTTAGATTTTTCGGATGCTAACAAGGAAAATACGTTTATGTAGTATGAGAAATATATTATTATTCTTTTTAATTAATTGGTTTTCAGTTGAAAACGAACCTAATCTTTATAATCGATTTTTTTTTAAATTGCTTTGCTTGTCAGACGGACTTGCAGGGATATAATTGCAGTTCACCGTTATACACATTTGACAAATCTGAAATTATTATAACGTTATCTTTCTTCATGAATGTTCCGAAATCTGTTTAAATGAATTCAATCACTTAGAATATGTATCACATTGTTGTACTTTTTTAATTACGCCCGAACACAATTGACATATTTTTTTTATATCGAAACCATTGTAGAAGGTAGGTTCATCTTTCTTTACGGATTCCTTCAGTGGCCTGAAATGCCAAAGTTGCCGAAACAACAGCGTTACTGCCTCTTTCAGGGCTACAACCGATATATGTATTAATTTACTCTGCGCTTATGTGAGTGTCCTAAGTGGGAAATGAGTAAATTCTTCTGTATTTGAAGTTTTTATAACTGTTGTTTATTTAACAGAACATGCAGATGCATTAAGCATTAAGGAACAATTATTCTGATTCAAAGATGTTTCTTTTGAAAAGAATTCTACAATGTAAGCAGTTATACAAAATAGCAGTAATTGTATTTAGGTTTCAATTTTTGCGTTTGAAGCGAGGCGAGCTACTACTACTAAAACTTAGTGACAAAATAGTTAACAGTCAATTCAAAGTCACCGGTAAATGGCTAGATATAGGTTTTCATCCTTGAAAAATGTTAAATGATTATTTTCTTTAAATTTTTATAACTGTAAATAAGCGTGCTCATTACTATACAATGTAATATGCTTCTAAAAGCCCAGTATGGACAGGGTCTCTCCCGTTGTAAAAAGATCTGTCCTGATCATCACGCTTGGTCGACCGATTGACGATCGCAGTGCCGGATGTCTCGCTAATTTGGCGCTGTTTCTAATCGCTGATCTGAATATTGAACATCTCGCGTAAATAAAGATAGCGTGGATAGTAAAGCTGACATACTACTATTTATTGAAGGCTGAGAGGTCGTAATAACATATTATTTTCCCTTGCCATTGTGTGAATATTATTAAGCCTTCATTGCTGATACTAAGCGTTATATTTTTTAACATAGTAGCTAATTTTTCAACTTATAATCTAGCACATTTTAGTGGTCAACGTGTCCTGTGACACACAGGCCTCTTCTAGCTCTTTCAAATCTTGTCTATTGTTAGCTTTTTTAACCAGATTGTCCCTCCAATAATCTTGATATTATCTGTTCGCCTTTTAGGGTGCCATTCATTTATGATTTGAGTCCATTTTATATTGTTTTCCCTTTTTATGTGTCCATTGCCATTTGAACTATCTTGTTTCCTTACTGTAGATATGATATCTTCTGCTCTTTTTTTCGGTCCTTAAGCGTAACGCCCAACATACTTCTTTCTTTCATGAGACATGGCAAGATACACGATTTAAATACTTTTTTCTTGGCTGTCATAGGAAAGTATTTACTTTTGAATATCTTAAAAAGAACAGTATTGATAGTTTTGAAATAAAGATTACTATATCGAGGTAATATATAAGACTAGCCTGCCAGGCAGACGTTGTTCTGCCCTTTCTACGACCCTGTCATGTCCTATTAAGAATCCTTAAATTCGCAAAAAATAAATTGTGGGTTACTCATGGGCAAAAAAAATTATCCTATCTCTCAAGTTGGACCAAACTGCATACGGTGTGCAAATTTCATTAAAATCGGTTAAGTAGTTTAGGAGCCTATCGCGGACAAACAACGTGACACGTAATTTATATATATCAAGATAATCCACAAAACGGCATATTTTCGCATATCTCACTTAAGTAGCAACCATGGAGGTTAGAGAGAAGGTGTATGTCCGTGGAGTTTTTATATGTTTTGTTTTTATATTAATTTTTAAGCTATTGCATAGCTTCTATCGCGGGCCTTGAGCGCCCCGCGCTCAAGAGAGAGACCGAATCCAGAAATTCCGTAACGAAAAAACCTCACGCTCCCCACTCCGACGGGCACGGAGGTGTCGCTTGAAGGCCGTGCATTGTCTAACGTCGTTTCTTTTCGGCAGTCTTCGACACGGTGTTTGTGTGCGTGCAACTAGACGTATTGTACGACTCTACGAAGCTCGCACGAATCGAGACGAGCTGCTCCGAAATCGGACGAATACATAAGCAGCTGTTTATGAGAAAGTATATAGGTGTATATGTACAACAGTGAATAGCTGTACTTGTAAAATTTGTATATAAAGTGTTTTGAATATGAATCTGTTTATTATTTATTTATTTAATAAAAGAAAAAAAATTGTTTTCTTATCGGTCACCATGCTCAAAAATTGTAACTTGAATTAATATCAAAGAAAAAGAAATACTGAATAAATAAAATAAATAAATAATTATAATTGCATAAGTTGATACAAAATGCTATGCAATAGCTTTACCGCGGCAGTCCCCGAGTGCCACACGTCTTTTTTTGGTCGTAGTCGTGTGTGCGGCGCTGGCAACCATTCGATAAAGTTTTTTAGAGTCATAAAGCCACATTGAATACTGTTCTCATCTAGAGTCTGGGCACCCCAGTGCTACCTCCTTCCTCTTGATTGCATCCAGCGCAGGGCAGTTCGAATAGTCAGCGGCCAAGGTCTTTTTGATAGGCTTGACTCACTGGCGCTGATAAGTGATGTTGCATCTCTTTGCGTATTCTATCATATCTAACACGGGAGGTGCTCAGAGTGTTTAGAGCCACTCAATTTCACCATCACGATACCATTCATACTATCTGGATGATTGGCAGTCCACCACTGTACGATATCGATTACCACAGCTGGAATAGAATAGAATAGAAGAATTTTTTATTTAATATGGAATTACATGTAATTCTTACTTATTATGTAATTCTTACTTATTATGTATTCTTACTTATTATGTAATTCTTAGAATTACATGTAATTCTTATTGAAAGTCATTTTTTTATTTTTCACTGGTTCATAAAAAATCTCTGCCCTGGGAAGAACCAGCAAGAAGCCTAATGGGGCTTTTTAAAAGTAAATTATAAAATATGAAAGGTTCTACAAACTATTTACAATATTTATTTTATAGAAACTTCTTAAAGCGACCACATCATTCCAAGGGGTCAACCATTTTGTATTATAATAACCCTTTTTATACAGTTTTATTAATTAAAATATTTAAACCTTGTATATTATCTGGGAATTTGTTGTAATAGCGTATACAGTGCCCCAAAAATGAATGATGTGACTGTGTCGAGAAACTGGTATCACTAGCTTGTGTTTGTTCCTAGTGTTTACAGAGTGTATATCATTTTTTAACTAAAACTACTTATGTTTTTGCTTTTGTGATATGTCTAGGTTCAAATTCTTGAACGTAGACCACTTGCCCCATATTTTTTTATCCCACATGTTCAAAGACAAATACAAGGTTCTCAAACTTTTAGAATTAATAACTTTTCTACTTGGATAAGTATAATAAATAAATTTATTGTATGTATGCAACTAAATAATTAATTTATTTATTTATAGCCGACTCGTATTTATGACACCTACTATTTTCTTTCTATTTTCAAAGTCAAAATTTCCACGAGTAATGATTATTAATATTCAATTGCAAATATTCTAATTATTTTAACGAAACAAACGCTTCCCTTGTTCTACTTGTTAGGTGTCAAATTGCATTGCGGGTGCACTTGGAGTAGTGGAATAGCTAGTATTATGGACTCAATACTTGTTACCATTCACAGTGGGCATTGTGTCGGCTTTCCTTAAGTGAATTTCGTGTTATCTTCAGCCGGCGCCAAATCCGGTTATTCAAATTGTGTTCTTGCTGTTTCTATTGGGATTCACTTTGTTAATTAGAACATTTTCAAATTAATCAACAACGTGAGTATTTAGAAAATTTAAGTAATGTCGTTTGGCAGAAAAAAGAAAGTAAGATTTTGATTATTTAATTTGTTTGTTTTGAAGTAGAGTTTATAAGTTGTTTTGTGCAATATTATTTAAGTAATATAATGAATGAATAAAATATAATGCTATTAAAAACTTGATGTAAGTTTTTTGAATACTGTTGAATAAACTGGTTCATGCAATGTTGAATCATTGCTGTATCAATGACAGAATATGTTTGTCGTTTTGACTCTTTAAAGTAATATAACCACGAATTCGTCTGCCCAGTACGGTGAGTTTTCCAAATAATGAGTGCCTGCTTGCGAATTTTCTGAAAGGCATTGACAGCACACTGGATTTAGAAAGTCTGTTGAAGCGATGATGTGTTTTTAAAATAAGGTTATTGAAATTATAATTATATTTCAAAATTTAACGAATGAGTATATAGGATTTGAAAAAAAAAATGTGTGTATTGGGATGTCCTCGTGGTAGGGTTTCACTGTTCAGATTAACTTTTCTAAAGTTTAATGCTACAGTATTACCATTTTAACAGTAAGAGCTCTTTAAAGTTTTTTTATAACTTTATTGGACTACTTATTAAGTAAATTTTATTATCAAAGTATCAAAAGAGCATACAGCTCATCTGATGGTGATCTTCGACTCCTATAAACATCCGCAATATCAAAAACGCATGGTAGTAGATAACCACCACTGAGCTCACCAAGCTTTTTAAAATCCTTTTTAAATCTTTTTATATTGTGAAATGCGTACGCATATTCTCCTCGTGGGGCAAGATTGTCCGATTCGCACCGGCTAAATCCCCATGGTGTTCCAACTCCTTGTCAGGTCCTCTGTAACGCTTTTGCACACATCAAACTTTTAGAGGTTAATTTAACCTTCGCTTTAAAGTAACTGAAACTATACGTCACTAGATTATCGACGTCATGGATTCTGATGCTGACTATGGCAAAAGATGAGTGCCTTGAAATTTAAGAAATACAACAAAAGTAATCTTTTTAGCAGTGAACAAGCAAACCTGTGTTTTGATTTAGTAATAACTCGACTTCAGACACAAATCTAGTCCGACACTTGTCGACGTGTTCCCTAGAAATATTAGAACGGTGCTGTGTATAACATCACTAGTTATATTTGGCGTATACGAGTAAAGAATCACAAGTGTTGTCGTCTGTATGCAATGTATGTTACTAGTTTTCAATTTAATATAGAGGGTAGGCTAAAGCACGCAGCCTTTTGGAACACCAGCATTTTTAGGCTTTGATTCGATGCATGCACCGTCAATTACGACCTCAATGCTCCGATGTTCAAGAAAACTGGCGACTAACCACCTGGGCTTCCCCCTTGGTCTCCACTGTCTCCATCCATCGGTAAGCCAAGTTGACAAGAAGATTATATAGAAGCGACCACGAAGAACAGCGTGTTGGTGTTCACTAATCGGCGAATACTACTCGAGGTGCTAGGAAAACTCACAAATTAGAAAACGAACACAAACAATTCTGTAGGAACAGGTACAAACGGGAAATAACGATAGTTGAAATAATATGTTACCGTGATCAAAAGCGGCCATCAAGAAAATGTTATGTCAGCCATGACCCAAATATATCGATCATCAGCCGATCAACAACTTGAACAAAGAGATTTAAAATAAAAATCCTCATAAGCTCTTCTATTGATCTCAAATTATTTTCACTTAATATTACCTTGTATAAATTAAGGTTTGTATTGAAATTCGCGCAAATATAAGCAATTGATTTCATAGAAATGGAAACAAAACGATCACGATATATAATCCAGTGTGAAATTAAGACTCAGTGGCGACGTACGGAGCCGGATAGAATCGATTGTTTGACCACAAAACTCATTTCATACCGTAAACATAGAATGTAAAATTTTGATTGTGATGAAACTAAATAAGATTCGGCCGCGTAATGTTAAGGCGGTAGACTGTGCTCCATTTACTGTGCAGACAACAAATGCCGAACTTTGAGATCTTTGACATTACAGTATATTGAAATGTTGCATATTTAAAGCTACATGTATGAGTTGTATATTATTGAAATAAATATAAAATTTCACAAAAGTGAACTAGTTTTCATGTAACAGGACAATTTGAAAAGGCTTTGCAAATAATATCTGAGATATAGGAAAAAGGAGTGATAAATCCGTATCAGCTCTAATTGGTTGACACATTTTTATTAAGAATATAATAATGTCCTCCAGACCGAATTTCGGCCACGGCGGCCTGCCTCAGCGGAGGCTAGCCATCGGCGCAGGACAGGATTTTAGTGCCCAAGTGTATGCGCAAGCACAGGTGCACTCTCTATTCCCTCACTCTCATAATCCGATGGGACGGTTAACCAACATGACCAGAGAGAGATCAGTCGCAGGACCAACGGCTTTACGTGCTTTCCGAGGCACGGAGGTGAGTCACCGCCAACTTCCTGACTCCGGGCTGACTACTGAGAATTTCTTGACAGAAAAACTCAATAATTAATTTTTTTTTGGCCCGACCCGGGATTCGAACCCAGGACCTCATGATTAGCAGTCGTACTTACTACAACCACTAGACCAACGAGGCAGTCACACAGTCATGAACATATTATTATTATGAAGACTTATATATTTATAACTATATAGCGCAGTGGCTAATTATCCGGCTGTAACGACGCGCACGGTACAGATACAGATGTTTGTATGGCCTGCAAATGAATGTCCTTGGTCTGGATTTTGTCCATGGGCATCTTTTGTTTGAATAACGTTTTCATGATAAAGGACAAAGTCATAGTGTGGGATAGTTTTTTTCTTAAAAGAGAAGAAATATTTTCTGAATAAAGAGCTTTTAGTACCAATTTATCTTAATCTTCGTGAAAATAATTGACAGAGCACTTCCCTTAGAAAATTGAACATAACACTACTCAAATAGCTTACAAAGAATCCCAATCCTTTCGCAACATTCTTAATCGTCTCAGGACTTGACAAAATTCGTCTGGAATTCGACGGGGGCAAGCATCGTCAGGTGTGGCCGCTGCCCCCGTGAGTCACCGCCGGTCGAATTCCGTAGATAACCGGCAACTCCTTTATTCTCTCTGCTATATCGAGCATTGCTATATTATTCACGATGCCCTTTAAGAGCAACGGGCATTAGATGCTGTGTAACCTGGGAAGTTGGAAGCCTTGTAATTATTCGAGTACAAATACCCATAGATAAGATATTGCTACAAAATATCTGAAGATTATGAAGACATTTTATTCGTGGTAGAGCCATGCTGTAGTTATATTAGTAGTATAGTTGTAGCACGAATGGGTTGGCTCGACCGGGGAAGGACCACGCTCTCACAGAATACCAGCTTAAAATAGTAGCTTAATGTTGCTGTGTAGAGAACCGGAGACCCTTTTACTGGAAACAAGGCATTCTATCTTAGTCCTCACGGGTGACAACGCATCTGCATTTTGATTTGTAATCGAGGATAGATGTAGATGTCTATGGGCCACAGCAACCACTTACCATCAGGTGGAATGTGTGCTAGTTTGTCACACAATTCTATATAAAAAAACATTATTTGTTTAATTAAAAATATATAAACGGAGTATTGTGAAGCGGCTTGTTAGCGCAGTGACTAAGCGTATGGCTCCGGTAACACGAACAAGAGGTCCGAATCCAACATGGAAAAGCTATTAGTATAGCGCATGGCCTATATGAAGTCCTGGTAGCTCAGATTATTAACGCCGACACCAATGAAATTGTTCATTGCAATTTTATGTGTTGATTTACCGCGTGCAATTTTAAGTGTTGATTTACCGTGTGCTCGGCGGTGAAGTATAACATCGTGAGATAACCTGCATGTCTGAGAAATAAGAAAAAAAATATTTCGAAGACATGTGAAGTTCATCATGGGGGAGGAACACGCATTGGGGGAGCGCGGCGGAATTGATCTTGCCATAAAACCCTCTCAGAAATGAGCGGAGGCCTGTGCCCAGGAGTGGGACGTACATATATAGGCTGTAAATTGAACTTTAACTTTTATGGCCTATATATGTAAGTTTTCCGATTTTTGTCAACGTGCAATTTATGAATGTAAAACGCCTTCAAGAGAGGTCCTCCGTTGTCGCGTTTTGTCCCGTGGGCGTCTTAAGAAGTGACTATGGGAAGTGCCAGAATAGCCTTATGACTATCAGGTGATGTCTGGTACAAACAATACAATACCTTAAAAACGTGGTGATAAAGACAAATCTTTTCTGTCACAAAAGAGGTCCCGTAGCCAGCAGTGGGAGGAGTTGATAAAGAAGACTATATAGAATTTTTATATATATATATATATATATATATATATATATATATATATATATATATATATATATATATATATATATATAAGTTTATAGGTGATAGAGCCATGCTGCAGCTATAGTATGGTTGTAGCATGAATGGGTCGGTCGGGGAGGACCACGCTCTCACAGAATAACAGCGTAAAATAGCAGCTCGGCAGTAGCAACTGTGCTACGTATGGTGAGTGTAGAGAACCAGAGACCCTTTTTATAGGAAACGAGGCATTCCATCTTAGCCCTCAGGGGTGGCAAAGCATCTGTATTTTGATTCCTAATCGAGATGAATGTAGATGTCTATGGGCCACAGCATACACTTAGCATCAGGTGAACTGTGTGCTCGTTGGTTACCCTTATTCTATAAAAATAGATTACTAGTAATAGCACACAAATATAATGAATAATAGGCATTAACAAGTGATATTTTTTAATTTTTTACTAAAAAATCTTATGACAATGGGTGCGTTTGGCAGAAAAAAGCGCTAGCAAGCGCTTGTAAACAAAATGGCGAAACTAAACAGTTTTCGGCCAGGACACGTTTGCTAACTTCAGTAGCTGACACAATCCGCCATTTTGCTTATTTAATTTGTTTGTTTTGAAGTAGAGTTGTTTTGTGCAATATTAGTTTTAAGTAATATAATGACATGAATAAACATATACATGTTATTAAAAATTCATGATTGGTAAGTTTTTAATATGAATACTTTACAAACATATTGTTACGAGCTTGAGGTTCGTGACAATAAAAATTGCCGATAAAATTACCTAAATTAACACTTTAATTTACTTTAAACAAATTAAATCTTAAAACACTAATAATTAAACACACTAATTCACTTAATTTCGCTCCGAAGCTTCGCTCGTATCGCCAATTCAATACTACTCCCATCGCATCTTGCAGCGCCTATATATTTAAATTAGCAAAGAAATATCCAGAATGTTCAAGTAAACACGCGGAAGGTACCGAGCGTTCGAGTTTCGACTAGGCGCTGTCAGTTGAGTGATTTGTGATTTCATTTTCTCAATGCTCCCCTCGCTCTCGTTCCTGACACTAGATGGCGCTAGTTGACTTATTCATGCAACACTGCCCCCTCCTAAGACATGCTCGTCCCGAGCATTATCGGTCCCATAATAACGCGCCAAGCGATCCACATGGACAATCTTAGGTAGGTCACATCGTTGATCCTGGTTACAATCCGGTACGGGCCGTCCCATTTAGCTTGAAGCTTAGGAGATTTCCCTTTGCTGCGGACTGGATTGTGCAACCACACAAGTGAACCTTCGTCGAACCCTTTGTTGTTCATTTTGCGGTCATACCGGGTTTTCATCTTTTCAGACATTTGCTGGCCCGATTGTCTGACGTGCTCATAAACGTCATTCATTTTTTTCCGCAAGTCATTTGCATAATCGGTTATACTGCGTGGAGCATCGGGTGGTATCCCGGTGATCAGGTCTGCAGGCAGCCGTAATTCTCTTCCAAAGTTTGCGAAAGCTGGTGTCACTGCTGTACTTTCGTGAACAGAACTTCGATATGACAACAAAAACGGTTGTATGTGCTTGTCCCAATCTCGTTGCCGATTGTCTACAACTTTTGCTAGGTACCTCTCCAATGTCTGATTAAATCGTTCTACCATTCCATCAGATTGCGGGTGATAAGAAGTCGTTCTTGTTTTATGAGTACACCCATAACTCGGCAAGTTTCCTGGAATATTTGAGACTCAAAATTCCTTCCTTGATCGCTGTGAATCTCTAAAGGTACTCCAAAACGACAGAAGACTTCATGAACTAGTTTATCTGCAACTGTTGAAGCTTCTTGATTTGGAATGGCGAAGACTTCTGGCCACTTAGTGAAGTAATCCATCACAACCATGAAATACTTGTTACCGCTTTCACTCTCCGGAAACGGCCCCGCCACGTCAATGGCTATTCTCTCCCATGGTGCACCAACATTGTACAACTTCAATGCACCTCTACTACGAGTCTGAGGTCCCTTTACAGCCGCACAACTTGTACATTTGCGACACCAGTCCTCGACATCGTTTCGACAGTGGACCCAGTAAAACCGTTCTCGGATCTTCAGTAGAGTTCGTTTAACTCCCAGATGGCCTCCTGAACAATCATTATGGTACAGCTGTAGAACATCCGGTACTTTAGCTTTAGGGACAACCATTTGTAAATAACAGCTGTCTCCCCGAACATTTTCCCATTTACGGCACAGAACTCCATCCTGAAGCAGCAAGCTGTCCCACTGGGCCCAATAGCTTTTAGTGGTTGAACTCATTGCTGAGACGTCGCTCCACTTAGGCTTGGGAGCACTGGCCCTTATCCATTCCAGAATCGGCTTGATGTCCGGATCTTCCTGCTGTGCATGTTGTAAGCTGTCCTTCCATTCGTTGCTGAGGTGGTCCGTCCTGAGCATCCTCACGGATACCTCTTCCTTACTCTCTTGCCTAGTACAATGGTTGCAATCTTCAGGACAAGGTCTTCTTGACAATGCATCTGCGTTGCCGTGAGATTTTCCGCTGCGATGTTCGATCTCAAAGTCGTATTCCTGCAGTAGTTCAATCCACCTCGCAACTTGTCCTTCTGGATTTTTAAACTGCAATAGCCATTTTAGTGCAGCATGGTCAGTTCGTAAGTGAAACTTTCGTCCCAGAAGATATTTGCTAAAATGCTGCAACGACTTTACCACAGCGAGCAATTCGCGTCTTGTGACACAATAGTTCCTTTCCGGTTTTGACAACGACTTGCTGAAGTACGCTATTACGACCTCTTGGTCACCATTCCGTTGAGACAACACACCGCCGAGTCCTATATCACTTGCGTCTGTGTCAACTATAAATTCTTTGCTTGCATCAGGGTATCCCAAAATAGGTGTTTTGCACAGACGGTCCTTGAGCTCCTGGAATGCGATATTGCAACTTTCATCCCAGCAGAAATGTCGCTTCTCCTCGGTTAGCTTGAGCAGAGGTTTGGCTATATCTGCAAAGTTCTTCACGAATCGCCGGTAATAGGAGCACAAACCCAAAAATGCTCTAACCTGCGTCTTGTCTTTTGGAACCGGCCAATCCTTGACAGCGGCGATTTTCTCTGGATCTGTGCGGATACCTTCTTCCGATACTACAAACCCCAAAAAGTTAACTTGCCGTTGAAATAGTGAACATTTCTTCGGGCTCAACTTGAGGTTGGCACTCTGAATCTTCATGAGCACTCGTTCCAGGTTTTGAAGGTGTTCCTCAAACGTACGGCCCACGATGATGATGTCATCCAAGTAGACCAGACAGGCATCGCCAATTAGCCCGGTAAGTACAAGTTCCATCAGCCTTTCAAACGTTGCTGGAGCATTGCACAACCCAAACGGCATTACTTTGAATTGCCACAGACCCTTTCCCGTCGAGAACGCAGTTTTCTCCTTGTCCTTAGGGTCAATTTCAACTTGCCAGTAGCCACTTTTTAGATCCAGCGTGCTAAACCATTTTACTCCTGTAAGCATGTCCAGCGTGTCATCAATTCTTGGCAAGGGATAGCTGTCCTTCTTTGTAACGTCGTTCAGACGGCGGTAATCAACACAGAACCGCATGCTGCCATCCTTCTTTTGTGACACCATGGTGTTCACCAGCACCAGTGGTGCTGGTGAACACCATGGACTAGAGGAAGGTTCAATAACACCATCCTTCACCATTCCTTCAATCATGGTTTCCACTTCCTTTTCACGTGCCACCGGCAATCTTCTTGGCCGCTGACGGATAGGCAATTCCTCTCCTGTGTTTATTTTGTGTTGAACTAGGCCAGTCTTTCCTATGTCAGCATCATTTGATGAGAATACATCGGCGTACTTGAGTAACAACTTCTTCGCCTTGACCAATTCGTTCGGGGACAGAACACTGCGACAGTCTTCCAAAAGTGTGGTCACTCTCGTTTCTGAATCCTTGCTGGGGGTCCCACTCGATATATATTGGCACTGACGTAACCAATCCACTTCCTCACAAGTACCAACCAGTGTGCCTTTTTCTATAATCTGTTCCCGGTCGCAAAGGTTCAGCACACGTACTCCTGAGATGTCAGTGGTCCTGACCAAGGTTCGAGCTACTTTCCATGGAAGGTCATTGTTTACCCTTTCCACAAGTACACAACGGTGAGCTTGCCCAGCGTTTCGAGGAAGACTAACCGGAACAATCGTTTCCGATCTCGGCGGAAGAACAATCTTCTTGATGCTGTACACGTTCCCTGGTAACGCACCTTCCATAAAAAGTTCCTCCTGTCCACATTTCAAAACACCTTGCTTAACGTCGATCTCGCAACAATTATTCCTCATAAAGTCTAAGCCTATGATGCAGTCGTCCATTATATCAGCCACGATGACATTATGCAGGTAGATCACGTTGCCTAGCTTCAACTCCATCTCCTTCTCTCCACGGACGGGTATACGCTGACCGGTGGCTGTTACCAAATTAATGCGTTCTCGGTTGTATGCGGAGTCCCCAAGGAACTGCCATATAAGTTGGGAACTAACAACCGTACGAGAGGCTCCAGTGTCTATGGTCAGTTTACACGTCATTCTGTTGACCTCGCCCTTGATGATTAGACTGTTCCCGTCATGGGTTTGTGAGATCGAGATCCTTGGGGCTCTTTTAACATCAGCCAGCACCCGCCCCGCAGTTCTGGCTTTTACTCGTTTCCCTGCTGCTGCAGGGCGGTGCTTTTGGCCGCACTACCCTCCTGAGATCGTTCACCTTCCCTTTCTAGGGTTCACTTAGGGCAGCTGGATCGGAGATGGCCCTTTTCCCCACAGCCATAGCACCTAGGGCTGTATCCTCTGTTGCGGTCGCGAACTGTAGCTGCTGCAACCTCCCTGATGCGATGGGAACGATGATCCTGCCGCACGGCTTCCACCTCCAGTGCATGGGCCAAGGCGTTCTTAAGCGTGTCGTGGTGCCCGAGTCTCACAGCAGCTCTGACTTCAAGGTCGCGGATGCCGTCGATGAATGTCTGAACCAGGTTCCCTTCAATGAGCGCAGGTACAGACTGGTATGCTTTTCGAACCATCTTCTCCACCTCAAGGGCCCACTGCTGCAAGTTCTCGTTGCTGCGCTGCACGCGATCTTTAAGCTGTGCGCGAAAGACGTGTTCCAGATGAGCGTCGCCATATCTCGCTTCCAAGGCCTCAAGAAGCTGCTCATAGGTCACTTTCTTACCGAGAGCTTCCAACACAGTTAAGGCTTGGTCACGCAGGCCTAGGGTGAGTGCAGTCATGGCTTGGCTTTTATTCCAGCCGTTCGCCTCCATGACGGCCTCGAACTGGATTTTGTAGGCCGACCAGGAAGAGGTCCCGTCGAACGGCGGCACTTTGAATCCACGTAGCGAAGGTGCTGCAGCTACTACGGGAGCTGTAGTTCCATCCCCAAGTTTGAGGTCGTTTAGTGATTTCTTCATGTCAGCCACTACGTTGTCAACCCGATTGTTTACTTGGTCGATTCGGGTTTCAGCTTTCTCGATTCGGTTTTCAGCTTTCGCGATTTGGGTTTCGGCTTCCGACAGGCGGTTGTCATGCTGAGCAACCCTATCCTTCACCTCCTTTATCTCCTTCCCGAAGGTAGCGTGAAGGTCCTTCATGAGGAGCATCTGCTCTTCCAACCGACGGGCCTGTTCTTCCTGTCCGCCCCGCAGCTGCTCTTCCAATCGGCGTGCCTGTTCCGCCTGCTGGCGAGCCTGCTCCTGCAGCATCACCATCAGAGCACCTAAGTCAGGTGCTGCAGATGTAGGAGCTACCGACGGGCCTGCAGCCGGTGGCTGGTCCTCCGACGTCTGCGGCGTTGCACCACCAAATCTTCGTTGGTCCGTCTCCTGCTGGCGTTGACTTCGGGTACGGACACCCTCCGTTTCCTCCTTAGGTAAAATCGGCATGATTTTATCCCACTTCTGACACCAATTGTTACGAGCTTGAGGTTCGTGACAATAAAAATTGCCGATAAAATTACCTAAATTAACACTTTAATTTACTTTAAACAAATTAAATCTTAAAACACTAATAATTAAACACACTAATTCACTTAATTTCGCTCCGAAGCTTCGCTCGTATCGCCAATTCAATACTACTCCCATCGCATCTTGCAGCGCCTATATATTTAAATTAGCAAAGAAATATCCAGAATGTTCAAGTAAACACGCGGAAGGTACCGAGCGTTCGAGTTTCGACTAGGCGCTGTCAGTTGAGTGATTTGTGATTTCATTTTCTCAATGCTCCCCTCGCTCTCGTTCCTGACACTAGATGGCGCTAGTTGACTTATTCATGCAACAATATATTTGAATTAGGTTAGGTTCCCCGGTTAAAACTAACTTCTTGTCCTAGAGGAAAATAGCTACTTACGATTTGACAGCGCTTACCGCTTACGAGCGCCATTTTGCTTACAAGCGCTTGATAGCGCTTTTTTCAGCCAAACGCACCCATTGTAGTAATGTCATCCAATTTTGAGCTATGTTAAAAATTTCGAATCTTTAGCTCATCTGGAAGTGTTCGAAATTTGAATTGCAATATTTCACCCAAAACGACAGACAGACAAACAAGAAAGTAACTTAATAAAACATGATAATATAACAGGTAATACTCATGGCGCTGTATAGTTAGCCTTCTGAATAAAAAAATTGGTTGACCCTGCAGGTAGGGTTGCCAGGTCTTAAACCGAAAAGCCGGACAAGTAGTGAGCTTTGCCGGACATTTTGGTAAAAAGGCCGGACGTCCTTAATTTTTTAGTCTTAGTAAAACGACATATTTTTAAAGTAAAACGATGCTTTTTAACAATTACAATAAAATCTTTAATTCTTATGAAATTACAACAATTGAATAAATAAGTTTTCTTTAATATTAATCATTCAATATTCATTACAATATTCATTTCAATAATTGCAGTAGTCTGTACGTAAGTACATAACAAATGTAAAGAAATGGTCAAATTTAAAAAGCCTAACAAGAGCCGGACACTGGACATACAAGATAAACAAACAAGAGTCTGGCTGTGTCTGGCTTTGTCGGGACGCCTGGCAACGCTACCTGCAGGCCATCCCTGGAACTTCCTTCTAATTTCAAATGCAAAGCGCTTCAAATTTCACACGCACGCACGCACGCACGCACGCACGCACGCACGGGGCACGCACGCACGCAAGCACGCACGCACGCACTCACGCACGCACGCACACACGCACGCACGCACTAACGCACGCACGCACGCACGCACGTACGCTCGCACGCACGCACGCACGCACGCCCGCACACACAGACACACACACAAACACAGACACACTTATATATATATATATATATATATATATATATATATATATATATATATATATATATATATATATATGTAGTATACTGTATATAGGCATACCGACACCATCGAAAAATTGTCAAGGTGGCTTCCTGTGACCTCAAAACGTCAAGATTTCATGAAAACTCAATTTTCGAAAAAACAATAACTTAAAAAAGTATTGAGCTAGGATATGCTCAAAAGTATTAAAATATCATATACACCCAGTATAAGTGGTCTATCAGTAAATACTACTAATTGTGTGCGTATCATTTTAATTCCGATGGTTTTTAATTAATTAATTAATTTAGTTCAACGTTTTTTTATAATCGAAAGTTTATTTCAAATTGGTTGTATTTATTATTATAATAAAATGTGTGAAACAAGACGGAATTTCAAGTCACACAGTTAAAATGGTCACAGTTATAATGGTGTCAAAATCAAGCAGCGCAATTAAGAATGGATATGATCGCATCGAGCCATTCGCAAAAGAAATTTAAAGAATTCTGAAAACTTACGAATAAACTGAATAGACAGAAAATCATAGTGCAGGGGTAACGTTTTAAAAAAATGTACGGCTGAGTTAGCAGTAGCTTTCGAAGTTAGCATCAACTTAATATTAGTCCATTGGCTTCAAATTGGCAAAGTGAAAAAGCTTGACAAATGGGTGTCCCACGAACTCAATGACCGCCACCGCAAAGTATTTACGTGTCGAGACGTGCCTTGCACTGCTCAACAGGCACACAAATAAAGGAATTTCAAACCGCCTTGTTACCTGCGACGAAAAATGGATTCTGTTTGACAATCGCAAACGCTCAGCAAGTTGGATCCTGGTTCAACGCCGGTGTGATTCATCACAGTTTCTTGCGAATGGTGATGATGATGATGCAGATGATTATTACTGCAGATGTGTACAGCGAAAAACTGAACACAATGATGGAGGAACACAGAAATAGTTTCGGTCAATCGTCCCTTCTACTCCTGCACGACAACGCGCGACCTCATACTGCACAACAGTCTCTAAGTTACAAGAGCTGGGGTAGGAAGCTCTCCGTCATCCTCCGTACTCACCAGACCTTTCGTCTACGGACTTTACTTGTTCTAGAATTTGGATAACTTTCTGACGGGAAATAAATCGATACCCGCGAGGCAGTACAATCACACTTTTCTCTTATCACACAAATTCTCACCCTGTCATTCAGATTCAGCATATCTAAAAACATATTCAGTATATATTTTATATTAATTTCTATTGGTAACAATATGAATTGTATGTACTATGTATGCATATATACTCAGGCAGTATTAAGCAAATATATGTATATTTACATATATTATATATATATATATATATATATATATATATATATATATATATATATATATATATATGTAATTATGTTTATAGTACGTATCGTAATATGTAATGTGTATGATAAGTCAGGAGGTAGACTGGTAGAAAATGCCTGTTGCATTAAGTCCGCCTTTTTGTACTTGGTGTGCAAATAAAGTATAAATAAATAATTTAGTGATTAAAACTACTTTACGGATTTTATCGCGTTTTATTTATTTTATTTTTAATACCCGAAGTTTCGGGTGCTTTCCAGCACCCATGGTCATGGGGGACTGCCAGTCCCCCGTATAATGTATAATGTTCAATGTATAGTGTTCGCGTAAATATAAGAAATCATTAAATAATTTAGTTTTAATTTTTTATGCAAACAGTACAAAGACCTATATCGGGCAGCCAATCTGACAACGATCAATTGTCGATACAATTACAGGGTCGAATGCTTTCTAATTAGGCACAATGGTTTAATTAAGATATGTAAGTTAGAGTGTTTCACCTACGCAGAGCATTCCGTTTGATTTTATCTTAAGCGAAGAGATGCGCTCGCAAAGTTCATTTCCTGAACCGTATGAAGGATTGTTTAAAATTTTAAAGAGGTTTGGTGTTTTATTGAAAACAATATAATTTTTATTTATAATGAGCACCGTAATGATATCAAAATAATGTATTTAAATATAATTTCAACTCATTTTCTTAACCCATGACTGATGTCATTTTGCTTTTAATTTTTGTTTATACATTTATTATTATTTTATCTTTATATTTATTTTTTAATATTATATATTGAATATGTGCAGGGTCTGGTGAATATAGAGGACGATTAACTATTTCAAGTCCATCATCTCGAATTGCCGCCGTTGCATTGATTGATTTGTGAGTCGTGGCGTTAACTTGGCGAAACAAATTTTTGTTTGCAAGTTTGCATCGCCGTTTCTCGTAGATTTTATTATACAATTGTATTATTTGTTCCACATACAAAGTACTCGTAACAGTAGTTCCATGATCGAAATCTTCAATCATTACTACTTCTTGACTGTTAAAAAAAAGTGGTAGGACTAGCCTTGAATTTTCTAGAGACTTTTCTATATCATTGACTGCAATCTTGTTTTGAGGTCGTAATTGTGAAGACCACATTTCATCCTGTTATAAATTCCTTCCACTTGACCACATCCAGCGCAGAGCGGCTCGAATTGTCGACAACCGAGTGCTTTCCGATCGGCTCGATTCACTGGCGCTGGGAAGAGATGTTGCATCTCTTTGCATTTTCTTTCGCATATACCATGGGGAGTGCTCTGAGGAATTGTTCGGATTAATCCCAGCCGCCAAATTTCGTGAACGCACTACGCGGCAAACGTCCCGATACCATCTACACCATCTGGATGCTTGGCAGTCCACCACTGTACGTTTCAAAAAGAGGTTTTCTTCCGCGTACAACCCCTTTGTGGAATGGTTTACTACCGGCGATTTTTCCGGACCGATACGACCTGGGGACCTTCAAGAAAAGAGCTTACTCCTTTCTAGAGTGCCGGCAACGTACCTGCAATTGATTTTCATGGTGGTGATTGCAGTTGATCATGGGCGTCGGTAGTCACCTAACGTCAGGTGAGCCGCATGCTCGTTTGCCCCCTCTTCTATAAGAAAAGCTAAAAAACTATTAGCATTTTGATGCAAAAGTTCCAAAAGGTCCCGGTAAATATTCAGTCTGATTTGTTTCGACACATCGATCGGTAATCATTCTGGGTATCTAACACGCGAATATCTTTTCCATACCCAACTATATCTTTAAAATGTTATGCGCGCTGCATGTAATCTTTGTTACTTTATTAAGTAAAAGTATCGTGACATGATTATTAATATACAACATTTTAGGTTAGGTAGTAAGAAAATTAAATAAACTATTTTTTTTAATTTTCTTACTACCTAACCGTTTTGTTCGGTTTCTGCAGCACGACCCGAAAGACGGTCATCTTTGGTAAAGGTTCTTCCACTTTTTAATTCGACACACAATCTATAATATATAATTTAAGTAGAATACGGCTGAGCATTTATCCCTTATGTATGTTGTAAACTAGAGGGAGAGTGTTGATCTGAGTCGGTTAATCTTGATTAACTTGTTAGGGAGTAAAATTTTCAAACATAGATAACTAATAACAGCACGTAGTCGTATTTTTCGTTGTTCTTATTTTCTTTTTTCGCCATCACGTCATAACGAACCTCTCTCAATAAATTACTTGTATATTATATAATACAGAACTCACCGCGAAATTAAATGAAATTTATTTGTTTCTTCGTTGTATGAAAATAGATATATGTTTGTTGTCGTTTACATCATTATGTTTTTAAATCTTACTATATAAATTATATACAGAACTAATAAAGTATATAGAAATAATAAAATTATGTATTACCCTCAGAATAAAAGCTAAAGCATAACCTATGAACATATCTATCAATATTTCAGCTTTACCAACCAGTTTTCACATTTTTTTTTAAATTCCATAAGGTTTGTAACGCATTCCCACTTATAATTTTTTTATAGAATAAGGGTGACAAACGAGCACATAGTTCACCTGATGGTAAGTGGATGTTGTGGTCAAATCAAAATACAGATGGGTTGTCACCCCTGAGGACTACAATTAAATGCCTCGTTTTCAAGTAAAAAGGTTCACCGGTATGCGTATGGTAAATGTAGAGAACATTCACCATACGAAACACACTGTAAGAGCGTGGTCTTACCCCAGTTGAGCCGACTCATTTGTGCAACAACCATACTATAGCTGCAGCTTGGCTCTACCGCGTAAACATATTTATTTACGCTCTTCGTATATACCGGGTATCCGGTGGGTATGTTATCGAACGCACCTTAAAAAATACGCATCGGAGCGGCGGACGGGGTACATCACTAGAGTCCTCGAGAGTGCAGATTTGTTAGACACTGTTAGTCACAATGCCGCAGTGGAGCATCGGGCGTTTGCTATCGAAGTGTTTTTTAAGAACGGTGATTCTTATATCGCCGCTCGTCGACAATTTTGTAATCACTACAACATCAGAAGATTGAGTGATGCTCCAAGCGTAAAGGACAATGTCCAAAATCGCCCTGTGCAGTAAAAACATCTGACATATACGATAATTAATTATCTATTTTATTATATTTGTTTCAAATACTTTTATAACATGGACTAGCTGCATGTCAAAATGAACATTAAAAAAGTATCGAATAGAATACTTTATACTACTTACTTATAACTTAATCGCCGCCATCTTAGCCTAAAATCATGTGGTGAATAAAAATTACTAGGGACGCCCAATCGATTATAATCGATCTTTTGAATTTTTATTGAACAGTTGCATATTTTTTAATCTGAATCACATTTTGAATTTATTTCGAATAAAGTGCAAATAGAAACTATAATAAAAACAATCAACCACAATTTCTTTTTGTTATTCCCTAAAAGTATAATTTAAAAAACCTACTATACCTAATAAATGAGGTCAAACTTGAAAATAGGTAGAATAATGCTGAAGTGAACAAAACTTAATTATTTCATCACGATTAGGTTTTCTAATGATGGTTTAGAAATGCGTGTGGCTTACTTCTAACTAAACAATCACTTACTACTGGTTACTTACTGGTTTATGATAATTAATATTTTTAATATAAAAACTACGATAAAGAATAAATCAATAAACATTCATATCGATAAAATTATTCGAGGATAGGACATAGGACATTTGCAGAACTAGTATATTTCGACTATGTTTTTAGCACTGTTGTTATAAAAATTAATTTCATATCTTGATGTTGGTAGAGTAGTTTGGCGCCCTTTCATACATTTACTTTTACTAAGGGAGTTTATATTCTCTTTGTTAAGCAATTGCAATGAAAAGTGTATTTTGTGTAAATTGCGGCTCTGCTAGTGGTTTTATGTTGTTGAAAGACGTTAATCAAATTGTTAAATGTAACATTATATTGTTTTCCAGTTTCTTAAAAATCCCACCAAATGATAAAAACCATAATAGTGGAAGTTCTGTTATAACCTCAAAATCTGATACTTTTTTTGAAATATATTTTTTCTGCAGCTAGTCTGCTATGAAAATAAGATCATATAGGAATTCCCTAATGATCGACAATATAACACACAAATTTCCGATGCTTTTGGTTCCAGGGCGAACAATGTATGGGCGCTGTGCAATGTCCTTTGATACGGTCGCGGATAGAAAGGTTTTGTGCAACATCTTTGGCCATAAATAACCCTCCTCCAGGACCAAGCAGAGCATGGATGACTACTGAAAACATCCGAGTCGATGAACGAAGTTTGCAAGAAAAGCCACGAATTTCACTTCGGAAAAGAGGAGCTGTTTTGTAACTTCCAAAAACAATTGTTCACGAAATTATCAAACAAGATTTAAAGTTTCATCCATATAAATCGCAATTAGTGCAAGAACTAACAAAAAAAAAAGACTTTATTTTGCGAAAAACGTTCTGCGAAACCACCTCTACACGTTGGCCTGTTGGCCAACATTCGCCACTATGTTTAGTGGCGAATGTAGTGGCGAAGATACTGGCGAAGAGTTGGTGATGGCATCCACACGTTAAAAGGTCGTTCAGTCCAGGCCAGTGTGCGGACGAATTTATTTTATTTTAGACGACGGCTCCGTGGCGCAGTAACGCGCTTAGCAATGAGTGGCTGCACAGGGGGCCACAGGTTCGAGTCCCGCACGGAATAAGTATTTGTATGTGCTGCAAATAATTGTTCCGGGTCTGGATGTCTGTCCTTGCGCAATTTATCTTTGTAAACTGCCTCCGCGATACAGGAGAAAATCCTAGTGTGGGTTTAACGTTTTTATAAAAGAATAGTGATAATGGGGTTGTAAATAGATATACGAAAAGTATGAAGTGCATATTGTCAGCCGTCAGGCTGATATTTGGTTTTACGTACCTAGTAAAAAGTACTTTATTTCAGCCATCTTATATAAATCAGAGCTGTCATAAACGGGAATTTAATTAATTAATTTAGTTTTATTTATTTCTTACATGCATAATAAACAAGAATAAACACCATTAATTAGAACTTAACTTATTTTAAAGTTAAAGAAGTTATAATCGATTCGTCTATGTTTTAAAATTGGGTTTTTATTTTAAGTTGAGCAAAAGATGTACTTGCTTTTCTATCAGACATTCGATATATATAAAAAACACCTTATAATTTATTTGGTAATTTAATTATTTTTGAGAAAGACAAAAACAAGCAATAAATCTAACACTGACTTAATAATAGGTTCTAATTATAACTTAGAACATAAATGAAAAACTCATGACAAGGAAAGTGGTTCATCAGGACCATGCTTTGCGGCAGTCTGTGGAGGAGGATGTTCAGTAGTGGACTTGTAAAGGGCTGGAATGATATGATAATTCGAGAACTTCCACGATTAAATTATAAGAAATCAACGTTTTTTCGACAAACGAGCACACAGTCCATCTGATGGTAAGTGGTCACTGTGGCCCACAGACATCTACATCTATCCTCGATTACGCATCCAAATGCAGATGCGTTGTCACCCGTGATACGTAGTACTATTATTTATTCTGTGACCGTGAGGACTAAGATAGAATGCCTCGTTTCCAGTAAAAAGGGTCTCTGGTTCTTTACACTCACCATACGAAATACAGCAGGATTAAGCTACTATTTTACGCTGGTATTCTGTGAGAGCGTGGTCCTTCCCCGGTCGAGTCGACCCATTGGTGCTACAACTATACTCCTAATATAACTGCAGCATGGCTCTACCACGTATAAACGGCGTGCTTAATTTTTTTTAATTTTAAAATTGTTTTCGTAATAATCTGGTTGTAAATAAATGTTCATTTTTTTGATAAATAGCTTATTCGTTAAAACATATGTTTAAAAATAATTTAATCGCGTTAATTAAAGTAGTAGGAATATTTAAAAGTTGAAATTGGCACTAAAAGGCTAGTAATAGGGGCATCCACCCTACAAAGTGTGAATATAAAATTTAAATCAGGTGCGTGTAATCACTCTGGGAGCTTGTAGCAAATTAAACGCGCGCCAAACGTGTGGACGTGGCAGCCAAACTCTTGCCAACAATCCTTTGATCTTTTGTAAAAAACCGACACCACTCGGACCTCGCGCCAACTTGTGGGCCATCATTCCAATACATACCAATGAAACCCAAACACCCGCTCTACATGATGGTCAATGCTATTAGCCACTACATTTGCCATTGTGTTGGCCAACGTGTAGAGATGCCGTTAGAGAGATTCGTACTGTTAATTCTATCTTTTGGAGCGCTGAGGCCCATTTCCATTTAAATGGCCTTGTAAATAAACAAAATTGCTGTAATTGGGCTCCACGAAGGCAAAACCCAAAGTTAAAACACCAGCGGCCTTTGCATTGCCTAAGGATAACAGTTTAGTGCGCTCTTTCTACAAATTGAATTATAGTCAAGTATTTTTTTGAAAATGCTTACGGACAAGTAATTAATGTCAATAGTGACAATTAATATCAAATAATTCAAGATTTTTTTTACCATGTCTTCAAGCACGTCTTGCTTACACTTCGAGAACGTGGTTTCAGCAAGATGGGGCAACACCACATACCGCCGGAACCACCATGTCAATGCTTCGTGAAAAATTTCCACAAAAATAGATAAGCCGGTTTGGAGACCATCCGTGGCCATCAAGATCTCCAGATTTAACGCCAATGGATTTTTTCCTATGGGAATATTTAAAAAGTAAAGTTTACGCAAATAAGCTGCGTACCGTGTTGACTCTTAAAGAGCGAAAATATTCGTCATGAAGTTGAAGCCAAGCTTGTTAAGACGTGTTTTATTAAACAGGATGCATTGTTTCCGTTTGTGTGTAAGACAAAACGGAAGGCATTTAGATGATGTTATTTTTAAGAATTAGAATCCGCATTAATTGTCTTTTTATTGATGAAAGAAATATAATATTAAGTTTAATAATTTTTGTTTTATTTATTTAAAAAAAAATACCCACCGGACATCCGGTATAAGTAAGTAGCCAATATTTTCATTTTATATTAATGAATAATAAAAAACAACCATAATTATTATTTTCCCATGTTGACAGGTTACAAGATGAAGATGTGAAAGACAAGTACAAATGCAGACTGAGAGAAAATTTAAGTAATTTGGATGAGTTGTGTGTGAATGAGTTAGACTTGGAGAATGTGTGGCATAATGTTAAGAAAGGTTTAGTGGATGCAGCCACCGAAGTATGTGGTGTTAGTAAGAGAACGAATGAAAGGAAAGACAATACATTATGGTGGGATGATGAGGTACGTATGGAAGTTGAAGCTAAGAAGAGAGCATGGCTAGATTTTCTAGCGACCAAAGCTGGTAATTCTGGTGGTAAGAAAGATGTTAATAAAAGAAAAAAGGCAGAGTTTAAACGTTTAAATAAGAGAGTAAAAGAATTAGTTGAAAGGAAAAAGCAAAAAAGAACGGATAAGAATGATAGAAGAATATCGGATAACTTCAGGCAAATATTAAAATGTTCTGGAAACTCGTAAGAAATACCAGGGGCCTTTCAAAACAGCCTAGATTGAATGCGATACGAGACGACAATGGCTGTATCCTGAATGATGAAGTGTTGAGTCTAAAGAGATGGAAGGAATATTTTGAAAGCGTATTTATGAGTGAGGAGAAGTGTGAACTAAATGAAATAGAAATTCCGAAAGAAGATGAAAGAGATAGGGAGATAAGTATAGATGAAATAATGAAAGCAATGAAAAGCATGAAAGTAGGTAAGGCAGCCGGATATGATAGATTTCACTCGAAATGCTAAGGGCTGAAGAAGACGTGGTGGCAGGCCTGCTGTACACCTTGTTTAATTTATGTTGGGAACTAAAGCGGGTACCGGGAAACTGGTGCAAAGCCGTGATAGTCCCAATATATAAGGGAAAAGGGTCACAGCAGGACTGTAAAAACTACCGTGGTATCAGCCTTCTTAGCATTGTGGGAAAACTGTATGCTAAGTACTAATTGAAAGAGTTATGAAAGAAACTGATGAAAAAATGTTGGATGTGCAAGCGGGATTTAGAAAGGGAATGGGGTATACAGATCAAGTCTTTTCCATGCGCATGATCGCGGAGAAGTTTTTGGCGAAAAACCAAAAAGTTTTTTGTGCGTTCATGGACTTGGAAAAGGCTTATGACAGAGTGGACAGGGATGTGTTATGGCAAACGCTGAACGCATTTAGGCTGAGCGCTTGGTTTGATTCAGGCATTAAAGTCTCTGTATTGGGACTCGAGTGCTTGTGTTAGAATCAACAGGGGTCTACTCGGACTGGTTTGGCATCCTTAAAGGTGTCAGACAGGGCTGTGTAGCTTCCCCGTGGCTGTTCAATCTATTTATGGACAGCTGTTTGGAAAATTTTAAAGTTGAAGAATGCGGGTTAAGAATGAGTGAGTTAACCATCAAATGCCTTTTGTACGCTGATGATCAAGTCATACTCGCGTCGTCGGCGGCCGAGTTGCAATTGATGGTTACATTAATGAACAGGTCATTAAAAGAAAGGGGAATGAAAGTGACCGCAAGTAAGACGAATGTGATGGTTTTTGAAAGAGATGAAAGCAAAACGGTATGTGAAATAAGAATAGAAGGAGAGTTAATTGAGCAAGTGGATGAGTTCGTATATTTGGGATGTGTATTCAGCAGGGATGGGAGATATGATAAGGATATTGAACGACGAGTAAATGCAGGAAATAAAGTAAATGGGGCTCTACACTCTATTGTGAAAAGTCAGAATGTGTCAAAAAAGGCACGTATGGCAATTCACAGTGCTGTATTAGTCCCTACTTTAACGTATGGTAGTGAAAGTTGGGTGTGGCACAAGAAGCACGAGAGTAGAATAAATGCAATAGAAATGCGGTCGCTAAGGAGTATGTTAGGGCTGAATCTGAGTGATAGAGTGAGAAACTGTGTGATAAAAGAAGAGTGTGGTTTGCAAGATGATGCGGTGACCAGGATTAAGAAAGTAATGCTTCGGTGGTTTGGTCATTTTAGAAAGAATGAATGCGGAAAGACTGACAAAGCAAATATATGTTGCAGAAGTGAATGGAAGAGTCGGAAAGGGACGTCCTAGGTGGAAGTTTGTCGACCAAATTGGCGATATACTAAAAATGGGCCAAATTAAGAGTACCCTTAACCGACGAGCATGTATGCGTAGGTATATGGATGTGGAAGAAGCGAGAAAGGTATGTCAGGATCGTGCTAAATGGAAGTCTGTAGTCTCTGCCTACACCTCTGGGTGACAGGCGTGAGTGTTTATGTATTATGTATGTAAGCTACAAGAAGTCCTATCCAAAATATTAGCTTTCCCCGCGGCTTCTCTTGTGTGGATTTCGGTTAGCAATATTATTAGCCATTATCATAATCATCATTACAGCCCTTCACAAGTCCACTGCTGAATATGGGCCTCCCCCAAGTAATGCCACAAAGCACGGTCCTGAGCCATCTGCATCCATCGACTTTCTGCATGTCTATTAGGTCGTCACTCCATCTAGTGGGGGGTCGCCCTACACTTCGTCTACCGATACGAGGCTGCCACTCGAGAACCTTTTTTCCCCAACGGTTGTCGGTTCTTCGAGCTATATGGCCAGCCCATTGCCACTTCAGCTTACTAATCCGTTGGGCTATGTCGGTCACTCTGGTTCTACTGCGGATATCCTCATTTCTAAGTTTATCACGCAGAGAAACTACGACCATAGCCCTCTCCATAACTTGCTGAGCGACTTTGAGCGTCCTCATACGGCCAGCACTCAAGGTCCACGTCTCGGTTCCGTAGGTCATCACTGGCTTAGTAACTTAGTTTTCAGGTTTTGAGGTATACCTGACGAGAAGATGTGTCGTAATTTCCCGAACGCTGCCCAGCCGAGTTGAATCCGTCGATTGACCTCTCGGTCGAAGTTGGACTTAACTAGTCGGACTATTTGTCCCAGGTAAACGTACTCGTCAACAACTTCGAGCTTAGTGCTCCCAACAACTACCGGCATAGGTGTGACATGGACATTAAACATGATCTTTGTTTTGTCCATGTTCATCTTAAGTCCTATACTTTGGGAGGTACTATAGAGGTCATTGAGCATAGCGCTTAAGTTCTCCAGCGATTCTGCCATAAGGACAATATATCGTCGGCAAATCGAAGGTGAGTGATGTACTCGCCATTGATGTTAATACCGTATCCTTTCCAGTATCTAGGTAGGATTTATTTTTAGAAAATGTCCCTTTGTCCGTGTTTTCAGGCAATGAAAAACTGCTACAATATAAGAAGGTAAATTTTGACACTTTGTAATGATGACGTAATAGCTCAAGTGGATATCGAGCGGTCGCGAAATCGTGATGCCTTGGTTCGCGTCCTATCTTCGGTCCAATTTTTTTCCTTTTTTTTTCTGTTCTGTTCTGTTAGCTATTCAAAACAATGTACAAAAAAGGGTGTGGTCAAAACAGACCACGAGGATATCCTATTTTTAAAATATTGTACATAACGGCAAAGCAAATGCAAAAAGGCAAATCGTAATATTACAGAGTTTTGTTATATATTATAGATATACAGTTTTTGATTTATTACGTATGTTACATTACAGGCATTATTCATATGTAATTTATATTGTATAATATGTAAATAATACTGTGCAATTTCTTTATAAAAGTCTCTAGTGAGTCCCACTTTCTATTAATGTAGATAGAACGATTAGCCATTTCCTGTAGCTCCATAATATATTTACAATACATACAACGGTAATGCATACAATATCATATAAAATTTTATAAACTAAATCAAAGCAATGTCTATTGATTAATACTTTCGAATATTAACTTTCATTCTTTGGTACGTGAGGGTAATATGGTCATCTGGTTAATATGGTCACTTTCTTGTAACTCTAAAACCACAGCCTTGTTTGTATAGATGACTTTGTGATACGATAGCTCTTCATTGGTTAATCAAATAATTATAGGGTCAAAAGGGCGCTGCTTTATCGACACCATTTTGAAAGTTGATATTAGAGTAAATATTTTAGTCGATTTTAGTATGGTGTAGTGTTGTTAGTTTTGTTTAAGTTGGTTTTTCGAAGTATTCATAATTATGGCCAAGGCGTATTTGATATTTTTTTCTTAATATATTTGTTATAGTATACGACTTTGTATTTTTGTCTCTATCCTCCTCCTAGTTTTGGTTTTATAGGGCGGCAAAGCTTAAGGTCCATATTAAGGACCATATTACCCTCACGTACCTCTGTAATTATAAATAAATAAAATAAAAAATACGTGTGGCACTCGGTGACTGCTGCGGTAAAGCTATTGCATAGCATTTTTTATCAACTTATGCAATAATAATTATTTATTTATTTTATTTATGCAGTTAAATCTTTGATATTAAATCAAGTTACACTTTTTGAGCGTGGTGACCGATAAGAAAACAATATTTTTTCTCTTATTGAATAAATGAGAAATTAATATTGTTTGAAATATTGTTAATATATTACAATACATGTTTATTCAGGAATTTTTATCATTGAGTTAGCAGCTAGTGTACACGCATACGTCTAGTCGCACGCACACAAACACCGTGCCGAAATCTGCCGAGTGCCGAAGTCTGCCGAACTGAAACGACGTTAGACTATGCACGGCTTTCAACGCCACACCTCCGTGCCCGTCGGAGTGGGGAGCGTGAGGTTTTTTTCGTTACGGAATTTCTGGATTCGGTCCCCGCGCTCTAGGCCCGCGATAGAAGCTATGCAATAGCTTAATAAATAATTAAGAAATACAAACTATACGAACATAAGCAAATCCAATCGTAACGCAGTGTTTGTCGTGCCTTTCGCATAGCTTAGAGCGTTAAAACAAAACTGTCGTGATATCGGATAAAAGTTAACGTTTCCTCTGACCGTTGAATGGTGAACTTGCGTGTATTTCAGTTGCGCAGTGTTCGCCGGGGGCGCGCGTGGCCCGCCGATGATTTATCAATAGCCGGCCGCGATGGCTGCACGACGTGCCATGCCGTCCACTCTTCCTAGCTTCTACACAAGTTATAAGCGGTAGCGGTTTTCATTATTATCTGGTGTAATATTGTTCCACTTAAAACTTTAAAGACTTTTATTATATTGTATCATTATAAAGTCATTTTTTGTAGAATAAGAGTGACAAACGAGCGCATAGTCCACCTGATGGTAAGTGCATGCTGTCCATAGACATCTACATTTATCCTCGATTAAGAATCAAAATGCAGATGCGTTGTCACCCCTGAAGACTAAGATTGAATGTCTCGTTATCAGTAAAAGGGTCTCCAGATCTCTATCTACACTTACCATACGAAACACATCAGTATTAAGCTGCTATTCTACGCTGGTATTCTGTGAGAGCGTGGTCTTTCCCCGGTCGAGCCGGACCATTCGTGCTACAGCCATAATATGGCTGCAGCGTGGCTCTACCATGAATAAAATTTATTAAAATATATTTATCTTTGAAATAGTCCAATAGTAGTAGATTATAAAACATGTTAGTTTTTTTCGGTTTTAATTTCATTTCATTATAAAGTCTGTCACTAGTTGAATAGATTCGTGTTTATCAGCAACTTTTATAGACGGATTGACCATAGCTTTCAAATACATGATGCCATGTAGTGTGTCCTGGTTATCATCACCGTTCTTTGTTTTTTAATTTCCTGCTATCCACTTGAGGTCATAAGATTTATCAAATCGAATCAAATCAAATCAAATAGTTAATTTGTGATTCACAGGTTACAAAAAAGTCTTAATTAAATACAAATAAAGTTCAATCAACATTATTGTCAAATGTATCTTGTCTATTAACCGACTAAATTAGGCAGTTAATTTTTTTTAAAGATTTTGTAATATCTTACTTCTTCCAATAATACTTTTCGACGAGTTGCCAATTTTACAAAAAAAAAGCTGCAGTACCTTTTTATTAGTCTTTCAGAAGATAAGCCAGTGGGGAATTCTATAGTCTATAGTAATTCATACCATTATACTAGTCACTATATTTTGCTGTTATAGAAACCGTTACAGCCTATCTAAAGTTTGCTGTTGAACATAGGCCTTCTTCATACATTGCTCCATAGGAGTAAGGGGGGTGATTTGCCATAATGTGACATGCAATGAAATTTGTTATTAGTATCGAAAATATTAAAGACAAACTAACATATTAAGTAAATTTAGTTAAAATAATTTATACGAAACAAGGAAAGCTAATCATCTGTTATGTAAAGTTGCAATAGTTTATCGCTTATCGCTTAGAACTGAAAAAACAGACGTGTTATTCTGTCCTTTTGGTAACCTCCTTCCCTCTCTCTCCCTACTTGAGCCTAGTTGCGCACGCGTCGCTACGCCCTACCCTACCGCCCGTGAAATATTGTATAAATATCACTATAGGTCATCTAGTCATAAGTCAAGTACCTAGCTCAAGCGAATTTGCTACTTAGTGCTCAGAAACCAGAAAGTTATTAACTGTGGGTGCTGAAACATTATTGTCAAATGCAGGTTTATTTTAACTTTAGTTCTAAAAAGTCGCCATTATAATATTATAGGCCGACAATAATTTTAGATAACATATATTATTTAATTTTTAAACATTTGTAAAAGTTTAATTATCCATACTAAATAGTAAATTACTCTATTCGGACGTGTTAAGATAATTCAAGCTTTGATAAAGTAAAGAGCGAATAGCTCAGTAACTTGTGATTCTATAGCAGAAGTAAGATTAGAAAGGCATTATGAATCTATCTAAGAGCATTGTAGTAGATTTGCCAACTCTTTCTGTATCTTTGGAATGGTCATAAAAAAGGGGCATATCGACAAGCGATAGGATCTCTTAGTGAATTACCGCCGGGGAGACCACATAATTCCTTTGAGTAATCATAGACATAAAGTTTCAAGAAATGTTTCGTAATTAACATAATCGTTATTTAAAATATATTTAATATGTATATTAAAATAAATGAAGCGATTATTTCGAAGAATATACTATACATGTTGTGTCTTCACTACCCGTTGATAACATTGAGACCATAGAAGATGGTATCAATCCTTCGAAGCTGCACCTCGCGCGACTTGGAGATGCGAATCAAAAATACGTAACAATTACCTACGGCTAACAGCCAACGATCGGTGTCGTTTCCAGCTTGATAGATAAAATCACAGACTCCTAAGCATTATTCCGCAGCTTCAGAGAGACTAATGGACTGTAAACGCGATAATTCAATGTCGGCTCATTGTCCGCGATTCGCCTTCTCGCACTATCTATAATGCGGTGACAAATTTATTAATGCTCAACAATATAACGGTATTTATTAATTCGCCAAGGTACCCATAATTATAATTGGATATGGATGTCAGAACCTTCGTGCATTTAGTTCTGGTGTACCGTCCCACACGTATTTAAATACGTTGTTACATGTCTATGTAACGTTTCAAACTAATTATAATTATTGACACTTTCAAAAGTATTTGTTGGGATATTTTCAGTTTCATTTTAATTTGTTGTATAATCTTATCATTCTACGCAAAGAAGAGCATGTGTTTACAAGTCTTTGACACAAATTAATAACTCTTAGGTTAGATGGAATGCGAGCGGTTAAATATGAGAATATAATTTTATTAACTAGTTGATTTCAATGTATAAAATTTTTTTGAAAAATTTCATTAAACAAGATAAGAAGTTTCGGTCTAGTAAAATCTAAAAGAATATTTTATGGGAGATCAAAGTAGAAGTAACCGGTTCATGGATGTATAAAATGGAATTTAGAATAAAATGGGCTCCAAATAGGTGTGGCATAATAATGTCTTATTAGTGATCGGAGGACCCATGAGTTATTTCAAAGATGTCTGACAATTGACTTACTAGGCTGCACTAAAAGTATCGGGAATGGAATATTACCACTGTTCCTGTCATATTAAAATCTTTTTAATTGAAAACTCTTTGGTTTTAAAAATCGAACACCATTTATTTACTTAAAAAAAGATTCTCGGTCTTGTCACAAGGTTTTGTCAAACTTGTTTAGTCGTTGAGAAAATGGAATTGACTCGAGAAAATTCAAGAGCGATTATTTATTATGACTTTCGAAGTGGTTTAACACAAAAACAGTGTGTTGACCGGATGATTTCTGCATTTGGTGATGAAGCCCCATCTAAAACCACAATTTATCGCTGGTTTGCTGAATTTCAACGTGGACGTTTCAAGCTCAGTGATGATCCTCGTCAAGGTCGTCCAAAAACTGCAGTCACCCAAGAAAACGTTGATGCTGTGCGTAAGCTGAGTGACATACCGCGAAATTCAGGCAACTTTAGACATTGGCATGAGATAAATGCAAATAATCTTGCATGAACAATTAAGTGTAAAAAAGTTGTTTTCCCGATGGATACCGCATTCGCTCTGTGAAGAGCAAAAAGTGGCTCGCGTTACTTGGTGCGTCAGAACTCTCGAAAGATTCCGCGCAGGATCCTCAAATTCTGCATACAACATCGTATCAGGTGACGAATTCTGGATATATGCGTACGAACCCGAAACAAAAAACCAGTCACGAGTTTGGGTGTTCGAAAATGAGTTAAAGCCAACAAAAATTGTTCGTTCACGGAGTGTTGCAAAAAAAATGGTGGCCACGTTTGTCTCCAAAATCGGCCATGTTACGACTATTCCTCTTGAGGGACAAAGAACGGTTAATGCAGAATGGTATGCTAGCATTTGTTTGTCATAGGTCGTTTCTGAACTCCGTAAAGAGAACTGCAACCGCCGCATCATCCTCCATCACGACAATGTGAGTTCTCACACCGCACACAGAACAAAAGAGTTTTGGAGCAAGAAAACATAGAATTATTAGACCATCCGCCGTACAGCCCCGACCTAAGCCCTAATGATTTCTATACTTTCCCTAAAATAAAGAATAAATTGCGTGGATAGACATATTCATCAGCTGAAGAAACTGTGGACGCCTACAAAACGGCCATTTTGGAGACCCCAACTTCCGAATGGAATGGTTGCTAAAATACTTTGAAAAGCAAATACATTTTTAAATAGTAATATTGTGTCACTTCCCGAAATTTTCAGTGCCGTCCTCGTATACTTGAAACATGTAAACTTAGGAAGACCAATTAGAAATTAGGAACTGTTAAAAAATTGGTAGTTTTAATTAAAATTTATCATCTCGTATATGTTCTGATTACATGACACTCCTTCACAATCCTCTGTTAAACGGAGACCTCCCTTTAAGAAATGCCATAAAGTACGGATGGTCTATGCCACCTGCATCCATCAACCTCCCGCATGTCTTAACTGATCGCCGCTTCATGTATTGGCGGGCCGTCCTACACTACGCTTGCCAGCAGGAGACTGTACAGACGGTACAGTTTATCGAGCTATATAGCCGATCTATTGCTACTTCAGCTTACTGATCCGTTAGGCTATGTCAGTATCTTTGGTTCTGCTGTAGATATTATTGTTACAGATTCTATCATTAGGAGAACCTCGAGCAAATTGACATTAGGTTTTTACATACGGCCAGCAGTCAATGATCACTTTAGGTTTTCCCATACGATCAGCAGTCAGTGATCACTTTTCAGTTCCATATATTATCACTGGTAACACATACTCTTGGCTTAAGTCTTTGTAGAATATGTGACGTGAGTATGTATCGTAATCTCTCGAACGCTACTAGACGTGTTGGATCCGTCGATTGACTTCTTCCCCGATATTGTATTTACCAAGTCGGACAATTTGTCCTTTGTAAACATACTACACGTCATTAATTTTTAACATAGGTTGCGAATAACTAACGGAATAGGTGTGACATGGACGTTATACGTGGCCTTTGTCTTCCAATTATTTCCAATTCCTACCTGTTAATGGCCATTTAAAGTGCTGATTTAAAACGTGTTACTTGGTAGAGAAAAATATTATGGGGAAACATACTTGTCTAACAAACAGACTTTCAAGGACATGGGATGTTTACCAATACTTATTTGTGCAGCTCTGCTAGCTTGGAACTTTTTAAAACTAAATAAGTCAAGAATTAATAGAATGGGTTTAAATTTATACTTCGATTTGCTAAAGTGAAGATAAGCGTACATAAATGCACAGAAAACCGACAAAATTAGTTTAGATCTTATTATATATGATCTTATGGATATATAGTGTGTTTGTATGCAAAAATAATAAAATATTTATTAGGTGTATACAAATATTTAGATTGTTATAAATATATTTAATTAAATATAAATTTTTAAAGCTTATTTATTACATTAACTTTAATATAAATTTTTTACGTGGTAGAGCTATGCTGCAGTTATATTAGTAGTATAGTTGTAGCACGAATGGGTCGGCTCGACCGGGGAAGGACACGCTCTCACAGAATACCAGCGTCAAATAGTAGCTTAATGCTACTGTGTTTCGTATGGTGAGTGTAGAGAACCGGAGACCCTTTTTAATGGAAACGAGGCATTCCACCTAAGTCCTCACGGATGACAACGCATCTGCATTTTGATTCGTAATCGAGGATACACCACATGGGCCACAGCAACCACATACCATGGACTGTGTGCTCGTTTGTCATCCTATCCTATAAAAAAATCATATTATTACAAGTAAATAAATAAAAATCAAAGTTTTTTTGTTCGTGTATGGTAAACGAAGTGGGTGTCACGCACATGGCATTTTTTAATTTTTTTTTCTTATCATTATTAATTCACTGGTTGGTTACATATTCTAAGGTGTTAATTAATTTTACGAATAACGTCGTATTAAGATTTATGATGTAAGATAAATTTTTATCATTTATTGATGTCAACGAGTGTAATTATATACATACTAGTCTGTCTGGTTAATGAATTATATTTATTTTTTATGTGTAGCATTTTTTATGCAGAATTTTTATGCGTTCATTCTGTGTACATACATTTTTTATCTGTTCTCATCAATTACCTACTCTTTGATCGTTAGCAAATAATTTTTATGATTTGTACACGTAGGTAATTCAATTTATTATAACTATTAGATAACGTCAAGACAACACAAGGTTATCAAGTAATTAGTTGGGAGGCTTGCCACCTTGGAGACATTTTTAAGGTTTCTCCGTCAAGGACATATGTAAGCTGAAATACCTGTTCACAAGATAAAAATTGAGAAGTTTGCGGTTTTTAGTAAGGCTTCTTACAACTGGATGTTATCGAATACTATAGGAATTTGCAAACTTTATACTCGAATCATTTTTACGCTTTACAATGTGTAGCCATCATAGCGTATCGTTCAGTATGCCTGCCTGACAGCTACTCGACTAATGTCTGATTGCTTTATTAAAAAGATAAAAATTTCGTTATTTTTTACCATTTTTTAAATAATAAGTTAATATATTATTAAAAAAATTATATTTTATTTTATTCGTTTTATATTCTGTTTTTTTTTATTATGTCCTTATCTTTATCTCGGCTCTTCACAGCCGAGCGTGTGTCCTACCGCACTTCCGGAAGACCCTAAGGTCATGGCTGTCCTCTGCAGAGTTCCCTTCGAACTCGCCAACGAGGATATTCTAGAGGACCTTAATTCCCAGGGCTTCCCCGTCGAGGCTGTGCACGGGATCACAGCAACAAGGGCAAGAGGTTCCCTACAAACGTGCTAGAGGCAAATTACATATTCCGGCAGGTACGCACTATGTGCGGCCTGTCGAGATTAAAGGTCGAGCCTCCCAATAGATGCAGTCATCCAGCACAGTGCCACCGCTGCCAACTTTATGGACATGCGGCGGTCAACTGCTCCGCTCCCCCAGGTCTTGACCACTACCCGGCCAACTACAAAGCCAGTCCTCGCGTTCCTCGCCCTCATCCTAGCAAAGCTGTCAGACCAGCTCCATGATCCTCTCCTACCGTTAGGGATCATCCTTTTCTCCGTCCCTCAGGGCCCCTCTCGGCTCCCTCAGGGTCCCCTAGGCCCCCTAAGGCCCTCCTCGGCCCCCTCAAGGCCTTTCTCAGTCCTCATCATCCCCAGTCATCCACCGAGGCCCCAAAAAGTCTGACCCCACGCGGATTGTCACCGACCCACACCAGGCACAGTCCCCATTGGCTGACGACCTGAAAATAGTATATTCTGTTATTGGGACGTCGACATAGGGGAGATTGTTATCTTACGGTGCACAGTACCCTCAGGACCGTCTCCTTGCTATTGCTGAGCATCACAACCTTTTGTGTTCCCTTTAATTTATTATAATATCAGAGCACCTGCTCCCGCTATATCCCACAGTCGTATCAAGCCAAAGGGTTTATCGCTTTCTCTTTTAACATCCGCGGTTTGCGTAATAACCTCCCTGAACTTAAGCTCTTTCTTCGAGATCGCGAAACCGACCTCATTCTCCTATAGGAGACCCACCTCAAATCTAAGGACCTCAAAGGTCTCTCCATCAAAAGTATTCTCTTTTACGAGAAGACAGACCTGACCGCCATGGCGGTGGTACTGGTACTTAATACAAGAAGTCACTTCACTACTCCCACATCCCAACTCCGCCGCTTACCAATATGGAAGCCACGGTATGTAGACTAGCTTTGACTGGACATCAGTCCACCATCACAGCCTCCAGTTATTTCCCTAGTGAAATCCTCCCCCTTGAGAGCGATTTTGAAGCCATCCTCGCTTTAGGCAATGAATTGGAGGAGGAGGAATGGCTCCAAATTTGACTGAAGTCATAATGTCTGGAGACTAATTCCAAGCATTAGAATAAACCTGTCTCACTACTACTCGTAGTGGCAAGATACTGCTTGATGACAACACTGACCATGCTCCTGAAATGCTAGACTTTGCGTTAGCAAAAGGAGTTTTCCTCAACCTTAGAGCAATTGAGAATCTTGATGATCTAGGATCCGATCACCGTCCTGTATCCTTCATCCTTGGCCATCAGCCACCACCTCCAACTCCATCCTTCAAAACTTAAAATGGAAGGGCTTTAGGGAGTCTATAGCCTCAGCCATGGACTCTCCGGACTCTCCCATAATCCTTTCTTCCGACATCCTCGACAGCACCAAAAAACTCGACACCGCGGTCGATATTCTCACCACCCTCATAAAATCCTCCCTCAAGGAGAATGAAAGGGTTGTCCCGGTTGCTAATAATAATAGTCTTCCCTTAAATATTAGCAACCTCTTTAAAGCCAGGAGAGCTGCTCTCCGTAGAGCTGCATTCCATTCCACCCCTGACTACAGGCGTACGGCCAATCGTCTTCAACGGAAAGTCCGTTCACGCCTTTCCGAATTAAAAGATCTCGAAAAGAGCAAACTCGTGGAGAATATCTCCCCCTCACATACAGCATACTACCAGACAGAGAGCGCTCCGCATAAACGCTGTCACTCACACTCCCCCTCTCTCCCGTCCCGACGGTTCTATTGCCTTCGAGGACGATGAAAAGACTGAGTGCTTTGCAGACAGCATCGATGCGCAATGCACTCCCAGCTCACATCCCATTGATCCCTCCCACATCTAGGCGGTGGAGGATGAGGCCCGTTGCCAAAACTCACCCCCGACGGCCTTTGATGCTATCACAGTGTCCAAAGATGAAAAAGGAGAAGTTCAAAAAGGCACCGGGCGCGGAAGACATCTCCAACCAAGCGCTCAAACATTTTCCTGAGCAGGTGATCACTTTTCTGGCTATAATCTTTAACGCCTGCTTCGATTACAGCTACTTTCCCACCACGTGGAAGAAGGCAACTGTCATTGGCATTCCCAAGCCAGGCGAGCCTCACCACCTCCCCTCCAAACTCCATCCCATCGGCCTCCTCAAGGCCATGGGAAAACTCTTCAAACGCGTCATCCTCACTCGCATGAGGCGCTATCTGTTTCCCACATACGACAACCCTCTTATCATTCCTCACCAATTTGGTTTCCGAGCGAAACACTCATGCCCCAAACAAGTTCACCGTATAGTGTAATACATCCTCAGCAGTTTTTATCCTCGTTGTCATAAGACCACCGCGGTCTTTTCCGACATAGCTAAGGCGTTTGATAGAGTCTGGCATAAAGGCCTTATCTACAAAATGTACCATTTAGGCCTCCCTGATGTTCATGTCCGTCTCGTGGCCTCCTACTTGAAGGATCTCTCCTCTCCTCGTCACATCCGCTCCGTGCTAGCCCGTCTCTTCTATATACAATATGTAAAGCAATTAACGCACACCCTCAGACACCCCAATTAGTATATTATGTTATAATCATAATACATACACTGAATTTTTAGTTAAACATTTTATGCACCGATTATTTATCAAATTAGTTATACTAATTCCGGAAGAATGTTGTGGCTACAGTACAAATCCACGAACGCAAAGACTTTAACATGCTTGAAATAAAGTTCATTTTTCTTTAATTTTATTGAATGACAGAATTAGTAATAATACAAATAAAACCACACTCTTAAAAGTCTTATTGCTTTAAGTTACGGTTCATTTCAGTTTGTTTTGACTGTAGAGATTTAGTGTGACTGTAATTTACGTAGTTTTAATTATTTTTGGGATAAAAATTACCTATAATAAAAATGATAGGAATCGATTCAGTAAACGGATCTGAACAAACTACTTTCTCAAAGTTCGTTAATTATGTTACGTGTAAATATGTTACGTACTGTTAACTAACCACATTCCCATCCCGTCGAATGGTGTTAAACTCTCCACTAAAGTAGGAATGTGCCAGCCATATAGCTGTTATTATTCCTATCTTATAATAATAATAATGTCCTCCAGGCTGAATGTCTGCGCGGGGCAAGTTTATAGTAAGCGTAAATACACTCAGGTACTCGGGTACACGTGCATTTTCTACTCCCTCATTCTCATAGTTAGGCATACCGATACGGCGGAAGAGATTTCAAGCGCAGGACCAACAACTTTACTTGTTTTCCGAGGCACTTCATCGCCAACTTCCTGAGTCCGGGCTGCTACCTACTCGAAATTTCTAGCCCCACCCGAGGTTTGACCCTTAGTACCTCATGATCAGCATTGCGTTAATGACCACTAGACCTACGACGCAGTTAAATATACCTTATAACTTAATTAACAATAGGGCGTACTGTTTATGACATATTATGGCAGATGCAGTTACTGGTTATGTTATGTTATATATGTTAGTCTCTAATTATATGATGAAAATAAGCGTAACTACGTATTCATATGTATAGATGTAATAAAATATCAAAATAATGAAATATCAATTATATATTAAATAGTGCAATCACATAAACATATACATACATATATGCCTTAAAGATTAAAAAAATATATTTATATTAAAAATGCATACAATACAAAGTCGTTACTTAAGTAATTCTGAAGTTTGTTATATGTTTTTTATAGAATAAAGTTAACAAACAAGAACACAGTTCACCTAATGGTAAGGATGTAGTGGCCTAGAAATGATGTCGATATAAACCTCAAGTTATTTTGATCACTTGGGCGCCTTGAGTGGCTGTCGTCATCTACTGTCCGCTGGGTTGAGCTGTTGTCAAAATCTCCCAAGAGCTTCGCAATGTGACGCATCAGCATATTATTATGAAGAAAAAGAATATAAAAATGAAGATTCCGAAAGAAATAATAGGTTCAGAAGGGGTACCCAGAGCTGTAAAGCCAGTTAATAAAAAAAAATGTGGTCTTCAATGTCTGAAGCTGGTTCCAAGTGTCTATGGGCTTTAGTAGCCACGTACCATCAAATGGACTATGAGTTCGATTGTCACTTCAATTTGATAAGAAAATATCGATATAAAGTTTTTGTCGTGTTTAAAATTACTCTGTCACAATATAATGGGTGCGTTTGACAGAAAAAAGCGCTAGCAAGTGCTTGTAAGCAAAATGGCGATCGTAAGCGGTAAGCGCTGTCAAATCGTAAGTAGCTATTTTCCTCTAGGAAACGATGTTAGTTTTAACCGGGGAACCTAACCTAATTTAAATATATGTTTGTAAAGTATTCATAGTTACGTGGTCATTTTATATGTGTTTTCTATATAAAACTTACCGATTATGAATTTTTAATAACATGTATATGTTTATTCATGTCAATATATTACTTAAAACTAATATTGCACAAAACAACTTATAAATTCTACTTCAAAACAAACAAATTAAATAAGCAAAATGGCGGATTGTGTCAGCGCTACTGAAGTAGCAATCGTGTCCTGGCCGAAAACTATTTCAGCGCTTGTAAGCGCTTGCTAGCGCTTTTTTCTGCCAAACGCCTACCCATTGATTGAATGTTTTTTTTGAAGTTAGTTAATTATATTATTAGACTGCCTCGTTGATCTAGTGGTTATGAGGTCCTAGGTTCAAATCCCGGGTCGAGCCATAAAATCAATTATTGAGTTTTTCCGTCAAGAGATTCTTAGTAGTTGCCTGGAGTCAGCAAGTTGGCGGTGTCAAACCCCCGTGCCTTGGAAAGCACGTTATGCCGTTGGTGTTGCGCCTGATCTCTCTCCGGTTGTGTCGGTTTACCGTCCCATCGGACTATGAGAGTGAAAAAATAGAGAGTGCACCTGTGCTTGCCCATACACTTGGGCACTATAATCCTGTCCTGTGCCGATGGCTACTCTCCGTTGAGGCTGGCAGCCGTGACCGATGTTCGGTCTGTAGGACATTATATTATTAAAACGATTATATTTTCTTAAAATATATTAGGAACAAAAAATATATCTTAAAGTGCCAGTAATAATGTTTATTGGAATGGAATAACGAAATTTAGTTCTACTTATTTTCAAGGTTGCAGGTTGGCTTTAAAATTTTCAAGGCATATTTTATTTCTAAGTTCTTGAAGCAGACACTTAGATAATACTATATCAATTATTATGAATCAGCTCCGTGTATTGACATCAACACAAAGACTCGATTAATCGACAGTACAGATTCGTCGCGTAACGTAAGCAAAATCGAAAGTGCAAGGTGACTGGGCCGATGTACCAGCTGACAAAAAATATCGATAAACTAAGCACCACCACAATGGCTTGTGACAATTAGGCAAAGTAGGAAATTGTCGTTTGTCATCAACAGACAAAAAGTTCTCACAAAGTTTATGTTGCGTGAAATTGCAACGGATTTCTTTTTCTCGATATGCTCATACTGGACCTCTCGAAATTGAGCTTTTCCTTATATAACAAGAATACATCCGTGGTTTTATTTAAGTTAGGTAGCTATGCAATTTTTCGACTGTTTGTAGGCGTGGTGGTTGCTTTTTAGCCGATTTAAAAAAAGGAGGAGACTTACAATTAGACTGTTACTTTTATATGTATGCTACGTATCATGTACTCCAACGATTTTTATAAAATTTTGTGTTCAGGGGGTTTCGGGGGCAATAAATCGATCTAGCTAGGATTCATTTTTAGAAAATGTCGTTTTGTCCGTGTTTTCAGGCAATGAAAAACTGCTACAATAAAAGAAGGTAAATTTTGACGCTGTATTAACTATCATAATAGCCCAAGTGGATATCGGGCCGTCGCGAAATCGAAGTGCCTGGTTCACATACTGTCTTCGGTCTGACTTCTATTCCTTTTTTTTTTGTCAAGTTTCCCTCTTTTGTAAGAAAATCTATTATTTCAAGCCCTTTTTTAGTATTTTTTTAAAAATATGAAAATTTAATGATTTCTTGAAGTCTGCAGTCTGCGAACATGTTCAAGATCGTCCCCACCATTACATTCGTTTTGATAAACCACAAATTCTCGCAAAAGAACACCGATTCCTACCAAGGATGATATGCGAGGCTATTGAAATTAAAAAACATCCAAATTTCAATAGAGAAGATGGATGGGTGCTGCCACCTGCTTGGGATCCTATAATTAACAAAATTAAACCCAAACCTAAGCATACCACTGCAAGACTTCATGATACTATAAGCTCGTTTTGCGTAAATCGGACCAAAAATTAATATTCAAAAACTGAAGGTAGCCGAACTAACTATGACATTGGGACGTCAAACATCTCAGTCCCCCCCGTGACCATGGTTGCTGTAAAGCACCCGAAACGTCGGGAATTAAAAATAAGTAAAAGTAGTGAAATAAACGCGATAAAATCCGTAAATTTAGTTTTATTCAATGAAAATTTAAATTAAACTAATTGCACTCATGATTTTTTATTTAAATAACCAGTTCAGTTTTTTCTATTATGTTGATAAGATCAAAAATATTATTCATGTTTCATCAGTATGTAATTTATATCTAAATATAATTTCCAAAACACACGACTAAAAAATACCGAGGAAAGGTCGGTCATCCAGTTACTATATATTGTAAACCAAGTATGAAAAATCTTATTTTATTTAATAGGTCATACTCAAGGGAGGTGCCACAAAAAATTGAAGAAATAATTCCACCCCTACTGGTGGCAAAATATCGGAGATGAAATTTTTAAAAATAATAATTAAGACAATATTAAAATTGTGATATTCCTTAGTTCACTCAGTTCTTATTTAATTCTAACAGAGATACTTGTAATTCAAAATTTCAATTATATTTCTCCAGGAATAAACACTGTCAATGCGGAATCGCTTTACCATCTCGGTGCTCCGTTATTTTTCGATAGAATTAAACCTGTTTTAAAAACAAAATTTGATCAATTTTTAAATCACGTTGATAAATTGTATATCCTAAACCTCCATATTACCTTTACTATTTTAAAATATTGTCTCCTTGTACCTAAATTTACATACTTAATACGCTCAAGTTCAGTCGGGAAATGTTCGGATATTTTAAAAGATATTGATAATAATCTTAAAATAGCTTTAGAAAAAATTCTAAATTTGAGATTAAATACTTTAACTACTTTAAAACTTGGTGGTATTGATGTAAGAAACTACCTATAAAATATGGTGGTATTGGTGTAACAAATCTTTCTAGCGTCGCATTGCTTGCTTTCTTTGCTTCCGTCCATAGTGTCAATGAGTTATATATATATACACACACACACACATATATATATATATATATATATATATATAGTATGTATAATTTTAAATAATAAAGTAGACCTGTGCTTTGCTGCGGAGGCAAGGCAAACATGGCTAGCGCTCTGTCCCGATGAAAATGTCCTACTGGAAGTTAACCAACAAAAACAGTGGGATATTCCGTTGGTACGAAGTGTCCAGAAAGATTTGTTTCACAATTTCCACAGTGACCAAGATCAGGCTCGCCTTCTAGCTGTTTCGACTTAGAAATCTAGTCACTGGTTACACGCTGAATCCATCAAGTAATCTCGGCACATTGCTTGATGGGGAAAGCTTGCGCATCGCCGTAGGAATCTGTCTAGGAGCGGCAATTTGTCAGCTTAACCAGTGCCCCTATGGGAGCAGCGTCGAGAGTTTGGGCTCCACGGATTTTCATGTAAGAAAAGTACAGGTAGATTTTCCCGAAACGGTTCTTTGAACAAAGTCATCCGAAGGGCTCTTGCCTTCATAAATATTCCCTGGGGGGAATTTAGAGAGATGGCAGAGCGGTATGACTTTGATCCCTTGGGAGACAGGTAAAGCTCTAGTGTGAGATGCTACCTGAGTTGACACTTTGGCTCTCATTTCAAGGGTACCTCTTTTAGAGCCGGAGTGGCATCAGAGGCAGCTAAATTAAGTAAATGGCGCAAATATGAGTCCTTTAGACTTAATATTTGTGCCATTTGCTGTAGAGACTATCGGCCCGTGGGGTCCACGTGCAGTGAAGTTCCTAAAGGAACTGTATCCATGGCTGGTCGTCGCTGCTGGTGATAAGAGGGTTGGTTCTTTTCTCGCTCAAAGGCTAAGTATAGCCATTCAGCGAAGAAACGCAACCAGCGTTCTTGGCACGATACCACCGGGAGCAGGTCTTTATGACAATTAAAATTTTTAGTTTTAGTTTTTCTATATAATAGTTTTTTCTTATTATTATGAATATAAATTGTAAATATTGTAAAAATAAAATGAAATAATATTATTAAAAAAAATAATGATCTATTAAATATAAATAGAATTAATGGGTTATTACGTGTTCATCATATGATTTCATTTCCTACGATATTTTTTTCCTTACTCAACCGATTTGTATTCCTCATTCAACCTACAGAAATTATATGAGTTCAAATTCTTATTTCACCCTATGAGTATTATCTAACTCCACTGATTGTGAAACCATAATAAAAATACCAATACTTGTGTGTGTGGTCTGCTTAAAAATTTTGCTGAAATAAATTTTTAAATAATATATTTCGTTGTGAAATAAAAATTCATAAGGGGGAAATAATATTTTTATATATAAATGAACAATATAAATAACAGGCTCCATTAAAATCAATAATAAAAAGAATTAAAAAGTAAAAGATTAGTAAACTGGTGACTTCGTAACACTAGACCTGTTATTAAAAAAGAAGCTGGAACCTGTTTCTTTTAATGCTCGCCATCTATAACAAGAAAAAAGTAAAAGTGACAGGTGACAACTATCTTATATTTTAATTAAAATAATATATTTCTGTAATATATATTTCCTTCGGCGGTTAACAACGTGCCTGCGTGGTGTGCCATGCTTTAATTGTAGGACATTCATTGGTGTACTCTGATCACCATGGATGAAAATCAAATTTCGGAAGAGGAGGCGATGAATTCTATTCTAATTGAAAACAATGAACAGGAAACGGAGATTTGTTTAGCAGAGAAATCCGCTCAATGTGAAGCAATGATTTACGATGAGGTTAGACCTATTAGTAGTAAGAGACGCAGAGAAGAGGATGAGGAAGAAAGGTGGATTACGGTTTCAAGAAGTGGGAAGAGAGTGGGGTAGAAAGTTGATGTATCTATTAATTGCTTTGAAAAATTACCTAAACAGTTTGCACTTGCAAAACTTTTAAAAACCAATAATATTAAGCATATCAGCCGTGTGAAATATGTGAACGCGTATAAAGTATGTGTGCAGTTTGAATGTGCAGAAAGTGCTGATGAGCTGATGAACTGTACACCTTTGAAGGAGTTAGGATGGAGATTTCAAAAGCCATTAGAGGTTGCTTTTTCATACGGTGTCATTAAGGATATTGAGCTGGAGATGTCTGAAAAAGAAATGTTGGAGGTAATTTCAAGTGATGGCGAGCTAATTGGTGTAAAACGCTTAAAGCGCAGAAAAACGGATGGAAAGGGATGAGAAGATAGTGAATGAATACGGTCGCAATTTAAGGGCTCATCGTTGCTAGCATCAGTATACATTTACGGCATGAAGATTAACGTCGACCCCTATGTCTTCCCAGTCACTCAATGCTCAAGGTGTTGGAGGTTCGGTCATAGCCTACGTGTTTGCCCCTCTAAAAAGATTGTATGCCCTAAGTGTGGAAAGGGGCATGCTAATTATGAGATCACAACATTTAGATGTATTAACTGTATCGGGAGTCACATGTCGTTGGATAGATCTTGTCCTATATTTATAAAAGGAAAACCTCTAAGGAGTTTAATGACTGAATTCAATTGCTCATATAAAAAGGCCTTACAAATTTATATTCCTCCAGAACCTCAACCTGTACAAGTAGAACAAGAAACAACTATATTAAAGACGGCTCAAAGACATCTCAACCCAAATACACCTTTATATAATAATATGCCTGAACCCATACCTGTGTCCTCTATCTCACAAAACGAAGATGGGGTAATGTCTTACGCAAACGTTACTCGATCGGTACCGCGCTTACGTTCTGAAATTACTTCTAACACTAAATCAATACCATTAACATCACAATCGGGTGCTATGGAGGTTTCGCAAACTTTACAAGAAAAAACTATAAGTACAAAGAGAAAAAGGAAAAAGAAGCAAAATCAGAATGAAGTGTTTGAAAACGATATATCTACAGAATCAGAAGAAGTAATCAATAATAATGATAATAATATAGAAAGTGAGCTCCAATCAAGAAAAAAGAAAAAAGAGAGAAGAGAGAAGCTTAAATCAACTTTTAATTTTAGGCAGTTACTTTCTAAGTTATATGCTATATTTACAAATTCACAAGAACAAATTAAGAAAAAAATGATTCAAGGAATGTCATTAATTATTGAATAGTTAGTACCGATGGTGGGGCAATGCATTTGGGATTTGCCTTTTAAAAGCTTTTTTAGTCAATAATGAATAGTAATTACAACATAAACATTTTTCAGTGGAACTCACAAAGTATTAAGCCCAAACGTACAGAATTCGACCAGTTGTTAAATAGCGAGAAAATTCATATTGCTGCCATTTGTGAGACATGGTTGAATGCTGAAGTTATGCTTAAAATAACAGGTTACAATATTTACCGCAAGGACCGAGATGATTCGTATGGTGGGGTTGCTATTTGTTCACATATTTATATTGTTGATTTATATATAAAAATATTACAAGTCTTTAAAGACTCGACTGATATCTATCCAAATTTCTAATTCCGGAATTGAAATAATTTGTATTAAGATTTTTAACTGTACACATATAGATTACATACTCTTTATATATTGTTCACCTACCATACGAACTTCTCAGGATGACTGGGATGAAATGTTTTCCTTTAAAACTAACAAAACATTGATTCTTGGGGACTAAAATGGGCATTATCCAAGCCGGTCTTGTAAGGCTGATTTAAGAGGTACGAATATTTTTGACTCTTTAATGGAAAATAATTTTGTTTCCTTGAATGATGGCACAGCTACTCGCGTTAAATTAGTAAACGGAATAGTACAGGAGTTATCCCCTGACATTTCTATTTCTTCTTCGGATTTAGCGTTGCAGTTAGATTGGAAGGTTACTAATGAGTCATTGGGTAGTGATCATTTGATTGTTAAGATTAATTTATCATATCACAATAGTCACCATCAATTTCGAAAGAAAAGGAACTATAAGAAAGCAAACTGGGATGGATATAGCTCATATTTAGAATATAAATTTTCAAGTTTTGCTTTTATCAATAATGATCCGCAGAAAAATTACGATTCATTTCATAATATGGTCAATGAAGTCGCTGATGCTCATATTTCTTTTCACAGAACCAGCCAAGATCCCTCACAACATTTTTATCCTAAAGTATATTGGAATACCAACTTATCTAAATCTGTTGCAGAAAGGCGCCTAGCTCTTGATTTATTTAGGAAAAACCCTACTCCTGATAACTTAGATAAATTAAAAGATAAAATTAGAATTTCACAACAGCTAATTAGAAAGGAAACTAGAAAATCTTTCTCTAATTTTTGCTCTTCGATTGATGAGTCTATTACTGTACACGGCATGTGGCAAAAAATGAAGTGGTTAGAACAGGAATTATGGGTGTTCTAATACAAATAGGAGTTATGTTGATTTTTGTGTACCTGTGCGTGGAAAAACAATTGCAAATGAGCTTTTACACATTTGACTCCAGACTTTGTTTGTCCAAAAAACCCTGCTTTTTCATCTCGTAACACTGAAATTGACTCTCCTTTTTCAATGAGCAAACTAACGTGCTGTTTTAAAACAAAAGATACTTCTCCAGGTGTGGATAATATATCCTATTTCATGATCAAACATCTTCCCAAAAACGCATGTAATTTTACTCAAACTATTTAATTTGTTTTACTCCCTAAGTTTTGTACCACTCCAATAGCGAGAAATACGTATTATACCAATCCCAAAAACAGGGCGTGACACTTCATCTTTATCATCGCTTCGACCTATTTCACTTATGTGCCTGAGTAAAATCTTCCATGCTATGTTGAGAAATAGATTGGAATGGTTGATGGAAAATGAAAATCTATTTTACGAAGAGACTACTGGATTTAGGAAAACAAAATCATGCCTGGATAATCTTAGTAATTTAGTCAGTAGAATACAATTGAGATTTTCAAAAGATCAAATCACAATAGGTTGCTTTATTGATGTAGAGAATGCGTACAATAACGTAGATATTACGGCTATGTTAGTAAATTTGGATCGATTAGGTGCTGGTTCAAAAGTTTGTAAATATTTATGGATCTTCTTAAAGGAACGCTACTTAAGTGTCCAGGTGGACAATGTTATTTTATCTAGATCTACAAGTCGAGGAATTGCTCAGGGTGACCCTATCGCTCCACTACTATTTAATATTGCAACTATTCATATTTGTATACAAATTAATCCTAATGTATGTATTTCTCAGTATGCTGATGATTATGTGTTATATACTTCCGGTAAAAATTTAAATGATACTTAAATTACAATTGTTTTTAAATAAAATGTATGGTGTGCTCATAGATTTAGGTTTGGAGATTTCAATGTCTAAAACAAAGATCTGTATTTAAAAAAAGGTATACGTAGGCAAGCTATTTCAGTAAGTGTTAATGATAATAATATAGAAGTAGTGAACACAGTCAAGTATTTAAGGATGTGGCTAGACCGGTCTTTGAAATGGAATAAACATATTACGGAGTTAACGAACAAAATTTCTAGATTTTTAAACATATTCAAACTTTTTGTAGGACCTGGTTGGGGAATACATAGTAAGAAGCTATATATTGCCGTTGTAAGAAGTAGGCTAGATTATGGGAGTTATTTATTCGATAACAGCTGTCAAAAGTATTTAAGTAAGTTAGAAAAAATACAAAATCTTACATTACGAGTAATCGGAGGATTCATTAAAACTACTCCTATACATACAATTGAGAGTGAGCTATGTCTACTTCCACTAAATGTAAGAAGAACCTTTTTGTCAAGGAAATTCATCTTAAAAGCTAAATCAATAAGAAATAACATCACACTAAAAATATTGAATGAATTAGCACATTTTAGAAACAATAAATATTGGCGTAATAAAAAGAAACTTTTACTATTATCTGTTTATGATCACTTCGTTGATACCCCTATTCACAGTAGTCAAAAATTAGAAATGTTTAATATAAGTACATGGGTCAGTAACATAGGTTTAAATAACATAGTTGATTTAAATATTTCGTGTATTGCACAAGCTAAACGAAATTACAACAATTTTAGTCTAAAAGTAAGTTTGGACTACATTAATAGGCAGTATGAAAATTATTATAAAATATTTACAGACGGCTCTAAAGATTCAGGCGGAATCGGTGCAGCCTTTTTTGACCCACAATGTAATCTTAGCATACAATTTAAGATAGATAGTAGTATATGCATCATGGAGGCTGAGCTAGTAGCAATATGTGAAGCACTATCAGACGCTGCATCACTACCACAAGGTAATATTGTGATATTGACAGACTCAAGAAGCGCACACCAACACTTGGCTCGGTGCACCTTGGGTACACGAGGCACACCGATAGCCTACACCGTTCTGGATATTTATACATGGGTTAACATCCAGGTCAAAATCGATGAAATTGCAGTGCATCCAGGTCAAAAGCGTGGAATATAATGAGCGAGTAGATATCTTGGCTAGACAGGCTATTACGGATGGCATCGAATACAACATATTACCCCATTACACTCATTGTATTTGTATTATAAAAAGGCTATGTTACAACCTATGGAAAGAATATTTCGATTTACGTTCAAAAGAAAAGAGTATTTGGTACAAGACGGTATAGCCACATCCGCCTAAAATACCATGGATTGATAACCATAAGCTATCGCGACAGGATGCATTAGTGATAATGAGGCTTCGTACTAGACACATTCCATCTAGAAAGTTTGCATTCCTTATGAAAAAGGTCCAGTCATCGAACTGTGATCAATGCGGTGTTCCAGAGGACCTAATGCATGTCTTGATGGATTGTGCCCACAACGCTGCCTTTCGTATTGATAAATGCCCCCACATTTTAAAAGATTTCGCTGATTGTAATATAATTTTAGCTAAGGCAAATTCTGAAGATATAAAAGTATTAGTCAAATTTTACAAGGTGAAGTTCTCGGATCGATCACTCACTTCTCAATGTGATTGATCTGGGAACTTTTCGTTTTACTTTTTGTTACTAAATGCATATCTTCTTCAACTTTCTGTAATTAATTATTGATTTGAGAACTTTATAATGTAATAACTTTAAGTATACCTAATGTAATTGTTTTTTTTTGGTGATGAATTAACGGACATATTTCATATTGTGAATAAGCTCATTAATAAAGAATTTAAAAAAAATTATAACAAGCAGGTGGTATTAGCGGGGATTACTCTACTCCTAGAGCCGTGGTAGCTCAGTGGTTAACGCTCGCTGTAAATATAACAGAACGCGAGTAACCCGGGTTCGATCCCCGCTGGCACCAATGAAATTGTTAATTGCAATTTTAAGTGCTGATTTACCACGTGCTTGGCGGTGAAGGAAAACATCGTGAGGAAACCTGCGTGTCTGAGGAATAAGAAAAAAAATATTTCGAAGACATGTGAAGTTCGTCAACACGCATTTGGGCAGCGCGGCGGACACTTCCTTGCCCTAAACCCTCTCAGAAATGAGGGGAGGCCTGAGCCCAGCAGTGGGACGTATATAGGCTGTAACTTTACTTTACTTTTTTTTACTCTACTCCTAACTCTTACTTTTTCTTTTTTAGTAGGACTAGGTTGACATCAATTCTGCTCTCCTGTCCGGCGAGCAGTCTGGCGAATGACTCTGGGAGAGAGCGCAGGTTGTGATGATCCCTAAGGCAAGTCTGAGGAGTTCTTCCTTCACGTGCTTACCGCATTTTATTTGGTCTGGTTCAATAGGAAACAGATACAACAGAAACACTTGGAGGATCAGGAAGATTGACTCCTCCCTTCTTCTTTCACCCTCATTTTCTTATCTTTCTTATACTTTTGGGAACAAAATAGATGGCAAAAAATTTAATAGATTTATCTGTGATTTTGGAAAAGGCTCTTTTAGTCTCCCCAACACGCTGCAACGCAACGCCTTAACCTGGGACGAGTCGGAACCACCATCGCACGAACCTAGGAAGGGACGGGTCAAGAATGATAAAAGGTAGTAATTTTTTTTTGTTTTAATTAATATATATCAATCAATGTTAATTCATTTAACGTTCCGGGAAGTTTGCAGTTTGTAATCATATCCTAGACGGCCCCAATCATTAAATCAGATTTGATAGACCACAAATCCCCGCGAAAGAACATCGTTTCCTACCAAGAAAGATACGTGAGGTTGTTGAAATTAAAATACATCCTAATTTCAATAGAAAAGGAGACTGGGTACTACCACCTGCTTGGGACCCTTTAATTAATAAAATTAAAACTAAATCCAAGCATAACTGCAAGACTTCAAACACAATAAGTTCATTCTGCGTAGTTTGGACCAAAGACAATAATTAAAAAGCTGAAGGTAATCCGGGTTAACTTTGACATCGGAACGTCAGTCACTTCAGCCCCCGTGACCATGGGTGCTGGAAAGGAACCGAAACGTCGGGTATTAAACATAAAATAAATAAAACGCGATAAAATCCGTAGAAGTAGTTTTAATCAATGTATCGGGTTCGCGTAAATATAAGAAATCATTAAGAAAAATGTTATCGGTTGAGTTAAGAGTATAGTTTAGGTTGAGTAAAAAACAACATACCTAATCGGATGAGTAGGGAACAACCCGAATTAATAATCCTACTTTTATTAAATACATTTCAGAAGTAGTACATTTTAATGTCTTAGTTTACATTCTTACATGGTAGAGCCACGCTACAGCTATATGGTTCGACCGGGTAGGACCACGCTATCACAGAATACCAGCATCAATCATCAGAATAATGCTGTGTTTCGCAATGTGAGCTAGAACCGAAGACCCTTTTTACTGGTAATGAGGCATAACCTTTTTGCAGTTTGATTCTTAATCGAGGATAAATGTAGATGTCTATGGACTTGGGCTAAAATATCCACTTACCATCAGGTAGACTGCGTGCCCGTTTGTCACTATTACTCTATAAAAAGTGACCTCATATAAACTATGAGAAAATGTTCTACCCCTAACAGGGAAAATAGGGGATTTTTTGAAATTTTTTTATTTATTAGTAATTAAAAGCGGACTCCAAAGAACTAATATGAATAAAATAATTTCCACATAATACTCGTAGCTTTTGAAGTTGTGGCTATAGTTCTTCTATATACACTATGTCTCAGTTCCGATTTCATTCTTTATCTATTATCTATTATTATTTAAATTAATTAATTCTCTTTAGTTCTTCAAAGTTGACTTAAAATTTTTATTAAATGCTTAATTTTAAGTATTCTTAATTCACTTTATTATATTTTGCTACTTTAGATGTTATACTATTTTAAGGAAAACACACATTAAACTATGTTTTAAAGGGGTATCTTAATTCGGGAACTGGCATTTTCTTCCGTATTGTCAAGGCCAATCCGTCCCTACATAGTAAACTTGCAAAAAATCTACGAACGAGGAAACAACTCCGAACCAAATACTAATTTACTTGTATCAGTTTAATGTTCATTGTTTGGATGTATCGTTCAAAGAAATATTAAAAGGAAATAATTGTTTATGGATAATACGAGATTATTTGACAATTTTATTATGGAAATGAACAGGGAGTATAGAAAAAACTCTTTGACTAGAGAAAAAAGAAAGGACATGACATGCCTATGAAAAAAACGTGTGTACCTAAATTGAGTCTGGCACAAAGATGGCGGCTTGACGTAATGTTGCGTATGTGATTGCGTAGTGTGACGTATTACACTGCACCTGCCCATGATAAATGTAGTCCTCTACTAGTTTTGAAATGCACAATTTTCGCATAAAACGCATAAAAACATAAAATTTTCTTAAAAATTTGAAAACAAACAAGTCGCTATGACAACTGATATACTTGTCATTGACTGTGACAAAACATGGCGACCGGCCGCAGCGAAAAAATTGTTGTCATATTCGGTAATGATAAAAGTAATGTTGTCCTTTTTACATACGAATATACTCATGAGCTAAAAAGAGACGCCGATATTTCGTTACATTCCTAAAACTAACGATCTTTATATCATGTCCTTTCTTTTTTCTCTAGTCAAAGAAAAAACTTGTATGACTGCGTATATTATACGTAATCTTTTACACTGTAAAATATATTTGGAATTGTTGAAAATTTATAAATTCTTTTATCTTGGACTATGTAATTTTTTTTTTTTTTTTTTTTTGGATCTTGGACTGGAGTAACTTTTTCTGAGGCAATTTTCGTTTAGAGCAGGATTTGGCTGGGTCTCCCACTTCAGTTGGGTTCAGCCACTGCGACGAGCGCTTCCGATTATCGTACAGTATCCACTTTTTATCAAAAGTAATGATTCGATTTAAAATCCCTTCATTTTTGTGTCGGTCGAGCAAAGTAACACAGCAGTCGACGCGTGTTTGTAAGTTCGATTTACTCAATTCATGAGGTACCCATCGTTCAAGTTTCTTTACTTTCCCGATTTGCTCCATGTAGATTAATACAGTTTTATCACTTACCCCGAAGCCTGCAGCTATCTCTGAAGTGCTTTTTGTTGGATCCGCTGCCACAATAGCCTTTAATTCTTCATTTTCCACTTTGGTCTCCGGCCGTCCACAGGGTAGGTTGTGAAGGTAGAGATTTCCAGAACGAAAACGTTGAAACCAAGAACGTACCGTGTTTTCTTTTGCGACACCAGCGCCGTACACATCATTAATCTTTAGAGCTGTTTCTGCAGCACTGGTGCCACGGTAGAACTCGTACTCGTAAATATACCGATATTTCATGTTTTCCATTGTGCGGTAATAAACGACGCCAAAGAAAAAATAATGAGGAAAAAACAAATGAATAACTGTTAACAAAACTCAAATGTACCAGCTAAATTAATTTATAAATTTGAATTTGGAATTCTTAACCAAAGAGGAGATATTTCAGATCAAAGTTGTGAGTACGACAAAACGCTATTTCATATGTAAGGATCCAATATATAGTGTAATTACAAAGATAACTCTTTGTGTTGGTTGAAATAAATGTTAGCTAATAAAACCTATATATTATATAGTAATGGTAGTGAAGTGTAGTAGATTTTATTTTTACATCAATCGAACCAATCCACGTACCGTTCTGCACGAATTCACAAGACCTTGTGACTGCGGATCCTGGGGGCATGATGTGACTTGCACAACTTATTGCCGCTATTTTTGACGCCAGTTACAAAGCCATTTACGGCTTTTTGTCTATCACAAAAAGTTAAGCAAATAACTTTTAGTTTCAACGAAACGATTCGTTTAGAAATATCGTTCTTCAATCCAATGAAAAATAAGGTATGTGAATTGTCATAGGCATATGATACCTCTAGTTCCAGAGTCCACGGTATTCTTGGCTTGCAATGACTTTACCTTTCTCACTGCTTCCTATAAATCATGCAGTTTTATTACGACGGTAACCAATAAACCTATTTGTTCGCTTTAACAGATTAACATTATTTCAGCCTGACGAGTACGGACCTTTAAATCATATGATTTTCATTGTATCTATCTGGCAACTGATAATCAACCTTCATAGAATTATTTTAAAGCTTCAAATATCTATAACAAAGATTAACTAATCGTAGTATGCTCACAATTTTATGAGAAAATTGCTAATAATAATAAAACCTTACTTTTTGATTTTTGATGAATGAGAAATTAATTTTGGCATAATTTTGCAAACTCTAAAAATGAAGCTATGTATTGGGTATATTTAAAACTATAATTAATTTTGAACTATTTAAATAAACATAATTTAAGATTTTTGTGTTTTATTTCCACAACGTTTTAAAAATTCGTTGATTTATTAAATCAGTTGCTTTATGGCTTTTGAGTGTAGTGGTTACTCATGTTTAAATTTTCTTAAAGGGTATTTATTAAACTCTTCATTGTATAAACAGTTACATAATATATCGTGTGTAATTTAAACCTTTAACTAGCCGTTTACTTTATTTTATATAGAAGTTTTATTGAAGTCATCTGTATTAACTTTTCATCAAACCTGTCAAGTAATTTTCCTTTTCTATAATTGTTAACAATAGAAGAACACATATTAGGTTTATGGTTGCTTCTTTCTGCTTAAAATATAGGTCAGTAAGCGAGTTGCGTACACTAAATTTCAGCTTTGATTTAATTCTTCCGTAAAATTTATGTTTTATATATAACTTAGTAGTGCAAGACGTGGGAGACGTTTTGTTATAATTTTAAAATAACTTATAAGTTAACAGCCATCCAGGAAGTGGTTACTGTACCACTGTCTAACGATTAAGATAAGGAACGGAATATGCCAGTTTAATGCCAATTTTACTGGCTTTCTATATCCTTCACACTGGTATCTACCTAGTTGGACTTTCAGCCACAAAAGAAGCCTTATCCATAGTAGGTAGGTAGAGCCTGATCATTAGTAGCAAAAGCTTTTAATTTTAAGGCTAGGAAAAATCGGTTTATCAGTGCGGTCGCATGTACATTTAGAAGCAGTCACGACGTCTGCACTAGCCGACTCCGTGACCCGCTAGACAAATCGAGATGAATTGGCGTACTATTCTTTCTTACGAGTACCTCTTTACTCTTGACATCATCGATATATCGCTAGTGTGGCGGGACTCACATTACCATATTTCAAAACTACGCGGTATAATTTGTATGGACTTTTAGCTATAGCTTTTATGTTTTTCAACTTTTCTGTTTGATAATACTCGTAACAGAACAATGTGAAGTTTTAAGCGACATATTAATCTATAAGTATTGGTTTTCTTTGATTCTAATTATTTTCATCTCATCATGTCATCTCAGTCCCCTGTGACCATGGGTGTGGAAAGCGCCCGAAACGTCGGGAATTGTAATTGAAAAATAACGCGATGAGTTTTATTTATTTTAAAAATCGTTTGTATTATTGTTTAGTTTATAGTCGTTAATAATAATAGTTGTTAGTACATGTTAGTATACTTCTTTTTGTATTAATGTGATAAGATCGTAGATGAAAGGTGGCCTTATATTGATAATTGTAATCATCATTATCATTACAGCCCTTCACAAGTCCACTGCTGAACATAGGCCTCCCCCAAGTAATGCCACAAAGCATGGTCCTGAGCCACCTGCATCCATCGACTTCCTGCATATCTTACCAGGTCGTCACTCCATCTAGTGGTGGGTCGCACTACACTACGCCTACCGGTACGAGGCTGCCACTCGAGAACCTTTCTTCCCCATCGGTTATCGGTTCCTCGAGCTATATGGCCGGCCCATTGCCACTTCAGCTTACTAATCCGTTGGGCTATGTCGGTCACTCTGGTTTTACTGCGGATATCCTCATTTCTGAGTCTATCACGCAGAGAAACTCCGAGCATAGCCCTCTCCATAGCTCACTGAGCGACCTTGAGCGTCCTCATACGGCCAGCAGTGAAGGACCATGTCTCAGATCCGTAAGTCATCACTGGCAACACGCACTGGTTGTACAATCTAGTTTTTAGAGATTGAGGTATACCTGACGAGAAGATATGTCGTAATTTCCCGAACGCTGCCCAGCCGAGTTGAATCCGTCGATTGACCTCTCGGTCGAAGTTGGACTTACCTAGTCGGACTATTTGTCCCAGGTAAACGTACTCGTCAACAACTTCGAGCATAGTGCTCCCAACAACTACCGGCATAGGTGTGACATGGACATTAAACATAATCTTTGTTTTGTCCATGTTCATCTTAAGACCTATCCGTTGGGAGGCACTATTGAGGTCATTGAGCATAGTGCTTAAGTCCTCCAGCGATTCTGCCATAAGGACTATATCGTCGGCAAATCGAAGGTGAGTGATGTACTCGCCATTGATGTTAATACCGCATCCTATCCAGTCCAGTAGCTTGAAAACGTCTTGCAATGCAGCGGTGAAGAGTTTCGGGGATATAACGTCACCGTGTCTTACACCTCTGTGCAGTTGGATAGGTTTCGAGCTCTGGTTCTGTACTCGGATGGCCATCGTAGCCCTACTATACAAACACTTCAGCACTTCGATATACCGACAGTCAACTTGGCACCGCTGAAGGGACTGTAGCACCGCCCAAATTTCGACGGAATCAAAGGCTTTCTCATTGTCCACATACGCCAGGCAAAGTGGCAGATTGTACTCTTCAGTCTTCTGTACAATCTGCCGCAGGGTATGTATGTGGTCTATGGTACTGAAGCCTTTTCGGAAACCGGCTTGTTCGGGAGGCTGGAAGTCGTAGAGTCTGCGTGCGAGACGATTCGTAATGACTCGAAAACAGCACGTAGACGCGGCTCAGAAGGGAAATCGGTCTGTAGTTCTTCAAGAGAGCGTTGTCGCCTTTCTTAAAGAACAAGACCACTGCACTTCTGCTCCACGCCTCTGGAGTAGTGCCACCATGGAGGACGGAATTGAAGAGCTTCTGAAGGACTTCAAGTACCGGTGTTCCACCCGCTTTCAGAAGCTCCGCTGTAATTCCATCCTCGCCTGCGGCCCTGCCGTTTTTAAGATGATAGAGAGCCATTCTAATCTCGCTTAGAGTGACGTCCGAGATATCATCGGAATAGTGTCGGATAAGACTTGCTCTTGGATCGTTAATTGCGTGTGGCTCCAACGATGATATGTACAGCTGCCCATAGAACCTCTCAATCTCAATCAAAATCTCAAGTGTCCCGGATTCGATGCTGCCACACTCAGTATTCAGCTTTGACAGTTGGCTCTTACTGGCAGACAGATCTCTGGCAAAGACTTTGGAGCCCTGGTTCAGCTTGATCGCTTCTTTAATACGAGCAGTATTAAAGTTGCGTAAGTCTCGCCGCATGCATTTGGAGATCTGTCTGTTCAGTTGCCTGTATGCTGTCAAATCTGTTGACGATTGCAGCCTCATCTCCCGTCTAACAGCCATGAGATTAAAAGTGTGATCGGAGAGTTTTTGTGTTCTTCTGCGGCGGGTCTTACAGAACTTAGCTCCGACCGCATGGACAGTTTCCACTAGCTTGTCATTCATATCGTCCACTGCATTGCAATCTTGTAGGCACTGAAAGCGGTTACGTAACTCGAGCTGAAAGTTTTCGGGATTCTGGATTAGAGCACGAGGGGGGACGGAGCGTTGACTTCATTAGACGAGACCTCTCCAACTTAACGTTTAGGTTCAGTGTGCCTCTAACCATTCGGTGATCGCTGCTAGTTTTCACCCTTGCGATCACTGAGACATCACTGAACAGTTGGCGTCTGGTCGTCATAATGAAGTCAATCTCATTTTTTGTCGAACCGTCGGGGCTCGACCAGGTCCACTTCCTGTGGGGCCGCTTCTGGAAGAAAGAGTTCATCATAAAGAGTCCCTCTTTCTCCATAAAGTCGGCCAGCTGCTGGCCCCTTCGGTTCCGTTGCCCTACTCCAAATTTCCCTAACTTCAGCTCACCGTTTTCTCTTGTGCCTAGTTTTGCGTTGAGGTTTCCCATCAACACCGTGTAGTGAGTTTTGGAGGAATGCATGGCTTTGGAAATATCCTCATACATTTCCTCCACCTCCTCATCGGGATGTGCCGAGGGTGGTGCGTACACCTGTATGACCTTCAGCGAATACCGTTTGGTGATTCTGAGTATCAGGTACGCGACCCTCGTCGATACACTCCCAATCTTTACAACGTCGTTGACGAGAGACTTGTGGACGATAAATCCGACACCTCCTTGGGACAGATGGTCGCCCTCCCGGTGATAGAACAAGTTGCCGGATTCGAGAATCACCGTGTCCTCCCCCTCTCTTCGGACCTCGGATAATCCTATAATATTCCAGCGCAACTTGTCTACCTCTTCTTCCAGCTCCAAGTACTTCTCGTCAGTCCTCAGGGTGCGTGCGTTAAATGTTGCCAGGTCGAGTCGTCGTAGGTGGCAACCGAACCTCCACAGGAGATTCTTAGCACCCCCTGCCCCGCCGTTACCATGGTCGCCACCGTAGCCAGGAATAGCGGGGCCGCCGGGGACTGGGGGCCGTCTATTTGTGTAATTGTTCATGGGGGGTATATTGCCATAGTTGCCACGCTTGGCGAGCGGGTTGGCAACCGCAGTTTTTTTTGTCGTACAGTTGCTGTTATCAGGAAGATAGAGAAGAATGCGTTTCCCTCTGTCGCCTTTTACGACACCCACGGGAAGATATGGGGTAGTGGATATTCTTAACCGCCACTACACGGAAATTATTATATTGTACTATTGAGAAAAATTCCGATAAGTGTAATTTAAAATGACACTCAAAAGCTGTACCGAAAAATTAAGAATTCACTCATATTAATAGTTTCTGAAGGCAAGGCTTTAATAATTTGAACAATTTTATTTTTATTTTATTTATTTATTTTATCTTCAAGGGAAACATACATAATTTTAGTCTATTACATAACACATATTACATTTAACAATAAAGTTTCCACTGTTAAATAACGCATCGACAACAAGCGAACACCATGACAAACTTGGTATGCTTTTGCATTATGGTATGCTTAAGTACTAAAGCGAAGTTAAGTCAAAGTAAAGTGTGATATTTAAGTAAAATGATAATTTTGCTATTAATTTAACTATTATCCATTACAGCTTCAATTTCCTTCTTAAACTGTCCATATAACAGAGAAAATATATCTACATGTGAAAAGTTTTTATCATAAGAATTACATGCACGAGTTATAAAATTGTTCGTGCCATATTTTGTGCGCATAGTGGAAGTACAAAATAAAAGTTTCTTTCTAGCACTTATCTTTTGGCATCTGAAACTTATTTCATTTAAAAGTGGTATGGAGTCGACCCTGTTATGAATGATTTTATATAAAAAACAACTGATCCCTGACAATACGGCGAGATTTTAGGTCAAAAGCTAGTCTACACCAAATAGTGGCATTGCCGGCTAATCTAAATTGAATATGCTTCAGAAAATAGGGCTCCAAACTAGGGCAAGCCCAAGATATGGTTTTGTTGTTTTAGTAGTTTTATAAAAATACGCCAATCTTGATCCGTCTCCACTCTTCAGTTTCATATTCAGTGCTGTCAAGGACGTGTTTAACAAAACACACAGAAACATACCACTGCTAGATAGATTGTCTGACATATCAGCAATTGCATACCTCCGGTGGCTTTGAAAAAAGCCGTTTAGGTTTGCTTGAGCGCAAGAAAAAGATATTTACATAAAATACAACATATGAACAAAAGAAAAGCACGAGGAAATGATTTGTGCTCCTATTATTGGTAGTACATACATAGTAATTTTGTAGATGAAAAGCATGTGTTAAGTGTAAGTAATATGTATAACTGCTGGAGATACATACAAATAAATAAATAAAACAGCACCAATATGGGCTCTTCTCATGCTTTTTGGATAAATACCTATAAAAATAATAGTAACCTGTCGAACCTATCTGCATCACCCGCCCAAGTGTTCGATATACATATGTATTAAATAAAAGTAAAGAAGCTACCACAGGCCTCCTCTTGTTTATGAAAGGGTTATGGATAAATTAGTTCGCCGTGCTACTCCAGAGCGTGTTGGCAGTCTCCAGTTGTCTTCGAAATATTTTATTTCCCACAAACTCAGGTCTCTTCAGGTAAATTAGTACTAAAAATGAACTTACGTTCCCCGTTGTAGTTAATAATTGGATTGGTGCCGACCGGGGAACTTAAGTTCACAGAATAAAGCGGGTTGCTCGCAATTTTACATGAATAAATAAAACATATTCCTCGTTTTCGGTAAAAATTTTCATCAGGTCTCATATCACATAAGCAATAATCATTGTGTGACGGCCCAATATTATTATTAATAATTAAATTCAATATAAAGGGGCGTCAAAAATAGTTTAAAAAGATATATATTAAGCAATTAAGTTAAATAAATAAACATAAAGTTAATATATTTCAGACATTAGCCCAATAACATAGTAAATTAAAAGCAAAATTATTGTTTTTCGTAATAAATAAATTTATTTAAAAACTTGAAAAAATATTTAAAATAAGATAAATAATAGAAATACAAGTCAAAAATATTATAAAATAAAGTTAAATAACGTTTATAAGATAATTAGAAAATTTGTTAAAAATTGTTTAAGTCATGGGAGGTGTTCATGTATAAAAGAAAATTTTCCTAAGTTGTGGAAGGAGTTCACGTATAAAAGAAAATTTTCCTAAGTTATTGAAGGTGTTCATGTATAGATGTCTTGTATGGAGGAGCTGCCGGAGATACATTCCTGCAGTTGCACATATATATGGGGTGGTCGGGAGCCCGACTGCCTGAAGTACTGTAGCACAATGACTAGTCCTATATTAGGGACTTATGATATTAAACTCAATGATACAAAAGCAATACTAAAGAAGGTCTCCATGATGAATTTGCATTACAATAGTAGGGTCGTGGGTTCGAACCCTATATATTAATGACTTATGAAAGTAAGGTCTATGATCCAAAAGCAATACTATAGAAGGTCTCTATGATTAATATGCATTACAATAATAGGGTCGTGGGTTCGAATCCTATATATGAATGACTTATGAAAGTAAGGTCTATGATTCAAAAGCAATACTATAGAAGGTCTCTATGATTAATATGCATTACAATAGTAGGGTCGTGGGTTCGAATCCTATATATACATGACTTATTAAAGTAAGGTCTATGATACAAAAGCAATATTATAGAAGGTCTCCTTGATGCATAAGCATTGTATGGAGTGGTTGGGTGACCGACTGCTCCCAGTACTGTAGCAAAATGACTAGTCCTTATTAGGGACTTGAAAAGGAATATTATGGTGGCGTGTGTGTTGCTTCACGACCAATGTAAACTTGGACTCGCTAACCGATGTGTCCTAGACATATCATCTTAGTGCTGGTGGTAAGCGGGTTTGTTGTAGCAATACGGCTTTCCCGTGGACATCGCACACCCATACCGTTTGTGGGCGACGTCGTAGCGCATAGCGATGCGTCGTCTATCTTTCGGATTGGGATGAGTGTGTTGGGTAGCACTTTTAAGTGTAACAGGCATACTCAACTTCATGTCTTAGTGCATTAGCGCTATGATACGTGGAGTTTTGTTCATTGGCGTCTTAGTAGCGTGCTACTATGATACGTTGGTGATATTTTTTATATAACAACAATACAAACTTTGTTACCAAAGTCGATAGGGGTCATGTGGGTGTGTTGTGAGGGTGCGCCATCCGTATGATAGTTGCATTGATGCTTACTGCTACTTGCGGTATTGCGTCTTGTGATGGATCTGCGGGTGTGCTGCGCCTGATTCGACGCATTCTTGTGGTTCTGGTCGATGGAGGTATACAATTAACATCTTAGTGCCGGTGGTAAGCGGGTTTGTTGTAGCAATACGGCTTTCCCGTGGACATCGCACACCCATACTGTTTGTGGGCGACGTCGTTGCGCATAGCGATGTGTCGTCTATCTTTCGGATTGGGATGAGTGTGTTTGGTAGCACTTTTAAGTGTAACAGGCATACTCAACTTCATGTCTTAGTGCATTAGCGCTATGATACGTGGAGTTTTGTTCATTGGCGTCTTAGTAGCGTGCTACTATGATACGTTGGTGATATTTTTTATATAACAACAATGCCAACTTTGTTACCAAAGTCGATAGGGATCATGTGGGTGTGTTGTGAGGGGGGCGTCATCCGTTTGATAGTTGCATTGATGCTTACTGCTACTTGCGGTATTGCGTCTTGTGATGGATCTGCGGGTGTGCTGCGCCTAATTCGACGCTCTCTTGTGGTTCTGGTCGATGGAGATATGCGGGTGGTGATGTCTGCTGGGATGTATGGGGGGCCTTGGGATGGTGTAAGCCCGACGATAGTCGTATTGATGCTTACTGCGTTCTGCAGCATTGCGTCTCTGCGATGGTTGTTTGGTGGGACGCTATTCTCAATGGAGCTCTCTGCGTCTTGGTTTGACTCACACCTAAGTAGCTTTACCCAAGTCGGGTCCCTTCATTACGGGGCTGCAGACTGTCTGCCCTCCACGATGTTTTATATAACAACATAATATTATATCTCTGTAACTTTCCCACCTTTGAATGATCGAAGGCAACTTGTTGGTGGGTGAGACAAACATGATCGAAAATGCATTTACTCAACGTCAGTGACACAAACCCTTTCTGATGGAGAATTATTACTCTTATCTTATAACTGCCTTTTGGCTATATCTGCCGTTGTATTGGTTGGTGGAGCATATGTGTCGACCTCATGCGGGTAGTAGCTGGCGGGAGGATCTGAGAAGACTCTCAAGGCTGCGGCCGAAAGCCGCACAACGTGGGACCCCATTCCCTTGAGGTGAGCGGTAGACTCATGACACGCTCTGCGGCTAGCAGCCGTGCTGATCATGCAACTGGTGGTGATGCCATACACTTACATCACGTCTGCAGGAGCGGCAGTCTGGCAGGTGGTCTCGCTCACGGAGGGTTTACGGCCAGTGTGCCTATTTGCCTAAACCGTGTGACGTACATTCACTGTGGCTGGATTCGTTCGTATTCTGTTTGGCGTTTACACGCATTGACATGCGCGACTTCGGTCGATGTTTGTGCTTACGTACTAGCAAGGGGCCAAGCCTCTTTTACTGGTTCGCCAGTTATTTTGCTGTGGACTACGGTCCAGTTCCCCAATTAGCTTTCCCTTCGGGGGGAGTGCATCAAAATGGTTGGCGCTCACCGTGCACGGCGTGTGTGGAGCCGTGTGCCTCCCCTACATTTTTTAATAAATGTAGGAGAGCGAAACCCTTGTATCGGGTATTTTGTATAAATATATTTTGAGCCTTTTCCGAGCGGGAAGGGATAAATAATATTAAGTTAAAAATGTAAACCTGATACAAGTGGAATTGAGACGTTTTATGTTTTTAACCTTTCGCGAGCCCTGTCTTCGTGAACGGGGTTCACTTAGCTTATAAGGCACTACCAACAGCTATAAATTGCTCTAGCGAATATTCATTCTTCCAAAAGACACCTAAAAGAACTAAGTTACTAAACAAATACAACGTAAAATAAGGGTCCTAACTAAGACGATCACGCCAAAATATTATAAACGGCCTATTATTAAACCTTTAGAAAGATCATTTATAAAGACCAAAACATATTTTATTTATCCTAGTTACATATATATATAATTTTTATCGAAAAGGGGTAAATTAATTACATCTAATATATTTATTATTATTGAGAGGGGGGGCGGAGCGTTACAATTGCAATAAACATAAAACATTATTCCGTTTCGCACTGATATTTTGTACTAACGTAGTGCGGCTATTATACGCTTCACCGTGAATTTACCCTGTTTGAAAGGTTTTTAGATGAAAATTTTCAAGTCTGGAGCCGTGGTAGCTCAGATGGTAGCACTCGCTATACATTTCACAATACGCGAGCAAACCGGGTTCGATCCCCGTCGGCACCATTAAAATTGTTAATTGCAATTTTAAGTGCTGATTTACCACGTGTTCGGCGGTGAAGGAAAACATCGTGAGGAAACCTGCACGTCTGAGAATTAAGAAAAAAATATTTCTAACACATGTAAAGTTCGCAAACACTCATTGGGACCGTGGGGAGGATAATTCATTGCCCTGAAACCCTCTTAGAAATGAGCGGAGGCGTGTGCCCAGGAGTGGGACACATATACAGGCTGTAACTTTCTCAATTTTTTAAATTTAATACTACTTAACTTATATTGTAATTAATATGAATTACTTAATTTTATAGAAATGAATGTTTGGATTGATATTCCTTTTATTACTTAACTTTTATGAAAAAGTAAAACCGACTTCAATAATTAAAAAAAAAAAACTTTCCACATTTATAGCTTCTGAGGTCAGTTGGTTAATAAGAATAAATATTTAAGTCATAGTGAATCGAAGAAGTGTTAGGAGTAAAGCCCCGACTTTGGGAGCTATATGTAAATAACTTTACGAGTATTTAAGTTTTTAAAGTAAGTTTTACTTTTTATTAAAAGCTAAATTTTTAATTTTTTACCATTTTGAGGGGTCTATGGAATATCAAAAATTCAAGATAAAAATTAAAATGTCGTTTAGATAAGGTGCATTTACATTTACATACCCTATTTTACCATCCTTAGGAATGATATTTTCTTTTGAATAAGAAAAAAATTTAGATCATTTCAGCCATATCCAATAAATCATCGATACTAAAAAGAAATCGCTCTAAATGTAGATTATTCTCGTATTTTTGACAATGGTTAAAAAAAGAAAAAAAAAGTAGAGCGATGTTAATTTTTAACATCAAACATGGCAGAAACATAAATGATAATATTAAGACTTACAAAGGCTTTTATTTCGTACCAAAGTAACATCATGTACCTTTGGCTATCGCGGATCTGATCGCAAGTATTCCTGTTGTTCATGGTTGTCGACCTTAATCCTCTGCTGTTCCGAATTTGAAATATTGTCAGCGATAGCTCCTTTCGTCCAGGTTAAAGCGAGTGGAAATCAAGCGAAACAAGTGTTACGTTTTCACCACAATATCAATCAAAATCGGATCGTATCGGATCTTATAATCCAACTGCGATGGACGTTTTACCTTAATTAAGGACGTCGGCGGTCGAGAGTTGTTTAACATTGCATGTAAGCAGATTTAATGCAGAATTAACGGTTGCGCAAGCACTGACCGGTACGCCTTTTTATTTTATCTTGAAGTAATAAGTGTACACAGTTCAGTTGCGAGGTGTCAATAAGGAACTTAGAAGGTAATCGAGTATCAAATTTGACTCCAATGCATCCAAAACGTCATGTATAATTCCTTCCTTAATTTATTTTTTATGCTCGCAGAAAGTTGAAGTTTCGTATATAATTTTTACAAATGATGGTGCCTCAAGTTTTTTTCATAGTTCTTTGTAAAATGTATATAATACAAGTTTGTTTGTGAACGTTCCATTTCATAGGGATTTGTTATTACTGGCAGTGAAATTAAATTAACGGTGAAACAAACGTATTGGAATATCCAATCAAATTCCAAATATTACCATCATCATCCAATATGTTATATTCATTGACTTATATATTACTAGCGTAGTTATATTATATAAATGTCATACCATCAAATTCGTAGTCTTAATTTTTTGTCTTCATCGGATCATAAATATTCTTACACGAGCCTCAATAGAGAAGATTTACCGTAATTGCCACGTTTAGCGGGCTGACTGACGATTTAATCCAGACGTCTTACACCCTAACACTGCTTGCTTTATGTTGCCGGTCTATCGAGTATTTTAAATAAGGTATAAATAGATGGTCACAATCTTAGGTACGATATGAAATACGGTAAGTACAATTTTTAATTTCATAAAACATTCAACCTAGCGCTTCTATTACGTAGTTTCACTGATTTATTTTTCATTTCACTTAGTTCACTGGCGCTGCGTAGGGATGTTGTATCCAGGAGTGCTCCAAGGAATTGTTCTGATTAATTACTGCCACCAAACTTTACGAACGCACATCGCGTTAAAATTCACTATACCATCCTCACCATCAGGATACTTGGCGGTCCACCATTGTGCGTTTTCTTCCTCGTACAACCTCTCTATGGAATTGTTTACCACCGGCGATTTTCCGGAACGATACGACTTAGGGACCTTTAAGAAAAGAGATTTCTAAAAGGCCGGCAACACATTTGTAATTCCCCTGGTGTTGTTAATGGGCGGCGGTAGGCATTTACCATCAGGTCAGATGCATGATCGTTTGTTTCCTCTTCTATAAAATAAAAATTTGGTATTGTTGATGCGCGATTTATTATAGCGCTTCTATATATATATATATATAATAGTTTGGTATTGAGAAGTCAATTTATTAGCTTCTTGTTTCAAAGTAGTTGCAATATTTGAAGATCGAAATTTCAACATAATATGTATATCCACTTTGAAGGTCCATAAAGTCCTTATAGTATATAATGCTCGTAAATGTGTTAATATTTTTAGTCTCAAATGTTTCGAGAATAATTCATAGTACCGTCTTTATACGATTACCTAATAAAATGTCACTAAAATGTTATTTATAATACCGTAAAAAAAAAAAGAAAAAGAAGTAAGAAATTACTATTACTTATTAAATAGGGGCTTAATAATAAGGATAGAACGAATCGTATTTACATCCATTTCTTAAGCACTTTATGCTTAAGAAATATAAGTTTGTGATAAATAATATCAATTAGTGTAATACACTTCTCGGTGTAGGATGGCGGACCTAAGTATGCTTGGCACGTATCAGGGCGTTGATGCTCAACGTTGCGATGGTTGAGATTCCACGAATCCCTGTTGTGGCATAAACTACGCTCGTGGGAAGTGAAACATTGAGAACGTTTATGTGCTCGAATTATTAACATGGGAGGGCCAATTAATTACTTCACGTGGTCATTAAGTCTGACGGCATTTTTCACCTTTAAAACAATTTAGCCCTATTTAAATAATCCGTTAAGGTAATTTGCTTTTGTACTTAATAAATTGGAGCAGGGCAAAATTTTGACGGACCTTGAAAGCGCAGTGTTTTGATTTGCGTAGCGACCGAGAGTTATTCCGATCGCTTACATAACCCAGCCCCGGTTCGGTTCCGACGCAGTTATAAGAGCTGTAATGTGCACTTGTTTGTCGTGTCGAGAGTGGAATAATCGATGTTTAATTTTTGTAAAATTTTAGACATTTTGCGTAACACAACCCGCTGGTACAACTGGTAATATTGCATTTTATAGTGTTATATCTCACGTATTGAGCCGTGAATTTTTTTCATGCATCACAGAACTTATTATATATAAGTACGTCGACATGGTTGTAGAACGATCTTTAGAAGTGATAAGATGACATATTTAGTGTGAGTAAAAATTGCGTTGTAAGGCGTCACTCAATATTAAGATTCAAGGGCTTTGTGTGGTCAAACTGGTTAATTAATGGGCCTCATGATCTGTAATCACGCAATCAAGCAAATCAAGTAGTATAAAAACATGGTGATAGATAATTAGATTGTAATGATGTTCTTTCCAGTTCATTTTATAGTTACTTTTAACGTTATATTATTTTTCATATAAAGTATAACTTAGATACTTTCTAGTGTTGGTGTTTCGTTGTACTTAAAAATAACGGTTTTTATTAATTTGAATTACACACCTCTTCTATAAGTTTCAGCTAGATCTATGCTTTACATATTACATATACATGCATTTTACACGTGTAAACTTAGACAAAAGGGACGCAAGGTCCTTTAACACCTTAGACCAAATGGTCTAAGGTGTTAAAGGACCTTGCGTTCCGGCTGGCACTGGTAGTAATGCGAAATTTATGTGAAAGTATTCCCGTAGCCGTTCTACAAAGTGATTATAATTTTTTTATGTCAATAAAGTTAGCAAATAAGCCTGTTGGTGACATTCCGGCTTATATGCAGTTTTAAGGAACGATTAAATTAAGGCTTGGATGGGCTTCCGATGGGAACCATAGTAATGAAGTAAAGATTTCCATTTCCTGAATTACCACAACAGCTACAGAATCAGCAGTTTTATATTTTAATCAATACTGTTGAATTTGTTAGGACCGTTAAGTGCGTGTCTCATCTTACAATCTCTTCGTATGGCAACATTGCATTAACATTAAATATTTTATTTTATCGCCGATATAAGTAGCAGTGACAGAAGCGGGCGAGGTTACAAGGACCTGCTAATTAGGTGAAACACGAGTCCGAGGAAGGCTCGTAACGTGGGAGCTCAAAAAGTATACACGTTACAATATAATGGATAAACCTTATTCCTTTTAATGAGAGTAAGAGTTATACAACTTCGTTATTGTACTACATGATAAAGGTGTACTTATCAAAATGCTTTTTTGACATTATCTGATAACGTCATTTATTTAAAAATACAAAATGACACAAAATACAATTATTAAGTAAGTTCTTACAAAAGTATTACATGTTCCATAATATATTGAAATATTTCCCAATAGTGCGTTTTAATAAAAATAATAATAATAATAAAACGGCGTAGGGAAGTGACGACTCCATCGCCCGCTGACGTAACGGTTGTATGTAAAAACCACTACGTCAGCGCAGTCAGTCAGCACCTTGCCAAGAGGTGTTAGTGCCGTGCCTCGGCAAAAATTGATGGTGCAAAGGCCCGCTTGTGAACATGGCCCCACCATGAAAGGGCGCCGGGTCTGGGCGTCTCCCGTTAAATGACGCCCACCACTATGGATGATAGAATACGGAAGAACGCGCAAAGGGCCGCTGCCTGGAGGTCGCCAGGGCGCGTCTGGAGCTGGCGCTGGGCACGACAGCATGCGAAACGCCAGCCGAGCGAGAGGTGCTGCACAACCACCCACCAGCCCCTCGCATCCATCATCCCCACCAGCTGGCTTGGTGTTGGCAGGGTCTTCGCGGGCCCAGATCGGACCGACTGGTGGAGTACGCCGCATGCGATGGACAATCGAAATGAACACTAACGCATTGCGGGCGTATTTTAGGGCGAAAGGGGGAGAAGTTGGAGGTTTGGCGTATCGGGCTAGGATGCATCGCTTTTTTTGCAGAGCTGGAGCCATCTCTATCCGTCACTGAGCAAAACCTGGCGGACCGAGTTCGGTACATCCTGCGCTCCAACATATTTGATGACGCCGAACTCGAAGGACTACGACGTGAGGCTGTTCCCTCATCGAATGGAAATGCTACGGCTGGGAATGCGGCGCCACTAGATGTGCAGCAAACTGCATATGTGGATGCTGCCATCAATATTCCATTTGTGGTTAATTCAGACGATGATGGAATAGTCTCCCACGAACTAGAGAAAATGAGGAGCATATTGGAAGTGTCGATGCTGGAAACGCGCAGCATGCCTCTCGAAAATCGACCGCGACTTCCCCGCATTGCCCTTAGCAAGCGAAATCGGGCCGTCGTGCGGGCTCTTAACCCAATGCTGGTGACCTATTTGAAAGCCAGCCGGGACCTTTGCGAGACGGACTCAATTCTTTTTGGCGCCGCACTGGCAGTATGCCGTATTATTGGCGCCAAACTTCCCATGGCTGGACGTGCTACTCAACAAAGTAGCGCCATCCCAGCCTGGAGAAAAAGAATCGAGGACTGTATCACAAAGGCAAGGGCCCTTATCGGCAGACTGACAAGCTTCAGGTTGGGTAAGAATAGACCGAGAGTTGTGCGCACCGTTAGAATGGCGTTTGCTGGGACAAATATTAGTTTGTCCCAGCCGGATATCACGCAGAAACTAACGGAGCGCATAGATGATCTGAAGCAAAAAATCGCTGTTTGGGGAAGCGGATTCGACGATTTAGCGAGAGGTCAAGGCGGTTCAACCAGAATCATCTCTTCCAGAGTGATCAGAAGAAGCTCCATAAATCATTGGAGCGACCAGAGGTATGTGGAGCGGGCCCAGGACCGGATCAGGCTGACACTGTCGCATTTTGCCCTGGCCTGTGTTCAAAGCCCGTACACCACAGCGAGGGCCCTTGGATGGAAGTTGTGGCGAGCCAGAGTGCAAGTGTTACGCCTATGGACCCCGTCACCATAACGCCTGAAGACGTGGCTGAGGTGGTCCGTAGGGCCCCGAACTGGAAAAGTCCGGGGCTCGACGGGCTGCATCATTACTGGCTGAAGGGGTTCGTAGTGTGTCACGTTGTGCTCGCCCGACAGTTTCAAGAGGCTCTCGATCAGAAGTCGCTCCCGAGCCTCTTCACTACTGGGATCACTCACTTGGTTCCTAAAGATCAGGATACCACAGACCCGAGCAAATATCGCCCCATCACGTGTCTACCCACCATATATAAGACACTGACATCCATTTTGAGCACGGGAATCACTCGTCACCTGGAGCTATATTAGGTGATGGCACGCGCTCAAAATGGATGTCGGGGCGGTGGTCGTGGAACCAAGGAACCACTCCTCATTAACGCGGTCATTGGCAAAGTGGTGAAACGCAACCGCCAGAACTTCTTCGCCGCCTGCATAGACTACAGAAAAGCATTCGACTCGGTGCCCCATACATGACTAAAAAGAGTCCTCCAGCTGTACAAGATTGACTGTACAGTTGGAAACTTCCTCGAGCAATGTATGGGGTAGTGGAGTACAATACTTTGCTATCTAGGCGCGCGGATGATGGCTGCAGAGATCCACATAACGATAAGAAGGGGTATCTTCCAGGGCGATTGTCTGAGTCCAATCTGGTTTTGCCTCTCTCTGAACCCTCTCAGTACTTTACTAGAGGGCTCCGGGAGGGGATTTCAGCTTCGGAAAGGAGGTACAAAAGTGACCCACCTTTTCTACATGGATGACCTCAAGTTATTCGCCTTCAGTCGCTACCATCTTATGGAATTGCTAAACATCGCTTGTGAATTTAGCAATTCTATTGGAATGGAGCTGGGGACGGATAAGTGTGCGGTACTCCATGTTGAAAGGGGAAGGGTTGCTAACTCGAAGGGCATAGACTTATCTATGCCCGTCTACTTAAGGACCCTTTCCGAGGCTGAAACATACCGATACCTGGGTATGTCACAGAACATCGGTATCGATGAGGCTGGTATGAAACAGTCAGTTTGCGACGTGTTTTATGCACGCTTGATCAAAGTGCTTAACAGCCTTTTGTCCGGTGTGAATAAGACACACGCATATAATGGTTGGGTCATGCCTGTTCTCATGTATACCTTTGCATACTCAGGTGGACTCAGACTGAACTTAATGCCCTGGATAGAAAAGTCCGCACTACAATGACGTCCCATAGGATGCATCATCCGAGATCGTCGGTAATGTGGCTGTACTTGTCGCGAAAGCATGTTGGGCGTGGCTTCTTGAGCGCGCTCACCATGCATAATCGCGAAGTGTGCAGCCTCCGTGATTACTTTCTGGCGAGATCGGATGATCCATTCTATAAGGACGTCATTTCTTGTGATAAAGGACTTACCCCTCTATCCTTAGCCAACGAGCAATGGCAAGACCCGGCAGTGCAGAGCATTTCCGACCGGGAGACCGTATGGAAGGAGAAGGAGCTCCACGGGAGGTTCTACAAGGCTCTATATGAGCCTTTCGTAGACACAGTAGCCTCCCTTCACTTGCTACGCTTTGGTGATCTCTTCGGGGAAACCGAGGGTTTTGTCTGTGCAATACAGGATCAGGTTATTAAGACCAACAACTATCGGAGATACATCCTAAAGGACGGCACCGTCGACATCTGTCGAGCTAGTCGGCATCCCGTTGAGTCACTTAGGCATGTCATCTCCGGTTGTTCGGCGCTTTCTAACTCTGAGTACTTGCACAGGCACAGCCTAGTAGCCAGAATTCTTCACCAGGAGCTCGCTTTGAAATACGGTCTCGTGGATCGGAAATTGCCGTATTAAAAGTACTTGCCAGAAGCCGTACTCGAAAATGATCGCGCCAGGCTCTATTGGGACCGGGCCATCATCACAGACAGGACTATTCTTGCGAATAAGCCTGATATTGTGCTGATGGACCGGGCACAGTCAAGGATATTTTTGGTGATTACCATTCCGTATGACGAGAACCTCGTGAAAGCCGAAACAGATAAGCAAACAAAATATCTGGACCTGGCTCACGAGGTGACCGACATGTGGGGGTGGTCTGTCGACCGAAATTATTCCTGTAGTCGTGTCTGCAAACGGGTTAATCCCGGCCAGCCTCTCGGGCCATTTGAGGCGACTGGGACTTCGTGACGGACCGCTCCGGGCTCAAATGCAGAAGGCGGTGCTCATCGATACCGCCCGCATCGTCCGCCGGTTTCTTTCCCTTTCCCCCAACCCTCGGCCGTTTGGTCTCCGGGTGGTTTATATGTATTTTTATATTTATTTTATGTTATTGATATTTATGTATCTTTTTATTTTCATTTATAATTATATATTTATAGAACCCAACCAGATAATAAAACTATATTTATACCCACCATAATAATAATTTATTTGACTCTCAATTTGACAGGTTACACTTACATATATGTATTATATCTATTTTTATATTACAAAGTTACATTTCAAAGTAGTTAGCGTTAACAATCATACTAGTATAGACTGTATTACTGTTAATAAATAATAGAATACGAAAAAATGAAACAAGATACTAATAAAATACTAATATAATGTTATAATATTAGTATTATTTATTTATACATTATGTATAAGTACAATATTATAATTTTGTTTTATAGATCTTTTATACACAGGGCGACGAGAGTAATCCCATCGTACCCTGAAGCAGCAACAAGATAATTGATATTTTATTTCGAAATTAAGCAACACATCTTATATTTTGCGTCTAATGTTGGAGACGTCAGTATGGAATTAATATTTGTTATATTGTATTCTAATCCGCGGCCCCAACATTAGATATGTTCATTCTAATTCAATAGGGTTGTAGAATTACTCATGCCAATTAAAATAACTCTAAGGCAGTGTTTGTTACTTTTGTAAAGAAATAGTGAAAATGATATCATAGTTTAGTGTAAAAGTCTAAGTAAAAGTCTTATGTGTTAACGAAAAACTAAATTCATATTATATATCGGAAGAGATATATAATATGAAATGTTTATTGATATCAGATATTTTTTAATGAAAAAGTATTTATTCTATTTTATTTTACTAGCAACAACAAGAGCTTATATCAATATGTTTTACAATTATAAAAATATGTACATGAAACAAAGACACTAAAACTCTTTGACATTGTAAATGAGAAAAGGACGTATATAAATGTATGTATAGGTATAAATTAACTACAAATTTTTGTCGAACTTAAATTACACGTGTACCTGTGCGTGATAATTGTTAAGTGTAAATAACTCATTAACTTACTGAAACAGTTTTAACCACATCAAAAAGTTTATTCCACATTATTCTTTCCTTAAGTTCACACAATGATTTATACTGCTGTACCGCGTCGAGTTGTCCCGAATCAAATAAATAAAAGACTGAACGTCCGTTTGTCTCCTGACACCAGAATATGTTCTATTTGTTTATATATATATATATATTATGTTACATGTTATTCAACGTCAATTAATTAATTTAGGATACTCGTGTACGATATAACTTTTACAGTCTATTAAAGACCACTACTGAATATAGGCCTCCCCCATAGATTATTGAACCACTAAGTCACTGAATTCTTCTCCTACCGTCGCCGAATCATTACTTAAACAAAATGTAAATGTGTGTACAAAGAATTTTACATTTCATAAAGTTTCATCAAAAGATATTGTAAAATATTTTAAGACTATTGATATTAAGAGAACCGCCGATCTGTGGGGGATTTCTGTTGAAGTTATTGCGTCTATAATAGATACAATCGCACCTCAACTATCTATTATTTTTAATAGTAGTATCAAATCTGGTGTGTTTCCTGATTTAATGAAGCATAGTAAAGTAATACCTTTATTTAAATCTGGTAGTACATTGGACCCCGCTAATTTTAGACCTATTTCTGTACTGCCAACACTTAGTAAAATTTTTGAAAAAATTATTCTTGATCAATTGTTAATTTTTTTTTAATGTAAATAAATTACTTCATAAAAATCAATTTGGTTTCACAAGGGGTCGCTCGACAACTGATGCTGGTGTTGAGCTGATTAAATATATATTTAATGCATGGGAGAATTCACAGGATGCTTTGGGTTTGTTCTGTGACCTATCCAAGGCCTTTGATTGTGTTCACCATGAAACATTAATCAGGAAACTTCAACACTACGGTGTAAGAAATGATGCTCTTAAATTAATTATTTCATATGTAAGTGACAGAACACAAAAAGTTGTTATTAATAGTATGAGTTCTTCCGGGTCGATTGTACAAATGGGCGTGCCTCAGGGCTCAATTCTTGGCCCCTTTGTGTTTCTTGTATATATTAATGACTTACCTTACACAGTAGGGGATAACCATGATATAGTATTATTTGCTGATGATACTTCATTAATTTTCAAATTAAAACGACAGTTATTAAATTACGACGAAGTAAATAATGCTATAGCTAAGTTATTCAATTGGTTTAATGTTAATAATTTGCATTTGAATGGAACTAAAACTAAGTGTATGAAGTTCGTAACTCCTAATGTTAAACATGTCAATACTAATGTAATTTTAAATGGGGAGGAACTGAGTCTTGTTGATACCACCATTTTTCTTGGAATCACACTGGACGCAAAGCTTCAATGGCTCCCCCATATATCAAAACTAGCTAGCAGACTTAGTTCTGCAGCATATGCTGTAAAAAAGATTAGAACTCTTACCAGTGTTGAAACAGCTAGAATAGTTTACTTCAGTTATTTCCATAGCATTATGTCGTATGGTATTTTGCTATGGGGACACGCGACTGACACTGAAATTATATTTATTTTACAGAAGAGGGCCATTAGAGCAATATATAATTTAAAACCAAAAGAGTCACTGAGACAAAAATTTAAAGAAATTAATATATTAACTCTGGCCTCTCAATACATTTATGAAAATGTAATGTACGTACACAAAAATAAAAGTAGTTTTGCGAAAATAAGTGATATTCATTCTGTAAATACTAGGAACAGACACAAGCTGGTAGTACCAGTTACTCGACTCCACCGAGTCAGTAACTCATTCTTGGGGCGATGTATACGCTTTTACAACAAAATCCCAAAAATATACAAAATTTGGCATACACAAAGTTCAAAAATGTTATTAAACTAAGTTTGTATAAAAAGGGTTATTATAATATTAAGGAATTTATAGATGATAATAACCCATGGGAAGGGTGATCGCTACCAAGCTATTTCTAATTTGTCTTGTGTTGTTGATTGTAAACATGATTGTAAGCTATTATTTGAAAAAAAATAGTCCCGCTGGGTTTCTTGCTGGTTCTTCCCAGGACAGAGGTTTTTTTTGCGAACCAGTGGTAAATTAAAAGAGTGACCTTCAATAAGTATTTTTATAATCTACATTGAATAAAAAAGTTTCTATCTCTATTTCTATTTCTAATCGCAGCTTTTTCAGTATCTCCTTCCTGATAATTTCCCTCGGCCGACTCGTACGACACCCATGTACGATATAAGGAACCATCAAATTTTTATTCAATAAATTTTATAACCAATTTTCATTTTATTTTACGGGCTTAAAAATAACATTTAGACACTTTGACTTTTATATATTTCAAAGTCTTTTGGACGAGACGCTGTGCAGTCGACAACAGAACGTTGCATGCCCAATGAACTGACACAATAGTTTAGTATGTGAAGGAATTTCACAGGTTTTTCTTTATAGAATAGGATGACAAACGAGCACACAGTCCACCTGATGGTAAGTGGTTGCTGTGGCCCTGAGACATCTACATCTGTCCTCGATTACGAAACAAAATGCAGATACGTTGTCATGTGGACTTAGGTGGAATGCCTCGTTTCCAGTAAAAAGGGTCTCCGGTTCTCTACACTCACCAGGTATTATATACGTTCAGTGATGTCTGAGCTTATAATCAATCTTGAGGCTAGTATACACGATGCACCTCACTCACTTACGATTTACCTTCCACTCACGGTTGACGAATCAAACAAGTAAACGACGCATTTGTCAACTAGTGGTGACCTGAATAGCATGCAAATAAATTTGTATGTGGTAAAGCCACGCTGCAGCTATACTCGTATTAGTAGCACGAATGGGTCGGCTCAACCGGGGTAGGACCACGCCCTCATAGAATATCAGCGTAAAATAGCAGCTTAATACTGCTGTGTTTTGTATAGTGAGTGTAGAACCGGAGACTCTTTTTACTGGAAACGAGGCATTCCATATTAGTCCCAGGGGTGACGACGCATTTGAATTTTCATTCTTAATCGAGCATCTGGAGGAGGAGGAGGAAGAGTTTCGTGGATATAACTTCACCCTGTCATACAACTCTCTACATTGAGATGAGTTTCGTACTCTGGTTCTGTACTCGAATAGTCATAGTAGTCTTACTGGACAAACACTTCAGCACTTCGATATACCTACATTCAACTTAGCACCGCTGAAGGGCCTGTAGCACCGCCTAAATTTCGACGAAATCTAAGGCGTTCTCATAGACCAAGTTTCAAGGCAAAGTGAATTGTACTCTTCGGTCTTCTGTACGATTCGCCGAAGGGTATGTATGCGGTCTATGGTACAAAAGCCTTTTTGGAAACAGGCTTGTTTGGGAGGCTAGAAGTCGACGAGTCTGCGTGCGAGATGATTCGTTATTACTCTTGAAAAGAGCTTGTAGATGCGGATCATAAAGAAAATCGGTCTGTAGTTCTCAAGTTGCCGTGTAGTGGCGGTAAAAAATATCTACTACCCCATATCGTCCCGTGGGTGTCGTTAAAGGCGGCAGAGGGAAACAGCCAGGAGATGGGCAGCAGCATCCTTTCTGATAGCAGCAGTTGTACAAAAAACTGCAGTTGCCAACCTGCTCGCCAAGCGTGGCAACTATGGCAATATACCCCCCGCCATGAGAGTGACGACCTGGTAAGATATGCAGGAATTCGATGGATGCAGGTGGCTCAGGACCGTGCTTTGTGGCATTACTTGGGGGAGGCCTATGTTCGGCCGTGGACTTGTGAAGGGCTGTAATGATGATGATGATGACGATGAGTTCTTCAAGAGAGTGTATTCGCCTTTCTTGAAGAATAGGACCTCCGCTATTCTGCTTCAAGCCTCCGAAGTAAACTCACCATAGACTCAGGTGTCCCGGAAACGATGCTGCCACACTCTGCCTTCAGCTCCGACAGTTGGCTCTTTCTAGCCGACAGATTTCTGGCAACGACTTTGGAGCCCAGGTTCCGCTCGATCGCTTTTTCAATACTATCTGCATTGAAATTGCGTAAGTCCTACCGCATGCATTTGGAGATCTATCTGTTCAGTTGCATGTGAGCTGTAAAATCTGCTAAAGACTGCAGCTTCATTTCCCAACAGAGATACCTCCATGAGATTAAATGTGATCGGAGAGTTTTCTGTTCTTCTGCGACGGGTCTTGCTGCGGGTGCTGCTGCTGCGACCGCATGGACAGTTTCCACGAGCTTGTCTTTTTGTCATATCGTCCACTACATTGCAGTCTTCTAGGCACTGAAAACGGTTTTGTAACTTGATCTGAAAGCTTTTGAGACTTTAAATTGGAGCAAGAGAGGAATGGAGCGTTAACTTCAGTAGACGTGATCTTTTCAACTTAACGTTTAGGTTCAGTATGCCATTCGGTGATCGTTCACAGTTCACCCTCGCGACCACTGACACTTCACTGAAAAGTTGCCATCCAGTCGCCATAAGTCTAATTCATTTTTTGTCCAACCGTCGGGGCACGATCAAATCCACTTCCTGTGGGGCTGCTTCAACGCAAATTGTCTATCTCTTCTTCCAGCACCAGGATCTTCTCGTCAGTCCTGAGGATGCGTGCATTAAATGTTACCAGGTCGAGTGGTCTTAAGTAGCAACCAAACCTCCACCGGAGATTCTTAGCACCCCCTGCCCCGCTGTTACCATGGACGCCACCGTAGCCAGGAATACTCGTAGCACGTCGCCGAGTACTGGGAGCCGTTTATTTGTGTCGTTCTCATGGGGAGGATGTTTGCCATATTGGCCACGCTTGGGGAGCAAGTTTGCAATCGCAGTTTTTTATTGTACAGTTGCTGTTATAAGAAAATGCTCCTACCCATCTCCTGCCTGTTTCCCTCTAGCAACTCCTACGACACCCACGGAAAGATGTGCTGGCTGGCACGGCTGTTCCCATAACACTGCACTATTAATTTATGCCTTAACATAAGGTACATTATAAGTTACTAAACATAACTCTTGTTGATCTTTTGTTAAACTTCATGGTACTTTCTTATTAATGTCCTCCATAGCGAATTTCAGTCACGGAGGCCAGTCTTAACGGAGATTATTGACCTGCGCAGGTCAGGATTAAGATGCCCGAGTGTATGCGCAAGCACAGGTGCACTCTCTATTCCATCACTCTCATAGTCCGACGGGACGGTAAACCGACTCAACAGGACTGAGATCAGGCGCAGGAACTACAGCTTTACGTGCTTTCTGAGGCACGGAGGTGAAAACACTGTCAACTTTCTGAATCTGGTCTACTACTGAGAATTTCTTGACAGAAAAAACCAATAACAGATTTTGGCCCGACTTGGGATTCGAACCAAGGACCTCATGATCAGTACCGCGTTTATGACAATTAGATCAACAAGACAGTTACTTTTGCAGTCAGGTTTACCAGTTTTTCATTACATTGCTATTGAAGTTACACAAGTAGATAGATATGTCTTTCAACGCAATCCGATGTTACCGTTAATATGGTCAATAATTGATTATAATTTTTATAACAATGAAAAAAGTATAATAAAAGCTTGTAATAAAATAATTCAATAGCAAATTCATTGCCTTCGCAGTCTACTTTCCATAAATTAACAAAAACTTTACCGAATAAGTGATTGTTAAACGCAAAAAGTGTGTAAACATCACCACAAAAATTAATAGGAATTCTTTTGTAGCCTGTAAATAAATTACACGTACGTATTTCAATACCGTTTCGAATGAAGGGCGACGGTGCAAAACCTTGGAGAAAGGTGGACTCTTTTAATAAGGGCGATCGTCGAACGGACTTATTTAAAGTCGCAATAAAAGGAATTTCTTAATGATGCTGACGCCGATATTAATATTGGTCGAAGTCGTCCAGCGGGCTCTTCGGTTAAATGTAGTTATAAATTACGTTTTTGGTGGTGACTTGAACTTTGTAAGCGCGTGCTCGCCATGCCTGTCCCATTTCTGTCAAACAAAAAATCTTTCTTTATATGCGCTAAATCTACAAAGAAAGGTTGTTAAAATAATATATTTTTCAATCATTAAATACTTATATTCGTATGTTAATACAAAATGTTTTAAAGCTATAAGGTATTCTATCTAAGTTCATGTGAGTAACAACGTTTTATTAAGTAGATTTCGTGGTTTGGAGTGACTTTTGGCCGTGAACTGCGGTGTCTGCTTGCCATCAGGTGAAGTGCAGGCCCATTGTCACCCTAATGCTAGAAATTTAACTAGGTGGCATGAATTACATTCTGTCTAGGTGTTCGTCTGTTTGGGTATCACCCTGATACCTATTTCTGTTGCTAAATAGCAGTACCTACATTGCTATGTTCTGGTCTGAAGGTCATAGAGCCAGTATTATTACAGGTTGTAAGGCATTCGATCGTAGTCTTTCGAGGTGACAATAAATCTGTAGCCTCCCTGGTTTGAAGTTTGCTGCAGGAGTCCTTGGAATACAGTAGCCACATAATATGCTGAAGAATTATGTGAAAAGTAATTTAATCAGCATTACCTTATTCAGAAACCTAAAACTCCAAAGATAGAACACATTAAAGGTGTCGATTTGTTTATCTGAGCAAAATAATTTTCGATATGTTTAATATAACGGATTTCCGCAAAATTACGTATTATATTTTGCGGTAATTATTAATATATTATTTTTAAAATGAAATCCATTTTATGCTTTATTAATTTCTAATTTTTTTATTTAAATAATATTTATTACTATACTAAAAATAATTAAAATTATAATATTTACAATTAATACTAATTATACACAATATAAAAAAAGAAACTATAATATAGAAAAACTAACACTAAAAATTTAAATAGTCAAAAATCCTGCTCCCCGTGGTATAGTGCCAAGAACGCTGGCTGCGTTTCCTCGCTGAATAGCTATACTTACCCTTTGAGCGAGGAAAGAACCAGCCCTTTTATCACCAGCAGCGACAACCAGCCATGGATACAGTTCCTTTAGGAACTTCACTGAACGTGGACCCCACGGACCGATAGTCTCTACAGCAAATGGTACAAATATGTAGTCATTTCTCAAAGACTCATATTTGCGCCATTTACTAAATTCGACTGCCTCTGATGCCGCCCCGGCTCTTAAAGAGATACCCTTGAGATGAGAGGCCGCCAAAGTGTCAACGCAAGTATCATCCCACACTAGGGCTTTACCTCTCTCCCAAGGGACCAAAGTCATACCGTCGGGTCTCCTGCCATCGTCTCTAAATATCCCGCAAGGCTCTGAAACCGAGGGGATATTTATGGAGACGAGAGCCCTTCGGATGATATCGTTGAAAGAACCGTGACGGGAAAACCTACCTGCACTTTTCTTGCGTGAAAGTCCGTCCTTTTATGCTAATATTGAAATGTTAAATTTTCATTTAAATGGTGGAACAATAGTAATAGGGTAAGTAAAACACGGACAACTAAAATGGTCATTATATTAGGCGTAGGAATAGGAAGTCGACAGAAATGGAAAAGGAAAGCGTATCAGCTGCATGAGGTATTGCGATTACAAATCCACTTAATGGGTGTAGCGATTTATGGTAAATTCTTCCAATTTAAGAATTTAATAATAATCTGGCCAGCACTTTTTAAAAGCGAATAAAGAAGAAGAATAAAGATAATAAAAGGTAATAAATGCCCATAAGCAGAGTATTGTTCTTATTGTCACATTCATAGAGTTGCTGATGTATGTCACATTTTTTATGAAGAGGTTTAATGAAGTGCAAAGCATGTAAACCTTATATTGTATACGACGCTGAAGGTAGAACATATGATAGAATTATGGACGATAGATTCATTGATTAAACACACTGCCGAGTTGAAAGGAAGTGCCCGGTCGACCTTACATTCGTGTTACCAATACCATATCAATTTAATGCATGAATCAGGTTTGTTTCCTGTCATTATTGCATCAATACTGCACTGCGTAGTGTACAGTTTGAATCAGTTATTCGATTGCTCTATTTTTGTTGTAAACACTTTATTTAGAAGTACCCGGTTGACTGAGCTTTGCTCGGTATTTTTTGCTCGGTGTTTTTTAATTCGTGTGTTTTGGAAATTATATTTAGATACAAATTACATACTGATGAAATACGAATAATATTTTTTGATCTTAGCGACATAATAGAAAAAACTGAACTGGTTATTTGAATAAAAAATTTAAATTTTCATGTTTTTAAAAAAATACTAAAAAAAAGGGCTCGAAAAAATAAATTTTCTCAAAAAAAGAAAGGAACTTGAAAAAAAAAATTTAAAAAAAGTCGATCTTTCGGCCTGGGCTCGAACCATGGTGTTACGATTTTGTGACCGCCCAATATACCAATTAAGCTATTTATAATCATTAATAAACTGTCAAAATTTACCTTCTTATTCTAACGATATTGTAGCAGTTTTTCATTGCCTAAAACACGGACAAAAAAGACATTTTCTAAAAATAAATCCTAGCTAGATCGATTTATTGCCCCCCGAAACTCCCCACACACAAAATTTTATGAAAATCGTTGGAGCCGTTTCCGAGATTTCGATTATATATATATATATATATATATATATATATATATATATATATATATATATATATATATATATATATATATATAACAAGATTTGCTCTGTTGTAAAGATTATTAGGATAAGCGAAATACAATTTATAATATATATTAATATTCAAGACAATATTTAACATTATTTGTTGAAAATTACGTTTCGATTCATTTCTTTTAACGTAGTATAAATATTATACTATATTTATTGTGATTTGCATTGATGATTTTTACATACATAAACATTACATAAACACTCATGCCTGTCACCCAGAGGGGTAGGCAGAGACTACAGACTTATATAGACTTATTAGACCTATTACCTACGCATACATGTTCGTCGGTTAAAGGTACTCCTAATTTGGCCCATTTTGAATACATCGCCAATTTCCGACTCTGCCGTTCACATCTGCCACATAAATTTGCTTTGTCACTCTTTCCTCATTCATACTTTCCACATGACCAAATCACCGAAGCATTCCCTTCTTAATCCTGGTCACAACATCATCTTGCAAACCTCACTCTTCTCTTATCACACAATTTCTCACCCTGCCACTCAGATTAAGCCCTAACATACTCCTTAACGACCACTGATTTGTTTATAATAAAATATACAAAAATCTATTTGTTTTTGTGAATAGTAGCATTATAGAACGAGTAGTAATTTGACTTTCATAACAACGATTTGTTCATTGAGATTGTAGAAGGGAATAATTAGAAATCGTTTTACCGAGATGGATGATTGTGATAAGCTTTATATTGTACAGTGGTGCTCATTGGGCAGTATCGGTAGCTCATGAATGGCACACCCAGGTCATTAAGACACCATTGAACGTTTAAAATATACTTTGTGTAACAATAGACCTGGTTTAATAGCCGTCGGGTACAACTCGAGAATAGGCTTCGTTCATTTTGCAATATTGAGTGGCGGCGGTAATTAGAGCTGCGTCCGGGCTGTTACAGCATCCTGATTCTAACGAATAGATACTTTTACCGTACAGAACGTAATATTATCACATTTATTGTAAATTTGAAGTAAACTTTACTGTAATATATGTAAGAGTTATAGTCGATCGTGATGCTAAATCATTTTACAATTTTAAATTTGTAAGTTGTCTATTAGGTTTAGAAGGTATAGAATGTCGTAAAGCTAAGCAAAGTACAGGGTAAATTATGCCCTACATGCATCTACTTAAAACTCTTGAACATACGGCAAGTGAGCTACATAAGTACTTTTAATACGGAACCCAAGATCGATATGGTCCTTTAGATACTGTGCGAGTTTCGTAAGGGAGTGCTATCGCATCGAATTGATATAGTCTAATTATAAGGTATGGTAGTAGAGCGAAACGTGTGCATTGAAATCAATTGCTGTTTTTTTTTCATTTTTGTTTATATTATTACAAAAAAATCAAGTTGAGCGAAGACTTCGAAAATGTTACAAATATTTTAAAAAACTTGACCACATACATAAACTAATTCACTAATATACATTCATGTAAAGTATGTATTTATTTCGCCGCGGATAACCACCAACCCTAATACGTTTCAATTAACAACTTACCTATATACGGGCAAATTAATTTTGGCTGCATTGCATTGCAACTGGAGGTTGCTGCGAGGTCACACCTCTCGCTCGATCATCTGGATTCGAGAGCAATAAAAGATTTCTTTTTATTGTAGCAGTTTGTTGCGAGAGGAAACAGTGAATTATGTATACATCTGTTTTATTGATATTTTATTATAACGTAATCCTTTTCATAATACCAAAAGAAACATTGAGTGGAATTGCATGACGGGCAGTCATTTATGCCTTGTGTTTTCACCGTGTAACAACAAATGTAGCCATGAACGCACTGTATATTCATATTTAAACGAGAATAAGCATTTTATTCAGTTACTTTTCCGTATAAAACTTGTGCCCTGAGGTGATGTTAATGCATTGGGGTGTAGGCAGTAAGATGTCACGTCGCGAGGCGACACTAACGAACTGCGAGCTCCATTTAAGGAGTATATGTTATGTTGTCTTTTGACATTATTAAGGCGAGTGTCAAGCTGGACGTAGGGCGAATTTCGACATTACGGAAGCTCTTGTCCAAGCAATGTGAGCAGTTAAGCCGGCAAAAAATATTCAAGAAGGGAAAAATATAAAAACATAATATGTTCTTTTACATACATACATACATAAACACTCACGCCTGTCACCCAGAGGGGTAGGCAGAGACTACGGACTTCCATTTGGCACGATCCTGACATACCTCTTTCGCCTCCTTTACATCCATATATCTACGCATACATGCTCGTCGGTTAAGGGTACTTCTAACGTGGCCCATTTTCAAAATATCGCCAATTTGGTCGATAAACTTTTTTCTAGGGTGTTCCTTCCCGACTCGGCCGTTCACATCTGCCATATAAATTTGCTTTGTCACTCTTCTTATATGTTCTTTTATGTTATTTTTATGGTTCCTCCAATAATTCTAAGTTTAATTTGTCTGCACTTGTATAAAGACAAATTTACTCAGTGAAATCTTGAAGTAGTAATTTGTAACAAACACTAAAATTCATATGACCTAGAAAATTACAGTCTCAATTTTTAAAGATCTTTCGGTACAAGAGGAGGAATAGATATCGAGGATAGAGGTCAGAACCTCAGAGCAATTTTGTGATCTAGAATAGAATCATTTTCATTCGATGTAGATTACAAGACTACAATATTGAAAGTTGTTTAAGTTTTACCACTGGTTAGAAAAAGAAACTCTTGAGAAGAACAGAACCAGCAAAAACCTAGAGGGACCTTTTTAACATATTAATTTACAATGTAATATTTTAAACAATTACGTATGAAAATGTATAGAGACAATACAGTAGCCGTCACTTCATTCCCAGGGATTATTATTATCAATCGTGTACTTTTTAGTAGTATTATAACTCTTTTGAAACACTTTTTGCTGAATAAAAATTTTTAACGTTTTGGTAGATAGGTCCTGCAAATTTTCTGGGATTTTGTTGTAAAAGCGTATACATTGCCCCATGAAGAAATTACTGACTCTTTGGTCAAGTAACTAGTATAACAAGCGTGTACCTGTATTCACAGAATGTACATCACTATTTTTATTAAAACTATGTTTTTGTGTACATTCAATAAATTTTCGTATATATTCTGCGAGGTCAAAGTTAATATTATATTCTCGGATCTAGGTTATAAACTCTTATCTCCAATGGCGCCATTGAAGCTATAGCTCTAATCAACTGTAATTCCGAAAAAAAAAACAGTGGATTCAACAAGACTCAGCTCCACCCCAAGTACACGGATATTCACTGGTTTAACATTTGGTGTATAAATTTAATTAATTTAATTTTATTACCGTTTAAAAACAATCTGTGATCTAATAAGATCTAATAAATGGAGTGATCTTATATTTCAGCTAATTTTATAGCGTAGTTTTTCATGTAAACACCTGAATCCTATTACGTTAAATATATATTATATCCACATTTAGGTGATGAGGCAGCATTACCAGTACTAACTTGTCAGCACATCACCTGTCCCGACGTGGTTAGTATGGATAATGTTTCATAATCATTAACGTTATTATTTAGCAGGCTAGAATAAGTTTTGAAAAGTTCCTCATTCCTATTAGCCTGTAAACAGTCCACGACTGGACCGTAGTCCTTCCTATGAGGGGAAAGAATTTCTTATAATGATGTTCGGCAGGCGGGTAACAGTGATCGCAGTAAGCAGTCGTCTCACTATGTTTATCTGGGTGTTTAATATAACAAATATTAGGTCATCATTTATTTCTTGGAAATGCATCAGGAGGTTAATTGTTAAAAATAATAATAGTGTAAGAGCGGATGTTCATCTTGCTCTCCTGCTCACTCAATCGGTCATTATCAACAATAAAACAACGTACTGCACTATATACATTCAGTATTGAGCAATTACAGTTCGACTATACCGTAATATGTCCCAGTCACAATTACGCAGTAGTAATGCTAGAGTAATGTAACGTGAGGGACGTAACTACATGATAACACCAAAATATGCAAACCGACAGCAACACTACCTATTTCAATGTAACATAGAGCAGTATTTCAGCAAAACGATCTTCCTTGCTATATAGGACAGAATTTACTATAAAGGACAGAATCACGATACCACGAACCATTAGCACTCGTAGAATAATTTAGGCGAAATCTCCCGCGTACTTTTTTTTGCGCCCAGAAGCAAAGAAGGGCTACACTCCGGAAAGCGGTGGTAGGGAGGTGGTGAATGCTCAAATCATACCACACAGCCGTCTGTGTGGTTATGTGGGATTTCTACCCACTACACACCACCTGTGAGACTGGCTTTAACTTGGTAAGGTCTTTTAGCCGTATCGGAAGTGACCTCCCCTTGGGGAAAGGGGAGCGTACGGCGTCTACAGTGAACTTTATACTGCACTAACGAGTTAGGGCTTCCCGATATACCCCCTATTCTAACGCTCCACCATCGATAGACACTCCGCTAGAGTAATGTAACCTCTCGCTCACTCTCTATCCTCTTTTTGTTATCTTTGTATTTTATTCAGTTTTAATATAGCAACACTAGATCGGTCTCTTCCGCTGTAATATTTGTCGTAATCGTATCGTTTGTAACGTGCTCCCGCAGGCATTTATTTAATATCTGGTATGTATGTCGCAGTAAGGTGTTTGAAGCCGTGATATAGTTATATCCCTAGGGATATAACTATATACCTTAATATAGTTATATGCAAGTGTTTCCTATCTGTCTTACTAGGAATATAACTATGATACGAGCACTATCTAGTAAAATAACTATCTTGCTAGACTAATTTAGGGATATACCCCAAAACCATTATGGAAATGGGAGGAGGCCATTGTCCAGCGTTGTGACGTATATAGGCTTATAATGTTGCTTTCGCTTTCGAAATACAAGATAGTAACTCTGTAATCGATGGTAAAACCTATGGGAGTATACAAGACCTTCCCATAAACCACTCCTTACAATACTCACGGGATGAGAGGGGGTGATAGTTCCCCCGACAACGTCACATTGTTCTAAAGATAATCACATTATTCCAAAACAAAGTTTTTGGGAGAATCGAAAAAACTCAGTTTTATATAAGAATATAGTACAAGACTACTTATTATTATTACTATTCAGATCGTTAGGTCGTTAAATTAGTATCAAAAATTATTTTAAACCATGTGCATTCATTATACCTGTTAATACATTGCATACAACCTCATTTAGTCGAGTTCATTTTGACGCTGGCATTTAATGGTTAATAAAGGTTTTTAATTGTTTTTAACAAATTCTAATGTAATAAATAATGTGCATTAGAGGTCTTTTTGCTTTTTGCTTTACTTACTGCTCCTGAAAGCGTAAGTATTAATCGAAGTGTGGTATCAGCGAAGATTGACTCAATTTTATGACACTGACAATTCCTTGACCCAAACATTGTCCCAGAATTTTTTAGTTGTTTTTTGTTTAAGTACTACGCGGATGGAATTGCGGGCTTAAAGCTAGTTTAAATAAATTTTGTAAAATAAGACTATGAAAAGAAATGACTGATATCGCAAAAAACTTTTTTACAATTTTTTTTTTCAGTATACGGTGCCCTAAAACCACATTGTACATTTTGCTCTTAAGTTAGTCTGACCCTTGTTAAAATGAGTTCGCGATTTGCAGTTAACACAGTTAATCCTGCGTCAATTTTTGCCGTTATATTACAATAAAGCAGTGTTCTTGTGATTACATAGTATTTTATTTTATTTATTTCATTAAAGTTACTTATAAGGTTATTCGCTCAATTAAAGATATAACTAGGAAAAATAAAATGTAATGAAGGAAGTAGCTTGTCTTTAAAAAAGAACTAAACCATTAAAAACCCTGTTTGTGTAGCGTACACAAAACCTGTTTCCAAATTATTTTACGACCTATATATTTACAGCTAAAGTAAGCTGAGAGCATTTACTAGTAACTTTTAAAGTTAAGATTGATGAGATGAAGTTGCCGCTTGACTGGAATATAATAATAGTGTCTATGATAACGCATTGTTTGATAATCCATCCATTAAAGATTAATTTAGTGGGGGACCAAGGGCTAATAAGAGCTATCAAAAAGGCAATTAATAAATTTTAAGTTACTCCTCAACTCTAGTCTCTTGTTATTTTCATTGCTGATTTTGCCAACGTCTGATGTTCATAACGTGATCGAGCATTATCATGAAGAAGCAATGAAAGGAGGTAAATTTGTGAGGTCAAAGTTTTAAAAACGCTAAATCCAAAAACGCTCAATTCTTTCATCAGTGTACTACTTTATTGATATTGCATGTCATTTGCAAAGAATCATTTCACAAACAATTCAATTTTGACCTGAAAATTTTTTAACGTGTCTAATGATGTAAAATATCTTATAAAATTGCCTTTGTTATGCTTATTTCGTATCGCATAATTGAATTCTCCAATAAAGCCAGGAAAAAAGTAATATTACTATATTTATCATTCTCAATAGACTTTTGGAGGACGGAACGCGTTTTAAAGTGACTTAAAAGCCCAGAAGCCATGCCAATATATATATATATATATATATATATATATATATATATATATATATATATATATATTAAAAAAAACGTATTTACACATTTCGTTTTACAAACCATTCGCAGACTACAAAAATCTTAGTAATTTGTCATGTAGTTTACGAATGTTTAAAATAACTAATTGTTTTATGATTAGATATGATTTTTTGTGGTTTTATACTATGGTGTGGAAAGTTATTTTTCTTTCCATACCATATTATACCATAGTGTACAGTTGACAGGTTATAACCTGAAAAACTTATTTATTTTACATTGAGCTATTATGTACTACGTACTAGAGGCGACACTGCATTCAGCTACTCTGTTCCACTCAACTGCGGTGCATATACCGCACTTTAATCAGTCACTCGCTAGAGGCGCTTATGGAGTTGTCACGTTGTGTTGATTTAAAAAATCTCTTGATAAAAATATGCCGTCGTGTGTACTTAGATATTGCACAAATAATTCAAGAAATGTCAGTAAAAACCAAGGAATTACTTTTCATCGGTTAATAAGATACTTAATCAACAAAAAAGTATTATGTATTAATAATAAAACAAATTATTCCTAAGACGCCATCTCTTGTCAGGGAATATAGATTATGAAATTAATATGTTCAGATGCGACATTTCTGTGGGTACTTAATTATAGGACGAATATATTATTATTATAGACATTTTTGTGGAGACATATATAAGTTAATATAATTTGGCAAAAATTTTCATGTTTAAATCTGTTTATTTTTCTTTTATTTTATTTTTAGGTTTCCAAATCAAAGTCAAAGTGGTATAAATTCGTCCATTTTTGACTCTCGCGGGTCCAGCATTTATGAACGACTTTTATTCTAATTTAAATAAATATATTTGTAATTTAAATGTTACGTTAATAAGTTTTGTTAAACATACATTTAGTATGTTTTTTGTATTTGACTTAGATACCTTTTAAAATATTCAGATAAAAATATCATTAAAATGTAATTGTGATATAATATCATGTAATATTATATTAAATAAGCAAATACAATATACAAAATAAATGACAAAATTTAAATATTGTTCTTGATATAATTTACCTATTTAACAATACAATCTACTATTACCTACGGGTCATTCTACCTATGTTTATTCTATGATAAAAAAAACAACCGCGCAAACACAGATTAGTGCACATTTTTTGTTTGAGATAGCTGTTCTAGTACGTAAGTACATATTACTTCAATGTTATTTTATGGCATTTTCCCTGGCCTCTAAATAAAAGGATGATAATTTGTTATGTTTTTATAAACAATAATTGATTTTATGTAACAGTAGTTGTAGGTAGACGCGACCTGTAAAACGAATCAAGTGACAGGTCAATCAATGTATGGAAAGTGGGCATACTTATTTGTAAAGCTGTAAAATGTAAGGTATTTTTTATACATATTTTAATTTTATTTAAAATATACATAAAAATGGATATGTTTGAGATAGATAGATAAATAAGTAGAGTACTAAATCATAAATTAATATATAATAAGAACAGTGGCAAAGCTAGAGCTCCAAACTAGGGCAAGCCCAAGATATAAATTGATAAAAATTTAGATTGTTGATTTTAGCTTTATAAAAATACACCAATCTTGATCTGTCTCCACTCTTCAGTTTCATATTCAGTGCTGTCAAGGACGTGTTGAACAAATCACACAGAAAGCATAGTACTGATAGATAGATAGTATTACATATCAGTAATTGCATAGCTTCGGTGACTTTGAAGAAAGCCGTTTGGGTTTGTTTGAACGAAAGAAAAAGATATTTATATATAATACAATACGTGAACTAAAGTAAAACATTATCAAAGTACAAACAATGTACAAAATTAAAAAAAATTATTTACATGAAAGATTTAATTACGTCCACGTAAAATGTTGGTGAACGTCTTAATTATACCAATAACTGTTTTTTAATTGCGATAATTGACAAGTCTGAAATACACTCTTGACCTTGTGTATTATCTCAACAAAGTTTAAAGATTTTACCTTTTTCTCTCCGATTAGCACTTTAACACACTTCAATTCATCACAAGGAACACTATTATCCTCCATTTTCACAAAAAATCTTTTAAAAGGCATAAATTTTTAACTCGCAATATTAAAATCGCTTACGTTAAACACACAAAGTAAATAAACATTGAAATGTGAAATGAACTTGCAAACGTATTGCCCGCGCGCCTTTGCTCTCGACAACTTCATTCTTAAAGCCTAGCCTTAACTCTCTCCACTAATTGCTATATATACAATCGTAGTTATATTTCATTATAGAATATTTTGCCATAGGTTAGAAAGAGAGCGATCGTCTTCTCGAAAGCCCCTTAAAAAGCCCACGCGAGCGAGGGATACAACTAATCGCTCTATTAAAACTCATTTTTTATGATAGCCACTCTCCAACGCTATGGTCCACCTGTGTCGAACAGTGGAGTGTGCGGGAAATTTGAAATAGTTTGAAGCAGTTTACGAGTTATTTTATTACTTGATATTATTGATTGATATTATTAATTGATTCAGTTCGATAAGGCAAGTCCGGCTTTTCGGCTTCTATAGAGGCTTCGTCACTGAATAAGAACTATTTTTGTTATTTTATTTTGCATTTTCCCTTGTAGGCTCTATTTGCCCAAGCTCCCCTAATCATGATTGGGTAACTGTTGTTAACGCCTTTGTTAAATAATGTCATTTAAATAGCGCATATGGTAAACATCAATTTCAAACATATTTTCATTTATGTAAGTCTGCAAGGTATCCACTACGATACATTTTCTCGTCCGGTAAACCTTAACCCTTAAATGCACATTGTTGCCTATTGTCTACAAACACTTTGAGCGGAATTTAAAAAAATAAAAGAAACGCTTTGCTCTCTGGACGCATCCGAAACGTGACCTTTGCCATCTATAAATAAAAAATAAACGTGACGTCAAATGGATTTTGCCAAGAATTTGAACCTTAGAGTAATTACAAACATATTTGAACACAGTAACGATTTTCATCTACCAATGTGACATGCTTTTTAAGAATTACAAATATAAAAATAAGTCTGTCGTTATTTTGCACGTAAATTTGTTGTTGTTTTAAACAAGTCACCTGAAAATGTAAGTAGGTATACAACCGGTGCGTGTTGCTAGTTATGAACAGATCAGAGAAATTTTGTTCATCATTCATTGTTTACAGTCTATCAATAGCCAACTATGGACCTAGAAAAAAGGGCGGACAGGGTTACGCTAAGAAACAATTGACCCATCGCAATGGCGGGCGTTTAACTATGTGTGAGTAACTACGAGAGCGCGGTTTGGAGCATAATGGCGGGCGATAGACTTACTATGGTGTGCACGTGTGCATGCCGGCTTGTTTGTTTTAGCGAACTGACTTACTATGGGTGCGTCAGTATTTGTTTTAGGAGACGGCGTCCGACCTTTTTTCTAAGTCCATGTAGCCAACTGGTGAATATAGGCCTTATAGAAAAAAATACGATAGAAAGATAAGGGCAGACTTAATCGCACTCGTTTTGTATTATATCTCAATTTGATGTGTCTTTCAACTAATAAAATATACATTGTACTTCAATTTTTTTATATAATAAGGGTGACAAACGAGCACACAGTCCACCTGATGGTAATGGTAAGTGGATGCTGTGGCCCATAGAAATATACATTTATCCTCGATTAAGAATTAAAACGCAGCTACGTTGTCACCCCTGGGAACTAAGATGGAATGCCACGTTTCCAGAATAAAAAAGGGTTTCTGGATCTCTACACTCACCATACGAAATACAGCAACACTAAGCTGCTATTTACGCTAATATTTAATGAGAACGTGGTCCTTCCCTGGTCAAGCCGACCCATTCGTGCTGCAACCATAATATAGCTGCAGCGTGGCTCTATCATGTACCAAAATCTTCACTTGGTCTGCAAGTTTTTGTCGAACGGAGTAAATTTTAAAATATTTAAGTCTTCTCACACGATGTACGAGTGTGTTTAGGATGTTACGACGTTTATATGTAAGAACACTTATGCCGGCTTGTGGTGGCATTTAATGAGATGGGAATTCGTGTATAAAAAGTCCACGAATCTAGTCCACAAATCACGAATAGGTATTAGAGGAATAATCCACAAAATCGGCTGTGAGGTCTTTACGTTGACAGATGATATTACGGAGATAATCGCGAAACTCTAATAAATAGGAAGTGCTTAAAACAAGTAATGTCTCAGCTAGGTCTCGATTAAAAGCATCACGAGTTAATTAAAACAACGTTTACCGAGTAAATTGTTTATTGAATAATAATTGTTGAATGAAACTACCTTATGTTATAGCGATCATCGCTATTTGTTGATGGTGCTGTAGGCGGTTGCAGATTATATGTTGTCTTTCTGATTAAAATTACTTTTACGGATTTTAACGCATTTAATTTCTTATATTAATTATTTATATTTAATTTTAATATCCTAATAATAATAAATAACAATTACAAAACTGATGGTACTCCGGGTTAAAAATAACATCGGGACGTCAGTCACCGCAGTCCCCCGTAACTATGTTTGCTTAAAAGCGCCCGAAACGTTCGGAATTAACAAAGTAAAAACGCTATTAAAATCGTATTTTTTCTTTTTTCCATGTGTATTATTCACGTAAATTTACGAAATCATTATAAAAATATATGATGCAGCTATATTATGGTTGTATCAGAAATGGATTGGCTCAACTGGGGTAAGGCCACGCTCTCTTAGAATGCCAGCGTAAAATAACGGCTTAATGCTGCTGTGTTTTGTATGTTGAGTAGAAAACCGGAGACCTTTTTTACTGGAAACGAAGCACTCAATCTTAGTCCAACGTATGTGGTGACAACGCACCTATATTTTGATTCTCTGATCTAGTCGACAGCATCCACTTTCCATCAAGTGGGCTGTGTGCTCGTTAGTCACCCTGTATTTATAAAAATGCATACTTAAAATATTTAGGTATATTAATATTAATTTCTGTAGACCGGTGCTAAGTAACTAATTAAAATTTAAAATTACATGACTTGATTACGCCTACGATGATATGCAGTACAACTAAGCTTGTTTTTCGATTATTCACCAATAACAATCCTAAAAATTAATTGATCATGCTATAAGATATCGATTAATAATAGACGACCACGACATTGTTGCAAACAAAGACAGAATAGCAAGTTACAGGTATGTAAAAATTTAAAAGGCATGAACTTAGGTTCTGTTTATTTCAAATTTCAACTTATAAGATTATATTTTTCTTACTTTTCTTTTTTTCTGATTTTCAAGGATTTAATATTTACTAAATCATTAGTATGCTTAGCTGTACCACTAATTGGCTTATGACGTTATTTAAATATTTTCATCATCACATCTAATGTCATGCTAAATGTGGGTATTTTTAATAGTGCCGGAATTAGTTATAAAACTTAAATCACTACATAATTATCATTACAGCTTATCACAAAACCCACGGCTGAAAATATCCGAAGAATACCACAAAGGGCGATTCTAAGTTATCCTCATTCACCGAAATCCTGCATGTTTGATGAGGATCTAACTGCATGTAGTGGGGGATCTGAAGCGTGAAAATCTTAAGGTTGTTAGTTTTTCAAGCTGTATAGCCAGACCACTGCTACTTCAGGCGACTAATCCGTTGGGATATGTCATTTACTCTTGCTTGAATGTGGATATCCTCGTTACGGGTTTTATCATGCCGAGAAACTACGAGCATTATCACCTTGTTCCTAACTAACTAAAAAAATTTAACCTTTTTCATATGGCAAGGACCACTTTTAAGTTCCGTTCTGTTCGGTGCCGGTATTGATAACACGTATTTGTACAGTTTACACTATTCTGTTAAGTTTTTTTTTTAATTTTGAATATTCGGCAAAAACGAATAAAAGTAACTTTTTTGTTTTAATTTTGTTTGTCAATAGTAACTTTTTCAAATTTATATGAATCATTTGATTACTATCGCACCTGATGGTAAGTGGTGATGCAGCTGTAGATGGTAATTCACTCTTATTTTAAAGATTTCGGCATTGAAATCAGATGAAAAGAAAGGTTGTAGCGAATTATTCAAATACTTTGCCAGGCGCGGTATGAACGACGAAGAAAACTGTTTGTTTCAAGTGCGGAATGTCGGCAACAAGATGTTTGAGATCCACTGGGCATCCGATGGTGCAATGGTGGCATTTTGTTGAATCTACCACTGCTTAAAACTATATTCATGATGCAGGAGAAAATCGTACTGTGGAAATCCACTCACTGTGGACATAACATTTTTCCGAAACAAAAGAATTTTGTTTTTTAAATAACGTTATTTTAATCCAGTACAAAAAAAAATCAAATACTGTCTATAGCAAATTAAACTTATTAATCCTATTATTGTAGTAAGAGTAACATACTATATTTAATTTAAAAAGAACTCTGGGATTATTTTTAATTAAGTAGCTTTATGAATGAACTAAGTGCACACCATGGAATAATTGTCGGTTTAGACAAGTTTGCTAATGCTCTAACCACGCAAAGCTAATTACTGAAGAAAAATGAGGATCACACGTTGTTACATCGCCATAACGCTATGTCTCCGCCCGAGGGGATTGTTGACGTGATGATTACATTTAATTGAAACTTGACCTCCGCTTTTCAAGAGGTGAACCTGTATTTCATTTGTAGTTACGATAATTATATAGCTAGCCACCTGGTAATAAAATACATTACATTACAACAAGCATTCCTTAAGATATTCAATTTATAACTGTGTTCACGTCTAATGGATTTAAATAAAGGTAATAGATGGAGAATTGGTAAGGGGAATACGTATTGGACAAGGCCTCAATATCCAGTATATAACACACACACACACACACACACACACACACACACACACACACACACACACACACACACACACACACAAAAAACACAAGCACACACACCATATATATACATATATATATATATATATATATATATATACTAGCTTGCCAGGCAGACGTTGTTCTGCCCTTTTCGACGACCCTTTGACATGTCCTATTAAAAATCCTTAAATTCGCAAAAAAATTGTGGGTCACTCATGGGCAAAAAGCTATCCTATCTCTAAGTTGGCCAAACTGCACACGGTGTGCAAATTTGTTTAAAATCGGTTAAGTAGTTTAGGAGTCTATCGCGGACAAACAACGTGACACGTAATTTATATATATTAAGATATATATGACACGAGTATTTAGGATTTTTTTTTAACTTTAATTTTGGTTAGAGGTAAGGTTTTTCTTGCTAATATTTTGAGTGAGCCGTATGAACTTTTTTAAATGCGAGATTTGTTACTAGAAATGAGAACTTTTTATATAATTACGAGTATAAGGATGTTGTTGTAGGGGGGCGTTCCCCAGACGATTTTAATGAACATTTATATGAAATATGTTTGGTATTAGTTAACTACAATGATAGGAACCTACAAGATTATTTGAGATGATACGTTCAGCTACACACAGATAATGTCCTCCAGACCGAATTTCGGTCACGGCGTTCTGCCTCAACGGAGACTTGCCATCGGCGCAGGTCAGGATTATAGTGCCCAAGTGTTTGCGCAAACACAGGTGCACTATCTATTCGCCCACTCTCATAATCCGATGGGACGGTAAGCCGACACGACCGGAGAGAGATGAGGCACAGGATCAACGACTTTACGTGCTTTCCGAGGCACGGGGGTGAGACACCGCCAACTTCTTGACTCCGGGCAACTACTGAAAATTTTTTGACGGAAAAACTTAATAATTAATTTTTTGGCCCGACCTGGGATTGGAACCCAGGACCTCATGATCAGCAGTCGCTACTACAATAACTAGAACAACGAGGCAGTCATATAGCTCGGAGGACCGACAACCGATGGGGTAGAAAGGTTCTCGAGTGGCAGCCTCGTGCATTTCTTCTATCGGTAGAAGAAGTGCAGGGCATCCCCCCACTAGATGGAGTGACGACCTGATGAGACAAGCAGGATGTCAATAGATGCAGGTGGCTCAGGACCGTGCTTTGTGGCATTCCTTGAGGGAGGCCTATGTTCAGCAGTGGACTTGTGAAGGCCTGTCCAGTATGTCTACATGTATATGTATTTTTAATTTATCAGTACCATAATCAATAAAGCTTTTCCTCTTTCTGCTCTAACTGACGACTTCACGATATTATTGCGTTGTACTAATAATTTTTTTCTTTCTATTTACGACTTTACGATAAAAATATCTTTAAAGTGAGATGTCTCATGAATATAGAAAATTTTATTACCGCATGACATACAGCGCGATATACAGCGTGTTTTCTATTAAAAGCGTGCTAAGATATACCATTTCGGAATGTAGATGGAACGCGTGCCCCGCTCGTGAAAATTGGTGAATATCGCCGGACGTATAAGTTTATTTCCTTCACTACTAGTACTATTATGTAAATATTACTGTTCTGTTAATAGGGGTTATAAATGTTTTATCGATATAGATAATACCGAAAATATAATTTATATGCAGTGTAATAATTATAAGCAGCGCTGACGGAAGTACTGAGTACTAACATTAATTAACCAGCTTGGTTGGCTGGTTTTCCTCCAATAGAGCTTCACATAAGCTTTGTAGACCTAGGTATATTATGATATTATCCTCGGTATTAATATGTTTTCTATAAATATTTTTTAATATTGTGATCATAAAATTTTTTAGTCTATTTTTAATTATATATTCTATCACTTGATGGATATATCTGACATCATACTTGTATGCCATAAGCAGGGCCATCTCACTTCCTACATAAGCTTAGAGCACCTCTAAAACGTTACTTACTCGAACAATTCACGCTTGCCGCCGGCAGATACTCCCGTAGCAGCCTACCAGCCGCAGATCATTAGAATGATTGATGCTGTGTTTGAATGCATAAATATGTGCCTACCGAGAGTACAACATTAGTTCAGTCACGATCCGGCATCGCACGTGTAATAGAATACAATGAGTGCCATCTTTAGAAAATAATCATAATTTTTTAATTAGCTAATAGAATGTAATCTTTCTTGGCTATCAAATTCACATTAGAAATATTTTTTTATAGAATAGGGTGACAAACGAGCACACAGTCCTCCTGATGGTAAGTGGATGCTGTGGCCCATAGGCATCTACATTTATCTTCAATTAAGAATCAAAAAATGGAGATGTGTTGCCACCCTTGAAGACTAAGATGGAATCTCGTATCCAGGTTCCCGATTCTCTACACTCACCATAAGAAATACAGCAGCATTAAGCTACTATTTTACGCTGCTGGTTTCTGTGAGAGCGTGGCCGAGTCGACCCATTCGTGCTACAACCATAATATACAGTGTGGCTCTACCACGTATAAATAATATTAATAATATTAAAAGAGAAATATTACGTGTGAACAAAAAAAAGTTAACAACGTTATAACAAGTTTTTGGCATAAGTGGTATTATATTACCTAAAATTATAAGGGAATGAATTGAAATTTGGTCTCCGGCTCTGATAAATTGCAAATAAAACAATTGTGTATGGTAAATTCAAATGGAAAATACTAGGACCAGCGACGAATGTATCACGCCTTCCAAGAGTGCGAATTGTTGTAAATTCTTCCTTTATTTTTGAATTTTTTTTAAAGAAAAAGTCGTTTGATATTTTAGAAGAGGATGTAGGTTAGATAAAACTTAGTAATGTATTGAACCTGAACCTGCCCTAGCAAACTTTTTTTCTCTATGGCCTAGATGTATGTAATGTGTAATGTATACAAATGTTTGCCCGAAGGAACACTAAGTATCATTATCATCTATATCGTAATTAAGTACTTAAGTCGCGCACACACACACACACATACACACATAAAAATTGTTGATTGTGGAGTTAATTGACAAACACGTACGTAAGATATACATGTATTTATATAATGACTAACGTTACAAAAACAGTCTTTCTAGGGAAACTGAGACTGAAACATTCATTGAAAAGTACCCACTGGAGTTTGAACTCGGGTTCAATATTTTTGGTTGGGTTTTTTACCATTAGTCACTCGTTCAGTAGACTCTTGTGCAGTTGAGGTTGCTTTGACTTTAAGGTGATACCTCGAAAATTCGGTGGTTTTTCGATTTCATATATTTTTTAAGTTTTATAGATTACAAACCAAAATTTTGGTATATGATTTTTGACTATGTGACCTTGGATTGCATAAAAAGAAAACAAGATATCATGTCATTTTCTTGATTGAAAAAAATTGCAATGTAGGCTCTAATTAGTTATGTTTCTCCATGATACCACAATATTTTTGGAATAAGTTCATGGAATTATTTTCAAGGTATAGTAAATAATCATATTCAAGTTCTCATAAACCATTTTTTTATCCATAAAGAAGTTTTGTTAAAAAAATGTTGTTTAGCGCTTACTTAGATTTCTTCCGAGCGAGTGCTCGGTATAGGTATCTCATAATTTGCGTATTATGAAGTCATTGCATCACTTTGACACTCCCTCAGTCGTCCGTGAGCTTCATCGACAAAGGAATAAGCCACGTCCACGAGAATTTTCAAGGCGTCCACTTAAGGAGAAAAGGTGGCAAATTCTTCCTTCGTCTTCTTCTTCAACAGCTCATAAAAATTGAATGTTGGATATGAGCCGCTCCCGTTAGACAGAATTTGCTTCAATCACTACGATTTGCAGGTAGATATGTGATCGCAGTATCATCATTCATTTCTGGTAATCGAATCATTCTAGTTCATTTGTACACATTTACCGTTACATTCGGATCGATCACTCAAATGGATCATTTTGGGCTCCAGTCCAGTTTTTAGTGTAGGGTACACTAAAAACAATTCATTCAGATCATTCGGAATCCGGTCTTTTTGACTCATTTATAATTCACACCAATCACGAGTTAAAAAGGTTCCGTCTATTGTTTGTGATTGGTTGTACCGGAACATTAAAAAACGGATGAATGGACAATCAATACTTTTAAGTGTACCATCTCAAACGAACGAATCATTCATGATTGATACATGTCTATCGCGTTCCTTTGACCCTGTTCCTCATGTCGGTCTGGGTATTTTGCGCTTTGCGTGAATGAAATAGTTATACCACTATGCACCAGAAGATGGAATTTTTCTGTCATTTCCCTCTTTAATAGCATAAGGTAAGTTAAAGTTACAGCTAATATACGGTTATCGAGCGATTTGTTTGCCGCACTGCGGACGGTGTGGGCGGACTGTTCATGTTTTAGAAATATTTCTCAGATATACAGGATTTCACGCGATGTTTTCCTTCACCTTTGAGCAAATGGTATAATAGCATTTAAAATTTCAATGACTGTGCGTGGTTAACTCCTGTACTACCATGGCTTTAGCCTTTACACCAGGTCAGTAAAACATTTATATGATAATATTCTCTTCCGCTTACCAGATGACTCGCATCCTTGTCGTTACTTTCCATCGCTGGTTTGAAAATTTACGTAATACTGGCGTAAACGAGATGATAATCTATCGGAAGCCTTGAGATCTTTCTAGATTTGCGTTGATTGCGTCTTATAACACCCGCCGGACGGAGTGATGATTTATTTTACATAATTATTTTTTATTAAGTTATAGAGCCACGCTATAGCTATATTATATACGAATAGGTCCGCTCGACCGGGGCAGGATCACGCTCTCACAGAATACCAGCGTAAAATGGCAGCGTAATGCTGCTGTGTTTCATGTGACCCTTTTTACTGAAATCGAGGAGTAACAACGCATTTGCATTTTGATTCTTAGTTGAAGATAAATAGTGGATGTCTATGGGCTACAGCATTCACTTTCCATCAGGTGGACTGTGTGCTCATTTGTCACCAAACACACATCGTCACCAAACTAATCTTTTGGTTGATTTCAAATGACTATGTTCATAGTATATATACAGACTATAATTCATGTTTTTTATTTTAAAATAATCCAAGCTGGACGCATACATGTATTTCTACAACTTCCAACTGCAAAGTATTTTGGGACATTTATTTACTGATTAAATTGGGAATAAAGATAAACCGACATTCAGGGGGTGTTTAGGAGAAGAATATTTTTCTTTATAAGGTTGTTAGTATCTTGTGATGGACACGGTCCTCTCCTATTTTAGGAAAGATTCGCCACAATCGCCTCGCTTGACAGGCGGATTTGTGATATGATGACACATGTCTCGCAACTTAGACACCGACCCCTGTGGCCAGTCTGAGTATAGTATTAGAAACCATAAGATCTTTCTGACCTTATAGCAGTTAAATTTTTAAATAAATTTAAAAAATATTAAAGATATATTCGAATTCGAAAAGGGCCTGATGAAGTCGGTTATATAGAAATTATATGACCTTTTTCAGATATTTTTAAATTAATTAATAAATATTTTCCAGTTAATTCCTTTTTTATATAGGGTAGGGTGACAAACGAGCTCACAGTCCACCTGATGGTATGTGGTTGCTGTGGCCCATATACATCTATATATCCTCGATTACGAATCAAGATGCAGATACGTTGTCACCCGTGAGGACTTAAATGGAATGCCTCGTTTCCAGTAGAAAGGGTCTCCGGTTCTCTACACTCACCATACGAAACACAGCAGCGTTAAGCTACTTTTTGACGCTGTTATTCTGTGAGAACGTGGTCCTTCCCCGGTCGAGCCGACCCATTCGTGCTATAACTATATTACTAATATAATTGCAGCATGGCTCTACCGCGTATATAATTCTCCTTATATTTCTATTTATTTTTCTTCTACATACTTAATCATTTTTCATTGTAGGAAACGGGTAAGGGATTCTCTTGCACTGCGATTTCAAGGTTTCATCATTAATCCGTTATCGTTATAGCCTATTGAAAGACCTCCATATATGACCTCATAGTTGGATATTTGCCATAGTTGCCATGCTTGGCAGACGGGTTGGCAAGCGCGGTATTTTGTTGTTGTAAGGAAGACTCTACTATACATTTTTATCCCTCTGTCGCCTCTTATGACATATGATATGGGGTTGTGAATATTCTTGATTCTATTCTTCCTGGTAATAATTTATCATACAAAGCTATTATATAATTTTCCGTTTTACATATAAAATTTTTTTTTTCACAATTTTTTTCGTTTTTTTCCATTTTTTTTTATTTTTGATGAGCGTACACTCCACAGATTATCAAATGTAACACATCAAAAGATTTATTTAGATATCATGTTGTCGCTTTTTTTTTATTTTGTAATAGTTCAATTCTTTTATTTATTATTTATTATAATACACTGAAAAAAAATATATCAAAATATTTATTTTCTTATAATTGATTCCTTTTCAATTTTTTTAAATAATTTGTCCGCTGAAGCCATATTTTCAGAGGCACTAGAAAACAGTCCAGACGGCATATCAATGAATGGCAAATTGCTGAACAACATTAGGTACGCAGACGACACGATATTAATCGCCGATAGTCTTGCGGATCTTTAAAGGTTAGTAGATTCAGTGGCTTCCGTTAGTGTTGAATACGGTACTTACATCAATACCAATAAGACGAAGTACATGGTAATAAGCCGAACACCTGAGCTTATCACGTCTTTATCCCTAAATGGTCAGGTTCTTGAACGGGTCATCAAATTCAAATATCTAGGCACAATGGTTGACGAAACAGGAGATCATAGCCTCGAAATACGATATAGAATAGAACAGACACGCAACGCCTTTTCGAGAATGAAAAAAGTTCTTTGTGACCGGAACCTAAGTATTTCTCTTCGGACACGCATAGCGCGGTGCTATGTCTTTTATGTACCTACTTCTCTATGGTGTAGAAGCTTTGAAGCTGACAGAAGCCATGTCTAAAAGACCGGAAGCGTTCGAGATGTGGGTGTACAAACGTATGCTAAGAATTTCTTGGAGAGATCGTGCACAAAACACTACCGTGCTACAAAGAATGGGGAAGGTCACAGAGATACTTACAACCATAAAGAGGAAGAAATTGGAATATTATGGGCACGTGATGCGTAACACCAAACAATATGAACTCCTTCAACTTATCATTCAGGGGAAAGTGGCAGGCAAAAGGAGGCCTGGCCGCAGAAGGATATCGTGGCTGAAGAACTTGCGCCAGTGGTTCGGGAAGAGCACAAGATCACTATTTAGAGCAGCGGTCTAAAAAGTTGAAATCGCCCTAATGATTGCCGACCTTCGTAAGGAGACAGCACCTTAAGAAGAAGAATTCCTTTTCTGGATATTTGGGAGATATTGCTGCATAAAGTAATAAGATCGCCTTTTGTTTCCTTTTATATTTGTATATTTTTGTTATGGTAATCTTTCTAGGTACATAATAGTGTTCTATTGTGTTTTAGCCACGAATGTTCTTGTATTTATGTAGGTAAAGTAAAACGCGGTAACGTAAAAACGCGGAACATGTGTAGTAGTTTCACGCATGATTTATTGTAAGCAATTATGACAGATTGTCGTGGAAGATAACAATTAAATTAAGCCGCCGGAGTTTCGCGTGACTTCGCCGCGCCGGCGTGTTTTACCTGCCTCAAGACAAGATAGTTCGAGCTTTCCTTTACTAACTGCCAACTAATATTAATTGCTAGTTCTATGCCCTGTTTTAAATCAATCTAATAACTCTTTTTAATTTTTGACTGATATATTTTTGTAATACTTGGCACAAATTGACAAAGGTTGTATTTCGTTACAATTTTTTTATGGAAGAGGGTAATAAACGAGCATGCGGCTCACCTGATGGTAAGCGTCGCCGCCTATTAACAACTGCAACACCAGGGTAGTTAAAGGTGCGTTAAAAAAAGAAGTAATCTCTTTTTTTAAAGACTTCCTAAGTGGTGCCGGTACCGAAAAATCGCCGGTAGTATACGAAGTAGTCGTGTGAAAAAGGAAACTCCTCGTAAATCACAGAAAGTTGGACCGCCAAGCATCTAGATGGTATGAATTAACACGGTATGAAATATAAAAGTAGATAATAATGTTAAGTAAAATAAATAGTCATTTCTAAGAAAGAAACATGGAAAAATCCGCTTGCTGCACCAATGCGTGCTGGCATATCTCTTATGATATAATGATACCACCAACATGTGATACACGGTGTTTAATTGCTAATAAACACTATTGTTTAAAAATCGTTTCTAAGCAATAGTGTTGGCGGGGATTGACTTGGTTTACTTTATACTATGAAATTTTAAGGCGAACGCTTATACCGTACTAAGAAACGGCTTCTTTTAACGGGTATTAATGAATTTCGTTATTTAATAATAGGATATAGTTGGTAGACAAACAATTTACAAAAGCTTAAAAAAGAACTTTATATCCCTATCTAAAATTTTATTTCTGTGTGGGAGACATCTACTTGCCGTCAGATAGACTGTATGCTTTTTTGTACTCTAATTCTGTCTTAAATATATAAAAATTAATATTTGTTTGTTCGTATTTTATGCGCTGCCATACAGTTCATCAGATTGCGTTAAAAATTTGTCAACTTATTACTTGCACTTACGAGAAGGTTATAAATATAATACAATTAACTTAGAGTAGGTGGCACGCTTATCGCACCAAAAACATTTGAAGGTTAATTAAAAATTATTATGAATTTATTGGTTTGGTTTTTAACTCTAGAAAATCGAAAAATCATCCAATTTCAATGAACTTTTTTTAAAATCTTCGTTTTTATGGCGCCTTTATGAAAAAAAAATATGGAAAATATCTCACCTGAAAAAATACTCTCGTATTTTGAAATTTTAAATTTAATTTAAAATTTCAATATAATCCTACATTTTTATGTTATTTAGTAAAAATATCTAAAATGTATGAGTATTAATGAAGAAATACTATGCACGGCGTAAGGTAAAATGTGCCAACTCCTTTTCAAAATTCTTTAATCCTACAGAATAGTTATTACTATTGTAATTGCTGCCTCGTTGATCTAGTGGTTATAGTAGTGCGACTGCTGATCGTGAGGTCCTGAGTTCGAATCCCGGGCCAGGCCAAAAAATCATTTAATTATGTTTTTCATTAAGAAATTCTCAGTAGCTGCCCGGAGTCTGGGTTTCCCCCCGCCAAAGCACGTAAAGCTGTGGTTCCTGCGCCTATCTCTCTCCGGTCGTGTCGGTTTACCGTCCCATTGGATTATGAGAGTGAGGGAATAGAGAGTGCGCCTGTGCTTGCGCATACACTTGGGCACTATAATCCTGTCCTGCGCGAAATTCGGTCTGGAGGACATTGTTAATTGCTGTTGAAGTCAAAAACGAGCTCTAACAGAAACAGAATTGCAACCAAATCAAAAGGACTCTGTAGTAGAAACATGTTAACAATAAGCACACACAGCAGTATATTCAATAGCTTTTAAGATATAACAATAACTTTTACGGATTACCGTCGGAACTTACTCACTTTTACGGACTTATCGACGGAAACAACATATAGGAAATAAAAACATTGTTCTGTTCCAAACTGTGAATAAAAATGAGAGTTGACCAGTTGTAGCCGCATTGTCTAGGAATCGCTTTCTCATTTCACCACACAGCATAGGCAATGGTATTGCGCGTCAATCCAATCGATGCGGTTGCGCGGATCGCTTCCCTTACGACCGCAAGAAATCACACTGTCTGTACTTCTCGTATGTTAAGTATTTTCTCTAAGAATAAGTACCGTCGGAAAAATATTTAATAGAATAAAATTGGAATCACACGTCATACTTAATATATTTAAATGTTTTATTCAGTTTTATTGTACTCATTAAACTTATAGCGTTATATTTATAAAGAATAAGTTGAAAACTACCAGATTTATTTTATAAAACTTCACAGAATGCCTAAATTGTAATTTTAGACGTTAGACCCCCTTATGAGGCAGCCTATGGGGAGGCCTGTATTCAGCAGTGGATAAAGGTCAAGGAATTAATGATACGTCAGACGTTAACAGTTTGAAGGGTTTTCTAGTCATGATTAGGTTAAACAGGGTTATTTTATAAGAGTAGCCAAATTTTAAACTTAAGTTAAAATATATAAATAATGATATACCGTTATTGTAGTTATAGAAAATATGAGTAAATAAGGCTTCTATTTTTATTTGAAATTACCCAAATTGAATGTGTTTTATGAGCAACAACGTTTTTGCCTACAGATCGACCCTTACAAATGTGTGCGTGTGCAGTAAAATCAGTTAAAATAATGTATCAACACGCATTTTGAATTTAAAAGATAAATATCGGCCAAGTGCGAGTTGCACTCACGCATGAAGGGTTCCGTAGCATCGTAAAAACAAGATTCTAGTAGGATAGCCTAGATTATTTTTATTTTTATTATTTGTTGCTTGGCGGCAATAGAAATACAATGTGTATTTGTGTGAAAATTTCAATTGTCTACTTAGTACGGGTCATGAAATACAGCCCGCTGACAGACAGACGGACAGCGGAGGCTTAGTAATGGGGTCCTGTTGGTTACCCTTTCGGTACGGAACCTAAATATTTGATGTTTTTTTTAAATTAATATTTCATCACCTGCCCTTATTTTACTTATTCTGAACCTTCCCTGCAAATTTGGCCAGTTATTGCAAAATGACCCTGAATAGTGCTTTATTCAATAGGTAAATAACTTTTAATGTAAATCAAGCCTTGTCTCTTACATAAGCTTTTTTACGCTTTATCATCATCATTACAGCCCTTCACAAATTTACTACTGAAAAGTCTTCTATTGCTTTATATTGCCATAAAGTACGGTGAGCCACGTACATCCATTGAATACCTATATGTATTATCAAGTCATCAGTTCATCTAGTGCGGGGTCGCCCACTAACACTACTCTTGTAATATGAGACTGGCACTAGAGAATTTTCCTGCCTGGTTGTCAGTATTTCGGTCGGTTGTCCGCCTTTAATTACTTCAGCTTTCTGATCCTCTATTTTACTTTCGTATTTCTTTACCCGTAAAAACACCTAATTAGTTAGGGATACATTTAAGCACAGTAACCGTGGCCGGCGAAGCGCTTTAAAAACTATTGTAAATACTCAAAGATGAATTTGGTTTTTTCCTTTGCTAACGCCTTTAGGGGTTGGTGGATATTTAAAAAAAAAAAATCATTTTTTAGGGGGGGGGGGGTGCTCCCTCGTTTTGGCCTATAAAAAAAAAAACCCCCCAAAAAAAAAAAAAAAAAAACCAATAAGACACAATTTTTATTATTTTATATAGAAAAAAAAATAATTTACAGTTTAATATCTCTGGGGTCTGTTCTTTGTTTTTTTTATTGTGTTTTCGCGTTATTTTTTGTTTTCTTTCTACTTTATATAGTCGTTAGTCACCAGATTACTGAGCGAATATATTAGAGCTCCTTTCGGTATAAATTTCAACTTTTATCATTTGCCTAGCCTTTGTCGGCCCACCTCACGTTATGCTTAAACGTAGCCCATTAAATCAGCTAATGTTAAAAGCCAAAAGACTCATCAGTTAGGCATATTATGAAGTAACAATGATGCCGATGATCACCGACGTGTCTGACAGTAAGATCGGACAACCAAATATTGTATGTTATCATATAGCTACTAATAAGTAAATTTATTACATTCCTAGAAGTTTCATAAATTTCCCAGCAATAACATATTTGACGTTTATTAAAATAGTATTTTAATAACATAATATTCATAGCATGGCTGTTAAAAAAGTAAGAAGAAGAAGGCTGGCCGCAGTAAACGCCGCAGCTCCTGACTTAATGGGTAGGAGTTATTTAAAAATAGTTGTTGTGCCATTTCTTAAGTGGAAGAATAAAGAGTTTGCATTTCAGATAAGTCGGTGAATTACAAAAAACTTTCATATCTAGTCGTTAATGTAAATGGATAATTTCGAATTTTGTTTCATCACCTATTTGTAATTTAGCATTAATTTAACAGCTACCGAGGTCTGAATAGTCTATTTATTCTAACAGGTTTAACATCTTAAGAATGCTTTTCACGTTTGTAATACAGATAGCGACGCGCATTCTTGTTCGGAGAGCGTTCACTAAGATGCAACAACTTTTCTCTAAGTGTGCTCTTGTTATATCAGGAAGCTAGTCAAGTAGATTTATCGTAATGAATCGTGGACTTAAATAGAGTACAAAAACATACTCGCTTACTGAGCGTCGATGCCTCAGAAGAGTAAGATTATGTTCTTCCCTATTTTTTAAACTTAGAGTAGTGCGCGTGAACGTTCTTATATACATTTGTAAGTTTGTATATTATTGAATTTTTTATTGAAAACAAACGTTAAACCAATTTTATTCTACATGTTATTGCATAATGAACAACTGATTAAGTGCCTTTGAATACTGTTCATTTGATTATTATTACAAAATACTTGTAAATTGGAAAATCATATCGGTATCTTACACTACTTACATGAATACATTTAAATAACAATATTTATAAATAATCAGGTAAAAGATATCCTTAATAAAATTTTAGCCTGATTGAAAATAAAATGATTTTTGAATAAGAAGAAAGTAAAACGATATGTAAAATAAGAATAGAAATGAGTTTGTCGTAGAAATTGATGAGTTTGTATATTTAACTTCCCAGTGGGAAGTTATTGTAATGAGTCCGATTTTGCTAATTGGTAATTTCAGGGTCTTTAGAGTCAAATAGTATGATTTTTAAGAGGATGTCCATGTGTGCACATGTACGTATGTATGTTCGGATTCAATTTTCGCCTCGTGTAACTCGAGAACAAAGAGTGATATTGACATGGGACCAGTTTCATTTAACGCATAATTATGTAACTTAGACCTCATTAAATTTTAAGTAAAATCGGCAAGAAGTTTTTTGTGCCGAATGAAAAATTGCACAAAATATTAAAACATATGATATTTTTTATTCTTTTCACTGGGAAGTTAGTCGTGTGGACCTTTCGGGTCGCACCTAGACCGCTTTTTGGGATGTGTATTCAGCAAGGATGGGAGATATGATAAGGATATAGAACAACGAGTGAACGCAGGAAATAAAGTAAATGGGGCTCTACACTCTATTATGAAAAGTCAGAATGTGTCAAAAAGGCACGCATGGCAATTCACAAAGCAGCGTTAGTCCCTACTTTAACGTATGGTAGTGAAATTTGGGTGTGGCAGAAGAAGCACGAGAGTAGAATAAATGCAGTAGAAATGCGGTCGCTAAAAAAGTATTTTAGGGCTGAATCTGAGTGACAGAGTGAGAAATTGTGTGATAAAAGAAGAGTGTGGTTTGCAAGATGATGCTGTGACCAGGATTAAGAAAGGAATGCTTCGGTGGCTTGGTCATGTAGAAAGAATGAATGAGGAAAGACTGAAAAAGCAAATTTATGTTGCTGAAGTGAATGAAAAAAAAGAGTTTATCGACCAAATTGGCGATATATTGAAAACGGCCCAAATTAGGAGTACCCTTAACCGACGAGCGATATGCGTAGGATATGTAGTGTCAAGTGCCAAACGGAAGTCTGTAATCTCTGCCCACCGCTCTGAATGACAAGCGTGAATGTTTATGTTTATATTATATTAAAATAAAAGTCAAACAATTCAACTACATTCCATTCAGATATCTGTAATTTTCAATTTGTGTAGCCTATATTATCCTTTAAATAACTTTTATCTGATGACTGAAATTACATGCCCGGAAAAATTATTGTTCCCTTACATGAAAAATTAAACAGGTAAAATTACATCAATGCTCATTTTCATAATAAATTAATTGTAAAAAAATATTTTTAAAAACAAGATTTTATTGAAATGCTCTAAAAAGAAGAAAATAAACTTTAAATTAAATGAAATCTGTCAATTTATTCTATTACAAAATTTATATGATATAAAAGCTTGTCGCGAGATTAATCTGTTTTATAAAATGTATTTTTTTCTTAGAATTACCTTTCAATCAATATTAGTTAATTTAAAAAAAACATATTGTATTAGGTAAATCTTGGGACAAACTTTTATATCATATAAATTGTATAATGATACAAATTGATGGGTTTGATTTAGTTAAAAAAATATTCTCTTCTTTTTAGAGCATTTTAGTAAAAGTTTGGTTTTAATAATGCTTTTTAATATAAGTATTTTATTTTTATTTTTAAGTTATTGCTGTTTATATATATTTGTTTTAAGTCTGTTAATTTATTTGTCTATAAGTCTATTTTTAGTCTGTTAAATTTATTTAATGCGTCATTGTTAGTTTTTGATTGCGATCTTAGATGGTGATAGTGGATACCATTTTGATATTTTTATCGCCAGCAATTAACCCTTGTTGGTTCCTACAACTTTTGGTCCAGAACTACCAAACTATCCCTAATCTATGCCGAGTTATAACTTTTTAAAATTGGTATGGCGACTATCTTCTTTTATGCCATTTTGAATTTTTTCCAACGCCGCTAGATTCGCCTGGAGTAGGGAGATTTGCCCGGTGTAGGCCAATATTAGTTAAGACGCGAGTCCGCTAAGTCTTACCGTTTAGTTGGGTAGTAGTACACCGTCTCCTCGAAGAGCTGAACGCGGACGTCAATTTATTCTTCTCTTCATTCTTTCTCGTCATTGTATTCTTTTCTGTGAACCCTTTCATTTAATATCCATATCATGAGGTTGAATAAAAAACATAGTTCGCCGTCTTTGGTAGTCTATATTGAGAGTGACATTATTTTATTTTCGTATTTTTCTCAGCACATCCTTTAATTTGATACCCATATCATGGGAATCCATAGAATAACTAGACGTCTTAAGCCATCCGCCATATTGAATTTATTATGACGTCACTTAGCTAACCATGCATTGTCATCCAAACCAAACATGTATGCAAAATTTCAGCTCAATCGGTTGAGAATTACTGTTTTAAAATTCTATTGCAAGATTTGACCCCAGCAAACATACAATGGGAGTTAAATAAAAGATTTTAAAATCAGAGATATCGTATTGTAATATTAATACTAAATAAACTAGCTGAGAGCTAAAAAAGCACCTTATACGATCAAAATTAATTAATTATTCATTATTCAACACCATTTTGAAGTAAGAACACGTACGTTTTATTTAAGTAACCAGTTCTATGAATTCTCACGATGAACTTAGCATGTATTCTATAAGACAATCGGCCAAAAATTTATTTTCTGATTTTCTTCATTATTACTATTACAGTCACAAGTTTACTTCTGAATCGCCACCCTCTTAGATTGCCATTTGCCAATAAGCTTCGTCCTAAGCCACCAGCATTTGCCAATTCCCTACGTGTTTCATAAAATTGTCACTCAAACACGTCACGGGCTACGTAACACTGCGCTTGTCAGAACGAGGCTGTCATTCAAGGATCTTCCTTCTTCGTCATTTGTTAGTTCTTGAAGCTCTATGGTGAACCTGTTGCCACTTCAACTTGCTGATCCGTTGGGCTGTGTCAGCTACTCTTGACCATTTTCTTTACGAATCTCCTCTCTATAACTTTCTCCATACATACATACATACATACATACGGTATACAGTAAGGGACCCCATTTCCATAAGTCATCATAGTCACCACATTTTGGCAACATGCGCTGGTTGTACATTTTGATTTTTGTTTTTAAATTCTGAGGTTCATTCCGGACGAGAATATTTGTTAAATTTGTTTTTAAATTAGATTTAAAATTACTTATTGAATTATCAATAATAATAAGATAAATTTTAAGTGTATTAAAGTGGGTATTTTGTATATGTAACGTAATATGGAACGGTTTTTGTTGAGAATGCAGATTGGAAGTACGGTTGACAGACGTGAGTTTCATTTTTTACTTTTGTAACCGTGTTAAAGTTTTTTGCGTGCAAAAAAGCGCTCATCTCGAACTGAACGAGAAAGTCAAGTCATATTTTGGATAAGGGTATTAAGATTTGTTTATGATTAATTATATTTGATTTTAAAGATTTATAAATAAGGTAACAATAATCCACGTATCAAAACGTATTCCTATTTATTAAGTTCGCGGTCTTACTCTTACTCGTGGTAGAGGCTAAGGCACTTGATGTAAATTCCATAGTACATGAGCAACAGTAGTTTGCTCTTGGCCGGCACTCAAATAAATTTAAATTGCAATTTTATGTTTGACTTCCCAGGTGTTCTGCAGTCAAGTGATATGCCGTGAGGAAACATATTTGTGAAATAAAAATAATTCACAGTCATGATGTGAAGTACGCCAGTAAGGTCTGGATTAGCAAGGCTTACCATTTTTTTTGTGAAACTGAAGTAACAAATGAAATTTCAGTTAACCTAACGGAAAGTAGCTATTGGTATTCATGGACACTAGCAGCCAACTTCAAACAAATAAAGCTTTTTACCACGTAAATTTTTTACGTGGTAGAGCCATGCTGCAGTTATATTAGTAGAATAGTTGTAGCACGAATGGGTCGGCTCGACCGGGGAGGGACCACGCTCTCACAGAATACCAGCGTGAAATAGTAGCTTAATGCTGCTGTGTTTCGTATGGTGAGTGTGGAGAGCCGGAGACCCTTTTTACTGGAAATGAGGCATTCCACCTCCGTCCTCGCGGGTGACAACGCATCTGCATTTTGATTTGTAATGGAAGATAGATGTAGATGTCTATGGGCCGCAGCAACCACTTACCATCAGGTGGACTGTGTGCTCGTTTGTCACCCTATTCTATAAAAAAAAGCTACAGACGCGGTGTCGCTTCTGAGGGCTACGACGGAATCCCTCATAACTTTGCTATTATGACTACAAACTGCTTTAGAACTCTCGCAGAAACGAGAGAAGGCCTGTGACCAGCCGTGGGACTTATATATGATATAATTTACCCTTAGCTTTACTTATCAACAATAGTTTACTTCTAAAGATTGTGAAGTTTTAAGATTATGGTTCTTGTATTGTTAATAAAATAAAATTTTGTTAATAAAGCATACGCTTCAATTGTTTTATTTTAAATCTGCTTTAATTGGTGGTAGAACCTTGTCGTAGAGATGACACGATCCAGAAAGTGCCTGTGCAACTTTAATTAATACGATGCTTAATAGTACGGCAATCACGTTAAATATAGGTTATTTGAAAATTTATTGAATCTCTAGTTTATTATTTTAGTCGCCATACATGTAAATACAATTAACGTGTCTGTATATAATATTGAAATATCTAGCTTCTATTAACCTTCAGGAATATTTGCATGCTATTAAGAACTAAGTACCCATTTTAAAATTATTGTCTATCAGTCTGTCTGTCTGATGAGAAATAGAATTTTACTTTGCACTAAATTTTCGATCCAAATTTTTTTTATAAGGTTTAGGATAGTATTTGGAAATAAAAGATGCGAAATTTTATTTTCTACAATAATGGTTTCTATAAATTTTGCCATAAAGTGCATATTTTGTGAGATATCGGCTGAAAAGGTTTTTTCAAGATGGCGCTTGAAGCGCCACCTGGATCTGTCAGCATTTTATAATTTTATGTTCAGTAAGTGATCCTAAACCTTATAAAAAATTGGATTAGAAATTTAGTGCGAAGTTGACCAGAAAAAAACGTCTATTTTTACTGTGCTATAACCATTTGTGATGAAATTTTATGTACAGATAAAGAGTAATGTTAGAATGGACTTAAGCTATGATTTTTTCCAAAAACTAAAGGTATTAAAAGTATTTTGTTACTTTATTAAGAGAAATAATGATTCTTGCTGCTACATACAAATATCTAATCAGTGCAATACAAGGCGGATTATTAAACACGTATCGAAAGTAAGTAATTCTATTGAGTTAACTGAAGTCTCATCATCAGACGATGATAAAAAGATTCTATATCCTTACCCAATATACCAGTGCAAACCCAAATGAAAATAACATTTGGTAAGTTTAACTTACCAAATCGAAACTTATGTAATAATTAATTACTTTTACTTTAATATTACTTGAATATACTTATATCATAACGTTTTATGTTACATTAGAATTTAAGTTTATATTTCTGTCTTATACACTGTGTCTTAGATATTAACATTATTAAATGTTTTTATTTGAAATAAAAATAAATAATTTTTGGAGATACCAAAAATAAATGATATGTGATTATCTTACGTTTAAATAAAGCCCTGATTAATAGATCCAGACAGACGAAGCTGGGGCGGATCTCTAGTATATCAAGGGTATTTTTATTAGTCCATAAACAGTCAACAGCTGGACAATGACCTCGCCTACAGACAGTGGTAGATTTGTTAATATTCTTACGGTCGACAGCCGGATTGGCGATCACAATACGAGACGAGACCAGCCGACTCTTTTAGACGAGATTTAAGTCTGAGCTTTGATTCTTGGTTACATTGTGTGTGTGTCGCATTGACTTTATTCACAAGTTACTATGAAGAAAATAGTTTTTTCTTTTTATATTTTAAGGTCACTTTTTAGTTTTTAATAAAGGTTTAATTTTTGAATAAACTTTTGCTTTATCCGAGGTGAGACTATTAATCGAGTCATCGTCACCCACGCAAACATCAATAAATACAAAATATTCAACAACATCATAACAGTTTCTAATTCTCTAACCACAATCAGTGAAATCAGTAGCTCCGAGACGTTGCATTGCTCAAATGAAAAACTGTATCAGCCTAGAAAACCACCTTGCGGGATGTCAAAGAAAGTGAAAACAAACGGCCATTGGCGTTATTATAGCCAATTTAATTTGATACGTTGTCATACTCAAATAACGTGACATTACGAGACTATTGTAGCTCTTGTTGGCTGGATTTCCTATGAACGTAACAACACTCTTTATCCATTATTGAGATAGAACATTAGTGAGAAGGAGCCGCGGGCGCATGAAGATTGCTGCTTGGTTGCTGTGGTTTTATTGTTTATATTTGAATATCTGATTCGCAGATGTTATTGTAACATCATTAGAACGTATATCTTGTTATAATGGACAGGTTCGTTTTCCACTTGCATTCCAAAGTGAACCTATTATCATTTGTTGTTGCAGGTACTTAAAAATCTGTTGGTTCCGTTAAGTGGTTCTTTATTGTGATTTCATTTTACAGGTTGTGACGATAAAAACAGTTTTTATCTTTAGGATCATTCCCATTTCCCGGTTTCTAGATAATATCAAGGTAAAATATCCTTGATCTAATAAATTATTTCTGCCATTACTCTTGAACTGGCAATTAAATAACTAATAAATTATTTTTAGTTTGTCTAATTGGCCACAAACTGCATTCAGTGTTAAAAGTAAGAAGCCTCTTTTCTCTCTGGTGCTAAATCAATTTAAACTAAATAAAAGCTTTCAAATTGTCGTCACTAAAACCTTAACATTTTCTTAGAAACTAGCTTTTTTACAGCGGTTTTGCTGCGTGGACTTCGCTTTAGTAAAATCATTGATATCCCATGCCATAAGTCGCAACCTTTATTTCTTAGTTATATTTTCATTGTTGACGAGTACCACCTGAGACAAACTGTCCGATAAGGTAATTCCAATTTTAACCACGAGTCAAGAGACGAATCTACCTGCGCTGGTTAGTTCTTGTCCGTTATAATTAAGAGCCTTAAAACAAAAGTGAAAAATCGGTGCGTTAATGACGCTAATGACAACTGACGGAATAAAAGTAATCGTTCACTGTTGGCTGTATGAGGAAACTGAAAGTTACTCAGCGCGAGAGCTGTGCTTGGAATGTCTCTGCGTGATAAAATCTATAAAAAGGGTATTTTCGTGGTAGAGCCAAGCCAGCTATATTATGGTTGTAGCACGAATTTGTCGGCTTGACCGGGGTAGGACCATGCTCTTAGAGAATTATCATTCATCATCATCATTATAGCCCTTCACACAAGTCCACTACTGAACATAGGTCTCCACCAAAAAATGCCACAAAGCACGGTGCTGAGCCGCCTACTAGAGACTGAGACCCTTATTACTGGAAACGAGGCATTCTATGTTAGCCCTCAGGCAGGAGTATGATTCTTAAAAAAGTAAAGTAAAGTTACAGCGTATATACGTCCCACTGCTGAGCACAGGCCTCCCCTCATTTCTGAGAGTGTTTTAGGGAAAGGAAGTGTCCGCCGCGCTACCCCAATGCGTGTTGGCGAACTTCACATGTCTTTTGAAATATTTTTTTTCTTATTCCTTGGACATGCAGGTTTCCTCACGATATTTTCCTTTACCGCCGAGCACGTGGTCAAATCACGACTTAAAATTGCAATTAACAATTTCATTGGTGCCGGCGGGGATCGAACCCGGGTTACTCGCGTTCTGTTATATTTACAGCGAGCGTTAACCATCTGAGCTACCACAGCTCTATTATGATTCTTAATCGAGGATAAATGTGGATATCTATGGGCAACAGCATTCACATACCATCAGGTGGACTGTATGCTCGTTTGTCACCCTTAGTCTATAAGAAGAACAAGATTTTCTTATATAGCTCACCAGATTAGTAGGCTGAAGTGTCAATGGGCTGGCCATATAGCTCAAAGAACATACAACTATGGGAAAGAACACCTCTCAAGTGGCAGGGCGACTTCGAGAGTGATGACCTGATGAAATAAGCTGGTAGTTGATGGAGGCAGGTGGTCAAGGTGGCTCGAGGCCGATACTTTGTTGTAATTATGGGCCATATCTATCTCTAGCAGTGAACATGTTATAAGCTGTAATGAGAATAACGATGACGACAAATATTTAAAACATTATTCACAAAGAAATAAAATATTTAATAATTTTACGTGTTCCTGCTTATAAATGATATGATTAAATCCGTGAAGTGTGAGAAGTGAAATAATATATATATATATATATATTTATATATAATGAAATTTTGTATAACTATCAACATACTAAATTTCATGCAAATCCGTTCTGTAGTTTTTGCATGAATAGTGAGTATACTGACAGACAGAGACAAAAATTCTAAAAATCACCAACTTGCTTCAGCATCCCTTATGTAGCCCCTTAGACTTGTTTTTTTTTTCCAGAATTTACATACTTCTGCTATTACAGGCCTCCTCTCATTTCTGGTGGGTTTTTGGGACAGAAACTGCGCTTTCCCAATGAGTGTTGGCGGTCTTCATATATCCGTGAAATATTTATAATTCAAAAATGCAATTTTCTAACGGTGCCCTTTACGGTTAAGTACGTGGTAAATCTTAAAGAAGACTAGAGAGTGCGTTGTCACCTCGGAGGACTTAAATGGAAATCCTCACAGCCTGTTAATATATTTGTTCTATAGAAGTTCAGATTCTGCTATTTACTGGCAGAAAGAGGTAACATGGTGTTACCTACCCATGAAGACTCCTAGTTCTAGGTAGAAAGGAAGCCCTCATCATCATCATTACAGCCCTTCACAAGCTCACTCCTGAACACAGGCCTCCCCCAAGGAATGCCACAAAGCACGGTCCTGCGCCACCTGCATACATCGACTTCCTGCAAGTCTTGCCGGGTCGTCACTCCATCTAGTGGGGGGTCGCTCTACGATACACCTACCGGTAAGAGGCTGCCACTCGAGAACGTAAGTCTTTACAATTGCAAAAAAAAAACAGTTCAGACCTTGGCCTACCAGCGGACTATGAAATTGAAATGCGAGCTTTTACCTCCTGAGTTACGACGGCTCACTTTCATTACACGTTTAAGATACTATAATATTACACATTTATATTACGCAGTAGAACATGGTCACTAATGGAATAATAATTGTAAATTTGCTTTGTTTATTGCATTAGTCCCAGCTGTACACCACCAAAAACAGAAAAATATTTTTTTATTATTTCTTATCGTTGTCGCGAAGCCAAAAAAGATCGCGGGTGCGCATTACGGGCATAAATTTCGTGGTTAATTAGTGCAATCTTGCGGGCAGCGCCTCGCCGCGCCGGTCCATGCCAAACATTCGTGTCTTCCGCACTGCTTGTTATTTGGGAATTCGCTCTTATTTCACTGGATATTTTTTTGGGTTCCATATTTAAAATTACGTTGATTTATATGTTGTTTATTAAATCAATTATTTAATGACGTTGTGGCGGTAGAAGGAAAAAGGGAGATCTCCCGCCGAGCAAGGTGTTCTGCCCGGGGAGCGGCCGACACTCCGTGTGATAGTTCGGTGATGTTCTATATATACTGTTTATGATTCAAAATTTTGATAGCGCGATTTAGGCTTCGGTGTGTTTCGCTTGCGGCGGCAGAGGTGAGCAGTAAGGCTCAGAGCCGTGCCGAACACTGTATAGCGCAGAGAGCTTGAAGGAACAGGAAGTATAAAGGGATGAACCGAGTGGCTTGCAGGATATGAAAACTGCAGAAGATATCTTCTCGGGAGCGAACGGGTGGGTTATTCTATGACGATGATGAAGCTTGAAGTTTCCGAAGGTTGTTGATTGCGTGTTCAGATCACGTCGGGGTCACCACTGTGGTGGTAGAAGGAAAAAGGGAGATCTCCCGCCGGGCAAGGTGTTCTGCCCGGGGAGCGGCTGAAACTCCGCGTTATAGTTCGGAGATGTTCTATATATACTATTATATCTATCATATATGCGTGATTTAGGCTTCGGTGTGTTTCGCTTGCAGTGCGCCGACAGCGCCGCCACAACGTAAATAAAACAAAATATTTACACTCTTATAACATTAGGGTACTAAAATAAAGCAACATATTTTTAAACATTTCTAGTGTATTACGAGTATACATAAACAATTATCTTTGTGTTAACTATTACTGACTGTTAAAGTCAAACGATGTATTTATGTTATTTATTTTTATTATAAAGTAATATAGTTCATAACAGATAACAGAATAATTAATGAACATGTGTGTTATTCTTCCGGTAGATTATATCCATTCTATATTGTTTTCTTATTTTAATTTGAGATCTTGTATTCATTTCTTTGATTTCGCACTTTAATGTCGTAATTTTACGGCATTTCCCCTCGCGGTAAAGTGCGGACTAACACTTCTCGAGAAGAATATGACTTTTTGCAGCATAAAATCACACGTGCAAACATAGATAGATAACATATAAAACCTTTAAAAACAATACATTCTTGTACAAATGACAGCTTAGCTGGGATTCGAACTCAGGCCCGAGAACCAAGCCCACTAATATGATTACTATGTCACGTAATATACTACTGAATTTTAAACATTAGTAAATATAAGCAATAACTCTTTATTTTTTAACATGTTGTCATTGATAATATTATACGGAACCCTTAGGTTGTAAAAATAATGTCAACGTACGTTTTTTGCACATGCCACGAAGAAGACGCAGACGTGAACTTTTTTTTAATGTCAGTATTCGGATGAAGCACTGATTTGAGTGTACTCAAGTATATCAATTATTTAACTAACTGTATCCAGGAAGGAAGCACTTCGTTAATACCGCAATTTAATTATTATAAAGCAAAAATAAATTGAAGCAGCAAATATATTATGTAGATAAAACGAGTCTTTAATTAAGAAACCAGATTAGTTGCTTATTTATTTTAGGCATATTCCACCTTAAACTATTACTTGTTTTAAATAATAACTTCAAATGTACACTTATACTAAATACACGCTTATTTAATTATTCGTCTAAACATAAATAAAATTATAGTTTCTGTGTGTAATTTTCAGCATCTAAATAATTTTTTGTTTGTATACTTGATGTATAACATAAAAAATTAAAAAAATCTTTGTCAATCCAAAAGGTTTCAAATTCCAAATCAGTTTGCATATGATATCCTGACTTGAATTTTTTCTGCTAGATACCATTCTGTGCGGTATGATAAAATGTCTCCTTTAAAGTGGAGTTGGTAAGTAGTTTTCAAACTACATATATTTTAAATTTAAATATTGCAAATTTGTATATTAAACAATTAAATACCTTGGGTAGGTACCAACGCACGATGAGGTGAAATAAAAAAATATTCAGTGTTTGATTATACTATAATATAACCTTCAATATCATTCACGGAATGTAATTTTAAAATTCTACCACAGCATTTTCTGGTTCTTTTGCCTTTACTGTGATAACAGTGAATTTAGTTTGTGCATATTGCCCGCTTGGATTAGAATTAGTGTGCTCTCAGTTAATATATTTGCACGTGGTAGAGCCATGCCGCAGCTATATTACTGGTATAGTTGCAGCACGAATGTGTCGGCTCCACTGGGGAAGGACAACGCTCTCATAGAATACAATAAAAATAAACAATAAAAATACAAAAAAAAATAGCAGCTTAACGCCATTGTGTTTCGTATGGTGGGTGTAGAGAACCGGAGACCCTCTTTACTGGAAACGAGGCAATCCATCTTAGTCCTCACGGGTGACAACGCATCTGCATTTTGATTCATAATCGAGGACAGATGTAGATGTCTATGGGCCACAGCAACCACTTCCGAATCGGGTGGACTGTGTGCACCTTTGTCACCCTTACCCTAAAAAAATTATAATAATATAAATTATTATATAAATTATATAATTATAAATTATAGATCTGGTACATGGTCTAAAGACGTGCATATAGCTTGAGCTTTGTGCAAAATTCATAGATTTTGATACCTCGTCGATTTCCTCTCTTTTACGTTTCAGCATCATCATTACATGTCATTACGAGTCCAATTATGAATAAATTTCCAAATAATATGGGTTTGAGCCAACTGCATCTATTGACGATTTAGTAGGGGTTGCCTAACACCGTGCCAGCCTAGATTCTTGGTTCTTCGAGCTATGTGACCATTTCGTTGCCACTTTGGCCAACTCGTATTAGTAAAATAGGCGTAGTATAAATTACGTTTAAAATATTTTTTTTAATTTGTCTCAAAAATGATATTACATTGTTTAAATGTTATATACTTACAGTTTTTTTAAGTTGATAGAGTTGCGTTTCATTAAGCTATATAACTTTCTATGGTTTAAAAGATTACGGTACGAAATTGAAGAAACCTGTTGCGCCCGCGCTGAATTTATAATATGACGGGTGACGAGTCGACCTGACAGAAAATCTAGATTGTACGCCAAGGGTTCTGTACGATTAATGAGTACATGCATTAATGTTGAATATTTTATAATTAAATATTATAAGCTACAGTTTTTTTCTATTGTTAATTAAATATATTAAATTGACCAATCACAAATTTGTGACCAAATTACATAAAATATTTTGGAAAAATCTATTATTATTCACTAACGTCGCAGAGTTAAAAATGTCTTAATTAAATTCTTAACTAGCGGGATTATGTTCATTTATGCATTTATTGCCGTCCCATGTAGGGGTGGTATAAGAATATCCGAGGAAAAGAAATCCAGGAGATTGACAGCAGCGTCTTTTTGATAACAATAATTAAAATAACTACGGTTGCCAACCTGCTTGCCAATCATAGCAAATATGAGACAATCTATGGGGGAGGCCTATATTCAATAGTGGGCTTTTATTGGTTGTAATGGATGGGTCCATTTGCTATCGTCTATAAAATGTTCACCACTGACCTTAGGCTTCCCTGCGCTCCCCTGTCACCCAAGGGGGGTCGCCCCCGATACGGCTAAAATAATCGCTCACCAGGTCCCATATAACCACGCAGCCGGCTGCGTGGTGTGCTTTGAGCATTCACCACCTCCCTCCTCCTATTTCCATGGGGTAGCCCTTCTTTGCATCTTTTTTTATAGGATAGGGTGACAAACGAGCACACAGTCCACCTGATGGTAAGTGGTTGCTGCGGCCCATAGATATCTACATATATCCTCAATTACAAATAAAAGTGCAGATGCGTTGTCACCTGTGAGAGCGTGATCCTTCCCCGGTCGAGCCGACCCATTCGTGCTACAACTATACTACTAATATAACTGCAGCGTGGCTCTACCACGGTAAATCTGGGCGCAAAAACACCTTAGGTTTCTAATATAGAGTGCCTGATAGGGGAGGATAATTGCCGTAGTTACCTCACTAAGCTTAGCAATCACAGTTTTTTTTTAAATATTTTGTGTTGTTATCAGAAATATGTTGTTATCCATTACATGTTTTGTTTCCCTTTGTCGCCTCTTACGATAGCCCCAGTAGCTAATAATATAGTTTTTTATAGAATAAGGATGACAACCGAGCGCACAGTCCACCAGATGGTAAGTGGTTCCTGTGATCCATACACATATACATCTATACTCGTTTGCGAATCAAAATGCAGATGCGTTGTCAGTCGTGAGGACTAAGCTGGAATGCATCTGTTCCCGTAAAAATGATCGTATGGTGAGTGTAGAAAACCGGTTCTCTACACTTACCATACGATATACAGCAACATTAAACTGCTATGTTACGCTGGAATTCTGTGAGAGCGTGGTCCTTCTACGGTCGAGTGGGACATAATTATGTATATATTTATGTTATTGCTTGTATTGGACTAAGAAAACTATACTAGATATTTTAACAAGTTTCTTTTCTTTCTAAATACATAGAACATTAAAGGATAGATTTGATCACCAATTTATTATTAATATGAAAGTATGTTTTTATTCCTTTTCCATTTTTATACGTTTAAAAACACGTTAGTATTTTCTCCCGTATTGTGGAGGCCGATTACAAACATAAATTTTTCAAGGATACACATTGGAATCGGAAAAATTATTTGGAAACTGTACAAATACTAGTTCCATGTGGGATTCGAACCCGCGGCCCTTAGCGCTGCAAGTCATTGAACTAATTTATGTCTGTAATTTAATATTAATTATATGCTGCTGTTAACTTTTCGTTATTTTAATTTAAAAGAAGCGCTCTAAAAGACAATTTAATATTATAGCGTATTAAATACAACCATCTTTGTATTTTTTGATATCTTTGCAAAGCATTGGAAATATTTGAATTGGTTTCGATATAATTTGGAGGAACTCCATCCAAAAATACCGGTTAATAGCAGTATCGAGCCGCAGTTGCAGCGAGCGCTATATAATTTAGTAATACTGGACGACATTATGCACAATAGTGTCGACGCTTATCGTCACAGCTACCGTGTAATTATTGATGGCCGGTACACTTATTATCGATGCTTGGCCAATTTATCGAGCGCTATCGTAAGTTTCTTGATTTGTGGTAACTGCATTAAAATGAGGTATAACCACATCCAGCGCTCACATAACTGAGGTGATAATCGAATTTGTTCGTTTTTACGTCTATAATTACAACGGTTGTTGGCTATCGGGATATGATTCGTTATTTACTTCATGCAACATGCTTGTGGTTTATTTAAATACGTAGTTATAATATAAAGAGCTTATATCAAAATTATTCTATCGTAATTATTATAAATAATTATTAGACATGAGTGCTGAAAGACGATTCTAAATAGATATCAATTATCAAATATTTGATTTAGAATACTCTTAAAGAAAATAAAACTTGAATTGCTGTTTGAGAGATAAGGTTGTTTATTATTACTGCTTTTTTTCCATGCCTAGCAAAAATTGTATGCGATATATTGTTGAAAAGCGTTTGATGCCCTTGATATAGAAGATTTACTTTAATGGAGCTGAATACGAAGTAAAATCACTCATTAAATTGTAATGGTAAAATAGTCGCCACGTGACTTGAAGCATCATTACCGTCTCTATATCTAGAGCTCGATATCGATAAGCAAGTTCGCCCGTTTATTAGCGTCCAACCGTACGACTCTATAATTAATTTATCAGGCCCTCATCAAAATATCTCCGCAAGGCATGAGGTCTTGACTAAAGCAGGGCATTTCAACCTTATATGGATTCATAGCATACATACATACATATACGAACTACAATGTGGTAGAGATGATGTACTGGCCAATTGCATGTATATTTTTGTTAATTGTAAATCACATAATTTATTTAACTTTGTGGGATTCTTTGGGGGAGGCCGATGTTCAGCAGTAGACTTTTTTATAGGATAGGGTGACAAACGAGCACACAGTTCACATGGTGGTAAGTGGTTGCTGTGGCACATAGACACCTACGTGTATCCTCCATTACGAATCAAAATGCAGATGCGTTGACACCCGTAAGGATTAAGATGGAATGCCTTATTTCCAGTAAAAAGGGTCTCTGGTTTTTAACCATACGAAATACAGCAGCATTAAGCACTATTTCACACTGGTATTCTGTTAGAGCGTGGTCCTTTTCCGGTCGAGCCGACCCATTCGTGCTATAACTATACTACTAATAGAACGGCAATATGACTCTACCTCATATAAATTACTAAATTAAGGGCAGGAATTATGATGATGATGATAATTAAATTTTTTATGTAATGCAATCCCAATTATATATCAATAACTTTTCGCTGATTAGTGGGGACTTCACCATTGCATTCCCAATTCTTTGGCTTTAGTATTTCCATTCCTAAATCTACAACTGGTCTCGTCAAGTTTTTTGGAAGTCAAAACTTTAATATTTTTTTTTTTTTTTTTTATATATATATATATATATATATATATATATATATATATATATTATTTTTATGTAAAACAGCGCAATAAATTAAAATTTTATTACTATATTACAATGTTTACAAGTTTGTGAAGCTCAGTAGTTTTCAATTTTGACGTGCAGTTTTACGACTGACAGGTGCTTTTTATAGAAGAGGGACAACGAGCATTCGACTCACCTGATTGTGTCAACCGCCTCCCATGAACAACTGCAACATCTGGGGATTTGCAGTTGCGTTGCTGGTCTCGGAAAAAGAAGTAAGTTCTTTTCTTGAAAGTTCTTAAGTCGTATCGGTCCGGAAAAATTGCCGGTGGTAAACTATTCCACAGAAAAGTCGTACAAGGAAGAAAACACCTAGTGATTTGCAGAGTAGTGGACTGATAAGCATCCAGATGATGTGGTTGGTAATGTGGGTCTTGTCGCGATGTGCGTTCGTGAAATTTGGCAGATGTAATTAATCTGGGCACTTCCCGTAGGTTACTTACCCATTTTTTTAATTTTATTCTATACTTCTATTATAACTATCCGAATTATATGATACATAAGTTTCAGTAAAAGTTATTATACGTAAGTTTCTGTAAATACTAGGAACAGACACAAGATAGTAGTACCATTCACTCGACTCCACCGAGTCAGTAATTCATTGTTGGGGCGATGTGTACGCTAGTACAACAAAATCCCAGAAAATATACAAAATTTGTCATACGCAAAGTTCAAAAATTTTATTAAACTATGTTTGTATAAAAAGGGTTATTACATTATTAAGGAATTTATGGATGATAATAACCTCTGGGAAGGGTGATCGCTACCAAGCTATTTCTAATTTTTCTTGTGTTGTTCATTGTATACATGATTGTAAGCAATTATTTGAAAAAAAAAAATATAGTCCCGCTGGGTTTCTTGCTGGTTCTTCCCAGGATAGAGGTTTTCTTGCGAACTAGTGATAAATGAAAAAAGTGACTTTCAGTTTCAGTTTGTGCATGACACGCGTGACAGACAGCGGTTTTCATATTTTCATCGTTTGCTAGAAACCTGCCTACCTACCACCTATAATAACCTGCCTGTCGAGACTATTTACCAACAAACAAACATTTGAGATGTTTTATATTATTGTATTAATATATTATATTCGTATCTCCTCAGTTTCAAGGCACTCCCCTTGTTGCCTTAGCCAGTATCGGAATCGTCGGCGTCGACATAATATCGAGTGACATGCAGTTACATTGTCACTTGGAAGAGAAGCCCAAATTAGTCTCTAAAAGTTTGGCGTGTTCTAAAGAACGGGAACGAGCGCCTGCAACTTTACAAGGTGCGAATTTGGCCACACATGAAATACTGTTCCCATCTCTGTGCTAGGGCTCCCCAGTGCCAGCTCCTTCCATTTGATCGCATCTAGCGCAGAGCGGTTGAATCGTCGGCGATTGAGCTCTTTCCGATCGGCTTGACTCACTGGCACTGCGAAGAGATGTTACATCTTTCTGCGTATTTTATCGCATCTATCACGGGGAGTGCTCTGAGGAATTGTTCGGACTAATTCCAGTTGCACAATTTCTCTTTCGCACATCGCGACAAAACTCGCGATACCATCCATTCCATCTAGATGACTGGCGGTAATCACTTACCATCAGGTGAACAGTATGCTCGTTTGCCCCCTCTTCTATATAAAAAAGAAAAAAAATGAATGTTCAGGCTCATTTTCTAAATATGAATTGAAAACTGCTAAGCTCACAGTTAGTTAAATCTTAGTTACCTTTCTAGAGATATGAAAAAAAAAATATTTACATATGAACGTACACACACTACCTCTTAAGAGTTTCGGACTCTAAGGGCTTCAGAAATATATTGAAAATTGACTTCCAAAAAATCCGAGATCTTCCAAATGCAATGTTTTTTTTTGCGAAACGTGGAAAACTTTATTTGAGAAAAAATAAAAACTTTCAAAGATAAATAGGTGGGCAGTTTACGACACTGCAAATCTTTTAAAAGAAAGCTGCATCAAAGCACGCTACAAAAGATTTCAACGTCACTAAACTTTGCGTAACTTATTATGATTTTAAGAAAACCTAGTGGTTGCTTTAGGCCTATTTCATCAGTCGACCTTGCATTCTGTTAATTAAGTATGTCGCTTAATACAAGTGATGGATCGGTCACCTGCCCGGAGACACAGATAAATAGCTACTAGAAAAGGTTGTTGGAAGTATATCTTACTGTTGTTAAACTTTTGAAATTCTTATAAATGCATTAAACTTATTGTGACAATTGTTTTTGTCTACAACTACTTTTTTCTATATAGTGTATAAAGTATATGTTATCGTTAGAATGCGGAATGCTTAAATGTTCGCAATGGCTAGATAATCAGCAGATTATCGGGTACGATCCGTTAATGTGCGAAATTTTATTTAAAACGGCAAATATCTTTACTTTACGTAGTTTATCTGCATATTAACGGATGCTACACCGTTAAATCTCAGAAGATAGAGAGCTGATTTTATTGCACATTTATAAATTTAATTATTATATTTTATGACTAGCTGATACCCAGCACGTTGAAGCCGCAGAAGAATATAGTGAAAATATCGTTTCAAATTTGAAAGCTATATTGTTTAATTGGGAATAATAATACATTCATTAAAGTTGGACGAACTGTCAAATAAATTTGTTGGTGCAATACGCACGCCACCTACTGTAAGTTAAGTGTACTATGCCTATAACCTTCGCGCAAGTAAGTTGACAAAGTTTTACCGCAATCTGAAGAATGGTATGGCAGTGCATAAAACAAATATTAATTTTTATATGTTATGATTATTTTTCTTCTTTTACCGTCGGACTGTTTTGAGTTTCGTTTTTGTTGGTTTTATTGAAGTAAGTGTTTAAACTTCTTTAGTTAATTTCACTTTTATAGTCTTTTTTTTTAAACAAACAAGTACCAAAAATTTTGACCGCGTTGTCGTTAGTCTACGTAATCAACATAGAGTCTGTTTCACACAAACGCTGTAGATATATGCACACTCACTTGACTCAGCGACTACCTGAGCATCACACGTGTTTTAGTGAGTGAACCAGACGATATTGTTTGTGCCTGAGTCCTGGCGGACATGTTTCCTGTAGTTAAGCGTACTAAGCGCTCTTTTCCATCTACAGAAAAACAAATTATATACAATTTGTTTAAATCATTTAAAGATTCTAATTGTGTCCAGACAATATCAAATTCGAGGGATTCCCATGTCTCATGGCATGTCTCTACGGTGTACAAGGAAAACATTTTTACTTAATAGAAAATAGTATTATACCATACATTATTTATTATAAATAAATAAATGAATTAAATACACATTAACAAATTACAAATTACGTCGAACTAAATTATAAATAAAACAAAATTATTTTGTCTGTTTTGGTTTTTAGGTTATTGAAGACACGAAATCAGGTAGACCAACAAAATCACCGAAAAAGAAAAAAAAATCGCTTGAGTGTTATTAACAAATATGATGATTTCACGAAAAACGTTCTTCGAAATGTAATGCACAAATTTAATTTTCAAAATGAAATGCCCACATTAGATAAAATCCCGAACATCATAAAAGAAGATTCTGTATTCTCATCTATGCTAAGATCGACATTGTACAAAGTACTAAAATTTTTGGGTTTTTCTTATAATAAAAGAAGTAAAAACAGTATTTTAGTAAAAAGACCGGATTTAGTTTTATGCCAACGAAAACATTTAAACGAAGTAAATGCAGTCAGACAAAATGACCTACTATATATAATCAATACTATTAATCAATTGGGTTGCTTTATTTAGTTCCAGTGTATCACAAACTCTCACTTTTTTCAAAATATTAATACAAAAGTTTCTGTTTCTCTTGTAAGTAATGTTTAGTACCTGGTCATCAGGAGATTTATTTTCTTTTTTTAGGGCGTCCCCCTTTTTACATCCCACAGGGTTTTTGAGTTATTAGTTGCTTTATTTAGTTCCAATGTATCACAAACACTCACTTTTTTCAAAATATTAATACAAAAGTTTCTGTTTCTCTTGTAAGTAATGTTTAGTACCTGGTCATCAGGAGATTTATTTTCTTTTTTTAGGGCGTCCCCCTTTTCTTATGCACCGCAATAAACCGGGAGTAATCCAAGGATTGAGCTTTTTCTTTTTTGAAAGAGATTTTTTTTTTTTTTTGAAGGAGCTTTTAACCACACTTACTAATTGAATGAATTTATCGGTAGCTATATTTGCAAGTCTTATAGAGAAATAAGGGCTGTAATTCAGGGTCCAGTTGTAATACTGATTTGTCAAACCCCTCATAGTCGATCCTGGTGATGATTGAAGGGACCGTTCGTATATGTTGGGTGTGTATGCAAAATAGTGTGGAACAGTGATCAGTCACTGTGAAGCTATAGCCAAAAGTAAGAGTAGGAGACTTTGTTCTTAGGATCGTGTAATCCAAGCAACTGCTACTCCTGGTTGGAAGAGTATGGGCAGGAAGATATCCGTGGTAAGCAAGACAATTCAAATATTCGTGTAATCGCATGTCGGGTGTATCGTGTTTGATATCTAGATTTAAATCATCTGTTATGACAACAGATTTGAATGAACGTAGTGACAGAAGAATGTTATTAAGGACTAAGAGGAAACTATTTATATTGTCTAATAATGGTGAGCAATAGATACAGACTATTACCACGTCGGTGTTTATCTTTATTATGAGCCCAAAAGCTGATTGGTGAGAGTCTGGTTCTTCGCATGTAGCCAATAGGTGCGTGTTTAAATATACCACGAAACCGTTACTTTGATTAATATGCTTAGTGGTCTTGAATAATATAATTTTGCAAAATTGGAAGGGTAGTAGTGTACTAGAGCATGGTAATCACATTCAGTCAAGACGACCAAATTGCAATATAAGGAGATGCGGTGCATGAGAGTGTGTAAGCTAAAGAAGTTACAATTGATATAACGAATGTTTTGCGGTAGAATCTCGACACAGCAATGTCAACATCCTACCTGGCTAACTATGTCAACATCCTACCTGGATGTTTGACAATTGCATGTATTTATTCTGGTGAGCATGTATTAATTATTGATACAAAAAGTTGGTCAATGTCATCAATTATATAGTTAACGCTATTATTCGGTTTTCCAGTAAAGTAAACCGGGCAATACGGGGGCCAGTAAAGTAAACCGGGTAATTAAATAAAAATAAAAAGTATTAGAAGGAAGATGGTTATTATTTTTTTAAAACTACTTTCATCGTAATGGCCGCACTTTAATCTACTGTTACTGATAATGCGAGTTTTTACCGATAGTCTGAACTTCAATTCAGAGAAAACTTCTGACTAAAAACGTCGGTCAAAATTAATTTTGACTTGAATTTGACAATGAAATCGAATGTTTCATTCAAGCAAAAAACCTATTTTATTCACTTAAACGAATGCTTAGTTGTTATTCTTCAGATTACATAAGAAGTCCACAGATTAACTAATTAAAGTAAGAACTGAGTAATTTTTTTCGCATTTTAACGGATTCAGCCAGGTAATATGCAGATTAACTGGTTAATCTGCACTATAACTGATTCCCGAATTTTAGCGTTAAAATACATATTCAGATTAAAGGCTCAATAGACTGGCCGCTGGCCGTGTAAATCGTAAAATTGACAATCAATCGGTAAGTACGTGTGTTACGTATGTTACTGGATGGATTGACGACCTGATAAAACTTGATGTGACGCCACGAATGGAGGGGCTCTGAATCATGGCTTTATAACGATATTTGGGAAAGGTCTATGTTTAGCAACATCGACAACGATTTGTTATTAGGGATGAATCCGTTATCGATACTGATAGCGGTATATCGGCGATACTTTGGTTTTGCCGACAAGTCTGCATTGGCGATATATTTATTGCCGATCTTGTCTTAATATATGGAGATACGCAGATCCGCTTGTTTTCTGGCGCAATAAAGTCTTAAACCCGAACTTGAAAAAAATGGTGCAGAAGTAGATACTTTAGTATCAGAAGTAGATATTTTAGTACTTATGAGTTCTGTCGATTTGAGAGACTATTTATCATTGCAGGTATCATTAAAACGGACTTGCGACGTCACCTTTTTCCAATGTTTAAGAATACTGTGTAACAATCACAAAAATCTTATTAATGCTAATTTAAATTACTAACATAAATAACCTTAATTATTAGTTTTATTAACTTATTATCTAATTCTAAGTCTGTAATATTTTGTATCATTAAAAAGGTAAAGTTACAGTCTATAATATATACTTATATCATCTATCACCACTCATTTCTGAGTGGTTTTTAGGGCAAGGAAGAGTGCGTCGTGTAGTCTGCCCCAATGCGTAATGGCGAACTTTACATGTCTTTGAAATATTTTTTGTTCTCATTTCTCAGACACAAAGGTTTCCTCACGATGTTTTGCTTCACCGATGGGCAAATGGTAAATGAGCACTTAAAATTGCAAATAACAATTTCATTGGTTTCGGCGGGAATCGAACTAGCGGACTGCGAAATTTATAACGTGAGCCTTATTTACATTTAGTCCCTGAGGAGTAATATTTTATATTAATTAAAAAATAAATATTTAATCATATTAAAACATCTTGTGTTTTATGTAACGGAAACCTCCATGTAATAATTTAAATTTACTAAGCGTATTGGTATCGGTATCGGTACCGCTGATATCCTTTTATCGCCGTTATCGTATCGGAAACATTACATTATGTTGATATACATTATGTATATATATATATATATATATATATATATATATATATATATATATATATACAACAAGTAACATAATTAACGCACTTTGAGAAAGTAGTTTGTTCAGAATTGTTTACTGAATCGATTCCTATCTGTCTGTATCCTGGCAAGCTAGTATATATATATACTAGCTTGCCAGGCAAACGTTGTTCTGCCCTTTTTGACGACCCATTGTCATGTCCTATTAAAAATCAACCAAACTGTATACGGTGTGCAAATTTGATTAAAATCGGTTTAGTAGTTTAGGAGTCCATCGCGGACAATTAACGTGACACGTAATTTATATATATATATATATATATATATATATATATATATATATATATATATATATATATATATATATATATATTCCACTAGTATTGTATATATTTAAAAGTTATATAAATAAATGATATTTGTAAAAAAGCTGCAACAAATATTTCCAGGTATTATTTATATCCATGGTCGTGTAACCGCAAGTGTGCTCCCAAAATCTTGCAACTGACCACAGGCTTATCCATTTCATTGGATACATTTTATGTGTTGATATTTGTTTTTGTATTTATAAGATATAACTATCAACATTATAAAGAATATATAAATGTCAACGACTTTAAATTGATACATAAATATTAATACAAAAGTTTCGGCCAAAGCAGAGGCCTCCAAGGCAGAAAAGAAGCATTACCTAATAGTGCAGCTAAAATCAATTAGCCAAATATTTTTATTCGTACAGCATTACTTTGATGTATAATGCTGACGTTATATTTTCGTGTTTGCTAAATTTATATATTTACAAATGCCATCTTCATCTCACAAGTCCACTGCTAAGTACAGGCCTCTCCCAAATAATGCAAAGTACGGTCCTGAGTCACCCGCTCCCATCGACTTCCTGCATGTCTTACCGGATCGGAGGCCGTTCTATGCTCTACTTGCCGACTCAAGGCTGCCTTTACATGTGGAACAAGTTGCTACTAATTTTAATTGGAGAGAACTGAACTTTATTATAACATTATTTATTTCGTTAAGGGGAAATATAACCTCAAATGGCTTAGCAAGATCCTCCTTTATGCCGAAAGTATTGCAGCATTAATTTTGAAATAAATATATGGTAAAGTTGTAGATTAATGTTAAGGACTATGTTAGACGAAAACACGATTCCGTAAAATTTTCTCGATAGAAAAAAAATCCAGTTACCTCCAAACTGAACAATAAACCGCTGATATTTATAAAATACTTTTAATAAGATCATGAAAGTTTGCCTACTAACTAACTACTAACTAACTACAAAGCAGTGCTTATGTTATTTACTTTTTTTTAAATACCATTATTTTCACTATAAAAAGAAATTACCTAAACTATCGGCGTCTTGAACTCTTGAAGCTTGATCCTGTCGCCCCGTTAGTGTCGCTTCGGCTTTTGAAGGGAGGAGTTGTGTCGCTTACGATCAGAATATACATTACGTAACAGGACGACGTAAAATTAAAATGGGAAATAACCGTAATAAAAATAAGAAGCGACTGGGTTGGCGTTAAGAAACAGGCAAAAATATCATAAACCTAATGAAATAAATATCTAACGACCTATCTACTTACAGTATTAGTGATTACAAACATGTCAGTACTTAGCATACGACGCGTGGGGAAGTGGGGGCGAAATTAGAATTTGAGCTGACTTACTATATCCCCTTAATTTCAAAAGTTTTACCTAATATTACACAAAGCTTATTGTGTCGAAATAAACTACTTTTAGATTGTTACACAATTTTTACGACGCGACGGTGTAAAAATTGTTTCATGCAAAAAGTTTGTAACAGCGTAGACCACAAAAGTTCTAATTCTGCGCAAGCAATCGTCAGTTTTTCAATAAGCAATAAATAATGTAACGCAACGCAACGGCGGGCAGCGCACGCGCCGCTAACAAGGCGCCCGCGCCGTGTCATCGTTGTGCAACCGGCCCCACCCAAGCTGCCACTTCTAGGTATGCCGCAAGTTACAGCTTTTTGTCTGAAAATTCATCACTTTCGACTCACTTTGTGGTAATAAGATACATGCATTGACAATTCTGGTCTGGATCTTGTATCATTGTCTACTGTCTAGTTATTCTATTTATAATTTCAGAGCGATAAATTTCAGAAATTTAAAAAAAATCATAGAAAGAAGATTAAACATGCATTGTTATTCCTAAGAACTAAAATTGAATGCAAACCGCGAAGCAGTAGTGGATTAAATGCTCCTTGGCGTCAATAGCTAACTTTCCCCTATGGACTTTTATCCACCAAAAGAAGTCGTATTATCTTCTAATTAACATAAGTACATCTAATTCTCAATTAAACAAATATTTAGGTAATGAAAAGAAAGTTAAAGTTATTCATGTGGTTATTATAGTGTCAAATACGTTTATATCAATGACTTTTTTATTTTGTTTATTTAAAAAACGTTACCACACTAGGATTTTCTCCTGTATCGTGGGGCAGTTTACAAGCATGAATTTCACAAGGACAAACATACAGACCCGGAAAAATTAATTGTAGGCCATACAAATATTTGTTTCGTGCGGGATTCGAACCCGCGACCCTTAACACTGTAACTCATTGCTAAGCTACTGCGCCACAGAGCCGTCCAACTTTGATTGCTTTCATGTATTATGGTGTATAATATATATTTATATGAATTTGCACAAACACCAACTTATTTAATACTTATAATGATGGATGTCCTTCACTACCTGGCCATATGAGAACGCTCAAGGTTGCTCAGCGAGCTATGGAGGATGCTACGCTCAGGATTTCTCTGCGTGATAAACTTAGAAACGAGGATATCCGCAGTAGAACTAGAGTGACCGACATAGCCCCACGGATTAGTAAGCTGAAGTGGCAATGGGCCAGCCATATAGTTCGAAGAACCGACTACCGATGGGGAAAATAAGTTCTCGAGTGGTGGCCTCGTACGGTAGGTGTAGTGTAGGGCGACCCCCCCACTAGTTGAAGTGACGACCTGGTAAGATATGCAGGAAGTCGATGTATACAGGTGGCTTAGAACCGTACTTTGTGGCATTCCTTAGAGGAGGCCTATGTTCAGCAGTGGACTTGTGAAGGGTTGTAATAATGATGATGAATGATGGATTAAAACTAAGTTTTATTTTGCTCCTTTCTCATTATTAAACAAAAAGCTGGTTTACATAATGATTTCTTATATTTACGCGAACACCACACATTGATTAAAACTACTTTTACGGAATTTTTCTCGTTTATGTATTTTATTTTTAATATCCGACGTTTCGGGTGCTTTCCAGCACCCACGGTCACGGGGGACTGAGTTGACTGACGTCCAAATGTCAAAGTTAACTCGGAGTATCTTCAGCTTTTTAATTACGAGTATTGTCTTTGGCCCGATCTACGCAATATGAACTAACTGTGTTTTGAATCTACTGCTGGTTTCACCTATAATAGAAAGAATTTGCCGTAACTTTTACGCTCGGTAGGCAGATTGTTGACTGAGTACTGGAAATTTCAACCATTCGATTTTTTTAAATAGAATAAACGAGCACAAAATTCACCCGAATAAGTATTAAAGTGTAAATGCTTTGTCATCCCCAAAGACTAAGATGAAATGCGTAGTTTCCAGTAAAAAGCTTCTTCTACACTTACCATACGAAATAGCAGCTTTAAGCTGATATTTTTCGCTGCCTTTGATGTTATTCACTATGCCCGGTTTGATTAATTGTTTACTGCTATTTGACAAAGACAAGAAGGCTCTTAAGGCTTTTCCCGTATTCAACTATGTCGAATTGAGCGATAGAGAAGGTAAATTTTTTAGTTAAATTAAAAAAGGTTAAATTAAAAACATAGGATATATGCAATATACCTATTATGCATATATCCTATGTGATATCTAAATTCAAATTCGAAGTTATTTTTTAATGAATACAGGTAATATAGAATAATTAAGACAGAATATTCATTGCATTCAACCCTTAGGTATACAAATATTATAGGTAGAATTAATTGAACCTACTATGATACTAAAATTAAATTATTTCATAATATTATTTTATAAAAATAATAATCAATAGTTTTAAATATATATTGTCGCCAGCATCTTGTTACTTGAATCGACATTGTAAGTTGTGATTCCGTTAAAGTCGCATTCAGAGTGATAGCCATATTTACACCGCTCTGGACCTAGATCTACGTTAGATATTTGCGTAGGAATTTATCGACACAAAGTTTTATTGCTTCTGTTACAAAAAGTATAGATTATTGTAAATTGTGTCATCATCATCATTACAACCCTTCACAAGTCCACTGCTGAACATAGGCCTTCCCCAAAGAATGCCACAGGCATGGCATGGTCTTGAGCCATCTGCATTCATCGACTTTCTGTAATTAAGTCTTACCAGGTCATCACTACATTTAGTGGGTAGCCACCCTACACTTTGTCTACCGGTACGAACCTACCACTTGAGAACGTTTTCACCTCATCCGTTGCCGGTTTTTCTAGCTATAGGATCAGCCTATTGCCACTTCAATTTGCTAAGCCGTTGGGCTATGTCGGTTACCCTGGCTCTACTACGAATATCTTCGTTTCTGAGTTTATCACGCAGGTAAACCCCGAGCTCAGCCTTCTTCATAGCTCGCTGAGCGACCTTGAGCTTCATCATACGGCCAGCAGTGAAGGTCCCTGATGATTGTTATTCAGTAAATTTTGTAAATTGGATTAAATAAAAAATAATTAAAGTTGGTTCGAGTTTATCAAATCAATAAAGAGAATTATTTTACTTAACTTTAAACTGATATCGAGAGTGGTTTTTAAAATTTCCAAAAGTCGCTTAGTGATGTATTATGAACAGTTGCGTAGAACGATCAGTTAGTTCAATAAATTGAATGGTTTGCCAATATGGCGGTCTAGATGTTTCTGGGCGGTTTCGTTTGTTGCAAATTAATGGCAATAAAGTATTATCGTATCGTAAACGGCGGTCGCGAGGCTGCGCAACGCAGCCCGCCTCCGGCGCCCTTCGAGTCCAACATGGCTCACTATTTGAATACCATTTGAATTAGATCTCACTCGTGTTTATGTTTTAAAGATCATTTCATGTTTTTAAGGCAATATTAATAATATAATTTATTTCATCAATAACTTCAAATAAACGTAAAGTCCCTGTGTAGGTAGGTGTACCTGTATCTCAGGAGCCAGTGTCTGCCCATATAATAAATGTACAAATTAGTTACGTGTTAGCAAAAACAAAAATTTTATATAGCATCATAAATATTATTACGTTTGTAAGACAATTATCAATTTTACTATCAGGTTCTACGCCCACTCCTTTTTTTATGTTGTTTTTTATTAGCTCGTTGAAGCTTACCGCTGGACGTGGTCCGTGGACGTTTTACATCTGGCGAAATCGAAGTGGTATACCACCATCTACACAAGCCAAAATATCCTCCTGGCATTTCTCCTAGTCACCTTCTTCTTCGGGTACCCTACCCGCGTGACAAAATGGAGTGTTGTATTTACCTTTCCGATGCCACCACCCAGTACTCAGCTACTTTTTAAACGCCTCTCAAATCTGATCTAATCCAAAGAAGAAATTGAGGTAAAACTGATTCTTGATGAATCTTCATCCTAAGCAAACTAATATTGAAATTTAACTACGGATATTGTTATCCGATGTTCGAGTTTCAGTTTTAGGAAATTTTCTTAACTCCTTTGTAATGATTTGACCATTTCTACAATTTTTTAATGGAAATAAGAATGTCAAACGAGTACATGGTTCATCTGATGTTGAATTAATTCTGTGGATCATAGACACGTACATTTATTTCAATCAAAATGTGGATGCAAAGTCCCAGAAGACTAATATGGAATGCTTAGTTACTGGTGAAATGGGTCTCGATTCGCATTAATGTCCTCCAGAACGAATTTCGGCCACGACGGCCTGTCCCAACGGAGACTAGCCATCGGCGCAGGACAGGATTATAGTGCCGAAGTGTATGCGCAAGCACAGGTGCACTCTCTATTCCCTCACTCTCATAATCCGATGGGACGGTAAACCGATACGACCGGAGAGAGATCAGGCGCAGGACCAACGGCTTTACGTGCTTTCCGAGGCACGGGGGTGAGACACCGCCAACTTCCTGACTCCGAGCAACTACTGAGAATTTCTTGACGGAAAAACTCAATAATTAATTTTTTGGCCCGACTCGGGATTCGAACCCAGGACCTCATGATCAGCAGTCGCACTACTACAACCACTAGACCAACGAGGCAGTCGATTCACATTACCCACCACAAAAGTGTTGTAGCGGTATACGAGAAGTACGACTTACCATTAGGTGGATTGTGTATTTGTTTGTCAACCGTATCCTATAAAAAAGAATACAGAAATTCTGAGCCTGCAACAGAGAAGGACATGTGGACTTTAATTGGCTAATGATGAAGGAGGAAAAAAATCTTATTCAAAATTTTCGAAGTAGTAATGGACTGAACTTCCTGTGCCTAAGACTCCGTCTGAGTCAGAATTATCTTTGTACCTATTTTTGAAACCTTGTACTAACCCACTACAGGTTTTAAAGGCAAAAGATATTGAGTGGCAACTCATCTGTTACCTACTATTTTTTGCAACTGACAAAAAAGAATCAAAAAACAAGGTGGGAGTTCAATTGGACTGTATTTTTGATGTGTGTTACCTTGGAACTCTTTTCTATGTGAAGTGTGAACCGATTTTGATGATTCTTGCTTTTCATGTGTTCCCATATAAATTTGGTCAAAGTATGACTAGTAGTTTATGAGTTAGTTTTTATAATACGTATTTAACTGGTTTCCACTCCATTGATGATGTTCTCATTTTACATATTTATATTGAAGTTGCTTGTACAAAATTTTTAATTTCACTGTTTGCTTACGTAAGAATATCCACTACCCTATGTCACGGCGTTGTAAGAGACGACAGGGGGGAAACAAATCAGGAGATGGGCAGCAGCGTCTTCCTGATAACGACTAAAAATAAAAATACTGCGGTTGCGAAACTGCTTGGCGAGCGTGGCAACTGTGGCAAAATCCCCTCTTTGAGTCAATCTATGTATGAAGGCTCTTTTCAGCAATGGAATTTAATGTTCAGTAAACCTAACAGTAATGGTAACGGTTTACGCTAGTATTCTGGGAAAGTATGGCCCTTCCCGGTCGAGACGACTCGATCGTGTTTCAGCGATCATACTTTGAAATCTAACATGAACTCAATCACTACTTTGTTTACGAGGTTACAACTCTGAAGTCTTTAGAGAATTTCTTTTTAGGCAGGTTTTTAACGCTAGGTAAAAGTCAGGCACATCACATTTATTATATGTCTTGCAATTTAAACCTGCTTTACGTAGTTCCTAGTCATAGACCTAGTGTTATCCAGGTATGGTTATTCCGTCCAATGCCGGAATTAGGTAATTTTGGTGCGTATTTTACGTTCTATTTTCTTTTGAAGGCAGCGTACTTTATGCTTATTATATTATATATATATATATATATATATATATATATATATATATATATATATATATATATATATATATATATATATATATATTACTTTATCTTGAAGGCAGAGTACTTTATAATATAATAAAAATATCTGACTAGGCAATATATGCTTTTAGATTTACCTAGCTTTTGTTTAGTTGCATGCATAGTATATTTCTGCCTTTATTTTAAAAGTTCTTTTTACGTTAATAAGCCTCATATACACGATCGCATTTCTAACACATACAAAACAAACAAACTTATTCATACACTTATTTTTACAAGTTAAAAATACGAAGAATATATTTCTTAAATTAAACGTATTTTATGTCTTACCTAGCTCAAAAAGTAGTATGTGCTTCGTTTTAACATTCGAAATATATTTAATTTTAGATTATAAAATTCGATTCCATAGCTCACTTGCCTCGTGAATATTATCCTTCTAATAGCTCTGTCCGTAAAATTCAGTGAATTAATTATAATTCAAAATGAAATCGACTCTTATAATGTAGCAGATTCCAATATATGTGATGCTGAAGATTGCGTGTCTTTTTTACCTTATTCGAACAAAACTCTTAAAGTTTTTCAACAAAACATCCGTAGTTTAAAATGTAATTTTTCTGGGTTATTACCGATTCTTGTTCGAACAAAAGTGGACTGGGACTGCATTGTGCTTACTAAATGCTGGCTATCATCCATTCATTGCATACCTCCTTTGGATGGATACAATAACTTTGCTTCTACTAACAATCTCACGCAAAATGAGGCTGTGGTTGTGTATTATAAAAAAAGATTTAGTTATCTCAGTAGATGAACCTATAATATCTGACGCCAATTGTCTTGCAATTACTATAAATAAAGATACGGTAGCTATTGCTGTTTATCGACCTCCCGGATACAAGAATATTAATAATTTTATTTGGTTTTTTTTATATATATAAAAAAGTTTTTTTTTTTTTTTTTTTTTGTTGTTTTTGGTGGTTGTTTTTGTTTTTTTTTCCCCTTTTTTTTTATTTTTTCGTTTAATATTTCCTTTTTTTTTGTTAATACGTATTTCGCTTATACTATGTTTTTTCCACACATACTTCAATCGGCTATTAAATCAAACTCAAGAGAAGTCAAAATTTCTAGACGTAAGAAAATCTTGAAACCCTGGATAACCCTAGGAGTTTTAAAATGTTTGAAAAATCGAGATAACCTAAATAGGAAACTAAAAAAGACCCAGATAATGAGACGCTTAAAATTACTTATAAGAGATACAGAAATTATTGCTCAGCCCTATTAAAAAAAACTTAAAAGAAACTATGAAAAACTTCAACTTCAAAATGCAGGAAAAGACAACAAAAACTTTGGAAAGCTCTTAAAGAGATTACTTATACTAATAAACCAAAAGAGATTCCGTTAGAACTAATAGATACAAACAATCCGCAAGCATTGGTGAATGGTGTTAACCAATATTTTACAAATGTTTTAAGAAACTTAGCTGAAGACTTATGTAAAAATAAGCCCCCAGTCCAACCCCATGTCTTAAATTCATGCTGTCACTCTTTCACTCTTCTATTAACGGATGAGAATGAAGTAAGGTACCTAATAACAGGTCTAAAGAGCAATTGCTCTGTTGGCCTGGATTTAATTTCCAGTGAGACCCTAAAAGCAAACAGGGATGTTCTAGCCTCTCCGATAGCGTACATTTGCAACTTATCACTTTCAACTGGAGTATTCCCGAGGATATATAAGAAATCACGAATCCACCCTATCCACAAAAGTGGAGACAGAGGCTGTTTCAATAACTATAGACCAATTTATATTCTTCCTACTATCTTAAAAATCTTAGAACGCATTATAAATAATAGATTAGTAAAATAAAAATCTTTTATCACATGCACAATTTGGCTTTAGAGCAAATAGATCTACATCAGATGCGGTTTTCGAACTAACAAGTTACATATTTAACGACTTTGACAATAAGAAAAAAACAATAGGTTTATTTTTAGATTTGACAAAGGCATTTGACATAGTCTCTGTCCCAATTTTAGTTAAAAAAAAACTTGAATACCTTGGTATCAGAGACATCAGTTGAAACTTCTTCAAGATTTTTTAATAGACAGAACACAATGTGTACAAATTGATAACATCATTAGCCAAGAAGTCCCTGTAAATTTTGGGGTTCCTCAGGGAAATATTCTAGGTCCAACTCTCTTCCTAATTTACATAAATAATTTTTGTCAGATGAAAATCCCAAATGCAAAAATAATTACCTTTGCAGACGACACGGTCCTTCTTATCAGTGGCAGTTCATGGGATGAGGTTTTCTCAAATGCTCAAAAAGGAATGAATATTGTAACGAGTTGGTTATACAAGAACTTTTTAACACTCAATGTTTCAAAGACAAATTATATCACTTTTTCTATTAAAAAAACTGATAAGCCTAACCTTACACATCGAATTGTTTCACACTTGTGTGATAATCCCAATTATACAAACTGTGCATGCCCAAAACTTATAAACATAGACTCAACTAAATACCTATATAATGATTGACAATAAATTAAGTTTTCACTATCACATTGACCTTCTAACGGCAAGAATACGCAAATTAATGGTTTTATTTAAGGCCTTGAGACATGTGGGTCAGGAAAAAGTAATAAAATCAGTTTACTACTCTCTTTGCCAGTCGCAACTAATGTACTGTATCACTTCATGGGGTGGTGCCTGTAAAACACATATACTGAAAATTGAACGAGCCCAAAGAGCACTTTTAAAATGAGCTCGTTCCTACCATTCGATTATCCAATGTTTGATCTCTATGAAAAATGGAAAGTCCTGACTGTACGACAGCTTTACATTTTATATACCGTCCTTAAAAAATATTCCCAGTTAAAATATGAACCAGAGATTTTTAGGAATTAGCGCCGCAAGGATAAAGTCTGTAATATTACTTTATACAGAACTAGCTTTACACATCGATTTTTCTATTACCAAAGTAGTAACCTGTATAATAAATTGAATAAGGAACTATCAATATATTCCCTTACAAAAACTAAATGCATATATATTTATTGTTGCGGAGTGGTTAAAAAAAATTGGATTATAACCGTACAGAAGACTTACTCTATAAATAAAAAATGTTCACATAAACGCGCATACACACAAGTGAAAACTAACACACACACACACACACACACACACACACACACACACACACACACACACACACACACACACACAAACACACGTACGCACGCAAGCACGCACGCACGCACACGCACACGTACACGCACACGCACACGCATACACAATATATGAGGTTACGAAACCACTGTTACTTTGTATTTTTTTTCTTAGTACAATTTTTGTTTTACATATAATTTAAATTGTCACTTATATCGAAATAATACATTATGATCCTACGATCTACAATATATGTAGCGCTCAATTACAAATATTGCTCTTATTTATATCTCATGGGGTGGAGACCTGGTGATTTGTAATACAGGCATTTTATTGTCTATCTCAAACACCAGCTCTCACAGATTCTAGGCTATGAGTATGAACATACCTGTATTTAAATAGATATAATTTTTATTATGTATGGTCGGTATTTGTGAGGAGAAATAAACATAATTATTATTATATTATATTATTATATAATTATAGTTGGTTATGAGTTTAGTTAATCGTTAAGGAATATGTAAAGAAAAAATCTGAAAAATTTTGTATTATTTATTTCATTTTGACAAGGTAATCGGTGACCTTTGATTAACTAATAGGTATCAAAAGTACAAAACGACAAAGGCAATAATAATCTCTATTTCTTATACATTCTAGTGATAAGTTAAATAGCATCTCTTATATAAGTGTCAATAGTTTATTTGGTACGAGTACACAAAACAGAAGTAACAAAACACATTTGTTGTGCGACAAGTAAAGATTAATAAAAATGCTTGCAAATTACTAAAATTGAATTTTTTTACGTAACAAAATTATAGCAGCCACTAATTAATATACTTTTGGTTATTATACTTAATTTTTTTAAAGCAGAGAAGATATTTCATTTTCGGCCATCTTTTGTACAATATAAGAAAAAAGAAATAAGGAAAAGTTCTTCTTGTAATTCGATTGTACTTGGTTTTGGTACAAATAAACATTAGTATCTCAATCATTGCCGTATGCAAAAATTTGTTATGCTCTGACGGCATATTCCGAAATCAAGTCAGAGCGCATTAATTTAGATTAAACTATAATATTATGAACTTATTGAATATATAACAAGGTATCACTGTATAATTATTTAAACTAATATATCTCTATATCCACGAAGTAGGAAAAATATGACAATATTATCGTATAAAATATATTAATACTTTAATTCTATACTCTAAAGTTTATAAAACAGTGCACGATTTGGATTGTATAAGTACCGCCAATTTAGCGCTTTTAGCGCCTGATCTAATGATGGTCCCAGAAATGTGAAAAAATTGGATTGATAAAAATGCTTATGAAGCATTTTACTTTCGCTAATGTTCCGTCAATCTTCAAAGAAAAAATAGAAATTGTTTGCATGACATTCACACAAAGGTAAAGAGCTGTTTGTAAGAAAATAATTTAAAGTTGACATAACATGTAAAATTAGCAATATACAAATAAGTGTTTATAGAAAAAAATTGCAATATTTTTATAGGAGTAGGGTGCAAACGGGAATGCGGCTTACCTGATCGTAAGTGTCGACCGCAGCCCACCCACAAATGCAACAGTTACTAAGTTCGTCCTACTGCTGAGTTTCTCTTATTTCTATGAGGGTTATGAAGTATTTCAAAATATTTGGACAATTATTTGTATAAGTATATCTGGGACCGCTTTTATTTCTATCTAGAAGTTTATTGAACAAGGCGTTTTAAAATAATTCAATTTTACATTTGTGTCAAAAATACAAAGTTTTGCATTTTTCAAGTTAAAGGTGCCTTAGCTCCTTTAAAATATGAGTCGTTTCCTTTATGGCTTTAATTATTAATTATTTTCAAATGTTTTACTTATATACTCGTAACAATACTAGAGATCTATCTATTCTTAAAGGAACGTTTAAAGTAGTTCTTTGAAAGATTTTAAACATAAGGTTTTGTTAACGATTCTAATTGCAGCCAAGTAATAAATAAAATCACAGATAATATGAAACTTAATTTAGCGCTTCAATTTTGCAAATGTTTAATTTTTATTTTGTAATATATTTGTAATATTTTATAAACATCTAATTTAAAATCTCAAAACATGAAATAATATAATATTTGATTCGCTTAATATTTAGAAACTTAACAATCGCAAAATACACAGAAAATTTTAGCTATCTTGTCTGCGTAATGAAACTAAGCAATAAAACTAAATAATTTACGCAACACACAATATTCTCCACAGTAATCCAATCATTTTTAACATTTCATTAAAATATTCATATTTATAATATTTTTAAAAAGCAACAAATTAAATATATTTATTGGTAACCGGCGTTTCCTTTCAGACTACAATACTACTTAAATTTAGAGAAGCGAAATTTACATAAAATAATACAAGAAATCTACTTACATTCAAACAATACTAATTAATAAATTTTAACACTAAAATAGCGAACACTTTGAACATTTAGTCTATTTAGACATGTTTATCGTTTACGCACAAGGAATATATTCGTATATCTATTTTATTTCTATCGGTAGTGAAAATTCGGTACGGGAACTAACTTATTTTGAACATTTTATATTTACAAACACATTATCACTTCGTTAATATAACCATCGCTACTAACCGACATGGTTGCAAGTGGCTACAGTTCTCTCTTATCTGCGCCAGCAATGAGAGGTAAGATCTAGAGGATTCGGTAACAATTAGAAATATATATAGCATCTATATAATACGTAGTTTTACTATCTTACACGTTGGAAAAATATGGAATGTAATTTAGTAATGTGTTTAATAGTTGTGTATTGGCGCGTATTTATTGTTCGAATATATTAAAAGGTATCGTACAAAAGAATCATTTGGATGCTTCGACCAGATAATTGTAACGGCGAATTTTATTCCTTACATCAACTATCAGGTGTGGTCGACGCCGCTTGCGGCTGCAGCTGCGGCGCGACGGACTGGAGCCACACGTCCCATGAACGATCTGATCTCTTCGAAATACGTCTCTTCTGGTGATCTTCGACGGCTTTCATCCCCATTTTCTGCTTCGTGTTTCTTCAGATGCCTATCCAGGTTGGTCTGTTGTCCGAAACAACGATCACAATGACGACATCGGAATGGACGCTCCTTATTATGAATGTTCCTCACGTGTCTCTGGAGGTTTGAAGAAATGGAGAACGACCGTTCACAGTATTTACAGCGGTAAGGCTGTTCACCTGTATGGGTCCTTAAATGTCGGGTCAGGTTTGCACTGCGAGGGAAGGCCTTGCCACAATATGAGCATGTGTACCGATCTCGGGCTCTATTTGCTCCTGGGTTCGGAGGGACAGGTGGCGGTCGTGGCGCGCCTGGTGCGAGCAGGGTTGCTGCTGCCGCTGGAAGGAAAGGGTAGCGGCCAAAAGAGGCCGGTAAAGCTAACGGTAATCGTCGACAGAATTGGAGCAAGGCTGGGTGTGCTGGATGAGCCGGATGCGTCGGGTGTGGTGGTGGAGACGGCACAATCAAGTTGCAGTTCTCGTCTTCTAATCGTTGCGGGCGTTTGTGCGTTACTCTTAGATCGAGGGGCTCATCGGCACGCGGGGAGCCGATCGGGCTGGGGTGGTGATCGTGGGGCGAAGAGGGCGGAGAGGCGAGGCGGCGGGGCGCCGCGTGTTTTTCGCGCATGGCGGCCGCCGCGCACGCGCTCATCGGGCTCGTGCGCCACCGACCTGTAACAATAATATTGTTTATAAGAATATAATAGAGTTAAATATTTTTTATTAAATATATATTACAATAATTCTTCATCATCATCATTCCAGCCCTTCACAAGTCCACTGCTGAACATAGGCCTCCCCCAAGGTATGCCACAAAGCACGGTCCTGAGCCACCTGCATCCATCGACTTCCTGCATATCTTACCAGATCGTCACTCCATCTAGTGGGGGGTCGCCCTACACTTCGCCTACCGATACGAGGCTGCCACTCGAGAACCTTTTTTCCCCAACGGTTGTCGATTCTTCGAGCTATATGGCCGGCCCATTACCACTTCAGCTTACTAATCCGTTGGGCTATGTCGGTCACTCTAGTTCTACTGCGGATATCCTCATTTCTAAGTTTATCACGCAGAGAAACTCCGAGCATAGCCCTCTCCATAGCTCGCATTCTTCAATAATTCTTATTGAAACTTATTTATGTTGTTTTTATTTATTTATTTAATTCAAAAACTCTTGTGGCTTACAGAAAACCCAACACGCACACAAGGTAAATTTTTATTGTTATCACTGGTTCGGATAAATCTTTTCTATTAGGAAAAACCAGCAGGAAACCCAGCGGGTCTATTGGTTGAAAAGAATAATTCCCAGGGTTTATCATCAGTTACGTAGTCTTTAATATTATAATAAATAACCTTATAAGTAGTCTAGTAAAATAATAAATAATACTAAAAAATTTAATTTTATACATTTGAAACATTTTAATAGATGCGTGCTAAACATTTTTTGGGACTTTGTTATAAAGGCGTATATAACCAAGACCATGGAGGACTTACTGACTTTTTTGAGTAGAGTAAATATTATAACTACCTTGTGCTTGTGTCTTGTATTTATAAAATGCATATCACTATTTTAATAAAATAATTCTTGTTTTTGTGTACATACATAAAATTTTTGTAAATGTACTGAGATATCAAAGTTAATGTAATTATTTCTATAAAATCAATATAATAAAAGTATATATTAACTAAGTAAGTAATATTACGCAGTAGTAACAGCCACGATATAATTTTATGTGCTGATGATCAGCACGTAAAGTTATATCGTGGATATTCCTTACGAGGTAAGGTATGTCATTAATATAAACTGACCTTCCAGGTCAGTGTCTGTGGGTGTGCCTTGAGGAATTTCCTTATTTTATTTCCATAGACACTGACCTGGAAGAACTACTCCTATTGATAACAAGTTTGAGTTCTATTACTAGAATATGGTGTAATAAGTTTAAGTTTTTACGCCATAATGATATATAAGTAGGTAACTGATAAAAAACGTATGGTTATCTCAGTTGAAAACCTTGGAAAGGTCACAAAATATTCCCAAAGCATCTTCTGAGTTTTCCATGCACAGAAAGTACATTTAATAAGTTCAAAATCGATGTCAGTTGTCGAGTCTTGTAAAACGAAACTGATTTTTATAGAGCAAAAGAAATAATAACGAATGATCTAGTATTTTTCAAAAATTTTGCTAACCGTTGGTAGGTCTAAAATTAGTGGAGTCTAATTTATTACCAGTTTTAATTAAAAGTAATGTTGTAAAAAGAACACTAGATTCCATAATATTATTAAAACAATACTAAGGTGGAGTGCGATTGCATTTATTATAGGCGCAATATAATATATAATATAAATATAATAATAATGCTCTGCGGTATTTCTAATATGTATTAATAGTTTCAAAATATTTTACAATATATTCTGATAATATTTTATGAATGCTAATTATTTTGTGTAGAAATTTACATTTTGTTTGAATAATGAGTCGGCAACAGTAGGAGAAGAATTCAGTAGTAGTCAAGATTGAATGTCGGTAAAATTTGGCTCAAAAGCCATGGCAACATCTTGATCTGATTTGGTTAACTTTTTTTTTGTGACTACAGTAAAGTTTACCCAAAAAAGATCACTTAACCTATATTATGCTTTTACGTGTTATACACTGCAGTATGATGGTTGTAGTAAAATTGTGTCAATTGGGAGAGACCAGGCTTCCAAATAATATCAAGGTTTAATAGCAGCTGTGTTTTTTATGATAAATGGCGACGAGTAAAAAATCCTTTTACAGGTATCGAGGCATTCCACTTTAGTAATCAGAGTGTAGAAGTAAGGAGTACAGACTGTGTATTAAAAAGTGTCCATAGAAAACCGTTAAATAAGGATGGCGCCACTATATCTACGGGCTAAATTTTAAAGAACGTGCCGAAAAATATAATGGGATAGATTACTTTTTCGAGGTTATTATTTACTAAATAGATTTGAGAGCTGCTGAGCAGTCTAGCAGCAAACTTCAAACCGTCGAAAACTGCTAAGTTCATTTCATCCCAGTAGCTACTCCAGCGCTGTTGTGGGGAGTTTTTGAACTGTTATTTACTGCTTACAGATGGCCACTTTTTCAACTATTCTACTACGGGAGTTGGTACTCCTTACTTCTACACTCCATAGCATCTGCATTTAAATTCTTGACCTAGGATGGAAGGAAAGAAAAATGTAGGTATATATATATATATATATATATAAATCTACAGTTTTCATTTAGACCACTCGAACTGTTCTTGTAATAGGTATTATTTCTATTATTCTTCGGTGGTATGATATCTATCTTGTGAATAAAATGATATTATGTACTGGTTTTTAAAACAAAATATAACAAAATAAATAAAACTAGTTTTCACGGATTTTATAGTGTATATTAACTAATTACTCCTGACGTTTTGAGCACTTTACAGCACCCATGGTCGTGGGGGGGGGGCTGAGATGTTCGACGTTCTAATGTCCTATTTAACCACCGCTACCTCCAGATTAAAATTATTAATTTTTACTGCGTAGATACCGGAACAAAATATACGCGATAAAATCCATAAAATCTAGTTTAATTTAAATGGGTAGTGTTCGCGTAAATATAAGAAATCATTATACAATAAAATGAGATTGATACCCAAGAAGGTATATTAAAATATATAACGAAATTACGAAATGACGCGACCAGAGCTGCAGGGTGACCATCTGATCGATGTCAGCTCCTACGCTCGCCTTCAGTACACGCCCACATACTTACGACATCAGAATCTAGATCACTTGATACCGAAACCACGACTTTTTTCAATTAATAATTGACATAACTTTATTGGCTACTTTATTATATATAAATACATATTACCTACGAACAAGTTTCCTTACAGACGCTGAGCATTATCTGTATTGACAGTTTTAATCTCAACTAGACCGTTCTCGCACTTTATTTAAAATCGATTTTACCACGAAAGTTTCAAAACATTAAGCGGTTTAAAGTTTCAAAGCGGTAAGTGATATCACAGAATATGCCTTTTCACTTTTTGATAAAGCCACAAGACTCCAATTAGGGTAAGTAAATATTTATTTTTTCTATAATAATTATCCGTATTATAATATATATAAAAATTATTATTCCTACTAATAATGCGGTAAAGGATACTATTACACCACACAGTTAATTTGTACTCGTAATTTACGTTTACAATTTACTATTCACTACCCGATATCATCCCGTTGGTGTCATAAGAGGTCACATATGGAAACATATCAGGAGACGGGCAGCAGCTTCTTCCTAATAACGACTAAACATAAAAAATAAAGTTAGGGTTGCTAACCCGCTCACCATGCGTGGCAACTATGGAAAATACCCCCTGTAAGGAAATCTATGGGGGACGGCTATGTTCATCTGTGGACTTTAATAGGCTGTAACGGTTAACCGTTTAAAATTTGTGTTTCTTGTCAATTTGTTATATATTTACACGTACAGACAGATTTCGAATAAAATCGGAAGTGTTAAAATTACATTGGCTAAGCCATCGGTTTAGACCTAGTAGAAAATAATACAAACACTAAACCATAAGCTTCTATCGTAAACTTAAAAATAAAATTCGAATTTGGTCCTCTTGCCTTTCACCAACGATAACTCTGTCTTATATTACATCATTCTTGATGGCGTTATTACAAAAATAATAAGAAGTAGTCGCGGTACCGCAAATTGGACAACTCCATTCCGTATGATTGATCGGTGCGTGTATCACCCACGTATTACCACGCACAATTGGCATGCGGTTCATTCAAGATTTGGTCTACTGATAGCACCAAGTATTAATTTGAATTGTTTTACAATTACATTATAGCGTAATAATTTTGACGGATCGGTATTACTACGCCTCATATGATTAAATTACACTACAGTAGAAAACTTTTAGTATACGGAAACTTATGATTACGTTATGTGAAGATGGTAGTAACCTGACCATTAAGAACTATTTTTTTACACAGGCGAGCTAATAGTCCATATAATAGTAAGTGGTTTTTGCAGCCAATGGGAACCTACCACGATTTAAAACAAAGAAGGTTACACGTGTGCTTTCAGAACTAAGTGCCAAGATGGAAGGATTCACAACCTGTAATTATATTGGTACTGTTACTTAGCGGCTGTTATAGGTAAAAATGGTATCAAGCCAGTTGTTAGCTTAATCATTAAAGAAACCCGACCACCTTTTTTATATGATATGGTGATAAATGAGCACACAGTCCACCTGATGGTAAGTGGTTGCTGTGGCCCATAGACATCTACATCTTCCTCGATTACGAATCAAGATGCAGTTGCGTCACCCGTGAGGACTAAGATGGAATGCCTCGTTTCCAGTAAAAAGGAAAGGGTCTCCGGTTCTCTACTCTCACCATACGAAACTCAATAGCATTAAGCTACTATTTGACGCTGGTATTCTGTGAGAGCGTGGTCCTTCCCCGGTCGAGCCGACCCATTCGTGCTACAACTATACTACTAATATAACTGAAGCATGGCTCTACCACGTAAAAACCTACTGAAGTTCATTATTATAGATTATTATGGATTGAAGTATCTAATTGAATAGTATGTATTTCTGAGAGGTAAAATTGATACTTCCAGTTCCTTTCCTTTAATGGGGAAGGGAACATTACCTGGGGATTAATAAATTAAAAGAGTGTTCAACATTACCATGAGAGTGCTGCCACAAATTTGTGTGCTCACGCCTACAAATTGACACTCACTTAATTTGCGCCAAAAGCATTCACATAAATCCTTTGAACAAGAGCCGAACATCGACATCCTAAGTACCTTATTTGGTGAGCTCGTGAGCCATAAGCCATTTGTTTATGATTTGTAACTAAAACCACAGACGTTGGTATCCGGCATTGTTAGAAATTCGTGCTCGCTAATAATACATTACTTTAAGTTAATTTGTAATTTGCAAGAATGAAACAGATGAATGTACGGCATGTATGCTTAAATTACAAATTAAAATGGAATTCCAGATCTGTGGAACAGTTTTTTCAATTTTCACTTAATAAAAATTTTAAACTTTTTGATAGATTTGAGGTCTTGCATATTTTCTTGATCTTTGTTATAAAAGCGTATACATTGCCCGATGAAGGAATTACTGACTGTTTGGAGTCGAGTAGCTAGTATAACTAGCTTGTGCTTTTTCTAATACCAACAGAATCTACATCACTTTTAATAAAACTACTAAAACTTTGCTTTTGTGTCGATTCATTAAATTTACTTAAATGATGAGAGGTTAATATTTATTTCTTTAATTTTTTATCTCAGGGATTCCTTCGAACCTAAGTTATAAATTGCCTTTATAGCACTCTTCTGCAAAAAAAAGATAGTAAGTTAGATAGATAGATGGATAGAACTCCATAGGAAGATTATGCTATGGAAATAACCACAATAAATAAATAACTATATCTATAACTGTTTCGAAATATGTAAGGCCTCTTGTTTTTTTACAGCGTATGTTGCAGAACTAGGTTTGCTAGATATGTGGATGAATATGCGGCCCTTTTGAAGCTACGGTTTACCGTAATTCCGTGAAAAACAGTGGATTCAACAAGACTCAGCTAAAACCATTTAAAAGCTCACTGGTATTCACATGTTATGTTACTGTTATGCACGCGAACGCATTGGTGAAGGAATCCTGCCGTACTTCGAAGTCTTGATGCATCAACGAGCAGAAAGACTCTCCTACATACTTACATAGATATTTACCCCATAGCCGGTGCTTCAGTGACTGAGTAAGATCGGACACGACAATTTGTTTGATATGACTCTAACGTTATCTGTGTGGTGGCGGTGTAAGAATATACACTACCCCATATCGTGCCGAGGGTTTCGTTAGAGGTGACAGAGGGAAAATGAAATACGAGATGGGCAACAGCATTTTCCTAATATCAACTCAATGTAATAGAAAACTGCGATTGCCAACCCGCTTGCCAAGCGTGGTAACTATGGAAAAATCCCCCATGAGGCATCTATGAGGGAAACCTATATCCAGCAGTGGACTTTTATAGGCTGTACTAGATAGATGGATGGACTGCAATGTGCACGATATAAGAAATAAGATAAGGCAATATTTTATCAAAGTCTTTGAGTATTTTGTTTACTCCGATATTAATTATTTTGTTTGCTGAGTTTTTTTTATAGGATTGGGTAACAAACGATCACACAGTCCACCTCATGGTAAGTGGTTGCTGTGGCCCATAGACATTAGATCAATCCTCGATTACGAATCAAAATGCAAATGCATTGTCACCCGTGAGGACTAAGATGGAATGCCTCGTTTCCAGTAAAAAGGGTCTCCGGTTCTCTACACTCACCATACGAAACACAGCAGCATTAAGCTACTATTTTACGCTGGTATACTGTGAGATCGTGGTCCTTCCCCCGTCGAGCCGATCCAATCGTGCAACAACTATACTAGTAACATAACTGCTGCATGGCTCTACCACGTACCAAACGACTGTTAAGATAGAAAACGAGATATATGAGGAACTCTACGTTTCTCTTTTCAAATTTAGGATATGATTAACAGAGAATTTCAGATACGTAAATATAGCTGAAAGAACCCATATATATGATCACACGTAAGAAGGTATTATGTTCATCGAGAGGTAAATATTGCATATTTGTGAGCCCATCGTAACACGAGTCACGATCCGCTAATTACTCGTAATTAACGGTGTTCGGAAGCGACGTGACGTATACCGTGAGGCGGGGCGACCACTGTTATGTATGTTAATGGAAATAGTGTGGCCAATGAGCGGCATCACGCCACGCCGCCTTGTGATATATTAGCATTTGAATCGCTTATTCGTTCGTACCTTTACCACGAGAGCCACTCCAAACGTATCTGTTGACTTTTGTAAACTTTTATGCATTTCGAATAGACACGTCGACTCGTTCCGCTAGTAGTTATGTAAAGTAAGCATTAATAAATTACCGTAATTCACCTAAAGCGTATGCCTCGAGTCGATTTATCAGTATCTAATATAGCAAATGTTCGATAAAATATACAGGCGGTAAATTGATTTAGTCAATGTAGGCAACAAGTATACGTTATCGGTGTGAAAAGGAATGGTGTGAAAATGTGATATTGTAATTTTATCTATATGGAGACAGTTTAAATATATCTTCAATTTTATTACAATCTGGTGTATATAAAACCTTGAAAATAATTTATTTCACTTATAGAAGAATGATAATATTATAAATAAAACATTAACACGTAGGTTTACTGTTATGTGTTATAGAGATTGCTGATTCTCGTATGACGGTTGACGAGTAATCTCGGTAGATAAACTTAATATACTTATATACATACTACAGAAGAGTGTCAAGGCATTTTATAAGCTAGTGCGACTTGTTATACGGTACTGCATCACCACTTACCATCAAGTGAGGTCGTAGTAAAGCACTTGTTTATAATTTATGCAACTAAAAACGATTATTTACGCTTGTTTGCTAAACTAATTTAGTACTACATACAGCCCACCAATAGTAGGTACTCGTCCTGCTTGGTTACTAGTGCAGAACCTATGGGTGGTGCTTTTAGATACATTAATTTGGATGTTAATATATGATACAGTAACTATGATTCCTTTAATTTGTAATTGTATACATATTTGTTAATGTATGTACATACTTACATATGCACTTTTCATATAAAACAGAGCTTAGGTAGGAAATTTAGAAACTGCCTGAACAACGATGAAATAAAAGAAACTAAAATAAAGTAACAATAAAGCCTATCCCGTTGCAGGGCGGATTTGCCTAATCGTCACGCTTGATCGGCAAATTGCCAATCTTACTTCAAGACGTCACACGTCGCCGGTTCACATTATATGACTATACTGCCATTATATTTTCTATAGTCAACTCTTATGACATCTATGCGACGTACTAGGAGGATGGATTCACTTACGTCGGCCACTAAATAGCATATCTTCTTTTTGTCCTGTGAATATCCACGGCTGGTAATGGGCATGGGTTTCCATGAACTGCGGTAGTCACCATAAGATGGACTGTAAGTTGGTTTGTCACTTGTTTTATAGAAAAAGCATAAGTAAGTAAATTAAAAAATTAAACAAGAAAATTTGCTTCCAATATTAATACTATAAAATCAATTCGCACCAGTATTCACTGTTCGGCAACAGTTATTAAGCCGCAATGTTGCAAAAGCGTAACTTAAATCAAATCATATAACCTCATATGTCATGTGTGCAGATACCCGGCATTCCGTTTCATATTCTCTCATAAGATCGCGGCCGGAGCAGATTCACACGCGCCACCCAGTTTTTTTAGACGACAATTTATCGACAACCACAATCTTCGATTTATTTCACAACACTATTTTAGGAAGCATGTCGCGCCGATCGCCTTATGTCGAGATATGAAATTACTCTCCGATGCATGAACAACGCCGGAGAAATATAATATGGACCTGCGCTTTAGATAAATTAATGATGTTATTGGATGTTTTATGCTGACTTAACGATCGATTGCAGCAAAAAAGAACCTCGATTAACTTTCGAAGTGATCCCACGATCAATGCTCAGTTATCGTAACTTGTAGTTAATATTATTAAGAAAACTCATTGAATAATTCACCTGTTAATATTGTTTAAAAAATAGGTTTAGACTATTTTGTTGCTTTTAATATTAAAAAAAAATTATATTTTACTTGGCATTATCATAGATCGTTTTGACGAATATATTTTCGTAATTTTTTTTTTTTTTTTTTTTTTTATATATATATACATAAATATTTAGTTATATCATATAGAGTTTTAGCTCGGTTTCTTTTAAAAAAGAAATTTAATAAGACTTCCTTTACGGATTATATTGAATTTAAGTAAAGTAAAGTAAAGTATATACATCCCACTGGTGGGCCTAGGCCACCTCTCAGTTATGAGATGTTAATATAGCGTTTCATTTAACTTATTTTTGACTACCGACGTTTAGAATGCTTTGCTTGAATTTCGGTTACGGGGCAACTAGACACAAGATTATCACATACGTTCATTGGAGAAACTTAATATTCACTAAATAAAATCTTCCAATTTATTGAATACATTTTTATTCCTACGAAATATCAAATTAAATTAAAATAGTAAACTTGACATCTCGTTTAAATATGTTTCTATTTCTGTGCGTCTGTAGCTTGCGTGCGTAGTCGAGAAAACATCTATCAGGGAGACGAGTAGTGGCGAGTGTACGTAACATACGAGTAGCTAGAAACTGTGCCACACACACATATATGTACGTGACAGTAATACTTAGCGTAATGATAAGTATAGCCTTTACCGACTTAATCATTAAAATACTTTTCACATCCTTATGTGTGCTCGTAATATAAATGTTGGAATAAATATTTAAAATATTCCACATAGAAGAGACTATTTAATAATTGGGTTAGTAAAAATATTAAGTCGAGATCAATTATCATAATTCCAGTTTTAAATTCATTCGTCAATCATTATCAAATACTTTTTCATGTCATTAGGTTAGAAGATCTCAATACCTAGCGCGCACGATATATAATATCTTAAATAGATGCAGAAACCATAATGGGGGGATATAGTTGGGGTCACCCCAGACAATGGGTGTTGCAAAGCGCCCGAAACGTCGGTAATAAAAAAAACTTATAATTAAGTGCGATGAAATCAGTAAAATTAGTTTTAATCCATGTGTAATATTCGCGTAAATATGAGAAATCATTATTTTTAAGCTATTGCATAGCTTCTATCGCGGGCCTTGAGTGCGGGAAAATCCAGAAATTTCGTAACGAAAAAAAACCTCACGCTCTCCGACGGGCACGGAAGTGTGGCTTGAAGGCCGTGCATTGTCTAACGATGGTCTAACGTCATTTCTTTTCCTCAGTCGTCGACACGGTGTTTATGTATAAAGTGTTTTGAAATTTTGAATATGAATGAACAAAGTCCATTTATTATTAAGGCTGCTCTCTCGCAAAAAAGCTTGAAAAAAAGCGTGCAGATGAACCAACTTTTCGTCGACACTTACAGAGAAATTACATATGAAAAAAATAGCTAGTAATCTACATGATCTGATACGTAATTTGGTTTAGCCATAATTTTTCTATCGGTGTCACATAATAAATAAAAAAATAGCCAAATTACCTCCAAATCGTTGAGATGAAACCACTTTACTCCTTCATTGTTTATCAAAGAAATATAAAAAAAATATCTACTACTTTGCAATACAAAATAAAATAATTTGGTTTGGTTACTTTTTAGAAATATGTATTATTTTTATGATAATAAATTAAAAATGCGTCCCGATTAAATACTGCGTCTATATCACCCCCGCATTCGTCCACGAATTCAGTGCGGGGCGCATCGTGTTGCTAGGTGGACGTACGCCGCGTTGCGAGAGCTCAGCACTACGAAATAAAATCGTAAAATATTACTGCAAAAATTTAATATTGTTAATAGTGGAGTAGGTTTTTATATATTTTTATAGAGTAAGGGTGACAAATAAGCATACAGTCCATTAACATGTAAGTGGATGCTGTCGCCCATAGATATCTACATCAGTTATCGATTAAAAATCAAAATGTAGACGCGTAGTCACCTCCGAGGACTAAGATGGAAATGTCTAATTTCTAATACCAAACAGTTTCGTTTCTCTTCTTAAGCATATCATGTTCTGTTGTTCTGCTGCTCCTCGCCGGTCCGAGTATTTTAATTCTTATGTAAACTAAATAGGTGTAAACAAGATGGGCATTGTCTTTATGATATCTATCGGAAGCCATAAAAGTTTTCTGTCGTTGACTGTTATCGTCTTTTACGACACCCATGGGATCCAAAGGGTCATGGTTCTATTACACCGCCACCACGTGGCTCAACAAAAGTATATAGGTGTATAGGTATTTATTTACAACAGTGAATAGCTGTACTTGTAAAATTTGTGTATAAAGTGTTTTGAATATGAATGAACAAAGTGCATTTATTATTTATTTATTTAATAAAAGAAAAAAATTTGTTTTATTATCGGTCACCACGCTCAAAAAGTGTAACTTGAATTAATATCAAAGAAAAAGAAATATTGCATAAATAAAATAAATAAATAATTATAATTGCATAAGTTGATACAAAATGCTATGCAATAGCTTTACCGCGGCAGTCCCCGAGTGCCACACGTCTTTTTTATTGTACGTCAATACAATAATAGAATAACAAATATGTTTGATTTAATGGGTGGGTGGTATTTTAGGTCTGAAAATAATTATTTACAGACAGCCTTTTTACCGACTTCAAAAAGGACGAGGTATTCAATTCGACTGTATGTTTTTTTAATGTGTTGATGATTCTTTTTCATTTGAAAACTGGTGCTTTTCATGTGGTCTTATATAAATTTAATCAAGATCTGAACTGTATTTTTGAGTTATCTTTAATAATGCGTATTTAATTTACTTTGAATACATTGATGACGTTCTCATTTTTTTAATAATATTGAATTCAGTTCTGAAAAAAATTCAATTTTGCCACTTGTTTACTGAGAAAACTGTTATATAAGCTTGAAGAGAGCATTATATGAAAGATAAATTATTTGTATATTTTTCTATTATTATATATATTATATAAAATTAAAAAGAATTGATATGAATATCAACGAGACATGTAAACAATTAAGAATAGAATCAAATAAAATAAATCTGATTACTACGCGCACGAACACACGTTAAACTTAAATCTTTATTGCGATTGAGGAATGCCGTGTTTGTTCTCTTTTTTTTTTGCGCCCGAAGCAATTAAGGACAACGTAAGAAGATGAGAAGGACGACATTTCATCTCTTACAATTTTTTTTATTACGATACATTGTCTACAATTAGCTAAGTAGGAAGATCCATTTAAATGGAAGTCTCCTGAAATTTGTCGGTTCATTATACAGCATTTTTGTTATAATGTTTTGCGCAACGAGATCGAAGGCTTTCGATGAATCAAGAAATAGTTCAATTGTTATTTATTTTTGTTAAAAATGAACTAAAAAGCTTAAATGTAGCTAATGTTGTAGATTTTTATTACTGAAAGTCATATTAGTCAGTTTTTATTAAATTTTATTTCTTGTAAAATTTGTCTTTTATACAGCATTTTTCTTATAGTTTTCGCAGTATTGGTATTAAAGTAATTAGACGATAATTGGTAATATCATTGCCTTCCCCTTTTTGAATAATGGCTTTACAATCGACAATTTTAATGTTTCGGAAAATGTACCAGATGAAAATGACAAATTAATTAAATATGTCAAAATAGATTCTACTTCATTAACGGACTTCTTACTAGATATTATCCTATTAGTACCGTCATAGCCTTCTTAGTGTTATTAAGAAATGGGATCCCTTTTTTAACCTTTTTGTCCGTCTTGGTCTTAACAAACATTGAGTTGGACTATGATTTGTTATTACATTGTTTTATTGATTATTGTTAAATTATTAGGAGCATACTCAGTTCCTTATTTATTTTCAAATCTGTAAACACATGGTTGAAGTTTGAATTTGAGCTAGCATTTTATTTACAACCCTGTAGCAATCTTATACGTATCTAAAAATTGTTATGAAAGAGCAGGGTCTCATATCCTAACACAGACATTGATATACTACAAAAGGAGACCCCCCACCTAGTTAATGTATTTGAATTTAAGATATTGAATAAAGGTTTTTAAATTTTGGAATTTGAATGAATAAAAGGATATATAACAACATATCTTGAGTATAAATAGTTATTCCGTATATTTATTAAGATTTTAGCATTATTGATATGTATGCTTTTATGGACCAATCCAAACAAAATCGTAAGTATTTAAGTGTGAACATTTAGGACATGTCTTGATAGATACCAACCAATAGCTGGCGGACTTGCGACGCATGCGCGTTGCCGACGACAAACTTGTAAATAAAAAGTAATTGCATGTGGGAACCGGGGCGAAGCGTCGTGGGAACCGCCGGAAATCGGTGCTTTTTTAAAAGTAGATCATTTCGCAAGGCTTTAAATATACATTGCTTTTTAATCGAACAGTTATTGCTACATTTTTGGTATTATGTCGTATTTTGTAAAACGTTGACACAGATACGTATGAAACGGTGCAAGTATTTTAAGTGGTAAAATAAATTTAATTTAAAAAAACTTGTATATAATCTAAATGATTAAAAAACAGAGTAAATCACCTACATGGTCACGTCAAAACAAGTAAACTTTCCTTAAGTTGAATTTGGAACTCTGGGGTACATATAGTAGTATAATCGTTGCCGTGATCATAGTGTTGATACTATAAGATATTATTGGTTTGAAATAAAATATTTGATATTTGACAACCTAATATACGAGACGAGTTCTAAGTAAGAGTATTTTTTGACTCCAGCTGATGATCTTTTTTTTTTTTAGCTTTTGTTAATCTGTAATCTTTAGTTATTTAATGCACGATGTTACCTAGCTAAGCTTACGGTTGGTGCGACAGTGTCCTATTAGCTGTAGATAACTCACCGCACGCAATTATTTATATAGTGCCTACTAATTGCAAAAACCCATAAACGGTTTCTTATTGCTTAATTATTTTCTATCTACTCTGTTTTTTTGTTAACCGAGGGATTTCCGATTAAAAAATAAATAAATAGGACCGTGCTTTTTGGATAAGTGGAGTGGAGTGGTTTTCGATCAGTCAAATTAATACAGTTTCAATGTATGGATGAAACGTGCGATTATATTATGCTGTAGACATAGATTAACCAAACTTATTAAATGAATTCTTGTAGACGAGCAAACCGATTTGAATTTTTCAACAGGCGTAAATTATTATAAATCGGATCAAGTGATCTGTACCTAAGCGGAATTCACAGTACTGGAGTTAGTACAAACTCGTTGTCGCGATCTTAGGGCTGATACCTGATCAGATAAAAATATCGATGGGCCTTATATGACCTTCAACTACAGCTCTTTACTTCGGACTTATATATATTTTATTTGAATATTGATGAATTGTAATGGTAATATTTGTTTTATAAGTAAGGGTTTTTGATAAGAAAACACTATCTCTCAATTTTTTTAAAGCATGACCCTTGAATATCAAAAAGCTGTTAGTTCACATAAAGCAACTGCTGTACTAACAAAACTATTACTCGTTACCAATTTTGGACATTTAAGTTATTTTAAGGCGGGACGGATTGTATTTTATCATGAAACTGTCTCATTATACTGTCCATATAATAAAGGTTAACGATTAAAATCGTTAACAACAAAACAGATATAATAATGCGTTTCCATTATGCATTCAGCATATAATCTCCACGAAATTGTGTACCCGACCGCGCGTAGATAACAAAACTCGCCGTCTTATAATTTATAGTTTACCATTAGGGCGAACTCCGTAACTTTGCTTCATTTCATTTGCATTGGTGATTTGGATTTGCGGTGACATGGTCAATATTAAAATGATGTATGGGGCTCTGATTGCGGACGACGGCGCGGACCGATGCGGACGACAGTTGTGTGCGTAGGGTGACGTTCCAGGTTGCTAGGAGTTATGTTTTCCTAGTAAAATACAGTTTAAATTGGTTGCTCTTAAAGTACTTAGTTGAGTTTCAGCTCCTATATTTTGTGACTGACAAGTTTATTGATGTATATATTTTTATATCAAATATAAAGTCGAAAATAGGATGTAAAGGAGGATATATTAGCTTTTGGACGGATAAAACGTATATGTCTTAACAAAAATCTTTCAACACTCACAGAATATCAGCGTAAAATAACAGTTTAATGCTGCTGTGTTTATTATGGTGAGTGTAGAGAGCCGGAAACCCTTTTTACTGGAAACGAGGCATTCCATCTTAGTTCTCGGGGGTGACAATGCTTCTGCATTTTGATTCTAAATTGAGAATAAAGGTAGATGCCTATGAGCTACAGCAACCACTTATCATCAGTTGGACGCACACAGCTTGTTTGCTACCCTTATACTATAAAAAACATTTTAATAGAATTGTTCGAGAAAATAGAAAGAAATGCATTTATTCCAGTTTAAGCATGCAGCATAACAAGTAAAAAGTAGATATAAACCAAAAGATAAATATAACTAAATTAAAAGTAATTTAACATTATTATAAATTTAAGAAAATATTTTAAATATACCCTGTGCTGCAGCTTGAAACCAGTGTTGAAAATAGTGCTTAGTCAAATTATAATTTTGAAATACTAAAGGTCTAATTTGCGTAAGACAAATCTTATAATAGAATATCGACCAAGTTTTGCAGCACTATTAATAGTGTTGTAAAACAGATAAAATAATATTACGTAGTTATTTATTATGTAACAGTAATCGCCGTGTAGAAGATGCGTAAAAGAACCTACTTCCCCACAATATCCCCCACAAAAGCAAACTATGGGAAAGGATTCAGAAGTGGATTTTGAAGACCGTGACTTGATTGAACGAATGTATGATTTATTAATGGCGGTTTGTACAGTTGTACAATGAATATAAAAAAATAATTGACTACGTAAGGCACACGCATGTTATAATAAGCATTAAGCAGCTTAGTAACAAGCTGGTTTTATTTTACCTACAGACAGGTTGTTTGTAAAGCGATACTACGCGCTGCAACGGCATACCAATGCCATAATAATCTTGACTAGTGAAATCCCGACACGACGTTCGCCAACGCATTCGCTTTACGTAGGTGGTCATGCCTTTATCACAACCACAATACCACTCGCGGACGCCCTCTTGGATTTTATTTGACGTTCCCTTAATAAATAATGAATATGTCGCGGACAAAGTTAGTTTCGTAAAGGATATTGTCCGTTGTAAATATTTTACTACTATAAAAGTAAGGAAGTTAAAGATTTTCTGAAGGTGCTGCGTATCAAGGTATTACGTTGTTATTGGTAGCCAATAAGATGTATAAAAAATTCCATAAAAATTAAGTAGAATATATAATAACACTTATAGCATTGTAAGGTAATCGAAAAAATGAGTATCCAATTCCGATTACCATGTGATACTCAAATCATATATTTTAAAGTTAAAGTTACAGCCTATATACGTCCCACTGTTGAGCACAGGCCACCTATCATTTATAAGGGGGTTTTAGGGCTAAGAAATGTCCACCTGACTACCCCAATGCGTGTTGGTGAACTTTACATGAATTCGACAATTTTTTTTCTTTTTTTTTCAACCTCTCGTTTATAAGAGGGTTTTAGGACAAAGAGACTGTTGCACCGCACTGCCCAAATGCGTGTTGGCGAACTCCATATGACTACGAAATTCTTATTTCCCATGCAGGTTTCCTCGCGACATTTATTTTATTTTCATATATACATATATATGAAATTATTAAAAAAACTAAAATTGCTTCATAGGCACGTCGATAATCTCAGCAAATAAAACTAATCAATTATGCAGTTTGATAATTTCGCACTAATAAATAAATATTCGTCGTAAGGTACAAACATCGTTTTTGATACATCACATTTTATAACATTTGTCAGCGTTAAAAAAATTACGAAATTTCGTAATATATCAGCTCAAAGTTATAAATTAAAAATGTTCGAAACGAAACCATTCGACAATAAAAGTACAAAGTTATAGCTTTACTTGTCGTTTTAAAAAGGGGAAACGCAATATAATTAATCGTTGAAGAAATTATATCTTACTTAATATCTGGAAAGAAATTACTCGTAAACGCTCGCAATGAACATTCTTATGTAAAATAATGTCTAGTTTAACAAATGCAATGCATAATTAATTTAGTTAAGACCGAACGAAACTTGTATTTTAAACGTTGATTATTAACACGATAAGCGTAATATTATTTTTTTATAGAATATAAAAGCGTTATATAGAAAATTTGATTTTCATGTAATAACGAGAACTTCAAACAGTTTACAATATTTAGTATTTGATATGTATTGTTTTTTTTCATGTAAACACTTTGAACAAAATTTTATAAGCCAAGAGTGCGCCAAGTACATGCATACTTTGATCAACAAAAGAAAAAGATTTTGAATGTAATTTCTACATAATGGATAACCTTTTTTATATTTTTATATAAGCTTACATAGGTGGTGTTTGACATAGTTTTTAGAATTCTTAGAAGCCTTGCACGTTAGACTTAGTTCGTCAATGTGTTTATTTATGTAAAAGTCTTGTAAGAAGTATTCTTAGTTTACGCTTATCAATAATAGAGGCATAGGCAGTTACGCAGTCAAGATGCCAAAGCCTTAGGGTATTAACTGTTTTAGCCGGGGGGCAAAAAGCCAGATACTGTGAGTGTCACAGATTATTACACGCATGTCCAACACGTACATCATGTTGCGTAATAAAATAGCACAGATAATTGTAATTAAATATTCGTGACTGGTGAAAGTGAAACATGTTTGTCACATTAGATTGCACACCATATTTTGTTAAGGTCTTTTATCTGTTTGAAGAAGTTATTTGAATTTATATGTGAGAAAAATCTATCAGTTGAAATGGTAATTGTGCATTCTCATGATTTTTTACGATCTATAGATATTTATAAGAATAGATATTGTCATGACCTTACACTTGTTCCATTTATACCATGGACATTATGTTAATAAAGCAGTTAACATTGTTATAGAGGATTCAGTATTACTGACCCCGTAACATACGTCTAAGTATGTAAAATATATCACATGAGCAAATTGATGCATGATTGTTAGTTGTAAGTTTATTTTATAATTTATTAATCATATGTATAATACTAATAGTTAATGAATGTATGTGTGAAGTAGCAAATTAAAATTATATGATGTTGAAGTTGATTAATGATGACGTTTTTTTATCGAATAAGTCTGTAGTACAAGTTGGAATTGATTTAATCGATTAATTTCCCACACTTTAATGAAAAAGGAATACCCAGGGTATTATACCCTACACAAGTGGCACAGACCTCTTCTGATTTCTGAGATTAGATGAGGAAGAGAGGTTATTTTAGTAGGAAATAGACCGCCGCGGCGACATTAATGCGTGCTGTAGTGGGTTTTAAATATCTTACTTTTTTATTTCTCAGATATGCTGGTATACTTATGATGTTTTTTCACTGATGATCCAGTTGTATACCAGTACTTAAAATTGCAAGTAGTTTCATCCCATCGGATATCGGACGTAAGTTCCTCGCACTATGATAAATAGATTTTAAGTAGATCAATTTAACTTTTTATTTATTATACGGCTTCATTATACAAATATAAGGAAATTGTGTTGTACGTTTTACTGCTGACAAATGTAACTATTCGAGAAAATATAAATTACTTACACTTTTATTAGTATTGGCTTTGGCTATTTAATGGCAATTTACGTAGACGGCAATAAAATAAGTAATTAAAGGTAATAATCATTGTTACTGTAAGAAAAATAAATACATCCTGATGAAGATTGGCGAGTGAAAGTATTGCATATAAATTTTAACAGTTGTAGAACCACGCGGCAGCTTTGCTGTTGCACGTATGGGCCGGCTCAAATCGGGGTGGTACCACCTCACAGAATACCGGCGCGTGAAGTGGAAGCTCTGCTTCCGCGTTTCGTCTGGTGAGTGCAGGTGGCCGGAGGCTCAAATCACCCCCCCCCCATACAAAATGGTAGTGGAATTAAATGATGATAGACTACCCCAGGAGGGTACCAGCACCCCTGGAGAATCCCTCGCTGAGCATCCACGACCATGTTTCTCCACTTCTGAGCGTGGGTGCTCAGGCTGCCCCGCGTATTCTGGGGGGGGGGGGGGGCAAAATTCCGCTCAAGACTACAACCGCTCGGGGCAAACGGAGCAACAAGACCAAGGCGACCCCTGGCACGCTGTCCGTGAATTTCTGCAATATCAGGGGACTTCACTCTAACCTAAACGCCGTCCACTACCATCTCGAGACGGCGAGGCCGGCTCTGCTCTTTCTGACCGAGACGCAGGTGTCCTCTCCGGCTGATGTCTCGTATCTCTCCTACCCGGGGTACAAACTGGAACACTCCTTTGTGCCTCGGGCTGGAGTTTGCGTTTACGTCAGAGAGGACATCTGTTCTCGACGCCTCGGCAGACTTGAAAGTTCGGACCTGTCCATCCTTTGGCTACGCGTAGACAGCGACGACCATCCGCACGTCTACGGGTGCCTCTATAGGTCCCATAGCGGTAATGCCGAAACAGACCGGCTCTTCGACCACGTCCAAATGGCAGCAGATCCCCTCCACAGAGATCGTCATCCTCGGCGACTTTAACGTCTGGCTTGGTTCACGTTTAACCGATCATGCGGGGAGATCTGCTCATGATTTTGCCTTGGCATATGGTCTGACATAACTGGTTACTTCGCCTACGCGGATTCCAGATGTGGAGGATCATGCACCTTCCCTGTTGGACCTTCTGCTGACGTCTCACCCGGACGGATATCAGATTTCCGTCGACGCCCCTTTAGGCTTCTTGGACCATTGTCTTGTTCGGAGTGTGTTGCCACTCACGCTGAAATCGCAGTTGCATTCGAGGCTGCGGTCAGCCGATTGGGATGGGATGCGGTCTTTCTTTGCATCCTACCCTTGGGGGCGGGTTTGCTTCTCGCCGGACGATCCCAACGTTGTTGCGGATTCTGTCGCTGATGTGGTACTTCAGGGTATGGAACTTTTTATTGCTTCCTCTGTGGTGCGCATTGGGGGCAAATCTCAGTCATGGTTTGGTCGCTCCTGTAAAATAGTATCATGCTATAAGCAGGAGTGCTACCAAGTCTGGGCTGAGGCATCAGCGTCCGGGATGTAAACACCAGCGTTCTAAAAAGGAAGTAAAATTCCGCCTCTAGGTCCTTCAAAAGAGTCATTGCCAAGGCAAAGTCAGAGCACATAGGCAGAATTGGTGAGAAACTAGTTCGCCTTCCTTCTGGAACCTGTGCATTCTGGTCTCTCGCCAAGGCTGTCCAGAGGAATTTCTGTCAGCCATCTCTTCCATCTCTGCACAGGGAGGACAACTCACTGGCCCATATCGCAAAGGAGAAAGCCGATCTTCTAGGCTCTTTCTTTGTGTCCGAGTACGCCGCCGACCACCCCGCGGTGTGAGTGCTCCATACCGGAAATGCAGTTCACACAGCGTCTCCCTGGACATCCACAAGTCGAGTGGGCCTGACGGAATCCCCCCAATTGTGCTGGGGACGTGTGCTCCAGAGTTGGCGGCGTTTTAACGCGTCTTTTCCGGTACTCCTACTCCCTAGGCGTAGTCCCAAAATCATGGAAGACGGCTTTCGTCCACATGATTCCTAAAAAAGGCGACCGCTCAGACCCGTCCAACTACCGGCCTATCGCCATCACCTCCTTGTTATCCAAAACAATGGAATACATTGTAAACTGCCAGCTCATGAGGTACCTTGAGGATCACCAGCTGATTAGTTACCGCCAATACGGTTTTCGCCGTGGTTGGTCAGCTGGTGATCTTCTGATCTACCTAACTCACAGATGGGCGGAGACAGTAGAGTCCAAGGGGGAGGCATTGGCCGTTAGTTTGGACATTGCGAAGGCCTTCGATTGGGTTTGGTACAAAGCGCTTCTTTCGAAGCTCGCATCCTATGGGCTTCCCGAGAAATTGTGCGATTGGATCACCAGCTTTCTTGCAGATCGGGGCATCAAGGTCGTTGTAGACGGTGCAAGCTCCGATTGCAAGCCTATTAATGCTGGTGTTCCACAAGGCTGCGTGCTATCGCCAACGCTGTTTCTTCTGCATATCAATGATATGTTGCAAACCCGTAACATTCATTGCTATGCGGATGACAGCACTGGTGATGCTCTTTACTCCGGCCGAGCCAATATTTCTCGGAAAAACTTCTCCGAGTGCCGAGACAAACTTGTGTCTGAAGTCGAGTCTTTGCTGAACAGTCTCGGATTGGGGGCGACTAAATCTAGTTCAGTTTAACCCCCAGAAGACACAAGTTTGCGCGTTAACCGCTAAAAAGAACCTCTTTGTCGTATCCTCTCAGTTTCAAGGCACTCCCCTTGTTGTCTCAGCCAGTATCGGAATTCTCGGCGTCGACATATTGAGTGACGTGCAGTTTCGTGGTCCCTTGGAAGAGAAGGCCAAATTGGCCTCTAAAAAAGCTTGGCGTGCTCAGCAGAGCGGGACAGTATTTCATGCCCGCACACCGCCTGCAACTTTACAAGGTTCGGTTTCGAGGTTCGGCCGCACATAGAACACTGTTCCCTTCTCTGGGCTGGGGCTCCCCAGTACCAGGTCCTTCCACTTGACCGCATCCAGCGCAGAGCGGCTCGAATCGTCGACGACCGAGTGCTTTCCGATCGGCTCGATTCACTGGCACTGCGAAGAAATTTGCATCTCTTTTCATTTTCTTTCGCATATACCATGGAGAGTACTCTGAGGAATTGTTCGGATTAATCCCAGCCGCCAAATTTCGTGAACGCATTACGCGGCAAACGCCCCGATACCATCCACACCATCTGGATACTTGGCGGTCCACCACAGTACGTTTCAAGAGGAGTTTTCTTCCGCGTACAACCTCTCTGTGGAATAGTTTATTACCAGCGATTTTTCCGGACCGATACGACCTGGGGACCTTCAAGAAAAGAGCGTACTCCTTTCTAAAGGGCCGGCAACGCACATGCAATTCCCCTGGTGTTGCGGTTGATCATGGGCGCTGGTAGTCACTTAACATCAGATGAGCCGCATGATCGTTGGCCCCCTCTTCTATATATAAAAAAAATTGCTTATAAAGCAGGCGTTGAATAATTTAAAATGTTTGTACATCGATTGGATCAAAATTAGGACAACATATTTAAAAACAAATTATAATTTTGGTTTGAGATCAACTTACTATTAAAATTAACTTATTAGCGCATTTTTCTTATTTTTAACCGACTTCAAAAAATGAGGAGGTTCTCAATTTGCCTGTATTTTTATAGGAGAACTGATTTTGATGATTCTTTTTTTATTTGAAAGCTGGTGCTTTTGCTGTTGTCCATATTAAAATTGATTAAGATCTGACCATAAATTTTTGAGTTTTCCTTAATATTGCGTATTTAATTGACAGAAAACATTGATGATGTTCTCATTTTATTTTTATTGAAGTCGGTTGTACAAAAAATTTAATTTTACCACTTATTAAAGCAGACACATTTTAGCAGAATGGAAAGTATTGCATTGTTTTTTGTTTAACTCTTCGAGATATTAAAAACAAAATTACGTTTTTTGACAACACTGCCATAAATATAGTTTATTCTAGGAAGGGTGAAGTTTATTACCAACTTTAATACTTTTGTTACTTCTTAATCTTAAACTAAATTAGTTGTGTTGTGAGTAGTTAACTGATAGGAATAATACCGGTATCACCATCATCAAACCTTAAACGCTCCCGGATGTTTCGTTTTACCTCGCTCTCGGAACAACATGGAGTAATGGAAGTCTATCTTGATTGGGACCATTTTTTTACTTATATCTGCCACCAATAAATGGTACGTCGATCACTGTGTTCCGGTTGGAATAGTAGAATAGAGCAGATATTATATTTTTTATTCAATAAAGATTACGAGTAATTCTTATTGAAAGTAGAAAAATTGAAAATAGCTCTTCAAATCCTTAAAATTGACAGTAGAATAAAAATAAAAATACATAGAGTAACTGGATTTTGTTTAGACCACAGGTTAAAAAATTTTGTATAGATTCTATAGTATCAAACTTTTTCATAGAAAAGTAGTCTCTAAATATGAGTTTTAAACTCTTGGAATTTGACGGAATATCGCGGCGGTTATTTTTGGTCGCTAGGGAAAGACTTGAAGTGGTATGAAAAGCCATTATAATAAAAGCTTGTAAGATATTCTTCCTCCTTAGATATAATAACGTGCAAGTCTTATTTACTTGCAGGTGGAGGGCTATTAGCCTATTTGTTTGAAACTTTTTTTTAAACACTGTATGCTTAGGATAGTCAAAAAATAGGAATAGGTTATATAAAATCCAACCCAACTGATGTTTTCACTCAGATATAGATGTATGTGTTTTCAAAGTTAGTGCCAATAGATTCATACTAGCAATCAGTTGGCGGATTCTAATCCACGACTTTCATTTCTATAGCAAATGATTACAACAATTTGACCGTTTTGCTTACTTTGTAGAATTTTCATTTATTGGTAAACTCACGTTATATAGCAATCAAAGTAAGTTTCCTTGTCTAATAACAAATGGGTTACTTAGAATAATTTGTAAGACGTATTTATATATTCTATTTTACTGTCGCTCTGTATCAATTGACATTCCAATGTAAATTGTATGATTATAAATGACTACAAGAATATTTATATGTTCCACAACGTATGTAACGTCATCTTTATTGTGAATGATACCACAATGAAGCTGGCTTTATTACCTTGTGTACTACATTTAATATTTGCATATATGATCTACATTGGATATAATATAGGACAGAACACAAGCATGAAGTAGCAGCATAACTCAAATGTACGTTTAACGTATTATACTGGTAGAGATCGAGCCGACCCATTTGTGCTGCAAAGATAGCCGTTGAAGAAAAAACTATGATGAAAAATTTACAGCCAAATGATCAAACTGCTTTCCTTTACTCGCAATGCTCAATCCACATCTTCTTAAGAAGGATCGCGTTATCAGACGAGCGAATCTACTATTATTTACAAATTCAGCCGATTGAAAGTATAGCACAGCTACATTTTCAATCGGTTTTAAATAAACTTTTTCCTTCGCTATCTATCTAACTGATTCGTTAACTGGTTCCCGCCGTTTCACTCAATGTGTGCTACATTTATTCAATACAGTCATTTAATGTTGCTTAAAAGTAATTTAATTTTGAGCAACAGTTTTTAGATACAGCTCTTAGAGCATTACTAAGGATTACGTGATAAAAAGAAAATTAAAAAGTTAAAATTTGTAGAAACTGGAATTAAAAGACCGTCACAGGGTATGAATCAAAATCTAGATGCGTTGCCACCCCTGAGGACTAAGACACTACATTTTACGCGGCGCTATTTTACGCGATAATCTGTAAGAATGTGGTCCTTCACCCGTCGAAGTGAACCATTCACGCTGCAGCAATAATATAGCTGCAGCGGACACTGCCTCATTATAAAAATGAATTCATAATGTAACATCATTCAAAATCATTCACATGAGAGTAATACTCTACTGTGAAAATAATAATAAAATCTTGTTTACTTGGCTTGGTGATCTTAAGAACCAATGAAACGTGTATGTAAATGACTCAATACTGAGCTTATCAGTGGCCATTCTGACCATCATAATTGTATACCATTAGTGCATCCACGCGTATAACGAGACCAATATGTATGCACTCGATGTTACACTTGCATATTTAATACGTACCTATGTCTTGATTTATGTAGTTGAAATGTTGTTACAACTTATGCACCGTCACACAAACAAGTTCTATTTACTGAAGCAGTACGTGAATCTACAAATTTGTATTTCTTGTTGATAACTTGGAAACTCAACGTGACTAGCCAAAATGGTCGATAAGTTTTCGGTACAAATTTACAAGAACGTAATTTTTTTAATAATATTAGATTCCAAAAAGCTCATCCTCATCGCATTGCAACTAGTTTAAAGCAATTCGACAAGCGTTGCGACAATTCTTTGTTTTGAAATGTTAGTGCTGTTAGCTTCATTCGACAATAATCTTACACATTGAACCGGAGGACAGAAAATTGTCCCATATAGGTTGGTAACCATTTAATTTATTACTTGAAAGATTTTTTGTGATTTTGGAATAGATGTAAATATATGGTTTAGGTACGCGATAAAAAGCACATTATTAGCTTTGATAAAATATTAAGGCTATTCTTTTGTTAATTTTTATTCCATTTACAACGATTTCTTATAAAAATTGAAAGACTATAAAAAATAGACTAAAGAACATTAAAAAAAATGTTTTTGGTTTTTAAATATGTTTAAATTATTATAAGCCAGTGTTTTGATTACAATCCCACTTATATTGTCTTATTGCATCAAAAACATTTCCCTCTTGCATTGAAGATATCCAGATTGTGATTGGATTGAAAGAAAAATTAGTCAGGCACATTATTTCACTCCGTTGTTAAATGAATTACAATAGACGAAGGAAACTGTTTGGCTATTAAGAACAGGGCATCATTGTGAACATAATAAAAATTAAAGAATGCGGATGTGCATAAATATGCAGCTGAGCTCCACAAACACAACAATCCACCTGTTAATCGACTGCATTACCTGTAATCGACCTTCCACGGCAATGATAACACAGAACTAGACTAACACTAGCGGGCTGTCATTATAGCCTATCGAAGCGCCATTCTCAATGAGGGCGCAACGTAATAGCTCCAGCGCAGGTTATAATAGCGTGCTTACGGGACATAATGCGGGTCAAGATCTTGCTATTTTGAAGGATTAAAGTATACACGCTCATTTCCGATCTATATGGAAGACATTCAAATGCGCATTGAAATTTATGGGATTATTTAAAACAAATCTTGAAGTATAACTACATGAGGCATGACTTGATTTTTTTCCGGATTCAGATTTTTTTTGACGGCAGCGACTGACTTATTCTATTTTGTATGTAATACATAATATACACAATATTGTATGTTACATACACATAATATTAAAAAAAATCAGAAATTATACATTATGATCTGATTTATTTCCTGTCTTATATATATATATATATATATATATATATATATATATATATATATATATATATATATATATATATATATATATATATATTATATATTTAATTGATATTTTTTTAATAAAACTGTATTGGCAAACGGAAGGATGAATGTAGTGTCTATTTAGGATGCTGTGGCCAACATACACCTACATTTTGGTTCATTTGTCACTAATTATAATATTAGACATTAGGATATAGTACAACGCAACCAAGTTAAGCATTGTTAAATCACACATGAAATAAGATTTACATTCACCTACATTTTTGCGATCGTATTGGTGGACCTTGGCATTAAGACAAAACGTCTTGAGATGCCCGAGGATGATACGGCTGAGAGTTAAGTGTTAATGTGTCTCTAGTTGACAGTCGATAACGTTGAGATATGTCTTGTTTATACTTTTAAAGATAAAGCACGTGAGAAAAAGTTTCAAGGTGTTGTAAATGGTACATACATGTCACAAGTAATTAAATTATATATAACGCGCATTAAAGAGATTGAAAAAGTTGATTTATCGCAGGTATGAAATTTACTAAAATCATGAAATATACGGTCAAATTCAATATCATTGAATGATGGTAATATACAAGATGACAGGACCCCCCTTACTAGGAATCCGCTTTTTTGTTTTTATAGAATAAGGGTGACAAACGAGCACACAGCTACTATGGTGTGGCATTAATCCTCGATTAAGAATCAAAACGCAGATGCGTGGAGGACATCCATAAGATATGAGAGCCTCGATTCCAGTGAAAAAGGGTCTCCGGATCTCTACACTCACCATATGAAACACAGCAGTATTAAGCTGCTATTTTACGCTGATATGTGAGAGCGTGGTCCTTCCCCGGTCGAGCCGAACCATTCCTGCTACAACCATAACATAGCTGCAGCGCGGCTCTACCACATACAAAAACCGTTTAATTATATATAACGCGCATAAATAAGATTGAAAGAGTTGAATTATTGCAGGTAAGCTATCTATTACAATTATGAAATGTAAAGTTAAATTCAACATCAAATGTTAGTGATGGTAATATACTAGATGGCAGGACCCTCTTACTAGGAATTCACCTGGGTAGGTAACTACCCTTTTATTTATTTATGCCACCAACAGCAGTGCTAGCACTGTTATGTTACAGTCTGATAGGTATAGAGTCACATTTTAGTCGTCAGAGGTGATAACGCATCTGTAGATTTCTTTGTTTGAAGCTGCAGATGTCCAATGATTGCATTAGCCAGTAACCATGTGGACTGTAAGTTATTATATTGCTTAAGTTCAAAAGAAAAAAAGAAAAAAGGGGATGGATTCATGTTTAAAAGATTTTCAAGTACTTATACCTAACATAATTTACGAAGGATCTCTAAAATTATATTGAGACGGCCCACGTGTTGCATGTCATCTTTTTATTCATTGTTAAAGCATCATGCTTGTTTATTATTTTTCATGAATTTCATGCCGTTGCTTCGAAATAAAAAGGTTAAAAACTTAAGCCTAAAGGCCTTTTATTATTCCAGGAAATTGTGTTTTCTGATTTATATCAATAAGTTGATTTTTCAATAACATGCGCCTGCACCCAAATTTCTTAACAACTCCTACTGAACTTGTACACTAACTCTGATAGAGCAAAATCTAAGTCTTGTTATATTTAGAAATGAGGGCTATACGATTTTAATTATAAGTGACTATAGTAACTATAAACTTACTAAAAAGATTTGCAATCACACGGCAACGTACATGCCTACCGGTTGCGAGTCCCGGGTTTAAACTCAGCCGCAGCAAACCTTTGCGAAAAAACATAATTATTCGTTTTTTCTTATCGTATCTGTTACATTGTATCCTGAAGTTTGAAAGTAAGACAATACACTGTGCGCTGTAGGTTAAGAAAAAAGAATATACAATATCTGTGCTTACGTATACATTTGTGGTCTTGACTATTCTTACAGTATAAATAAGTAAAGTACAGTTACAGCCTACATACATCCCACTGCTGGGCACAGGCCTCCTCTCATTTCTGAGAGGGTTTAGAGCAAGGAAGTGTCTGTCGCGCTGCCCCAATGCATGTTGGCGAACTTCACATGTCTTCAAAGTATTTTATTTTAATTTCTCAGACATGCAGGTTTCCTCACGATGTTTTCCTTCACCGTCGAGCACGTGGTAAATCAGCACTTAAAATTGCAATTAACAATTTCATTGGCGTCGGCGAGGATCGAACCCGGTTTGCTCGCATACTGTGAAATTACAATATACTATCGTAAAATAGTAGCTTATAATAACGAGCTGTCATAAAAAAATCATTCAAAAATCTAAAAAAAAAAACTAAAGTCCGCTGAACTCCAACCAAAGCCTAAAGAGCCTAGTGTTGTTTTATATTATTTCCATTAAAGTATCTGATACCTGGTAAAAAGATGATTTGTGAACTGTAATTTGACTTCTGTCTGTGGCAAATAAATACGAAGTGCAAACAAAGCTAATGGACCAATTTTCCAAATGTCGGCGTAATTAAATTAAGAAGATCAATGCATATTCTGAAACAGCCGTTGAAACCATGTATGGGCTTCATTAAGGGGAGAATACAAAAACATTCAGGGGCTTGCCTTGTAGCGGACGTTTAAATAGGATTTTTTTTAATTAATAAATGATCGTCGGTACCGAGCCATTGTTGATCACATGTCGGTCTGTAGCGAGCAACGTGATGGATGAACGCTCTTTCGAAATCCACTTCCAAATAATCAGGTTAACATTATTTTGGTTTTGCTGTGTAATTTTTGTTCGGACATAAAGGTAATTGGTTAAATAACGATGCAATAAAACGCTTCTGTGCTCGTAATATTGGAATACTATTTTTGTGTTACTTTTGTGAGGTGTTAAGCGTCCACTATTAGTAAATTATTTTATTGATATATATATATTTAAATAAATAATCGCCTCTTACAGCACCTACTGCATGATATGGGGTAGTGGATATTCCTACACCGCAACTGTCCGGTCAAAAAGGCAGTTATTTACAATTATAGACAGACAATTCAAGTTTATTTATATGTATGTATAGATTTTATTATAATAAAACTAATTCCGCTTCACTTCCGTCTATGCCTAGTACTTGTAACTTTTATTACATATGGAATAACTTTTACGCATATTTCATCCTTTTGTTTATCAAAAAAAAAAAAATTACAAATATCTGACTGGTATAAAGAATCAAAGGCGTTTTGCCGAACTTTCTCTCTAGAGTAAAGGAAAAAATCCTGGATAGCCTCAAGTGACACCATTACGCCTTACACGGCTTAGCCTCGCACCTGCTTTACATACTGATCTTGCCCATCCGGAGAGTGTGCACTTATTCCGAGTGATGTGCCTACACACCACTAAACTGTCGATATAATAAATACAAACCTAATACAATTTACTGCCGGTCACAGGCTTCCTTTTATTTTTGAAATAGTTTCGGAGAAATTTAATAAAATCCTTCAGAATATTCTTTAACTTTTAGCATTATAAAGTACAAGTACGTAAGACTTCATAATAAAGTCCCACTAAGTTTTCTCATTTCCGAAATTGGTTTAGACTAGAGAAAAATTCGACGCTATGTTTCAATGCGTGTGTAAGTTTTCCGAAATACTTGTTGCATCACAATATTTCTCTTCACATGTGTTTAACACATATCAGTATTTTAAAATTTCCAAACAACTTCATTGGTGCCAGCAAGGATTTAACATGGGTAACTTATGTACTACAATATCTAAGCCCAGCTTCCCTACAGCTACCACGGCTCTAAAACTTAATTATTACTTCTTCAATTGTTTTATAACTATAATGTTATTTCTTATTAAAGTTTATTATTAACTAACTTATTAATAATTATTGTTATAAAATTTATCGACAAGACATAACTACCGTATCTAATTAAAATTTTGTATAGTAAATTAAAAGTAGATCATTAATATGTAAATTCAATGACTTAAGTAGTATTTTAAATAAGATCACGTAATTGAAATCAAAATGTTATCAAACATTGTCATGCCCATGACTGCACATAGGCATGTCATATTAAGTTTTGTTTTTACGTGAGATGTAGATGCCATTTTATTTCGATATCTATAAATATTGAATATAAAAGATACACATAAATACAGTTGAAGCGTCTGTTGCAATAACTTGCTTCTATTTAGCTCAGGGGATTATTTGCATGATATCAAGTTCAAAACTCATTTTCGAAAAAAGTAAAAACTTTTGTAGTGATAATTTTTTTAAGCACGTCGGGCACTTCTGGGTTGGGGAATAATCACTGAACTGGCTTGACCTTTTCAGATACATGAAATTGATCAAAATAATGTTGAAAATCCAACTGAGATATCTTATAAAATTTATTTGTATTTATATAAACTTGTTTCTATTATATCGATAAAAATCTTTCTTTTTCATGTTAAACAGAGCAATAAATGAAAATTTTATTACTATTTTCATACGTTGATTAAAATAATTTCTGATACAAATATGTATAAAATAAAAATATTTCTTAAGAACCCAAAAATAATGTTCAAAAGTTTTTGAAGCTAAGAACTTTTCACTTCTGAAGTGCAGACAGTTTTTTTTTCTATGTGTTTGTCTGTCTGTCCACGCTTATCTTCTGAGTGGCTGTACCGATCGTGAAGAAACTTTAGGAACGGATAGTGAGCAATACCAGGAGGGATTTAGAATATTTTTCATCCAAAAACATGAAGATAGTTTTTAAACGCAAGATTGAAAAAATAAAATGGTACTTGATTAACTTAAATCTGAAAAAAGCCACATGAATAGTGGCGCAGCCTGTTCACAAGTCTATAATATAATATCTTGTTACAATAATCGTGTTTTCAACAATCAAAACTATCTTTACTGTTTTTTTATAGAATAAGGGTGACAAACGAGCACACAGTCCACCTGATGGCAAGTGGATGCTGTGGCCCATAGACAGCTACATTTATCTTTAATTAAGAATCAAAATACAGATGTGTTGCCAGCCCTGAGGACTGAGATGGAATGCCTCGTTTCCAGTATAAAGGGACTCCGGTTCACTACACTCACCATACGAAACACAGCAGCATTAAGCTGCTATTTTACGCTGGTATTGGTGAGAGCGTGGTCCCACCCCTGTCGAGCTGACCCATTCGTGCTGCAACCACAATGTTGCTGTAAGGTGGCTCTACCACGTGTTAAACTGCGTGTAATAACTGTGGTGTTATGTGAAGAAATTAATAGGGAAGCAATATTTTACTGGTTTAGTACCAATGATTTCAGCATATTTCAAAAGTAAGTTATAATACTTAAAGCCTCGTTAGTTTGGTGGGTGTGTTCCTGTGGTTTTGGGTGGGTTTGGGTTGGTTAAAAAAAAAAAAAAAAAAAAGTTTTCAGAGTTATTGATCTTCTTAAACTGTCATTGTAACTTTGAGGCTTCATAAATTTATGTCAACAAACATTATTCGAATGATAGTCGCCAAACGATTTGTCGACATAATTCGATTTCACAAACGAGTATCGTTAATTACGATTGGCGAAGATAGATGCAACATTGCAGACTGGTTATTGCGGTGAAACTGACCAGAGGTTGTCAACCATTTGGGGCGTTTATAAATGATTTTTTCTTTTGATATATTTATTTATATTTGACATGAATCTTTTGATATTATGCAAGAGCGCTTTAAGGGGAAGTCGTATTTAAATAAAATGTATTATATCAGAATTAAATACAACAATAATGTCTTTATTTGTAATAACAAGGTTGAGAAAATCATCATAAATTTAATATCATCATGAAGCTTGAAGCATGACCTGAACATAGGATCTGCTATCTCATATATGCTATCTGCTAGCTCATCTGCTTAGCAAGCGTGTTGGCAACCTCATTTTTTCATATTTTGAGTTACGAGGGAGATGACTCCTGTTTCAGTTTCCCTTCGCCATCTCTTACGACACCTATAGAATGATATGGAGTAGTGGATTCTCTTACGACGCCACTACATTGGGGTTTCATCACAATGATGCATTGTGTTGCAACCATGATGTTTAAGTAATGTTAAATTTGTGCGATTTTCCTTATTACGTCCTAAATGCTGTAATATAGAAAATTTTATAATGCGTAAATTAAAAATACCACTTCCACATCCTTATCTATTTAGAATATTATATGGAATTTTTATTAATGTTTGTGATTAATGACTAAAGGTTGAGTACACCGAGATGATTTCTCTGACGGTATGTCGCTCGGCGTGCGGAATTTAGATAACGCTCGGACACTCGTTCTTGTTAGGGACGTCTACGCGTGCCTCTGACATGTGCGCGTTTTCACTCACCAACGACGTACGTTCTTTATGTAATACATGCACAAGTATTATCTTTGTGACGATCTTTAAATATGCGAGATATACATCTCACTTAATTATAGAAAGTTGTGACTTGTGTGAAACCTTAATAATTTTTATGCACAATTTTTGTGGATATTATTCACACTTAAGACAGGGTTAATTGCATTAATAATTGAAAGAGATTTACTTTACCGGTTTTGGTAAGAAAATTATAATAATCACTAAAAATGATCAAAAGAAACCTTTAAACAGTCCAGTTCTTGACTTAAATATACTGGATGGAGCTCACGATGGAGAATATATGTTTTTCCAGCTTTTAAGTTGTAACGTTCAGACAGATATGGCCCAGGATTATTATGAGATCGCATAATATAGAGATATCAAGCAATCACATGCAAACTTTCTCATATTTTAGAGTGATAATTAGAGCGCAGAATTTAAGTAACACTAAGGCCTGTCGAATCGTGAAAACCCCTCTTACAATAAGCGACAGTAGCCTAATGACAGTAGCCAAAAAGGTCGTGGGTTTAAATCCGCCATTCCACTACTGGCGTGAACCACTCGTAACCCAAGCAATTTAAGCTTACCAGGAGTGGTTAAGGAGAATATTAGTAATGTTTATAGCGTTGTTAATATTCTTTAAAAAAATCTTTTCCCTTCGTATTTCAGTATATTCATTCTCATTCTTCAATAAACCATTTTCTGTTACAGCTGTGAATTACCTATTTGCCGTTACCATGTCTTTTTATATATTTCCCGTGCCCAATACATTTTTTCCTTCAAAAATCTATTCAAGGCTTACAACTTTGAATTTCCCATCAAATTTAATGAATTCAAATTTGTCGAATAGTACCTTTAGTCTATTTTAATTGAAAAACTAGATCATACCTGGCACTGCTCTCTATCTGCTAGTGAAGGTTCATTACAATATTTTCAGCCGTTCCGAAGCGTTTCCAGACAGACAGACGTACAAAAAAAATGATTCTTAATATCTTAGTGGCATGCTAATCACCCCCTTAGCTCAATATATGAAAGTAATTTCAATATTACAAACAGAGTTTTCAATTTTATTTATACGTATATTTAACTATTTTTTAAGATAGGGGCCAAACGAGCATACGGCTCACCTAGTATTTATTTAGTAATCACCGCCTCCCATGAACAACTGCAACATCAGGGGAATCGCAGATGCGTTGCAGGCCTTTTAAAAAGGATTTGGCTTTTTCTCCCGAAGTCGTATCTGTTCGGAAAAAATTCTGGTGATAGTCGATTCCACATGGAAGTTGTCTAAATCACACAGTGGTGGACTGCCAGTCATTCAAATGGTATGGATGGTATCGAGAGTTTTGTCGCGATGTGCTTACCATCGGGTGAGCCGTATGCTCGTTTGACCCTGTCTTCTTTATATATAAAACATATAGATGTAATGAATTTGTACAAAATAAATTACCTCTTTTTATAACGTCTTTTGGAAACCGTAAGATTGTTTCTGACATTATGGTAAATCCGCCACTATGAAACCCACGAGACGAAAAAATCATCATCACCATCATCAGCGTATGTCAGCCCATAGCTGGACATAGGCCTTTTCCAAGGCGCGTTACTTAGCCCGATCTTTGGCATTACGCATCCAATTGCTGCCAGCCGTCTTGCGCAAATCGATGTATTCTCTTACGCCACACAGTAACTCCGATAGATAATCATTTCGTTCACGCTAGACGGAAAATACTCGGATCGAAGACGGACAGCATCGTTAAAGATGCGAGACGTCTGGAATGTATCATCAATCCACGGCAAGTAAACTTTCTCTACAGTGGAGATGTCCACGTCCAGCTGTAGGTATTTTATGGAGCGATAAAGAAGATATAATGTAGCATCGTGATAACAACGTAATAACTGCGGTGATAACAAATCTAGTCACATTTATTGTCCAAAATTTGAAGTGTATTAATGAATTTCTACGTGGTAGAGCCACTAGCCTAGCATGTGCTACTTTTTCGTGCTACGTGCGATCGGGGTAGGACCACGCTCTCACAGAATATCAACTTAAAGTAGCAGCTCCATGCTGCTGTATTTTGTATGGTGAGTGTAAAGAACCGGAGACCTTTTTTACTGGAAACAAGGTATTTCATCTTAGTCTCCTCGGGTGAATAGGTATTTGAATTTTGATTCTTAATCGAGGATAAATGTAGATGTTAATGGGCCACAAAATCCACTTGCTATCAGATGGACTGTGTGCTCGTTTGTTACCCTATTATATATAAAAAAGAATACACTTTAAATTGCCGTATGAAATGCCAAATGCAATGGAAAAGGTTAATGGTAGTTTGGCGACTATTAAAACTGAATTCGAAATTTGGATAATATTTTATATGATGTTTCGAGGTTTTTATGTTTTAGTTATCACCTTACAGTGGGAGAGTCTCAGAAATAGGCTCTAAAGTTTAAGTGTGTAAAGATGTGAGTTTAAATATCATTATCAAAACTGACATGGTTTTTAATAACAGGGAAGATTGCCGTAATTACTACTCTTAGTGGGAAAATTGGAGATTCCATAGCAAACGTCTCTCAATTTCAACGAGACTCGTTTGTTGGCCATCATCAGTCAGCAGACAAAATGCAGCTTTTATCTTGAGAGTCGGTAAAATATCTATAGGTTGGACAAATGAAAATTGTGTTGGATTAATGATGTATACCAGAAATGATAATGTAGGAAAAGGATGCTCTGGGTATTTCCCTGACTGTACTCCAGCCAAGAAAAATGCCCCACCATACAGTATGTCTTAACGACATTTACACACAAACACATGCAAATATTTTAAGGTCGATTACTTTTTCGAATGCGTTTTATGTATAATACATTTCACTGAAAATGGTCGTGAGAAACTACTTAAGTTCAAAAGTAATCAAAACGCAACTTTGTAATTGACATTGACTTTAGAAAGTCAGTCAAATTAATTATTAAAAAAAAAACTGCGGTGCGCATAAAAGTAATTTTTTATATTTTTGAAATTTTCCATGTCGTTCACTAAGGTTACACAAAATACTTTAAACTTGAGACCTGTCGACCTTAACTTAAGTAAACTTGATATCAGAAAATATATTATCAAGCTCGTTTTCAAAGTGGAATATGTTATAATATATTTTTATTTGCATGTGGCACGCGGTGTACTGCATAATGAGTATATTATTCCGTTATAACTATGAAATATTCGTTTGCCTTTGACCGCACTCTTCTATTGTTTTATCGAAAGGCACAAAGCTTATGAAACAGATCAATTAAGTAGTTGACCACCCATTGTCTGCAAATCACTTGTCTCGTTACAGCGGCGAACAACAGTAAGAAAAACAGGCTTCTGTCAAATTTATATGTACCATTAAGCACTTGGACGCAGCATGTGAATGTTCACCGAGCGGCATTTTAACGAAACTTTAATTTGAACTAAAATGTAGTGATTGTTACCGAAATTTACCGGCAAATGAGATCCATCCACCAACCGCCTCATTAAGAAGCGTTTTCAGCTCTAATTTAATTGGTCGTATAAATTTCATTACACCTTCTTTGCTCTTTTATAGTGCGACATATTATCGATTGAATGAGCGAAGGTGATTTACAGGCCAATTACTTGTTTCTGCATAATGTGGTGCAATTAAAACGGGCTGAGATGCGGAGGTGAAATCTGTGCAGTGTAAGAATTGCTAGTGAATTGGCTCAATACACGCATCCAGTTAAAAACGACTGCGGAAATGGTCGAGTCGACATGTTTGATCGAAAATCAAGCAGACATTATGGCAATATTATCATATTTTGATTTAATACTTGTACTGCAGTCACATTAAAACTTAAATATGTTTTTTATAGGATAGGGTGACAAACTAGCACACAGTCCACCTGATAGTAAGTGGTTGCTGTGGCCCATAGACATCTACATTTATCCTCGATTACGAGTCAAAATGCAAATGTGTTGTCACCCCAGAGGACTAAGATGAAATGCGTCGTTTTCAGTAAAGAGGGTCTCTGATATGTATACAAGGCATAAAAATATTATGTTAATAAACTTGTTAATTACAGTTTGCATCCAAAATTGCATTTTGATGCAACTACGTGTTTTCCTGCAACATATATTGTTGTTACTGACAATAATTTTGAAGCAAACAAGTTTAATTAACCACATTCTTATACGACCTGTTTGTACTGATGGTTGTTATTGACGTCAGTCTTAAGCTTATTTCTATGCTTTCAGGGAATTCCCGTTCTATTGTAAGAATCATAATATGCGTAAGTAAGAAACCTACAATTTTAATTTTACATTGATGTTAAAATGTAATAATAAAATATTTAATGAGATTAAAATGATGATTGCTCACAAAAACAAGCAAAACCCTGTTGATCCGTGGTAACTTCTGGGATTTACGTCAGATAAGCAGTACTGTTTGTCATATAGATTGATTTGTTACTTCGCTATAGTCGTTACCGTCGCGTGGAGGTTTTTAGCATTCATGAACTGTATTTGACTAAATCTGTTACAATAGTTTATAGATTATACAAATACTTGTTCCGTGCGGGAACCGTATACGTACCGAGTTGTTGGCGATAACTTCAATTCAGGGCTATGTTTTGTGATAACCTTTAGATGATTTCTATGATCACTTATGTACGGCTAATGATCATAATTAGTGTTAAGGTATCCACTTGAAGCTGCAGTAGAATATGTCACGGATATTTTATAATTGATATTCTGAAGTTATAACTTAAAAAGCTTTGTTATTTATAACCTTATATAAAACAATTTTTATAAATTATATTTTATACGCAAACAAACAATAAATAAGTCATGCAAATAATAACTGTATTCGAATAATTGGAAATTAAACGGTTATTTCGAACGACCTATGATTGGATGCTGTAAGCAGTTGTAAATATGTAGTAACAACAGACGAATTCTGTATTTGATGTGGGTAATAAACGTTAATTGTAGATGCGATGCCCGGGAGGCTGGCACATCGGATACCCATCAGGTTTCTATTTAAATGTGCAATAAATCAATCATACTAATTCGCATGTTTAACAATATGCTCTGGTTTTATGTACCTAAGCTTCATAAAAAATATTTTGTGTGATTAAATATAAAATATATTCAGAATTTCTATTTTATTTGACAAAATTTATTTTTGTGTCTATTAAATTTTTAATAATAAATAAATTTCCAAAAAATAAATTGTTTCACTTTCTAAATGAACATTCATTTTATTCTACTGATGAGTTTTTGTCGAGCTTTCAGAATTGAAGTCCGGTTGACTGTATTACATGACATATAATAAAATTGTACATATAATAATATCTATGAATAATCTAAGCCAACATTGATAATCTAATCCAATGTCTTATTAATTTATATATAAACTCTATTATAATTTCTATTTATTAATTTATATCTATTAATAGATTAAATTATTAGATTAAAATATTCATCTTAAATATTATTAGATTTAAAATGAATAAATTAATAAGACATTAGATTGGATTATTAATGTTGGATTAGATTATTAATAAATATTATTATATATACAATTTTATTATATGCGAATTTTATTATATATGAATAATATTTGACATTTGTATGCCCATGAAGCTGATCAGTGATCACAGACTGAACTTTGTTTGTATTTAATTAAGACATTTTTGTAACACAAATAAACTATTTGATTCGATTTGATTAAAACTATCTTGTTATTAAAGTTTTATATAAAATTTTATGAAGGGAAGCAGTCGTTATGATTTGCCTTATTATAATTATTATTAAATATTAGCTGTAATAACCGTCACCGTTACTGCCTATCAAAAGATCATTGCTAAACACAGGGATTTCCCATATAATAGAATAAAATGGAATAATTTTATTCAATATGGATTAAAAGAATACTTATTGATAACCATTTTTGCTTTAACCACTGGTTTGGAAAAAAAACCTCTGTCCTGGGAAGAAACAACAAGATACCCAACGGGGCGGAACTGTTTTTAAAGAATAACTTACAATATAATATATTGTACAACTTTAAGATTTTAAAACAGCATGTTAGTGATCACCTCATTCCCAGGGGTTATTATCAAGATATATTTATTATAAATTGCCTTAACGAGTGCCATGCTCTGTCGAATTTAGCTTTTATGCTATTTTTTTCACTTTGGAAGAGTGTTTAGCAGTGGATAATAATGCTACGTATGATTTTAATGTGAGTTTTTTTTAATATTTTAACTGTAGAATTATCATTATAATTTAAGATTTTCGAATTTAGAAAATAACTGCCCGATCGAAATGCCACATTTGAGTTGAATAATAAAAATAAAAATTAAATGGAAAAATATCGTTTTGCAATAAACATAATAACGGATGCAAATGTACATACATTTATGTGAAAAGATCTTAACAATCACGATAAGAAAGTAAGGGCTGGTATAATTAAATATGTCTGCATGTCACCAGCTAATTTTATCAATCGAATTTCAACAGCCGCTATATTCATGAAATTTTATGCGGCGAACGAATGAATATATGTTTATCAATAAAATATTTAAAAGATCTCGGCGCTTACACTGAACACTTATTGATTTTTATGACATGATTTTGCTTCGTGCTTCATTATAATATCTAAAGCACTGCTACTGTCAGCGGTTAAGTGTTCCTAAAAATAAAAATAACAAGAGAGAATGTATCATTTTTTTCAATAAAGTATTAATTAGTTACAACGTTGGGTCAAACAGGTAATCAGAGCTATTGTGTGAAATGACAAATAAAACACTGCTTAAGATTTATACCATTTAAATAGAATTGTGACATGGACATTGATATGAATCTGGCTCATTTTTGTCGTTATATTGCCACGTTCTTGAAGTGTTCGCATTGCAGGAGTCGCCAACAGTTTAATCGCATCGTAAAGTTTCGAGAGTAAACCCGTTGAAGGAAAGTGAGTTTAAAAAGTGAATCACGTTTAAAGTGGGCGGTTTATAGGGGGGCAGGAGAATTATTTTGGAACTTTAGTGTCGTGTTGCAATGTTCTGTTTACGAGCGTTGCGTTACGTAATACTACAGCCTGTCCACTCTCTGACTGATTACATCGCTTTTGCATGAAACTTTTACAGTTCAGCAATAATGAAATATGAAATAATTGCATCACAGCTGCACCATAACCACAACGCAAGTGAAATCTGATAATTAGTGGTGAAGTGTAACATCGTAAAAGTAAATTGATACACTTCGTATTGGAACAGCTTTCGAATGTTTTACGCGAAAATACTTAATGTTTATTTGTTAAATAACAGTAAATATCCAAAAGTGCTCCTCATATTACATTTAATGACCATATATACATTTGAGGTAGTAACTTGTAAGCTCTGAATTTTTCACTTTGAATTGAGGGCGTATTTTTTAAAACTATTTGGTCCTTGCTAGAGTCTGCATTTCAGTTTTTAATCGCGATAACAATTTCGTATTTAAATAAAACACATAATAATTGAAATATCAAGCTGAAATTTATTCCAGCTATACACATGTTACAATTATGTATTGAATTCGACGTCGCTCATATGACTACCATTAGCACGACGGCAGTGATCGGTTCTTTGGATTCCGTCCGCAATTTTCAACCACACTTTCACACATACCAGCTGTAAGGTTTGCAATTTAGCGTTCGCGGTTGTTCCTAAGCTCCTCTAACTTTGTTGGATTGTTGGTGTAACCATTAGTCTTAACGGCGTCAAATCACACGCGCAAGGTGGCCCTCTGACTGGGCTATTTCTAGAAATTGAACGATTACCAAATTTTCCTTTCATTAAATTAATTGCTTGCAACCAGCTGCGTAGCTTGTGGCCATCTTGTTGGAACCACTTATCGCTGAAGTTAAGTCCATCCAATTCTGGTCAAAAATAGTCTTCCAACATGGGGCGATAGCGGACTCCATTGACCATTAAACGGTGATGGTTTTCATCGACGGAAAAAGGTCCCTATTATACCTACGGCATGAAATGCACATCACGCGCTCACCAATAAAGTCTCATGAAATTGTTGCTGTTCAAAAACGCATATTCTGCTTATTGACAAAGCCATTCAGCCAAAAACGAGTTTCATCGCTAAAGATAATTATTTGATGAAATTCAGGATTTTCTCCAAACTTTTGCAGATCGCAATCGAATAAGTTACGGTGCTTTAAATGATCCTGAGGTTTCAGTTCTTGGGTTAATTTGATTTTAAAAGGGTGTAGCTGGTGATTTTTATGTGATATTTGCCATTATGTAGACTAAGAAATTCCCCATTCTTATGAATTGCGTTGAATCTACTTGTTTGGTTGATTTTGAACTGAAGCTCTTACTGCTGCAATATTGTTAGTATTTCGACCGGTGAGCTGTCTCACCGGCACAGGAACATTTAGTAGCGAATATTTTGTTTCTAATTTTTTCATCATCGCACGCACAACTTGTTGGTATGTATTATTTTTAGCTTGTTGGTTGGAATTATTTCGACTAAAAATTGGAGTAAGTGCTCATAAAGTTGCGACTCAGAATCAACTCAGAATTTCGGTAGCAAGATTTAAAGATTTCCAAACGATGCTCGTTCGTGAACTTCACCAAGATAAAAATTTAAACCTTGACTGAAGTTTGGACTTTAACAGATCATAAAAAGTATGTACGTTATGTTTCGTATTATAAAACAAAATTGTTATGTTCTTATTGAAAACTCCATATATGTCTATGAGGCACTGCATCCATTTATAGCGAGTATAAGAGTATAGCGTTGTACATACACACTGTTGTATATAGCGCGTATACAGGTGGATTTTAGGGTCATTTGTCGCTATTTTTATGTCATTTCTTCATTAGAAATACCATAAAAATTTAGAGATACCAGAAATAAAATTTATGATTAATTAATTTGTGGCAGTGAGGATTATGAAATTTGATGGAGCGCCTAGCCCTTTAATGTCAAGGTTTTTTGATTTCAAATTAAGAATTATTAATTAAGCCGTAAAGTCCATAGCTGTATATGGATCTTTTCGTAAGCACTAAGAGCTAAATCAACATAAATATATGGTATAAAAGAGAATAATGTTAAAATTGCTTATTGTGTGAATTAACACTCACACATAAAGCTTACACATTGAGCTTGTGATTTTTTCTTAATCGTCTCAAAACGGTAACAAAATAATAAAAAGTTAAAGCTTACTCCAAATAATACAAGTGGTAAAATTAAAAATTTTGTACAACCGACTTCAATTTAAATAAAACGAGAGTATCATCAATGTAGTCAAACTCAAAAGTTTTCAAATAAAAAAGATCATCATAATCAGTTCACCTATAAAAAATTCTGCTGCATAAGTTATGACTTATTTGTTTTAATGTATTGCGTCCAAACTTTAGTCATTTTTTCAGTCTACTAATATTAAATCGAATAAAATAGCTGTGAAATATTATGTGCTCATAAAATGCGAACACGTTTCTTTGTTCTAACTGACTTTGCAACTGACTAACTAAGCGAGCACGGTTAATAAAACCTGAGAATAAAGATAGCCCGTAGGCATTTGTTTAAACGCTTCCTACGGCCAGCGGTGTTCTGTATAAGTAATGTGTAACGAGAGACTGCGACGACGGAAAATTCTTTGATGGCTCGTTCAGACTGCGGATTTCATTGGTGAATAGTACTAGATAATATTCAGTAAAAATAGTATTAAAAACTGGAAGTGGTATCGTTGCTATAGATAGCAAAATTTACAAAAACCTTATAAAATAAAATATTACAGATCATTATATATTTTTATATATATATATATATATATATATATATATATAGTTATTTGACATGTACGATGGTTATCCATTACTGTTACAGCCTATTAAAGTCCACTGCTGAACATAGCCCCCCCCAGAGATAGCCTCATGGGGGTATTTGACATAGTTGCCACACTAGACTAGCGAGTTGGCAACCGCCGTTTCTTATTTTTAGTCTTTAAGACGAAGATGCTGCTGCCCATCTCCTGATCTGTATCCCTCTGTCACCTCTTACGACACCCAAGGGATGGTTACCACCACTACAAGGCCCTATGAGGGTTATATTATAATATAACAGATAGTTATATTATAATCCTTTTATTTTAAATCAAGGTAATTCTTGTATTTTTTTTTGACAAAGAACTCTAATAAATGTTAGAAAAAATTCTTAGATTTTCGATAAAAATATTACATACAATAATGCGTTTGAATCATCTTATAAATTGATGGTCTTTTCAATTATTAAAGTTTTTTTTAAACCTGTCTTATGCTATTACATAGTAAACCTGTATATAGTTTAGTAACTAGAGCATGTAACTGGCATTGTCTAAACGAACAATATCGATGTATCGGGAAGCTGGCGGTGAAAGTATGCAAGCAGGGCACAAGGGACAACGCTCACTACGACACTGCCCTCTGTCCACTACACTTACTATCGATAGCTTGATAGCCCAACTAGACCACTTCCTTGTTGTTCGGCCCGCCATTGTTTTGAGAAATGATACTACATTTCTATAGCAGATTCTGATCTTCTTTATTGGTTAAATAACTCAACAAATAAGGTGTAACAAATAAATCATTTAAAGTATATTTACAATTTTAAGATGTTTTAAAACTGAGTCGTTTTCATATTTTATGATTGTCTTTTTTATTACTATGTGTCATACATATATACTAATAATAATAATTTAAAAAAATTAAGTCCTAAGTGCTAATATATTTGTGTGTTGGCGGTGTAAGAATATCCAGTCCTCCATATTGTACCGTGGGTGTCGGAAGAGGCAACAGAGGCAAGTTTTTTTCAAACTTTTTTTTATAAAGGATGGGGTGACGAATGTGCACACAGTCCACTTGATGGTAAATGATTGCTGTGGCCCATAGACATCTACACATATCTTCGATTACGAATCAAAATGCAGATGCGTTGTCACCCGTGAGGACTAAAATGGAATGCCTCGTTTTCAGTAAAAAAGTTCTCCGGTTCTCTACACTCACCATACGATATACAGCAGCATTAAGCTACTATTTTACGCTGGTATTCCGTGAGAGCGTGGTCCTTCCCCGGTCGAGCCGACCCATTCGTGCTACAACTATGCTACTAATATAACTGCAGCATGGCTCTACCACGTAAACTAGAAGATAAGCGGCAACATTTTCCTAACAACAACTAGAAAATACTATAGTGTTGTTGCCAAAAAATCTGTGTGGAGGAGAATGAAAAAAAAATGTTTTATAATTAAGTAATGCGTAATGTTAGATGCATCAGGATCGCGCCTAATGTAAGTCCGTATCCTGTGAATACTACACTAGGCGACAAGCGTGAGCGTTTATCGTATTATTAAATACACGTTTCATGTTTTGTTTTATTACATTTTAATGTTGTAGCGAAAAACGAGTGAACTCTTGATGTGGCGTACGCACCATACGGCCACCTGTAATCGACTGCATACAAACAAAACCACAGAAACGTTGCCATCCCTGAGGACCAAGATGAAATTTTACAATCTGTAATTATACTAGCTCCCTTATCATTGAAACTAAAATACAGAAATGACAGAAATGGGTAATCTGCTTCTTGGCGATAGAAATAGTTGAGAAGGTGGTGTCAACTGTTTGAGTTGCCCTCAGGTAGAAAATAAGCCCTACCACCTACATTTAAATAGTTCAATGTTGTAAGTAGCATAGTCACGTCAAAAGTGCAACCCGCGTGTTACACACTTTTGTAAGTGTCGTTAATTTTGTCAATAACCCCATAAAATTGAGTTTGATGAATTTCAAAAGAAATAGTTAAATAAACAGTATTTGCCTCGGTTTTACCGTAAATTTTAACAATCTAAGTTGGATCGCTACTGGAACTAATGTAATTGTTAGCTGCATTATCAAGTGCTGATTTGCCACGTACTTGACGGTGAATACATCGTGAGGAAGCACGCGTATCTGAAGAATAAAAAAGGAGTAACATGGCAGACTTACTTCTATAACCTTCTCAAAGTGTGAAGAGGATTATGCCCAGCAATTAGACGTATGTAGACTGTAATTTCACTTTAAGTAAAATCGTAATAACAAGCTTTTCGAGTTTTTGCTGTATCAATGCCCGATAAATTATCGATATAGTTTATGAGACGATATATGAAAGAAGCAAATCGTTTAAAAACACATTGTTTACAGTTCATGAATAGAAATGAGATCGTTATTTGAATGTTGCTTCGGCACTTTAATTTATAACTGGAAATTGACGCTAATTTGTTTAACATTTTAAACCTTAATGATGATCACTTCTTGTGTGTTTTGTGATTAATGTTGATTATGTGTAAATGTCCCATATTTAAAAAACTGACATTGAGAGTTGTGGTTTTGTTTTTATTGTGATAGAGACGTTTCGAGTTCTAAATTATGCCCAATATGTGCTCGTGTTTATATCAACTTTTGTTAGTCTAAACAGAAATATAGAGAGCTTCCTATATTTCTTGATATAATATGACTGTAAAAGAAGTTGTACGTGACTTTTATAGTTATTATAACTAATGAAATTAACATATTAAAAGTAACTTTACTTTTTTGAATAAAATGTAGATGTCGCTTAGTACTTTAATATTTTATTTTTATTTTTAGTTACATTGATAGGCGTTTTTTAAGATAAGATAAGATCAACAAAAAGTCTAATTATGTTTTGCCCAATGATTGACTGGGAGAGAATGCCCTATGGCATATGGCACTTTGTGCATGAAAATGTAAATAAATAAATAAAAAGCAAACCAAAACAAGTAAAACTCCAAAACTATCAATCAAACAATTACAACTACCACTTTGTTAAATAAAGAAGTTCAGAGCAATTATATTGTAAAATATGCAGTTACAGTTATCAAGAAGACGTAGAGTGCACATTTTCCGTTCGAAAGGAGCATTAGTTGTAATTCGATATGCTTCGTTGCCGGACCCGTTGCGATGTTTATAGCGAACAGGCACACGCGAATTAACGAGCTGGCGTGCTAATGAAGTGGACTTAAACGCGATCCTGCCATACATAGAATAATGCTAACATTGTGTGTACTTATAGTCACTATTGTAATCTGTTAATCGTGAATGCGATTGTCAACGGTGTTCCAATGTAATTTTAGCGCCGCAGCCGACTTGTGAAATTCTTCTTTTTCTTCTTCAGCTCATGACAATGCCGAGAAAGTTCTTCCCTTCATTAAAACCCCTCTCAGAATTAAGAAGTTAGCTGTGCACAGCAGTTGTAAGTAATTATATTAATTACTTCTCTAGTAACCTAATAGCTAGCTCAATTTCTCTTCGAACCAGGACAAAATAGTATGTACCTTATTGCTCAGCAGCGGCGGCTGAAGAGTCGTGCGTAGGAGTCACCAAGTTATCAGTACTAGTCGACGATTATAATGAGTTTTAGTTTTTTTTGCAGTGAAAAAAGGAGAAGAGTAAGACTTTCCATCATTGGAATGAAAAGCGTCAAATAACCAAATAATGCATGCGCATAAGTATTTCAAAATGTAGGCTGTTAAATAATTTAATTAAAGCTTGTGCATGTTTGTTTTAATACGATTTTTGCATGTTTCAGAGTGCCTTATTTAGGTATTTAACTCTTTAATAAGCAAGTTCACCTCATTTACATATCAGTTTCACACATATGAACTCTGTGCATACATTCATTAAAAATCCCCTTCATACGCCGCGTTGTCTCGCTTGAGATTAGTAAGAAACTCTTTAAAGCACCGAAATAAAGTCGGCTACTTATTATTTCTCAATTTCTTACGTCGAGATAAAGTGCGAATGCTTTTCACTCTCAGCGCCGTAAGGTGTGTTGATCGGGATGATAAATGTATTTCTGCCGGATGCACAAGGGTCGGTATTAAGAGGTTTTATGCACAAAGAATTTGATTTATTACTTCATCGGGAACAGACTCTTCTTTGATTATATTTTTGGATCATCGGAGGCACACCCACTCACGATCGGCCTCAAGCCACTCAATGAAGTCATCGTATTCAATGTGCACATAAATCATATATTCGACACGGGAAAAATTCTGTCTAGTTAAAATATTGCAAGACGCATAAAATAATTCAGCAGTGCAATATCTTTCAATGAATGCTAACTTTCATGTTAGGGTTGCCAAAAGTTAAAAACATTTTATTGAAAATTAAATTTTTAACGTTTTACATTTTAAAATAATGTTAATTTAAATAAATGAGTCGACTTTAAGGATATGACGACAAAATTTGTCTAAAATATATGTAAATTTTTTTGTTAGTTAGGTTGCATAACACTTATTCATTGACATTTCGGACGAAATACTTTTACGTCTTCTACATGTATAATCGTAACAAGCTATTATTTGATAAATGACAATTGTGGTCATTAACGTCTCTGATTTAATATAATAACAAGGTAGGTGAATATAATTTAAATGCTTCATTAATTCTTATAATATTATACAGTTTATTCATTACTTTCTATCAAAATCTAATGCTGAATATAGGCCCACCTTATAGGGAAAATATTTGCCATAGTTGCCATAGTTGCCATAGTTGCCATGATTGGCAAGCGGGTTGGCATCCGCATTTTTTTATTATATTAACTCTTAAAAGGAAGATGTTGATATACCCATAACCTGTATTACTTTCCCTCCGTCGCTTTTTGCGACACCCACGGGATGATATAGGATAGTGGATTTTCTTACGCCAAAATGTTATAGTGTTGATGATTGATTACGCTATTTTTGTCAAGTATTTGCATTAAATATATACCAGAAATATGAACAAGAAATATATACTTTTATTTGTTTCTAAACCATGAATTACATGCGACGAATACGTATGTATCATTGTTTTTCTTTGGGCTTAGATTTTTATAATTAAAAGCTTATTAATAGTTATTAATTTAAAATAATTTATAATGTCCAACTCTTATAGTAACATACGTGGTAGAGCCATATTGCAGTTGTATTAGTAGTATAGTTGTAGCACAAATGAGCCGACCCCTCGACCGGGGAAGGACCACGCTCTCACAGAATACCAGTGTAAAATAGTAGCTTAATGTTGCTGTGTTTCGTATGGTGGGTGTAGAGAATCGGGGACCCTTTTTACTGGAAACGAGGCATTCCATCTTAGTCCTAACGGGTGACAACGCATCTTCATTTTGATTTGTAATCGAGGATAGATGTGGATGTCTGCTGTAGCAACCACTTACCATAATGTGGACTGTGTGCCCGTTTGTTACAGTATCCTATAAAAAAACAAAAAGAAAACAAATTCCTTAAGGATTATATATCCTTAAGGATTATATATCCTTAAGGATTATATAGTTCTTTACTATAATTATTAAATATACTAAAATAGTATTTCATTAAGCAAACAAATATTAAACAAAACTAAACGCTTATCTTTCTCAAAGTACTTTTGGAGCTTAAATTGAATGCAATTTAATGAATGTTCCTGGTATTTACTTGGTTGCTGACCGCTTTAATTTGCCAATAATGACCTTTACCGAGAGGTCGCCGCCCACTTAGATGAAAGGTTTAGCACGAGCGGCAACACGAGTGAAACTGTTTCAAATCGATATCGATCTGTCCTGGTAGGTAATAAGTTTATAACTACATATCTTTAGACATTCAATTGTTCATTGCATCAGTTTATTCAGGATACAGGCCCTCAAGGAAAGCCACAAAGCACGGTCCCGAACTTTGGATGAGGTCTATGTTCAGCAGTGAAGTTGTGAAGGGCTGTAATGATGATGATGATTCGGGAAATAATATAGTCGGTACTATTTTCTATATTTTGTGTTGATTTTTCATTCATCAGATAAAAGTTATCCGTCAAATATTTTTAGGAGTGAATATAAAAGTATAACCATTAAATTATTTTGTTCGAACAACGCTGGTTTTTAATTTGTTTACATTGAATTCTATTCTGTGAATAACTTTTATCTGACGATTGCAAAATCAGACCTTAACTGCATGTTTTAACAACATAATGTTAAAAATACGGTTGATTGTTTATGATTGGCTAGTTTTGTTACGTTAATTATATTTTATAATATTGGCATATCACGATTGTCCGGTAAATCGGCGGTGCGATAGTATATTTCAATTTATATTTAAAATCTAAATCAACGCCCTCAAACCATAACCGTTAGACATTATCGCGCGGGGTCTTGTCATATATCACAATCAGCGAAATAATAATACGGTCGCTGTTTAGAGTCGTCACAGCGATTTTGGTATCTATGCGAGAAGCGCTAGCGAATAGTCGAAAATCGTATATATGTAATATAATCGCATATACATATGTAGAAATATTATGTGTTTACATTATAGCGTTATAATAATTTCAAATTAAATGCTTCCTTATGAGTATGGTGCTCATTATACACAATATTATAATTTTACAAAGCAAACAAACGAAATTCATTTATCATTTTTATAATTTAAATATATGATTAAATTATATACTATTTTAAGAAGACAGTGTTTTTTTTTTAATTTTCAATTACCATTTTAACATTTTTTCAGGCTTTGCAGCCGGCGAAATGTTTGATTTTACAGCATAATATCGTAAGAACAAAATAGATTAGGTAACTGTAATTGTAAGTGAAATTGAGAGGCTCTATTTTATTCCGCGTTTGTGCTACAAATATAACACCGAAAAAGTACCAAATATGTTTTAGGTTACGCAAAATTATTAAATGCATACGAAACTAAATTTTGTTTAAGGCTAAATTGCTTTAATTTTTTTTCAAACACTTTTCAGTCCGCTCACGCATGATTGTATGCACCATAACATTGTAAACTACGTTCGAATCGGCCCGCATAACTAACAGAACAGTAAATCTTGGTTGCGGTCTAAGCTGAAACTGATGCGGTACTACATCAATGCGGTAAACGTCTTAGTGTCCACCGGAACGCTCATTTTATTATCGTCTTGCATTTCATTGCATGGCAGTCCTGTTAAGTATGATCGTGCACATTCTATAATAGATCCGATCGTGTTTGATAGCCATATAGTGAATTTAGAATCAGCCGTTTTTAGCGTGGTTATATGTAGTATGTGTGTATAGCAGAGAAACGCGGTTTACGAGAGGTGATCCAAAAGTAATGATAATCGGTTACTTTAGGTCGGCATAAAAATCCAAAAAAAATATGTTTTGCTTGCTAATATACTCACTACGTCAGCAAATCATATAAATAGATCACGATTTCCGGGAGATACATTCATTTGAGTACGAATTGTCAAAGAGATAACATCAACATGGAGAAAAATGAAATTAGACCTGTCATCAAGTACCTCTGTTTGAAAAAAATGTCGTCAGAAGACATACACAGTGACTTAGTGGAAACATTGGGGGACTCTGCTCCTCCATATTTTACAGTTGCACGCTGGACCAAGGAGTTTAAACTGGGCAGAACATCCACTGAAGATGAACATCGCGAAGGACGCCCATCCACGTCCCTAACTGAAGACAACGTGAAAAAAGTCGAATATGTTGTGTTGGCAGATCGAAGAGTGACCATCAGGCATGTAGCTGAGGTCACAGGGATCTCATATGGTAGCGTTCAAAGAATCTAGTTCCAAGCAGATCAAGAAAATTTTTTGTTCCGTTTTGTGACTATAGACGAGACCTGGATCCATCATTTTGATCCTGAAACGAAACAACAATCGATGACTTGGAAGCGAGCCTCCTCACTGACGCCAAAGAAATTCAAAGTTTCAAATTCGGCGGGAAAGGTATGGCATCTGTTTTTAGGACGCTCAAGGCATAATTATGGTGGAATCTTTGGAAAGGGGAGCCACTATTACTGGCTCTTACTACGCAGACCAAATAAGAAGATTACGGGAGGCCATTAAGGAAAAAAGATGCGGCAAACTGCGAGCTGGAGTGCTGTTTCACCAAGACAACGCACCGCCTCACACAGCCGCAGTTGCGATGACTGCCATTCAAGAAACGGGATTCGAACTGCTCGAACACCCTCCCTATTTGCCAAATCTAGCCCCTAGTGACTTCTACTTCTTTTCTCGGCAGGCACTTGAGGAACGCCTCCGAGGCAAGAAATTCGAAGACGATAGCGAATTAATGGCCGCTGTTGAAGCGTTTTGGGAGGGTCAAGATAAAGAATTTTTTTCAAAGGGAATCCTGGGTTTAGAAAAAAGTTGGACTAAATGTATTGATTTGTTAGGAGACTATGTAGAAAAATAAATTATTATTTTAACTTTGATTACCGTGTTTTATTTTCATTATCATCACTTTTGGATCACCCCTCGTATGTGGTACTTGGGGGTGGTGGGTTCACTTCAGGCCGAAATAATTATTAGTATAAACTACAAATTTTTTTGGGTCTGCTTCTTTGTTACTCTTAGATATAAAATTAGCGTTTTGTCGTACTGACCAATTAGATCTTAAATATCTCCTCTTTGATTAAGAATTCCAAAATCCAAATTATAAATTCATTTAGCTGGTACATTTGAGTTTTGAACAGTCATTCATTTGTTATTTCCTCATAATTTTTTTCTTTGGCGGCGCTTGTTGGCTGATAATGGAAAACATGAATTTACGAGTACGAGTTCTACCGTGGCACCAGTGCTGCAGAAACAGCTCGAAGGATTAATGATGTGTACGGCGCTGTTATCGCAAAAGAAAGCACGGTACGTATTTGGTTTCAACGTTTTCGTTCTGGAAATTTCAACCTTCATAACCAACCCCGTGAGCGGCCGGAAACCAAAGTGGAAAATGAAGAATTACAGGCTATTGTGGAAGCAGATCCATCACAAAGCACTTCCGATATAGCTGCAAACTTCTGGGTAAGTGATAAAACTGTATTAATCCACTTGAAGCAAATCGGGAAAGTAAAAATAAACTTGAACGATAGGTATCTCATGAACTTGCAAACACTCGTTGACTGCTGTTACTACTCAACCAACACAAAAATGAAGGGATTTTAAATCGAATCATTACTTGTGATGAAAAGTGGATACTTTACGATAATCGGAAGCGCTCGTTGCATGGCTGAACCCTGGAGACCCAGCCAAATCTTGCCCTAAACGAAAATTGACTCAGAAAAAGTTACTTGTGAGTGTTTGGTGAACTAGCGCTGGTGTCATTCAATATAGCTTTCTAAAATCTGGCCAAACGATTACGGCAGATATCTATTGTCAGCAACTGCAAGCCATGAAGGAAGATCTAGTTGCTAAACAACCGAGATTGGTCAATCGCTCTAGGCCACTGCTGCTTCACGACAACGCAAGGCCACACACTGCACAACAAACAACCACTAAGTTAGATGAGCTATAAATGGTCTGAGACATCCACTGTACTCCCCGGACCTTGCTCCAACAGAGTACCATTTTTTCCGGAATTTGGACAACTCCTTACAAGGAAAAAAATTCATCTCCTATGCGGCAGTCCAAACCGCATTAAAAGAATTTATTGATTCTCGCCCTCATGATTTTTTTAAATAAAGGGATCAATGAACTACCTATGAGATGGCAAAAGTGCATAGATAACAACGGTGCATACTTTAATTAAATATATTTTCCAAAAACAAAAATTGACTTTATATTCCTCCCGTACAAAACCTATTAGTAAAAAAAAGCACATCTTCGGGGAGCTCTGGGTTTACTAGTACTTATCAAACAAGCAGAAGCAAGGATATAACTGTGATATATTTGTAAGTGTATATAAATATGCTGACGGTAATTGGAGGTCACTAATGAGAGAATTCTGCAGGGAATATTGTCCAGCGTGCCGGTTGTGACAAATCCCTTGGAGTACCCACAAATATATACGAAGCCCATATATATATTGCAAATATGCTAATTATTTCGTTTTTTGTAGTTTAAATTCAATTATCAAAAAATGAAATTATCATAATTTGCATATAAGATATTAACGGAGAAATTTTGAGTCATCTACGTTTTGCAGACATTATCATATTAAGCGAAAATCACGAAGACCTTATATATATGGTTCAGTCTTTAGACATAGAAAGCAGAAAATGTGGCCTACAAATGAATCCAGATAAAACTTGTATATTAACAAATAGCACAAAAATGCCTGTACACGTTCAAAACCAACAAATTAGATATGTTAATGAATATATTTCTCTTGGGCAAAATATTTCATTTCACAACTTAACAATGACGGAAGTTAATAGAAGAATTAAATTAGCATGGAGCAAATATTGGTCACTAAAACATATTTTCAAGGCAAAAATACCAATTAAATTAAAAAAGAAAGCGTTGGATACTACTGTACTCCCCACTTTATTATATGGATGTCAAAACTGGGCTCTCACAAGGAAAATAATATCTAAGCTACAAGTTTTCCAACGACCAACGGAACGCAGCATGCTTAAAGTTTAACTAAGACATCGCAATAGAAACAGTGATATACGAAAAATAACAAATATCATAGACGCAGCCAAATTAGCGTGTCAACTGAAGTGGAGATGGGCAGGACACGTGGCAAGAGTCAGTGATGGGAGATGGACTGAACGGGTGCTACATTGGTACCCGCGTGATGCGACGCGCTCGCGCGGCCGACCGCGGGCACGCTGGTGCGATGATATTGTAGAGGTGGCAGGAGCAACGTGGACGAGGCTAGCGGCAGACAGAACTTCATGGAAAAGGATGGAGGAGGCCTTCACCCGGAAATGGGTATCCCATAATTAATTAAAATTAATATAATAAATTATGACTCTATTTTATGTGTATAGCCAAATTCAGTAGATTATTATTAACTTCAATTTTATTATTTTAACTATATATTTTGTGACAAAAATCAAAATAAGTTGACAATTACTTGAAAATATAAATATAAATTGATTATTTACCCTAACATTATTTATAAATAATCAAAAATTAATTTTGTAAATTTAATTTAAACTTTTTATTTAAAATTGACACTGGCATTATCATGTCTTTTAATTAAAAAAATTGCATGACTCATAATAATACTGTATTTGGTTTTAAATAATATCGACTGTTGTATGAAAATTGGGAATTAAATGGCTATTATTATTATTATTATTATTATTGCATATAAGAATAAATTATTTATAAGCTTTCACTTTTAACGATGCTTAAAAGCGCACATATCCATTCTGTCATAATATTAATTTCTCGAACTTATTTTACGCAAAAAAATTTTGCGACCATTTGCAGTCTAATAGGCCTATTTTTTAGTATTCCTCGCTAGTTCTTACTTAATAAACCCTACGAAATGAGTGATGTAAGTCACTGTGACGGAATGACATTGGTTCTAATGTCTAACATTCCAATTTAATAAGTCGAACATTCGAAATTCGTAAGCAAACTTAATAGTTAATTACATATTACCTCATATATCACTTTGTAGACCGTCAGCGAGAGCGAACACCCGCAGGCCAAATAGTTAATTACACGGCTTCTTCAGTATACATTAGTAAAATTTATTAGTGTTTCGGCAAGCAATAAGTAAACGATCGAAATCGAAATCTATTGAAAATCTAAACGCTGGGCTAATTTTAATTTATTCTCCTTAACGTATATATTTTCTTAGATTTAAAACATATTCAATAGATATTTTTGATTTGTACTCAAATTTATTGACCATCGAATGTATTAATAAACACAACTTTAATGTTAATCGACTACGAATTTAACACGTCGTAAAATGTAAATTGTTTGCTATTTCTTTGTTTACCAAATTTCAAATAGTTATTGCTTGATGAATGTAGCTAAAAGTGATTTTCGTGAATGAATATCTATAGATGAATTAAGTGATAGATGAATAATAAGCGTGCTACGTTTGAAAGTCATTAAAGTTAGTATAGCAGGTTATTCTGCAAATTTATGTTCAGAAATAACTTTTTATTATTTCTCTTTATCGCTATAAGAAGATATTATAAAATTGATATTAGAATAAAATTAAAAATATGTGAACTGATAATTAAGTTTATTTTTATTAGACTCTGATGTTAAATGTAGCAATTGGAATGATGTTCATGACTAATAATTGCTTAGTAGTAAGTATAGTTGTTAGTGGTAGAAGTAGCTGCTTAGTTTGAGACGCGAAAATATTTAAATATTATCGACGGACATCAAAGAGGAAATTGCATAGTGCCGTAAGTATAGGTGCGATTATTGAGAAACTAACTCGTTACTAAACTAGTCAATAACGACATATGTCTAGTTGAAAACCAATAAACTTGTGTTTTTATACAAATGTTAGATCTAGATATGAGTGATATTAACACCTTTCTTGTTAGCGTTTAGTAGTCCAGTTTAGTAGCAGGTTAATAAATTATCAGCTATGAGATCATTTAATTTGTCTTGCTGTTTAAATAAATTTTTACCTATTAACAAAAATGTTTAACAAACGTAGCAGAATGGACCATCAGATCATTAGTGGCGCGTGCGGAGCGCGTGCGTCGATGCGCTATTAAATTTGAAACAGTGTACATAACACTTACAGATATTATGTATTTTACTGTACTGTAACAGATCTCTAATATATTTAATAACCAGTGAAAATCTATAAACATAAGATTTAAAGATATCTTACTACTACTTTTTAAAGATTTGAAGACATTTTAATATTACTTATTATATATAACACTTACTCCGTTTTGAAATTAAAATTACTTTTATTTACTAAACTACTAAAATTAGTTTTATTATTTTAATTATGTTTGACCTATAAGTGATGGTCTTAATTTCTTTATAGCGATATATGAAAAAGTATGGTAACAGATAATTGGTTTGAGCGTAGTTCAGACTGAACTAAAATTATCCAATCACAATTGACACGACGGTATAATTTAGCGAGTGTTTTCAGCGTACGCGCGCCGTCCCGCCCATGCGCAAGCATACCATCAATCACTCAGTTTGCCATTCTTTACCACATGACATTCTAATGCCTCTAATGTTTTGTAATGCAGGGTTAACATTTGACCGTCTGGACGGATGCATTGTTTTTAGTTATCTTTCCACTCAGATGAGGTCATGATTGGATTAGAGCTCTTTGTTTTATTTTATATATCGCGTTGTATCTTATTTTTCTCATTGAACATTAATAGTTCATAATGAAGATGAATGAATGGTAAATAAATATTTATGTTAACTTTCTTTTAGTATTAAGTTACTCAATCTTGCAATTCAAATCTTACAAATGTATTTGTCTACGGCTATGTTTGTTCACAAGGCAATAAATAATTCTTGCAACAATAATACAATATTGGGATATCGATGGTTGAAGCTGGTATATGTCGGGATCGTATCTATATGTAAATTGAGGTGAATTTTCGTAACATACCGGCGTCTGAGACCGATACATCATTGAAATGTGGACGGATCTGCCCACGCGGTGCACTAACGCAGTACTTTAACTTGTTGTAGCATACAAAGTTATTTGTGCACTTTCTAGGTCTCTATAATGTTTAATATTTTTCGATAAGTACTCTGGAGAAGGGGGTACTTTTCTAAAGGAGCTCTTATATAATACTTGAGGAGGCGTATGCTCAGCAGTTAATTAAAATTAGGTGTTGAAATAATAAGTAAGAAAAGCCTTCATCATCATTACTATGAGCAGTAAGGACCTATCCACTGTATGCTTCCACAACAAAACAGGTTTTTAGGTCCCAACTTGTCAGTGTAGTTCGGTACTGATTGTTGTAAGTGAACCTACATAAAGAAACAGGTTAATTAGTCAGTTGGGTCTATTATGGCTTTGTTCAACGGATGTATACATAGTAAAGAAAGAAACAAATTCTCATAATATCTTTTATTTAAAAAAAAAACGAAGCTTGATAAAAACAAGTTTTATACTAGGATAGATAAGTAAAATTTAACTAATAGGTTGAAACCGAAAACGTAACGTGCTTTCTTTTGCGCACCAGCGCAGTACACATCGTTAATCCTTCGAGCTGTTTATGCAGCACTAGTGCCACGGTAGAACTCGTACTCGTAAATATACCGAGATTTCATGTTTTCTATTGTGCGGTAATAGGCGACACCAAAGAAAAAATATTGAGGTAAAAACAAATGAATGACTGTTTTCAAAACTCAAATGTGTTAGCTAAATGAATTTATAAATTTGAATTTACAATTCTTAACCAAAGAGAAGTTATTTCAGATCAAAGTGGTCAGTACGATAAAACGCTAATTTCATATGTAAGGACCCAATATGTATTTAATAAAATCTCTTTATTAAAGTTGCTACAAACTCAGTTCCTTTCATTAAGTATGTTTTAATCCTACAGAGCTGGTTTATCAAATACCAAAGCTATTAAAATTTCGTTTACTATATTATATATGATGATATTTTGGCAGCTACATAAGGGTTTCGGCACAAATGGGTTAGCTTTACCAAAAAATGATCACGCTCGCTCAGAAAAGAAGAATTTCATCTTCATCGGTGACAGCGAATCTAGATTTAGATCCATAATCGATGATTGATAAAGGTGTCCATGGGCTACATCTTATATATACCATCAAGTTGACTATGTGCTTTTTTGTCACCAGTGGTAAGTGGTGATGAAGACCAAGATGGCAAATCACACTGTCTTAGCGTAACAAAAGCCTATTCACTCTTGCCTTGAAGATGCTCTGATTGTATTTGGACGGAAAGTTAGATGCCGGCATATTATTTCATTTCTTTGCTGTACGCATTATGAATAACGAAACAAACCGTTGGATTTTAATGCGTGGAATATAAATAACAAAGGCGTGAAAAGCCGCCGACCACCTGGTTGTCCGCTTGTGAAAAGAAGAATTAACTTAAATGCAGGATGCATTTTTATAGGATACCGAGAGCTACGCCTGTGCTGCAGGCTGACAAGATTGATTTCAACCAAATCAACGTCACCAATAAGCCTCTTAGCACTTCTCTCCACTGAGTCCATCGCTGCTAGGTGGAATTTTGCAGCACCAGCCCATATGTGACAGCAATACTCCATGCAAGACCGGACTTGTGCTTTATACAGGGTTATTTTTTAAAGAGTAGCCGCATTTCATACTTAAGTTCAAATAAATAACTAACGATATACCACTATTGCAGTTTTTGAAAATACGAGTAAATAAAGCTTCTAGTTTTATTTGAAATTATCCCAAATTTAATGTGATTTTTAGCAAAGTTTTGGCCTACCGATCAACAATGACTTCAAAAGGAAGGATAGGCCCATCTAAACATTTTACTCATAACTTTTTCATACAAGAAAAATTAGCAAATCTGTCATAATACAAACGTCATATCAAATCACCCCGTAACCAGGGTCAGATTTCGTAGTATAATTATCTTAATTGTACCATTATTTCATAGTTTGTAGTACATAGTATCGTAGTAATACAAAGCAAAAATACCATAATTTTACCTAAAGGTCGACTTGTATTATTGGGTCCTTGGGACTTGTATTATTGTAGTATTGGGTCCTTTTACATTTTAATATTAACCCTAGGATATCGAGAATATTTGTATTGTACATGAGTACCGCGTTTTTTTAAATAAAATCAGAATTAGCTCCCTTACTGGTCAATCGATGAAAAAAGAAACATGAAACGTTAAACTTGATATAATTTTTTTTAAAGTAGTATTTATTTTCCATGTGCAATATTTTTGAGGGCCTGAATCCAACCCTGGCCTAATCTTGGTAACGTAACTAAACTAACTGTAAATTAAAACTTTAAAAATGCGTTTATATAATAATTTAACTGTAACAAAATGAATATAAGGTTATTTACCGATGATACGATATCCCATTTTTCTTTTAAATCTTTGTATCTTAATTTTGCATTCTTTTACCACGCAACTAGACATATTTGTGACAGATTGTCAAAAATCAAATCTGTCTTGCGCGTGCACCACTGTCGACCGATTCGCGTTGGCCCTAAAACTGTAATTTTAGGGCCAACGCGAATCGGTCGTTTTAGTTGTTCGGTCGGCCCGGTCCTTACGCTAGTAATATATGTCAATGCCGATCAACCCTAAGAATGTGCGCGTTCGTAGTAAAATCATCTAAAATGATACATTACTATGCATTTTGAATTTAAAAGATAAAAAGGACAGAATGTTTGCATTTTTTTATTAATTTTTCTTAACTATTTGCCTATATTACTTATTCTGAAACTTCTCTGCAGGTTATTGCAAAATTACCCTGAATATGTTAACTATGAAACTTATTGCTTTAAATCGGTACAAAATTCTTAATTTTTCCATCCATTACTCGACTTTTTTATCATCAAGTAATAAATGTAGTCTTACCCTTAGACTACTCTTCAAGAAAAGTCTTTACACTTATTTCGATTTACTGCAAACGGCCGTATTGATTTGAACTGGATTTTGCTGCACATTAAATTTCACTTTTTTAATTAGTCGCTATGCACTCATTATATTACATATAGAAGCTTATTATGAAAAACTAAATCTATTACATGGACTCCGAAGTCACTGCATTCATTTAGTTTATTTTGATAAATGTGTGTTACTGAATTTAACGATTTCTTATATTTACGTGGATACTACACATTGAATAAAAACTATTTTATAGATTTTATCGCGGAACCAAAACGTCGGGAATTGAAAATATTAAAATTAACCGCAACAAACTTCATAAAATTCGTTTAATTCAATCTCTCTATTTAATTTATTCGCCAGTACGATATGATTTAAAATGGCGTGGTATGTAAAGCATTCAGTTGAATAAAATATTACTAAGCGAGTAGTTTAAAATATAATTGAATACTAGTTCTTGATGATGCTGTATTTCCTATATTCAGTTCGTATCGAATTTCTAGACTGCCGATCTGCCGTATTTAGCGGCGTTAGAACTGCAAAATGGCAATATTTACTGATGTCAGTATTTAGAAACGTACGCAAATATTTTATGAGTCTATCTAGCAATAAATACGTCAAGATACGCTATAATTATTTTGTATATTTCTTAGTGAATTGTCAATAATTTTGCTGGAAGTTCTTACAAAACTTTCTTGTATAACAATCGGTACGTGATTTTTATTAGTTGCGATTTATGATCATACAAAGCCACAAATTCATTTAGGTCGCTGTGATATTTGGTTTTCATGCCTAAAACTTGAATCGTAAAGATGTGGATTCGAATTCTAACCAATATTTGTAACTAAATTTAAATATTTTGTTAGGATTTTCTATTTAAGTATTTAGATATTTGAAGTAGACATGAAAATCAAGCCGTGGTAGCTCAGATGTTAACGCTTGCTGTAAATATAACGGAACACGAGTAATCTGGGTTCGATCCCCGCCGGCACCAATGAAATTGTTAATTGCAATTTTAAGTGCTGATTTACCACGTGCTCGGCAGTGAAGGAAAACATCGTGATGAAACCTGCATGTCTGAGGAATAAGAAAAAAAATATTTCGAAGACATGTGAAGTTCGCCAACACGCATTGGGGCAGCGCGGCGGACATTTCCTTGCCCTAAAAACCCTCTCAGAAATGAGGGGAGGTCTGTGCCCAGCAGTGGGACGTATATAGGCTGTAACTTTACTTTACTTTACTAAAATCAAGGACGTATGAACGAGTTATTCTATGAATTGCACAACAATTCTCGGCCAAAACATTATAGGTATATATTAAGAAATACGATTGGTTATTTCAAAGTTATAAACTAATATGAAACTAATGTTAAGCCGTGAAATGACGTTTAATTGCTGAAGGCGGTTCGCGGCTTTGCTTTTTGCATATACTATCTCCAGTTCACGCCTATAGGCTATAATATTTATGGTAGATATTTAACGGCATATTGACCAGTTTTTGTGGCAATAAATGTATACTTTTCAAATGACTTCAAAAAAGTAGGAGGTTCTCAATTCGACTGTATATTCTATGTGTTATCTCAGAACTTATTTTTAGGTGAACCGATTTTGATGATTCTTTTTAGGGTTCCGTAGTCAACTAGGAACCCTTATAGTTTCGCTATGTCTGTCTGTCCGTCTGTCCGTCCTCGCTTAATCTCTGTAACCGTTAGCACTGGAAAACTGAAATTTGGTACCAATATGTGTATCAATTACGCCGACAAAGTGGTGAAATAAAAATTGGAAAAATATGTTTTATTAGGGTAGCCCCCTATATGTAAAGTGAGAAGTGATTTTTTTTAATTTCAACCCTAACGTGTGATACATTGTTGGAAAGGTATTTAAAAATTAATAGGGGTTTAGTAAAATTATTTTTTGATAATGTCAATAATTTCGGAAATAATCGCTCCAATAGTAAAAAAACAATGTATCTACCCCCCTCTAACTTTTGAACCATAAGTTTAGAAAATATGAAAAAAATCTGAAAAGTAGAACTTTATAAGGGCTTTCTAGGAAAATCATTTTGAACTTGGATGGAAACAACAGTACCCACTACCGGGAGCAGTTGCAGGAGCGCGGAGCGCTGCTGGAGCGCGAACATAATGGATACCCACCTTTAAACACATAAGTGGGAACACTTATTGTGATGGACGGGAAACTACGGAACCCTACACTGAGCGTGGCCCGACACGCTTTTGGTCGGTTTTATTTTTTATTTAAAAGCTGGTGCTTTTCATGTGGTTAGATATAAATTTGATCAAGATCTGACCAGTTTTGAGTTATCTCTATCTGACCGGTTTTGAGTTATCCCTAATAATTGGTATTTAACTGACTTATACCACATTAATGATGTTCTCATCATCTGATAATGTTTTATTTATATTGAAGTCGATTGTACATATTTTTATTCTACCACTTGTCAACACTTTAACACTGTGCCACAATATTACAAGAATCACAAATATATTTTTGTTATTCCGTATCACATGCTTTTAGAGATATGTCAGAGCGCATATGTGACATTTTTTCTTAAATGCCTGTACGTAATGCGTTCTGACACGAACGACGTGAAAGTCAGCATTTTCTAATGCTCATTTTATATTTCTTGCGGTTGGGAGTAATCGGTTATATTTAATAATAAAAGAGGAATGCTTGGATTTTTAAAACAATAAAATATGATAAATATGTTATATTTTTTACAATTATTATGATCAATATAGAAAACGTGTTGGTTAGTAAAACTTGTAGCTCAAGGTGCGTATCAAACGTTCAGTGAAAACTTACAAACAACCATCCATTAAGAGCCTCCGGCGGCGCGGGCGCAATAGCCAACAATTTCACCCTGATTCCTATCATCAAAGCGTCGATGCCCCACGAGAAAATGTGGGAAAATTTTCACTACCCAACGAGACCCAGTAATTTGATAAGACGAATCATCGTACCGGCTGTTCGATTGAAAACGACAGTATCCGTTGAGTGATGCGACCGGTCGACGAGAAAACTCGATCGGCTAGAGAAAAGTTAGCCTGCCAACCGTTCTATCCAACCAAACCAATTTCCCCTTCCTCAATCCTTTAATATAATACCACGTTCTGACTTTATATTCCTATTTACGTCGTGTCGCATTACGCACGAGGATATTCAAATAACTGTGAAATATTTTTACGTAAATGAGTAAAGTAGTGGTTTATAATATATAATATTTAGTGTCGGTTTGTATAAGCAAAAGATACTATCATCAAAGAAGTGAAATATTTGTTATTTTTGCAATGGAAAATGATTCAACACTAGCTTTGCATTTTTGCCTTGTATAAGACATCAACGGGCTTATATCAAAAGGCAGTTTTTTTTGATTGTTGAAAAATAAATTATGCTCTATATAATATTATGCTACTAACCGACAAGGACTTATTTTTTTTAAATTAAATTTAAACTAAATATACACATGAGATCTGAGTGTAATTTATCTTACACATCATAATGACCGGTCACAATGAAATTTGTTTTTTTTTCTTTCTATATTTTTTGTCACAACATGTTGTACACACAGTAACACTGTTGCTGACCGCTGAGTAATCTCTGCATGTACTTCATGACCATCTCAGCTAAAAGAACTTATTGCAGTTATATCGCAGCTCTAGTGTAAGAATAAAAAAAACAGTGTTAATAAAAATATATGATCTTACTAAGTGGTTCGCCAATGACTGAGTTACATCTACAAAATATTAGTACATATTAGTAGATTTAACTTTTAAAAATTCAGGATTGCAAAAAAACTCATAACAACGTCAGATGCTAAAATGAACCGCCACTTTAATTACTCTAGAGCCTTTGAAGTGGCTATTTTGTGCGGCCGAGTCAAAGGCCAAGTGCGGTCTTTCTCACGCATATACTTCTAAGAAGTGTCGGATTAAAGTCATCATTGTCTCGCTATGCTCGTGTCACGTCCAGAAATGTCAGTGGTGTTAACTGCTTTGTCTTATATAGCGCAATAAAAAAAGTATCACTGACGTGATATACAAAAACACTGTTAATATACTTACATAAGTTACAGTTACCCTAGCCAATGCTTCTTATCAAAATTATTAATGCCTCGACGAAAGTTTTAATATTCAATATCCATTGCTCAATTTTTACGTAAGACCACATTTACAGAATAATAAAAACGATAAGATAAATAAATTATGTAACATTTTTACTAACTATAAAGAGGTTTTATAACAAATTGTAGCGTTTATGGCTATAATTTACAACTTTGACTAAAGATGAAATCGTAAAAGAGAACAGTTGCTCGGAGCAAAACGTTTTATGCGAAATCCGATATCGGGAGCGTCAATGACCTCATTCGGACGGCATCGGAAGTGGTTGCGGCTTCTTTGAGCAGAAGCTTTAATTTCTTAATCCTAATTGAATTTGTTTATTCCGATTGAAGCCTCGATATCGCAAGATGTTGCCTGCAGCTATGCAATGCTCAATTGTTCGCAAGTCCAGTACCTTAAGAAACAAGCTATCATCGAAGGTTAAAAGGTGACGAAATAATTTTTTTGTTTTAGAAATAAAAATTGGCATAGACATTAAAGTAGCACTAAAGTAGCTCATGCAACAACATCGCAGGTAGATAAAGTTTTATAATTATCAGATCCATGAAGATCATCTTGTTTGCAGAAATGTTGACTCTAACCTGGTTTGAATTTTGGATTGCGGTGCTGTAGTCAGATACACTAACTATTAAGCCAGTTGATTATACTTATTGATTCTTGTTTATTACATTTTCATTTCCTTTTGTTTTAATTCCTGAATCGTAGAGGCGATTTACATACAAAAATTACAAATGGACAAATACCTAGTCCTAGACCTTAAATAATTAGTTGTATTATTTGTATAAAAACACTCCTGCGACACACAGTCGTACGCCCTGCAGTGCTGCAACTTTACAGGAGCCGTTTTTATCTTAATCCACAATTATATCTGAAAGCAATATAGCATTTTTGATATTTATTAGTATATTTAGTAAGCAGAAATATGTAACTTTTTTCTTCAAGTTTATACCTCGCCTTCACATGATGTACAAACCGACTAGTTTCGGGTGATATATTTCAAGTAAGCCTAATCAAGCTTCCAAACATGGACAGTGTGGCCAAACCTTTCAGGTAATTCTAGCAGGTATATTTATGGAAAGATATTTGTCAAGTATGTGTTTTTATAATAGGTCAGAGACTATTTACGTTACCGAAATAAATTTATCGGTTTATGTATTTATTACACCCTATTGAAAGCCATTTGCTGAATATAAACATCCTCCATAATATGCCTCATAGAGGGGCCACTAATTTGCCATAGTCGTAATATTATATAATTTTATTTATTTATTTATTTTATTCTTTATTGAATCCTTAAACAAAAGAAAACCAAATTTTTAAAAATATACTGTTTTGGGTTGTTTTCAGATAGATACAGCTGTCCATATCCTGTTTTATATCGCTCTGTCTCTTTTTACGACAACGACGGGATGATATGGAGTAGCAGATTCTCATTCCTGGCAAACTGAAACTAATAATATTTAAAAGACTTTATACAAAGATGTTTTGTAGACATGTTGTATTGCTTATGTGGTAAAATTACGCTATTTTTGTTAACTCATTGAATGTTTACAGTTCAATCAGAGCGTTGTCTTTTTTATTGCTTTTGGGTAAGTAAAAAGAGATAAAAAGTTATGTTTTTGAATTTTTGCATACATATTAAGTATTTTTAATTTGGTTTAAAGTTTTTTTGCGGATAAAGTATTCATTTACAATCGAATAATAAATTGCAATACGTTTTTATTAAATTGAATATTAGGGTGATGAACTAGTTAATGACTAGCTGGTGAAAAGTGACTACAATAGCTCTTAAAAAGAAACCCATAGACCCATAATAAATAATTTCTAATAAAGAATGTCGCAGAGAAGTTATCACCCCTAATGTTACCACGATGAATTACCTCTAAGCCTGTAATTATACCAGCTCCCTCGTACGAAGCACAACTTTGGGTACATTGCTGTTTGATACTAGTAATGGAGTTTAAAGAAAATTTACGTGGTAGAATTACGCTTTAGCTATGTTATGGTCAGCTTAACCGGGATGAGAACACGCTCCACAGAATACCAGCGTGAAATGGCTGCTTAACGCTGCTGTGTTTCGTAGGGTGAGGTATAGAGATTAGAGTAACATTGCAGCAGCGCAAGAAGTTGAGCGATGAGCAACACTAGGAGCATAGTATGGCGGAGTCATTGGATATAGATTAACATATTATCCGAAACACGAGGACAACCGCTGATATAAAAACCGACAATTTCTATTTATTCACAAATGTTGGCCCTGATTAGGCTCAGCATCCGCCAAATCGTCATCCTCGTGCTTACAATCCTTACAGATCTAAAAACTAACAATTATTACTTCTTCAAAAATGTAGGCTCCTCATTCAGTCATTATTATCTTCATCCTCATGATTGCAAACCTTCCAGATCTAAAAACCAACAATCGCTATTTCTTTTATTATGTTGGCGCTGATTTGAACCCAGGACCCGTCAGGTAGTAAGCGTATAGTCTGGTCACTAGGCCACGTAGTTTCTATTAATTATTACCAGTTTAACAAATTTTTGCTTTGCCTATATTTTTAATTTAATAGGAATTCATAGATTCTGTGCGATGACCGTAAGTGCCAAAGGTGTCACCACTGCCTGAGTCTTCGGCGCGGCGACCTCGTGGTCGCAGATTATTAACTAATTTTACTAATATTTACTGAGTTACATTTTAAATTGGTTTGATATTTAATACGAATTTATAGCATTTGTACGACGACCGCAAGGGGTGAACATGTCGTCACTGACTGCGACATCGGCGCGGCGAAAGCGAATCGATTGGATCTTTTATTAATACTACGCGTGACCGAGGCCATTGTTAGGAAAGCGAAAATGGGACAAGCTGACGTGGAAAAATTGAAGAATAATGCCGGCAACGCGCTCCATTGGAGCCTCTACCTTTTTGTCTTGCTTGCTATGACTTCACGACGGTAGTCGCGTGCCACTTTATACACGGATCGCAGTCACGACTATCTATCGCACGGCCACCCTATTTCGTAAATGTAATGTCGGTTTGCTCTTTTACTTTGTAATTGGAAGAAACGAGCGGACTATTTCGCGGGCGTTAAAAGCATTAGATTAGCAGAGGTAAATTGCAGAGTAAACGTGTGCCTCTAATGGCGCGAATTCCGTCAGAGAAGCATCTCTAGGTGGAATTTCTGACATACAGACGAGCAATTTGAACTCTAGACCTTTCCGATCTACTATTTTACAATAGCGCCGCTGTGAAATTGTGAATAGCTGTTAGAGTGGAAGCGTTGTGTGGTGGCCAGTTTTATTTATATTGGTTGTAGTGCAGGAGCGATCACGACCCGGTAATTGATGCTCTCTGTATTGCGGGTGCCTTTGCCGGCGTGGCGCACACTCCGCCGTGCCGTTATAAGTGCTCTAACATACTGAATGAGCACGCGCCACTATTAAAACACTAACAGACATTCGAGTATATTTTCTCTTCTAGTACTTTTTTATGTTAATTCTTTTCATAATGGCTTTTCCTTGTACAGAGTTTTTGTACTTTACTTTAATAAATCGAATAAAGTAATCCATACTTAATAATATTGTCACTTTGAACACATTTCGCTTTTAGTTAACCGTAAATAAATTTTCGATTTTTTGATTGCCTAAGTTCTCGATTATCTTGATTGCCACGTTGGTATAGTGGTCGTTAACGCGGTTGTTAATCATGAGGGTTTGGATCCCGGGTCAGGCCAAAGTCAGTTTGTGGGTTTTTCTGTCAAAAATCTTCAGTAGCAGCCCGGAGTCAGGAAGTTGGCGGTGCTTCACCCCAATGTTTCGGAAAACACGTAAAACCATAGGTTCTGCGCTTTATCTCTCTCTGGTCCTATTGGATTATGAAAGTGAGGAAATAGAGAATGCACCTGTACTTGCATGCACCTATACTTAGGCATTATAATCCTGTCCTGCACAGATGGCTAATCTTCGTTGAGATAATCCAAATGGGATAATTTTTACTATATGAAATTCACGTAACCGCTGGGGTTTAAGCAGGCTTGGTAAAAACAAGAAAACGTGTAGGACTTTCAGTTTCCATGCAAGTAGAGCCGTGTGAAGAAGCTAGTTGTGTAGGTAATATTTTAACCAATAATACGCGGTGTAATTGCTAGTATATCTGAAAGGAATTTATGTTTAGGTAAGAGTAAGTTTGTAATCCATACGTATACTGGAATTTTTTATTAAAATGTCTTCTTGACACGGTGCACCTTATTGACAAACGAACAGTTTAGTGATCACCTAATGATGGACGTTTAACGCTAGTTTGACTGTAGAAGGAAAAGGAGAGATCTCCCACCTTCTTCTATATATAGCCCAGTACTTCGGAACTTTCATAGCGCAATTTAGGCTTTGGTACGTTTCGCTTGTACAGCGCCATCTTACTAATATAAGTTATACTTATATAAGTAAAGTGGTGGTACAAACTTCCAAGCGTGGTAAGAATGGTACAATCTACAAAGTGAAGGGTTATCTCTTTTTAACCGACTTAAAAAAGGAGGAGGTTCTCGATTCAAGTTTATGTTTTTTTTTGTATGTATGTTACGCGATAACTTTGCTGACTGTAAACCGATTTTAATAATTCTGTTTTATTAAATAGGCTTTATCTCAAGGGATCACTCACATAAATTTGGAGAAAAAATGTCACCCTTTAGGGTTGCAAATAAATAACTTCTTTCTTAACAATTTGAAGTCGGTTTTACTTTTTGTTAAAAGTTATAATTGTACGAAATCAAGCCTGCAGGTGAATTTTCATATGAAATATTAGGAAACTTAATAATAGACATTAAGAAATTTGATGACTGACTTACTGCCTATCGATTCTTATATTCGTAACACACTATTATATTTATCCACCACGTTATTGCATCCCACGTATCTCGAGCTTTCACTATCTCTTATGAAAAATCTGAAATAATTTACAGGAGGCAAAAAACTCAAGATCCGCGGTACATCTGATTAAAATAATTCTTCTGACTTTAATCAACCACAACAAAACAGCCTAGTGATACTGTTGTCTGTTTACATATATTGGGTCCAGTAATTTTAGAGAAGACTATCCAAGCTGTTGTAGCCTTGGATCCTTAGATCCTGTGGGCTTATTCGCGCGTTTCCTTAAGACATTATTCGAATAAGAAGAAAAAAGTCAAAGTCAAATACTTTTATTTAAAATTGTCTTTTACACAGTACTTTACAGAGAGCCGTGGTAGCTCAGAGGGTTAGCGCTCGCTGTAAATTTCACAATACGCGAGCAAACCGGGTTCGATCCCCGCCGGCACCAATGAAATTGTTAATTGCAATTTTAAGTGCTGATTTACCACGTGCTCGGCGGTGAAGGAAAACATCGTGAGGAAACCTGCATGTCTGAGAAATAAGAAAAAAAATATTTCGAAAACATGTGAAGTTCGCCAACATGCATTGGGGCAGCGTGGCGGACTATTCCTTGCCCTAAAACCCTCTCAGAAATGAGAGGAAGCCTGTGCCCAGCAGTGGGACATATATAGGCTGTAACTTTACTTTTTTTACTTTACAGTACTTTTTGCAAGTTAAATGCTACGCCATTACTTGAAAAAGCCCTTACTCCGGAAAGACCTTGTCATAAGAAGGGACAAGAAACGAGACTAGTTTTCTCGCATCAGATAATTATCCTTATAAAATATATACATAAGTTAAAACCAAATTTAAATAAGTTTTAAGAAAAAGTCATCAAATTTATAATATTGTTTCATCATAAGAGTGCTTTTTACATGCGATTTGTGCACATTTTATGCACAGACAAATTACTGATATTACAGGGAATCTTATTATAAATAGTCATACATCCGCCTGTACACCGAAAATGAGTTACTAGTTTTGTGAAGTCATTCACAGTATAATTGCGTTGGCTTTCTTTGCCACTTTCAATTCAATATTAACTATAAATGTATATGACAAAACTGTTGGAACAAATTTACACATATGTAAGTGATGAAAGTAAACGTATTTTCGAAAATGCCCCCAATCACTTTAAAAGCTCTAACTAAAATGGCATATCTGCGGTGACTTTTTACCTGGCTTTCGATTAAATGGAAGTAAAAGTATTGCGCTATTTTGGTAAATTATTTTAAACAAACCAATAAAAACGAAATTTGATAGTGATTTTCGCTACCACTTTACGCGTGAGTGGTTCGTGATTTGTAGCATCTCGATTTCTTTGGCTCGATTTGCTTTCTGTTTGTACGTGTTGTGTCGTCATTTAGATCAGAGTCGTCGGTCTTTAAGACTTAAATTTAGGTTTTTTCATTAAAGTATATATTTTTTTAATTTAATAGTTTATTTGCTTTTTAAGGGAAACATACAGTACAATAAAATATTATAAAATATATAAAAGTAATCCTAAAACCAATGAAGTTTCCACAGATATCTAATACATATTAAAAGCTTGCAACCACAATATGTTTAAAGATTTAAAAAAATAACTAAATGGTATTTATAATTAAACATTAAGTACTAAGCAGTTAAAAGTAATACAATACATACAATCTATAGTGAAGCTACCAATTGTAAATTAAGTTTTACAATATTTTTTTATAACTATTATATTACCAATCATATTAATAAAGTAACACTTTTTGAAGTTAATCCATCAACCCGTCTCGCCCAGGAGGTAACTTGGAAAACGCCTGGAAAGTATTAAAATATATTGCTTCTAATATATCACGGTTACCATTTATAAATAAAGTTAGTACAAATTGCAGCCCTATGCCTATAATACACATCTCACAGCTGAGTACATGCCTTCTCTCATTCCTGAGAGGGTTTTTGTTTACTCAATAACGCCAATGCTTCACTTGACAATCTTACCTGGTGGTGGTAGGTGGTATGAAGCCCTAGATGATAAATAATAAAAAAGATGATCTAATTATTAATCAGCTGTAGTTATGAATGCTAAACTGCATATGCATAAATGCCAATAATTATCAGCGGCTCTGTGCTAGTGTGTGTTGGCTGACTTCACATATCCTCGAAGTATTTTATTTTTCAGATACTCGTATATTGGCTTGTTTGCCGGTTGTACCGCGTACAATAAAAGAAAATTGTTGAAAATGATTAACTACTATGCAATCTGTACAAAAAATATTTGTATATTTTATGTTATTTTTATGTATCAACGTATTATTACGTATCGTTATCACGAATTTATTCTCATTGTTATTTTCAGGTTATTTACATGTAAGATTAAATCAATATTAAATTATTGTATTATTATTTAGTTATTTTGTTATAAGAAAATATCTTAATTATGCCTCATTTGATTTGCCAAAAGTTTAGACGCTATTTTACAGCGAACCATATTTGACTATGAATTGAAGTTAAATTTTATTTTCCTGATCAAACTTTTATATTACAAAATATTTCAATAGGCAACGAGGTATTACTTCTTAATCCTCAGGGACGACAACGCATCTACAATTTGATTATTATTTAAGAATAGATGTAGAAGTCTTTGGGCCACAGCATCCATTAAACATCAGAGTTTTTTTTATAAAAACATCCCATTGTAGTAGGCTACATGATGCCTACTGTGAAATTTGCTAACAGTTTACTATCTGTATTTAAAAATCACTTAATTTGAGTATGTACCTATTGACTACCTACTTACGTACTTCGTCAGGTCATCGCTCATTTATATTATCTTACAATAATTATATTTCCCTTTCCGATACATTTATTTTCTCTCATAAAAGCTCTCTAAGACTATAAATATCTTACGGAATGCGCTAAACGTTATACCTTCTTGTTAACTTTGCGCATAGATAATAATGAACACTCGCTGTGATAATGTATAATAGAAATGTTATTAAGAAAACACTATAGAGAATTTTATGTTTGCCAGTCTCGTGTTTAATTAAAATATAGATTTCATTTTGCTACTAATTATCTTTTATGCCCAGGGATTTATAAAGAGATTTGATATGTCGCTAGTGTAGATTTTAGAGCTCGTTACTAGACTTTGAAGTATATGTTTTAATTATAGTATTAAACTATTGCTTTAAAATGATTGGGTATTCAAAGATAAGTCAGTTGATAGTATATATTATTTTACAATTTAAAATAACGTTGAGTGGAGAGGATATCAGGAATGCAAATAGTAAAAAATTTTAATGATATAAATAGTTTTGTAATATTTTAGATGTTACAGGCAAGTCTGTGTAGCAAAAAAGTAAAGTTACAGCCTATATACATCCCACTGCTGGGCACAGGCCTTACCTCATTTTTGAGAGGGTTTTAGCGCAAGGAAATGTCCGCCGCACTGCACCAATGCGTGTTGGGGAACTTCACAAGTCTCCGAAATATTTATTTTTCTAATTTCTCAGACATGCAGTTTTCCTCATGATGTTTTTTCACTGCCGAGCACGTGATAAATCAGGACTTAAAATTGCAAATCACAATTTCATTGGTTCCGGCGGGGATCGAACCCGGGCTACTCGCGTGCCGTGAAATTAACAACGGGCGCTTAGTCCCTAAGCTACGGTTCTTAAAAAATTGTCTTAAAATGTAAGAAAAAAAGCTTTAAAAAAATTAACGGTACATATACTTAAGGATATCGTCTATATTATTAAGGATTTAAAAAATACATTAAACAGGGACCAACCACCACACTGGAATCAATCACCTATGTAAATACTATTTCAGAACGGGAATTGAAGCTGCGATGCGCCGCAAAGCTTTATACCTAGTTATAAATAAATAAAGTTTCATATGAAATATTAACTAAATTACATTTCATGAAAGAAACATCCAAATCAAGTATCCCTCCCCAAGTATCCCCGTCCCATCCGTGCATCCGTAACGTATATGTATTACCACGTACATTTTCTATGAAACGATATTTCCAAAATTTTACGTCCCGCTCCGTCCTGGATAAAACAGGTTACGTATGAAGCGACCTTTAATCCCCAGGTGTGACAACGCATCTGCGTTTTGATTCTTAATCGAGGATAGATGTAGATGTCTATGGACCACAGCATCCACTTACTATTACTTACTTATTAAAAGAATAAAATGGAATAGAACACAACAGAATGGAATATCTTGTAGTCGTGTGTAGCGTCTGAATAATGGTCGCTTCGGATTACCGTCCCATCGGATTATGAGAGTGAGGGAATACAGAGTACACCTATACCAATATTAAAATTTACTCTTAATATCAATATTAAAATTTACTATTCATTTATTTATATATAATAAATAAAATTTAAGCGTCTGTTTATAATGTCAAAATAACATCTTTTTACTAAACGCATATGAAAGTATATGCGGTACTTATAATAAAAAAAAATTAAAAAAATTTTGTCTGTCTATTGGACTGTCTGTTTGTCTGATTATTCCAAGTAATCTCGGAAATGGCTAGATCGATTTTGACGGGTCTTTCACTGACAGATGGCTGAAGTTATAAGTAGCAACTTAGGCTAATTTCAATTTAGAAAAACAATTAGGGTTCCACGCAAAAAATCAAAACCCATGAAAACTTACCGTAATAAATTTCACGCGGACGAAGTCGCGGAGCACAGCTAGTTTATTTATAAATGTTATGGCACAAAGAATTAAACAACTTAATTAACTTAGATATAATCGTAAGCAGTTCAATATTTAACATAGAGTAAGCATTGCTAAAAAGGGATTGATTATTAAATTGGATCATAAACACTCCATAAAACAGAAAATCGTTGACTTAAAATAGATAGAATGCAGATTTCGAGTCATAAAAGAGCTACATATAAAGGCCAAGCCTCTTGATTAGGTTATTTTCAATAAAACTGGCACTGATACAGTTAAAAGTGGCTACCGCGTTATTAAACGAGTTTATATTACTCTCAGAACGTGCTGATCAGCGCAGCGTCGTTAGTTTAACCGTCTTATGATCTGCTTTTATCTATCTTATCTTTAATATCATTTATTTATTAGGCTTTTCGGATCTTAATAACTAAGCACACTTTGTAATTCTTACTGTAGTGGTATAAAAATTAAGTAAGGTCTGATAAAATTTCTTTTACAAAAATTATAAAAGTAATTTATGAATGATCCGATATTATGTTAGGATATACGATAAGATTAAAGAAGTGCTTCTTTTGAGTACGTTGTTAAATTTTGTTTACATTTTAATATATTTTTATTAATTCGTATCGATGATATAGTGTATTTTTTATTTAAATTACAGATGAAAAACTATTTTGTAAGCAGTTAAATATAAGGTATTAGCAGATATTGCCTTTGTTCGTGATCAAGGGTGGTATCCTACCACGGAAAGACGAACCCGTATTCACCCGATTTCACTTCGGCGACACTAAACCAAAAGAATCTGTAAATCCATAGTCTTCATACAATTTCGAGTTCCTTTTAAATGCTGCTATTCATTATAATATAAATGTATGCTAAATACTTTACTACTTTACCGATTACTTAAAAATCAAAATTTACAAATGAACAAAAAAGAGGTATGTAAGGATCGTGACACTTGGCGATCTGTTCTCTCTGGCTACCCCGTTAGGGATTGTGCGTGAAGATAAGTAAGTAAGTAAGTACAAATGAACAAAGTAAAAGTAATATAATACTTCTTCATCCCAATACAAACAAACGTTTTACACTAAAAGTAATAAATATATTGTATTGATTTTAATAGGCTAATTTTAATAACAGTGATTCTATTCCATTTATTGTAAGCACAAAGTAAGATAAAAAATTACCATCTTAAATGGTAATTTTTATCTTCAACTAGCTTGCCAGGCAGACGTTGTTCTGCCCTTTTGGACGACCCTTTTTCATGTCCTAATAAAAAACCTTAAATTAGCAAAAAAATTGTGGGTCACTCATGGGCAAAAAAAACTATTCTATCTCTCAAGTTGGACCAAACTGCACACGGTGTGCAAATTTGATTAAAATCGGTTAAGTAGTTTAGGAGTCCGTCGCGGACAAACAACGTGACACGTACTTTATATATAAAGATTACAGTTTTCTTTGCATATTAATATAGAAATAGAAAAGCTGAAAGAAGAGTGGATTGCCATAGTAGGAACCGTGGTAAAACCGCGTGGTATTCAATTGTAAGAAACCGCAAATACCGTAGATCCGTTGCTTTCTCGATATATCGACATCGCTCCGCAACGCTGCGAAAGTGGACTAGTGATTCACAACGTTGTCTGATAAGGCTTAGCCTCATCCTGCTTTCAAGCCCTTTACACCCTTATCACGTTGCAGATAAAAGTGAAACTTATCTGTTGCTCTCTTTATGAGTTGCATTATTGGCTCAACGTAAGTTCAATTAAGATTAAAAATAAACTTTCAATAACTTAAGGAGATATTTTGAATAAGCAAGTAAATAAATATGAAGCAGATTTTAATTTACGACAGTATTCAAGTTGAACCTTTGACTTTTAATAAAACAAGTCCTTTTTCCTAGAATAAAGTTGTTATTGTTCAATGTAATATTTCAAAAAAATATTCTGTTTTCAATAATGTATAACATGAGCCACTGCTTAATTGTTATCCCATCTGATGGTAAGTGTTGTTGCAGTTGAAGATGAACCATTTTTTATTGTCGAATAATAAAATAAAATTAAAAGTTGCTCTTAAAAATATTAAACTGATTTTACTCCTACAGGTTTACATAATATATTTCTGTCGTTTGCACTAACATAAGACAGTGAAATCTTTAGAGGCTTCACTTGGAGCTGTATAATAAAATGCTCTACTGTAAACTAACTGTAATTTATGTTCAATTAGGTTTTCGATTCTTTATCATGCTTCTTTATTTCAAATAATGATAGAAAAGTACGTAATAGACCTTGATGAAGGAAGGCAAAGGTTTAAAAATATCAGTTTTAGTTCAGAGTTTTAAGAGAGAGATTTAAATGATTCTGTTTTTTATCTGGTATTTTCTTTTTATGTGTTAAAGTTTCTTCATTTTTCTTAATTTTCATCTATAAATTAATTTCGGCATATTAAAATCAAAGTACGAATAGTAAAGACTAGAGGATATTGGCTTTGCACTCTTCTATATGAATGCCCAGCCTGGTGAGAAAGGGCAAATTTTTCAAGTGACTTAAACCATCGGGCACATTTTTAGAAATGCTTATATCCAGAAGTGCATTAAAACAACGCTTTTAAAGTAGAAGAACGCTTCTCAAAAATAAAAATAAATTATTTCAATTACAACTGTAAAATAATATATAGTTATTAAATAATGGCTTGGCTTTCTGTTGCACTATAACAATTGCAATAATGTATTGTTAACATAATGTCATAATTGAGGGAAGTCAACAAATGATACCCTTATGAAAAATTATCAGAATACAACAACGTATACGCCCGTTATTCTAATTGCATTTTGTAATTTTTAGTTACCGAAATTATAGGTTTCGAGATGATTACGGTCATCGGAGCGGCATTTTTTCGTTAACCTTGATATACTGTTTTTCAATGAAGCTGATCTTAAATTAAATTATGAAAATTTTACGACCGCTTATTATTGGTTTATAAGACAATCATAATATAATTAACGGTAATCAGTTTTTAATTAGCATCTGCTTTTGCAAGACTTGTTGTACTTAGGTATTTCGAATTGTTCGTATATTAACATAATGTAGGTTTACGTACAGTCAAAATATGGGCATTTATGTTAAGGCAGATGGTTCGTAACCTTGCTTCCTTGCTAGGCAATCGACCAAGGTGGTTCGTATTTGGATGTACAATATATATATATATATATATATAAATTAATTTATAATTATAAATTTTTATACGTTTTTTTTTAACCATGCCTCAGCTATATTATTGGTATAGGTGTAGCCCGAATGGGTCGGCTCGACCGGGGAAAGACCACGCTCTCACAGAATACCAGCGTGAAATAGCAGCTTAACGCTACTGTATTTCGTATGGTAAGTGTAGAATCGGAGAGAACCGTAGACCCTGTTTTACTAGAAACGTCTTCTCTTCGTCGACGTGATAAACGTCGTCGTCTACCTTAGTTCTCACAGGTGACAACGCATCTGCATTTTGATTCGTAACCAATATAGATGTAGATGTCTAGGGGCCGCAGCAACGGCTTAACATCAGGTGGACTGTGTGATCATTTGTCACCTTTATCCTATAAAAAAAAAACTCAATCTTGTCTTGATGATACACAAAAAGGAAGTACAAATAATAGCAAGTTATTTCTCTCCTTTGATGTATGCGAAAAAAAAATAAACCGCTTAGTTCAAACGCGTGGAAGCCGACAAAGGAGTGGAGAGTCGCCAAACGTAAGATTTTCTGCAATAGATATTGGTCGTAAGAGCAACGTCCTTGAAATTTGCCAAAATTAAAAAAAATATATTTTATTTTATTTTATTTTTTTAGAAATATTACCCTCATACATGAATTTTCTTCTGTGTCGTTAAGGCGCTTCACATAAGTTAATTGCACATAGACAAATATCTAGACCCGGAATAACAGTTTGTAGGTTATTCCGTGCTTGATTCGAACCCGTGGTCCCGCAGTGTTGCATTCGCTTATTCCCTGCGCTAACAAGCCGCTATAAATGTTGCGTTATTCATATTTTTCTTCACATTGATGAAACTATCATATTAAAATGAATTTTTGTAATAAAAGTTAAAAAAATCTGGACTTTTTAACTTCTCTTACAAATTGTAGCATAAAAATAAATATAGTATATGAAAAAGAGAATGCATAAACATTTTAAAGGATAACAAAACTTTTTTCGCACTTTGACAAACTCTACAAATTTGTAAATCACGTATGTACGCTATTGTCTTGTAAGTAATAAAAGGACGAGCGTTATTAGCGTAAATTATGCGAGTTAATTGTGTTGCAAATAAATAAAAATTATATAAGTAATAATATGCACCGAAAATAACGGTACTCTCTTTAGTTCATAAGTATTAAAAAGTTTTTATTGTGGTATAAATATTAAAGTCTTAAAATTTCCTACGTCGTAAAAACGGTATACTTGTGAATATACAAATGTTCAATTGAGTCACCAATTGCGTGACTAAGGTTCATTATTTATAGTGTGTTAAAATGTTATTTCGTCATTAATGTGATGAGGTTGTAGTAAATTTGACAAAATTGATCTATTCGTTATGATTCTCTTTGCTTATATTGTTGTTTAGCTCTCTGTTTACAAATACGTATTATATCTATATTTATATTATTTATATGTAGCCGTCACATTATTTCAATATAATTTAAAAAATATTACTAATATATTTTTCGTTTTATGACATCAGTCTCATGTAGTTGTGAGTGAATAATAAATATATTAGGGCTTCCGAATTCATTTGTTCTTATTTACACCAATTAATGAATCAATCATTTTACTTTTATACAGAAATCATGACTTAATTAAATTCCATCATTCACTCCTACAATAATATAAATAAAGCAAAGCAACAGCATAAGTTCGTCCTATTGTTTGGTATATATAAATATTAATAGATCTTTATCACATTTAATAATGTTACCTGAAATCGTTACAGTAACGGAAAATTTTATGCATAGTGATAATGAATTCCGAATTCGGTTTACTTGCGAAGTAAATGACTAATTATAAAACGCGATTACGCTGCCAGGAGTTTTTAAATCTAAGCAATAAACTGTTGGCAAATTACGGAAATGAAATTAATGGAGATAGTAAAGTTGTTTCTTAGAGAATGTGGTCTATATTTTAACCAAAACGATTCAAAACGCTGATTAGATCCAGGTAATGACGTTATTGGATTGGAGATGTTATTGGACAAGACGTTTAGTAATTTTTGTAAGAAACGTGTATATGATAATAGGACGAGAATCACAATATTACTTGAGATTGTATTTCCGGGGTTTTATAATGAATTTTGCATCTTTCTATTGCGTAGTAAAGTGTTCTAGCATTTTTAAAATTGATGAAAATTGTAATGGTCGCTACAACTGATCAGTTCAAACTAAAACTGTTGATATTTTTTAAAATATCGGATTATCGATATATACGTAAATAAACTTAAATGTAAAACTCCGGTATTAATATATTTATGATGATGATCGATATATCGAAAATCCACTATTTAAAAAAAATATCAACAGTTTTAGTTTGAACTGATCAGTTGGAATGATCAGTTGAACTGACCGCACTTCCCCGCGCGTCGTATGCAATGTACCAACATGTTTGCAATCACTAATACTGTAAGTAGATAGGTCGTTAGATACTTATTATATTAGGTTTATTGCCTTTATTATCATATTTATATTATATTTATGCCTGTTTCTTAATGCCAACCCAGTCGCTTCCTATTTTTATTATGGTTATTTCCCATTTTAATTTTACATCATCCTGTTGCGTAATGTGTATTCTGATAGTAAGCGACATAACCTCCTCCTTAAAGGCTAAAGCGAAACTGATCAGGTGGCAGGAATCAAGCTTCAAGACGCCGATATTTTAGGTAATTTCTTTTTAAAGTGAAAATAATGGTATTTAAAGAAAAGCAAATAACATAAGCACTACTTTATAGTTAGTTCAGTTAGCATGCAAAGTTTCATGATCTTATTTAAAGTATTTTATGAATAACAGCGGTTTATTGTTTATTTTTAAGGTAACTTTGCATTTTTTTCTATCGAAAAAAATTTACTGAATCGTGTTTTCGTCTAACATAGTCCTTAACATTAATCCTCAACTTTACGAAATATTTTCGGCATAACGGAGGATCTTGCTAAGCCATTTGAGGTTATATTTCCCCTTAATGGTTCGGTTGTCATTACCACTACCGATCGCATTGAAATTAGAGGTGTGGTATTTTTTTAACGCTAAAATCAACAAACTGACGTAGAACAAATTTGGAATAAACTGGGAGTTAGCAACGAATATTTGCACAGTCTTCAAAAGTCAATAAATAATTCATTAAACCATGTATTGTGTAGAAAAATATGCTAACTCTTTCTTCACGTGCCAACCTCATCTGCACGAGATCATGGTCTTGATTGACAAACATGGTTCTGGCAACTGAAATACTATCTATTCTATCTGTATATATATATATATATATATATATATATATATATATATATATATATATATATATATATATATATACACAGACGTATAATTCCACATTGGTAACAAGGAGCAACGACTAGCGCGAGACTATCAGCTCTGCGCTTATTAACTTCTGTGATTAATCTAAATAATGTTTCTCAGCTTGTGAATTCTTGACGCCTCATACAGCCACTGTCTGGCAGTGAACTTCTGAAGACTTTTGAATTCAAAATACGCATTTACTACCATGAAACTTAAAAAATTTCGATCTACGAATTATATTAGTGCAGGATAATTAAGTATTCACTTTGATGTCAAGCGATCACTATTTATTTTTTACACGTAAGAATATTTAATTTATCTGTGCGACTGCACTTAGTTGGTCTCTAATATACAAATAAACACGTAGATGGCTTATATCGGTTTAAAAGTATGTAGGAATGCCGCCGCTTCACTCTACTTACCAATAATAGTCACTTTCGAGAATCATAGTGGTGTTTCCAAGAAGTAAAACGGTGTCGAGTGATTTAGGCAGGTTGCCCTTATATGTACGCGCCATCTTCCTATTTCGGAGAACTTCAAGCCGTTTGAAGTTTATACTGATATAACCTTTTGCTGTATAAATTATTCCAATTTGTATGGGTTTGAGGTGGAAAATAGTTGCTACAGCCGAGGAAATGTCGGTGCAACGGTCATTTACTACGCTATAAATCGGACCACATAATGCGTATGCAGTTCCATGTTCTTTTGCGGATGATAAAACGTAGTAAACACATTTGAAAGGAAACTGGCTGAATCAGGTTGTTTGATGTTTTCTACAAATAGTTTATGTTTTATAGATTTGACAGATTAAAGCAAAGTTATCGACTATAAATGTTTAACGTGTGTTTATTTTATATAATTTAAAGATAATTAATATGCTGTTATGTCACCGTTCTAAAGCATTAAGATTTTATTGTAGAATTATAAAAAGAATGCTAGTAAAGACATTACCATTATTAATACGCCCCTTAACCACTCCAAGTAAGCTTAAATACTTGTTTTTTGAGTGGTTCGCGATAATTGTTAACTATTATGCAACAAAAAAATCTGTTATGTAAAAGGTATGTGTTCACTCTCTATAATTGATGAATGTATTTGAGAACGCCTAGTGTCAGTCCCATAGGCACTGTTTTGCGACAAAAAGTATATATATTCATCCTGTGAATGTAAGATGAATAATTGAAAAATAATTTTTAACTAAAATTATGAAGCCGATCCATCCAGTAATGAGGGGCAGCGTTCACGTACCAGAGTATTGTAGTTATTAATCCTACAGGTTAGTATAAAAAGTTTGGCGAGCTGCTTTGATTCTTGATAGGGTTAAGTTCAATATTTTTTTTTATATAATTCTGACCATTCCATAACAAAATATGACAAAATAAATTTAGCAAACATTGCGTAAGATATTTTTTACTTATGTATTAATAAGAGCTTCATAAGTTATCGAACAAAATCGAAAAAATAGTATTATCCAAAGTACCAAAAGTAAAATTAAGCTTTCCAAACCAATATTCATCTTGTGACTAATATATGTGCACTACTTCTAATTTTTATACACCATATCTACTATGTTGTACTAAAAGGAAGTGCCTCTACCTCTAGTAGCAAACTAATCGCAGCCCCGGGGTCAAACCGTGTAGGAGCCCGTCGTCCCGCCACGTTTATTATAATAAGCCCTGGTAGCCATTATGAGATTTAACCATCGTCCTTTATACCTCACCTTAGCTCACATAAAATTGTAGAATTATTTTCCTATTATTTTATAATATCCCACAAAAAGGGTAATAAATTCCTTCACTGCATGAACTTATATATTAATATTCAAATTGGATGTACTTACCTATTAGCGCTTGGACGTGGTAATTGGGTATAATCTCATTTGCGGTAGACAGTTTGGCGGCGGTTTTTGTACTCTGAAACAAAAGAGTGCCATCTATTGAACATGTGTAACATATGTTTAATGAGCTACACTAAAATTCACAAGTAGTGGCTAGGTACTCAATATTTCTGTACATATTGACTTGTTTGGTCTTATAACGACAGTGATTGACGAAACCGGTAATAACGGTTGTTAACAAATAATAAGTTTACGTTGCGAGATGTTAATTCCATCGCCATCTATAGTTGCATAATCTGTTGCTCCAGAAGTCACCAAATCTTTTTAAGTTTCAATGGTTGCGGAACTGTACACCAGAGGCAATTATTCTATGATAATATTGTGTAATCATCGTAAATTAGTCGCATCGTGATAGTCCTGTAGATCCGATTCTAGAAATCAACTATTGAAATTAATTGTGTGATCTTTGAACCGTTGCCAAATGTTTCTGATCTATGGTCGCTATTGTATGATATTATAAATAGACAAATAAAATGTTTTAAATATTTTATTTATTTTATTAACTCATTAATATTACTGTGATTTTGTGAAATTACTGTAGTAATCGCTTAATCGTTAATGTGCCGGTGCTCGTTTAATTAAAATAAATAAATAATAATAATTATTATTAAGCATTTAAGCTAATTTTAATTAGCTTTAGCCATTATACAGTCAGAGATATTGGTATGGTTGTTGTCTAATTAAAACACCAAAAATCGGTTTTTCGATTAAATATACACTATGATGATTAATTTAACTAATTTAAAAAAAATCATCGTAAAATGACTTAAACTTGCAACGAATTGTTCGTAGAATTAAGTTATAAAAATATAATTTAAAAACCTGTAGCGTATGCTCAAATTGCTTCGGAACCGTATGATGTCTGTGTTTCATAATAAATGATGATACGCCGTTGCTTAACAAGATTGATATTTTCGTGGCATGTGCATGAATGAATATCTGTCTCATATTCCGAAACAAAGGTTTATTCAATTTGTGGCCTCCATTAGATGTTAAGTTATCGAAAAAAGCCATTAAAGTGTACAATGCGAGATGAGACACTCACTATCGTTCCGATTACTATTTACGAGATAGTATGACTATTTTCCGGTCAACTCCCAGTAAGCTAGCTCAGTTCAGGTACCCAGCCACCTTCTCTATTAAAATTAAGATTTTTTTAAATTTCAATTGCCCCATGGAGCATCCTTAGTATCGTCCGAACCATTAAATCAGATATGATAGACCGCAAACCTGGCGAAATAACATCGATTACTGCCAAGAACAAATTAGACTAGACACTTAAAAACTTCCTAATTTTAATAAAGAAGATGGCTGGTGCTACCATTTGCTTAGGATCTTTTAATTAATAAAATTAAAGCTTATCCTGCGTAGATCAAACCAAAAATTAATATTTGAAAGTGAATGAAACATGTAATGAATCATATAATATATTATTATTTTATGTATTATGAATAATATAAATAGAAAATGTATGCCCGGTAAAATTATTCGTATGCCGCCATACAGTTTTTCGGGCAAACACTTTGCCACTATAATACCGACCTCTCAACATTTAATGTTAAAGTGTAGTGGAATTAAGTGTGATATTAATAAATATATGCTGACGAAATCAGTTAAATACTTAACGGCCATAATTCAAACATGCAAATTATGCATTACATTGCTACAGGTATGTATTTTTTTATCTGCCAAAGTGTTAATATTTTTGTTTTTGTCGTAGCCAAGTAATAACTACCTATAATCACAGTAATAATCTCCAAATATAAAGACCGTGTGTATCAAGAGTTAGATATCGTACACAATAAGTGACGATTCCAATACAAAACTATGGGAGCCTTCTTGATTATTATTAATTGTCACTGAAGATTGATGCGACATTGTTGTGTAACACAATGTTGATGTAGGTTAAGGTTTTAGTGTGGAGCAAGTTATTCCGACACAATCAACACAATGACCGTAATAAAGACCTTAATTAATTTCGACTATTGTAACGAATGAGCCAGGTAGCTCAGGGGCTTAGCGCTAAATTTCACAGTAAGCGAGCAATCCGGGTTTGATCTCCGTCAGCACCAATGAAATTGTTAATAGAAATTTTAAGGGCTGATTTAGCACTTGTATGGCGGTAAAGGAAAACATCGTGAGTAAACCAACATGTCTGAGAAATAAGAAAAAAATAGTTTGAAGGCACGTGAAGTTCGACAACACCCTTTGGGGTAGCACGGAGGACATTTCGTTGTTCATAAACCCTCTGATAAATGGGAGGAGGCCTGTGGCCAGCAGTGAGACCTATATTGGCTGTAAATTATTTAAAGTTTATTGAAACGATTGGAAAAGCATATCGTCGTTTTGTTTTCACATAAAACTTGTTTATTGTAATTATCTTTAAGAAATATGTTTTTAATTGAGCTGTACTTCTCACAGAACCATAAGAAGTGGTTTTTTAATATTTAACTTACACTACTACTACCATAATTATGCCATTTGACGGCGTTAGAAAAAAATCATACAGATATTTCAACGGGGTGGGTGTTGTAAGTTTTATAGAATGGGGAACGAAAACAGAGTACAAGTGATGGTAAATGGATTCTGTAGCCAATAGATATTTACACTTATCCTTGATTTAGAAACAAATCATGCATTGTCATGTCATTGTCATCCCTGAGGACTGAGATGAAATTACTCATTTTCAGTAAAGATACATATGTAATATATCTTTACACTCTTCTTCTGGTTCTTTACACTCACTATACGAAACACAGCTGCATTAAGCTGCTATTTTACGTTGGTTTTCTGTGAGAGCGTGGTCCTACCCCGATCGAGCCGAACCTTTTGTGCAACTAGCATAATTTAGCTGCAGCCTAGCTCTTCCACGTATAAAGAGGGAATCAAGGGAAATATCCTACAAATCTTGTGGCTTATGATAGATGACGATACTCTGTCATCTCATATTTATACCAGACTTACCACGGAAGAAGCCCAAGTCCAAGTGGACAATTTAGATATTTTATCAAAATATATTACGTGTGTATTTTTGAAAAAGAAATAGAAACAGAAACTTTTCTATTCAATATAGATTGTAAACAATACTTATTGAAAGTCACTTTTTTCATATACTACTAGATCGCAAAAATCACCTCTGTCCTGGAAAGAACCAGCAAGAAACCCAGTGGGACTATTTTTTTTTCAAATAATAGCTTACAATCATGTACGTTACAATTGACAATACGAAATAAATTAGTAATAGCTTGGTAGTGATCACCCTTCCCAGGGGTTATTATCATCCATAAATTATTTAATATTATAATAACCCTTTTATACAAACTTAGTTTAATAAAGTTTTTGAACGTTGTGTATGTCAAATTTTGTATATTTTCTAGGATTTGGGGCGATGTAAAGCGTATACATCGCCCCAAGAATGAATTACTGACTCGGTAGAGTCGAGTAACTGGTACTACTAGTTAGTGTCTGTTCCTAGTATTTACAGAATGAATATCAATTATTTTTGTAAAACTACTTTTATTTTTGTGTACGTACATTACATTTTCATAAATGTATTGAGAGGCCAGAGTTAATACATTATATTATATGATATTAAAAATCTTAAATAGTTTTTATCGGAGTTCAACGGTAATCTTCTTTGGTACTTTTTATTGCATAACTAAAATCTAAGGGAAGAATTTGATGTTGTCGGAAGTGTACTTAATTTTTTTTCTTTTGAACTTTTGATCCAATCAACTTAATATCAATTCCGTAACAGATATTTTAAAAAGTTAACAACCTAAAACATTTCGGCTTGTATTTGCGTTTTAGCTTTTAAAGAATCGTTTTTATGTATTTTATAGTAAGTAAATTCTTACTGCAAAACGATAAAATCAATTTATTTACTTAAAGAAGGAAAGGACTCATGTGTTTAATCTGGTTCTGCATGCAGTCTGATTAACCGGTCTCGATAAAACTTTCACTGATAACTAGCTGCTATAATTACTGGCATCTAAATATAGTTCACATTTATTTGAACACACTTATTCGACTATGATCTCGATGTTTTTTTTATCATATTATTTTAATTTCAAGGAACGAAATAAGAAAATCTTCTCGATGGTTATTTAAGGTATCAAAGTTGAGTAACAAATGTAAGCAAGGTCGTTGAAAAATGGAGTGGCTCGTTTAAAGAAAATATTATATATATACTCGGATTATATACGTTACTGGACGCAATTACAGCGCTACATACGGTGGTTGGGCCGAAATAACAATAATTAAGGCGTCGCCGTCTTGGCCGCCTCAAATAACGATTCCAACGCGGTTTATTTTGCTGAAAATTGCGCTCATATTATTACTATGCTTATTTATGCATAAGCGACTTATGGGAGGTAAATGTGACGTCGCATGGGAACTTAGCTTTAATTGTCTTTTTTTTCTATTTTCTACTTTTTCCATTATAATATATATGTCAACAAATTTAAACGTTTAACCTTTTATAGTATTTTTCTCAGTATTCTATCTGTCAGTTTAGTGAAGCGAGCGGCATCAATTAGTTTATTTCTTGCTAGTATGTCACTTAATTCCAGGAGATTATGGTTTTTTTCGACACGTTTTGATTAACTGCAGTTACTGTTCGACGTCTAGAGTAGTGGTTGCTTAGGATTTGAGCAAACTGCCGTATATTTTCCCGTGGGTGTCGTAAGATACGCCAGAGAAAAACTGAAACAAGTGGTAGGCAGCGGTATCTTTCTGATATAAACACAAAAAAACCTACATGCCGCGTAATAAAAAAAAACACCTGCCAAGTGTCGTAGCTATGACAAATATCCCACAGATTGTCCTGTGATACTCTGCTACCGAGATAAACAAATGTTCGTATATTATTATTCCAACATTATCCTATTCTCAAGTATTCATCTTTATTTAAAACTTTTGTGATAAATAAAATGAAAGTAAAAACGTAAAGTAACATCTAGAGTAGCAGTATATTTGTTATTATTGGACACCAAGTACACATTTCTGAAAGAGTTTTGGAGCAGTTGTTTCGCCATTACTCCTGGAGTCTAGCGAACTTCACATGATCTCGAAATATAATAACATCTCAGATATGCAAATTTTCTCACGATGTTTAACTTCATTGACAAGTATGTAGTAAACTAGCACTTAAAAATTTTAATTTGTTAATGTCTTCAGCGGAGATCGAATCCGGGCTGCTCGCAACATAAACAACATTAAGCGCTCATATCAAAGAGCAATCATGCCTTTAAAACGAAACGACTCAGCAAAGTTTTTGTCTATAAATTGAGTACTTGGAGAGAAAAATTATGAAATATAAGAGTATAACATCATTCGTGGTAATTGTGTACGGGCGCCACATTAACAACAACGAGTGCAAAGAGAAGGGTCCTTACTCTCATTCTCTTGTCATTTTTTTATTACTTTCGAAAGTGATACTCGCTTATTATGCAACTGAATGATATTTACGTAGGAGGCTGTTAATAGCTTACTTGATAAGATTTTACGACCGTTCGTAATATTTTCATGAAAACATATTAATTAATTAATAAATTTGCACAAACTTGCTAAGTAAGACACAAATTACATACTTTATTAGACTGGTTAGGGAGAATGGGATCTGTTTTAACTGCTTTTTATATCGTACGATCAAGTTTGATAGATGTGTTAAATGGAAAGCGTAATGAGCATAATTTAAAAACCGGAATGGATGTTATTTCAGAAAAAATTTTATCATATTGTATCATCATCATCATCATTATCATCATTCCAGCCCTTCACAAGTCCATTGCTGAACATAGGCCTCCCCCAAGTAATGCCACAAAGCATGGTCCTGAGCCACCTGCATCCATCGACTTCCTGAATGTCTTACCAGGTCGTCACTCCATCTAGTGGGGGGCCGAACTACACTACGCCTACCGGTACGAGGCTGCCACTCGAGAACCTTTCTTCCCCATCGGTAATCGGTTCTTCGAGCTATATGGCCGGCCCATTGCCACTTCAGCTTACTAATCCGTATTATATTGTATATAGGCTTATTTATTAAGAGGTATTTCAGTTATAGCGCCATCAGAAAATTTTGTTTAATATATATATATATATATATATATATATATATATATATATATATATATATATATATATATATAATATAACGACTGGTTTCACTTTTTATCGTCACGGATCAAATTGTTTCTTATAACTGATAACCCTAAAGAATTCGTGAGGTGAAGCCTATCGTCGCAATATTCAATTAATTTATTTATTATCATTTATTCTGTTTATAATTAATGTTAATTTTTTTCAATATCATTATTAGTAAATTTCTCTTTTATCACGGTTATAACTTTTAGCTGCCGCTTGAGTCATAAATCGATAGTGAAAGAAAATAGACGTAAACCTAAGGATGAACAAAATGGGATTCCAGCTTTTCAATTAACGTTTTAAAAATACACTATCTACTTCCAAAAGTTGCAAAAGCAAAAGTACGTTCACACAGTTGTGGTGGTCCTAAATATTTAAATTTTACATCTAAATTTTGTTTTATTTATTTGTTCATAGTCAACTGACTATAAACAAATAACTAAAAAATGAAATAAACTTTTAACTAACTATTTGTTTAAAAAAAAGATTATTGAATTTGATAGTAATATCGCAGATTTGTGACAGGTATATCAATCAAGCACTGCGAACATGGGAATAAACAACTTTCATTCAAAGAAACGTTATCCTACCGGCCTGCTTTTGACATTAATGACAAAATAAAGAGACTAATACTCCTTACTCTTAGACTGATACATTTTTAATAAGAGTTATAGAGCTAATATAGTTTACTTAGTGAAAGTAGACTAAGCGTAGCTATAATATTTTAATAAAGCGAAAATTTCAATACAAAAATCCGTTGATACTTTTTATATTATGAAAATACTGATGTAAAAGAAAATGTTATTTGAATGTGACATTTCATGTATTATAAATTATTGATATTTGACAAAACAACCAACTGCAATACGTATTTGTAATAGCGTAAATATATATATTATATATATTTACGCTATTACAAATAATACATAAAGTAATTTTAGAAAGAAATTACATACACTAAGTGTCACAACGGCTAGTATGTTTATGTTCGTTATTGTAACATTAACAAAATGTGTTGGGTTGTCAGTAAAGGACACAGCGTCACATTTCATGGAAACTGTATTAGTCAGTTTAATTAAAACGTTTTCCGTATGCGCTTGATATAAGGAAGTGCAAAACGTCTTACGAACGGCGTTACAGGTGTCAGCAAGATTTTTCATGTTTAATGTAACAATTTATTTAAGTGTAATTTTAATTTAAATCTAAAATTCTTTTAAATTTAACTGCAATGCTCACAGTGAATGATATATTTTACGTAAACTTTATATTAAGTAGAGTAAAATATTTTAACAAATCGCATTTGCATAATCTTAAAGAAATAAATTTGTCTTTTTAGTGACACAGAAAAACACAGTGCCAAGTTGACATTTGCCGGTAACAGCTGGCACGTAAATACGTGATTATTGCACAGTAGCATTAAGCGATGGTATAAAAAAGTAGTTCGGTGTGGTATAATTTTTGTCTCGCCGACTCTGTGACAAATTTAATGGTCTTCACACAACGTTGTTCGGCTGAAGTAATATTTAAGAAAGATCTTTACCTATCTTATTGAGGTAATAACTCAGACATATTGCCACTAGTACTATGTTTCGCGTGCGTAAATTTCCGGAGACGAATCATCAACAGCTCTATTCAAAGTACGTTAAGTTGTTTAAGCAACAAGAGGTTCCTGCAGCTAGCCTTAAAATAGGTAACATAATAATAAATAAACCTACAAACATATTATATATATATATTTATACATCCGTATAAATAAACAGTTTTTCAGTTTTCAAACAAAAGTTTTTCATGTGTTATTATAAGACAGAATTCTATTAAATGATGGTAGTGTTGCGACTTCAAGTTGTTGTGTTGACAAAAACGGGAAAAATGTATGATCATCATCTTCATAGGCCTCCCCTAAGGAATGCCACGAAGCAGCGGCTCATAACAGGTCGTCTTTCCATCTAGTAGGGGCCACTCTATACTTTGCTCACTGGCACGAAGTTGCTACTTAAGAACCTTTCTTCCCCAAGAGTGGTCGGTTCTTTGGGTTATAATGCTCACTAAGAAAACTTAAATATTATAAATAATATTACTGTTTAAGAAATGCATGGGTTCCACTCACGATCCCCACCTCTTTATTATGCGCATGAATAATTTGTTGCTATTTGTGATTTATATATGATAAAGTATCCCAGTGGAATTCACGATGGTTATGACATGCTTTTCAAAGGATTAAAAAATAATAGCACATAAAATAAATCGGTATAAAGCCACATAAGTATTCCATGGCACTTATAAATATTCTGAAATCTCAAATATATATTTATTAAAAAAGTTTCGCCATTTGTTATTACATTTTTGTCACTATACACTTAGTTTTCGCTCGTATAATAAAAAAATGTATTTAGAGGCAGGTAAAGTATAAGAAATAACCTGACCTCAGCGTCGGCACTTAAGTGCGGGAGTGCATTAATGCCGTCCTTGCACTTTACGCCACCATTTTGCACAATTTAATGCGTGCACGCATCGAGCGACTCATCTCCGCTATTAGTCAGAAACTGGTCGCACTTCCTACGTGCGCAGGATGTTGCTCCATATTCATCACTCATTAATTTAATGGCTTTAGGCCTGCTACAACTGTATTGCAAAATTTTAATAGGAAATATGTCTGGGAGAAAAAAAACGTAACATCATTAAAACTATTAAGATTTATGTGAGAAAACTGTATTTTAGATTTTAGTCTATCGCGTTCATTAAGTAATAACTTGCAGTAAAATAAAGCATATTTTACTATGATTTAACCACATTTACATGAAACGATTTGAACGTCTACATGAACTGTATTCGTTTTATGAATAATAAAATACCTACTAATTTTAACCGCTGGACACGGCTACTTAACATACTTATCTCCGATTGTTAACTTGAGAGCTTCAGATGTAGCCGATTTGGAACTGTTATTCAAATTCAAACTTTATATTAACTGAGCGTTTAAAAATCGTGCTTACGGTAGCCGAAATCTAGGGTCATAGAGATCAACCGTGATCGAAAACTGATATCTAAGATTGTAACAAGAGTGACGCATGCGTGAATGAGATATTACCGTGGCGCAAGGGGCCGAATGTTGAAACCAGGTGTACTTTGATGGACTACATTAGTCAAGTTTAATTTTTATATGACTTATCTCGATAAATACATTTTCTATATTTTCTTCATAGTTATTTTAATTAATTTATTCATAATATATTTTTCAAATACAGATATGTGTGTGAGTACCGTTATCTACACTATTTTATGGTAAAATTGATAATCTTCTCTGAATTTTATAACAGCTAACATCAACTTATTAAAAACTTTCAACTATGGAAGTTGAAAAGCACTCAAAGTTCATTGTCAATTAAGTATATCGAAATGGGATACTTTTACAGATTATAAGAGGTGTATGCCCATGTCCTTTCCAATTATAGTAACCTGCACTTCATAACTGAATTGTATTAATGTATGCCAACTGGAGTATTCTTAGCAAAAGCTGATGATAAAAGTAATAATAAATCTTCCTTTTTCTGTATCAGTCCGTAAGTTCATTGCTAAATATAGGTTTGTCTCGTTATAGAGAGGGAAAAATGCAAATGAAATTTGCAAGTGAAAGTCTTATTTCTCGCTAATCAACTAAGCTATCTTAATTAGTTTTAGAGGTAATCCAACAAGAATTAAAAATAATATACGTGGACGTGTCTACTCTCATCTGGCGTAGCTTCAATCGGTGGCGTGGCACAATAAATTAAAGCAGCGCTTTGATGTACCGCCTCAGTTTAAAGTAAGGCACTTCAGTTATTTGGGAGTCCAATTAAGCGCGAAAAATATCGCGATCTCCGCGAACGCAATGTTAGTTAAGGGCTCATCAAAATTACTTACTCATTGTTAATTTTTTTTGTCCGTCATGATATGGCCGCGAACATTTTTTTATCATTGAGTATATTTTGTTTTATGAGATTTATTAAGGTCAGAATGTATATTGAATACTGGAGTTAAACTTTACAAACATTTAATTAAAATGATTACACGGTTAAATTTAATCCTCACTTCAACTAATTTTTGCGATTAATTTAATGTTAAATTAGAATTTTATTAAAGATGAGTTTATTATTTATAGATCTAGAACATTTCAAAGTTTTGACACATAATTGATTCGTATTTCGTAGGGACCTATAACTAGATGATAATAAATTCAAAATTTCCATCGTGGCGGCTACTTTTTGTGTGCGCTACATTATTGCAATGAACAATTAGAGTTTGTGGCATAATTGTGTTTGATATGAGACATCAACTAAAACTTATGTCACGTAGAATCTATTGAAATATTATTATGTTCCTGGCGGTTACTCTCTCCCTGTGATCGTGACCTGTATGCTGGTAAATACTAGAAACGTGGTAAAATAACTATCAGTAAATAAACGCTATAAATTCCATAAAAATTTTCAAGGCTAGACTTGATGTAAGAATAAAAGCTTGTTTAACTGAGCCAGTGCACTTTGCCACCTTTGGGTACGAATCCTATCGCTATCAAATATGAATAGAAAACAAGCATTGGCCTATAGTAGGTGAAAATAAAACTATATCTTTAATTATCACCGATACTTCTTCTTTTTTTCTTAAAGTTCGGCTGGACGTGAGACTTTTCCGTTATAGGGAGAATTTGCTGTAATGGCCACGCGTAGCAAGCGTAATGGCGATCACAGATTAAAGCATCTCGCACCTTTGATGCAGCAGCCCCATACCAGTCCCTGTGTATTGTTATGTATAGCGTAAACAAGATGATTAACTGCCATCTAAAAGAAGCCACGAGATCTTACTGGCATATTCCATAGTCGCCTCTTAAGATACGGGCCCAAATAGGGTTCTATTAAACATTTCATCATTCTACACACGGCATTCAATCACTAGTTGCTCGCTATTGGGGAGGTATTGCAATAATCACTACGCAGACCAATGAATGTTTGCAACGCCAGACTAATTACATCTTTAAAAAAACTATTACTGTAACCGGTACGAATATTTTAGGTTTAATGTAGCTAATTATTACGCCATGCTTCATTAATTACGAGCATTTTCCTTAATCAACTTTTACTACACCCACGGATCCTCTCGATGAGATAACGTAAATCGTTTAAACCATAGACAGATGAAAAATTAATTAAAACTTGTATTTGATACGGTAAAAACTGTAACTTAATAGATAGCGGTGTTCCTCAAAAGTTAACAATTCAATAACCAGACGAGTTGGTGACATTTGCGTTCCGTTCAGATCAAAGCTTTGTATAAAATGACAGCTGATTTGATCACTCTAAGATACTTATTGAAATTGGTACACAAATGACATCACATCCATACCAATATCTATTTTAACTATGTAGAATTGAGGTTGTGATTTGACTAAATAAATTATCTACATTTAAATAGTAACAGGTCTCATCTCTGTCGTATCAAAGCGTCTTAAATTAGTGTGATCCGTGAGAATTAATTTCAAGTGCCAATGACCTTTGCGTTTAATCTGCGACATCCATGTGAGAAAAAAAATCTTTTAATATAGAACAGTTGCGCTATAGGCTGCCTTAATTACTTATTTAAAACAATTATTTTTTTAGAGCATCTGATCTGAGTGTTTGGGACGTTTGAAAACCATGTAGGTAATTTCAGTTTTTATTTTTTTTACATTATGTTGATGATTTTTGGTGATGTGTCTTGTATAAATATTTTTAACTTTATAAATAAAAAATAGTTTGTACTGACACTGCAAGTTTAAAAGAAAGTGAACTTTGAATGTTTCCAATCTTTCTAAAGAATATAATTTTTAATGAACAAACTTAAAACTCAATATTTCTAATAAATTTCTGAGGAGTTAGAGAATTATTAGGTTGTATTTTTTATAGAATAAGGGTGACGAACGAAAAGAGAACATAGGTCAACTGATGGGTAAGTGAATACTGTGGCTCATAGACATGTAATTTATCGATTAAGAATCAAAATACAGATGCATTGTTACCCGTGAAGACATGACTTCATGGGTAACAATGCATCTGTAGTTTGCGTATTCTTAGTAAATCCTTAAAAAATTTAAAATGAAAAAGACTACGTACGGAGATGGGAAGTTATACTTAAAATGAAAGGAATAATTAATGAAATAATAAAATTTTGAAGTAAATTTATTAAATAAAATTCTTGACAACTACAACGCTATGGGCAAACGTTTGACTGCGGGATTACATTCTGTGTATTTGTTTCCTTAAGGCATAAGTAGGTTATTGTATGATATACAGAAAAAATACTTGGTCAATTCTCCATATGCAATTTGTAAGTAAATTTTAATTTCAATATAAAACACCTTCACAATACAGAAAAACCTGAGTATTATGTTGAATTTTCTTTGACTAAAAATAAATATGTAAATTAACTTCAATTTCATGATGATGATGGTTAAGTATTAAACAATCCCGTTGATCATTGCGCAGATAACAACATTAAAATTGACTTCTCTTCTTTGTTTCGTATAGGTAATAAAATCAGTTCATTATATTCGGTAGTGGTTCTGTTTTTCTGGTAAGGAAGCAATCTGGGCTGCTATCACCCCTTACCTAATTTTGTCGCTTAGCTTCCATACGTAATAGCTATATTTCTGTTAATTATAGCATGTTAATAATCCAAAGGTCCAAATCATTTTCGGCCTTCTTGTTTGAAGTTGGTTGAAAGAATATATGTATTGCAGGGGCCACTTATCAGCAGATATTTTTTTTATAGAAATAAAAAAAAACTTGTTATAAAATTTAGAAAGGCAAGATAATTATATTTCTTATCACAAAAGTTTTCCTTTGATATTTTCAACACGTAGGTTTAATATCTCGAGCTGAAGATTACTATAAAGAAAATTTAACAGACTTAAGCGTGCGATATCTAACCATGAAATCTAAGAAAACAGTCGATTAATAGTAAATCGCGATCGTAATTTAATACGTTAGTGACCGCAAGAAATGGCGCATGGGTGGTCGCATGTGGATCGTTTCGACAATCTTCAGATAATTGACGAGTTCAGTGGTTGCATTACGTCGTATGTAATTAGATTTTGTTATAAACTTGAGCTTGTTTTGATTAACAGTATACCGTATGGTGGCGGTGTAAGTATACCCAATTCCCAACATCGTCCCGTGAGCGTCATAACCTTTAATAATCGAGGAAAATACATTACAAGGTGGGCAACAGAATCTGCTAAGCGTGACATCTTTGAGTAATTTTACTTCTATAGGGAAATGTAATGATATGCCTCAATTTAGAAGAATATACTTAAACAATTGAATGCATGTAAATTAACAATATTTCTCACTCATTTATATACCTTGTAATAACTTCTTTTTTTTTCTAGAGGAATAGCAGAATTTTCACGTGAAAAATGGCGTCACAAAAATGGATCTTTTTTTTAAATATTTAAAACAAGTTTTATACAAGTAATGATGACAAATAAACACAGTTCATCTCGTGTAGAGTGTAGATCTGAGACATCTGCACTTATCCTAAATTAAAAATGCAGATACGTTATCTCCTATGAAGACTAAGATGAAATGCCTCGATTCTAGTAAAAAGTGTCTCTGTTCTTGTCACACATAGCTATCTTTTTCTGGTCGAATATACTCGTACCTATTCGTAAACGTATGTGACTGAAATAGAATTCAGCTAGAGGGACACGAAATTATTACGGTCTCATATGCACATACTGATGCTACAGCCTGCGGTTGGTCTAGGTATTTTACATCCGGATGTCTCAAAACGCAACTTCGCCAATGAATCAGAAAGACTCTATTGTTTCCAATAGTTAGCGGTTTATCAATATCTCGTTTATTCCTTAGACCTATATACCCAGATCCGCATTGCAATTGTTATTGTACCTGATGGTAAGTGAGCTCTTTTCTAAGTCCCTAAGTCGTATCGTTAAATCTAAGTTAAAATGATAGCTTCTCACGCCATCACAACACATTAACACCACTACACTATGTATGTTTGTTGATACTATGTACATCTAATATATATGTACATACATATATTTAGATATTAGGAAGAGAACTCAGATTAAATCAATATCTTTATTTTCAATTAACATTTGATATCAGCGTTATTTTTTTTTCCATATAATAAGAAAGCTGATCACTTACGGCCAATTATGGCACCTTTCTATAAACTATTATTAATATAAAAACGCGTATATAAGTCAGTCCGCTTTTCACTGACACGCCTTTTAAGTGCCATAGGCCAATAGAAATGTTGCATTGATAGGAAATCCTTAAGTTGTAGAAATAATAAAATAATTGTATTATTTTTTATCATTTAATATAAATCACCAGCTGCCACCCGGTGAGCTGTTGCTCTAGGAGAAACAAATGTGGAAATGTCGTTTTAAATTTGGAAGAGTTATGGATGAGTTAATATATTAATTTAAGTTTTGATGATATATATAAATTTCAAATAAATTCGTTGGTACGGAACGCGGGCCACCTGTTGGAATTTAATTGTACTATGGCTATAAACTTCCACGTTAGTGCTAGCAATAAGTTCACAAAGTTTTACCGCAGTCTGATGAACGATATGGCAGCGTATATCATACGAGCAAAAACATTCATTATCAAATATTAGATGAAAATTAATCGATCGATACAAAATATCAACGTTGTCGACGTGAATTGTATTTGTACAATGCTTTTACCGTAAATTAAGTTGTCAAATAAAGAATGAAAGTCAATTAATGTGTTATTCTTGGTGATCTAGTATCATGGATCATCTCAGTCACTTATATATGACAAGCTTTGAACTAAGAATAACAAAAAGTATGATTCATGCCATACCTTAAATGCCACCCTTAATTTCTATTCTTCATAATAAACAATAAGCCCAACCTCCTGATTACCAGTACGAGTGCCGGTATCAGTAGTATATTTTTAGATATTTCTTCACAATTTTGTTGACCTTTACTTTTACTTTTTTCAGTTAATTTGTTTTTGGAAGAAAAGAAATGTAATGTGTGAAATGTTTGACTATTGTATAAATATACTAGCTGGTCGCTCACTTCTGGATGCTGCACGCTGGATGTGCTATAATATTTTATTGCGGTACCTAGATGTAAATATCAAGAATTTTATTTGATGGGACTATCGTAAAATCCGTTCTTAGTGAGCATCTACATTGCGAAATAAGCAACTATACTAAATTTCAAGTCAATCGGGTGTATAGTTTTAAAGATCTTGTGATGAGTCACTTAGTCAGTAGTATTTCTTATATATGTAAAGAAAATATACTAATAAATGAATTGCAACCTATCACATTATTCTTAAATAACATACTTTACGATAAACTCGTTAAGAAATACCAATATGGATTCTTTAAGTCTATTGTCACATGGCGGAAACTAAAGTGATATTTACGCAAAAAGCTTAGGCACCATATTTCTCATAAATCGTCGTATTAATATTATTAACCCTTCAAGTGCCATAAAAATCCCATGCAGTCGCATGCCCGCGGCAAATCCCGAGCGGTTGCATGCGACCGCACTCACCCACACCACTTAAAACCACTAAAACTTATTAAACTTATTTAGAGACTACTTGTCTATGAAGAAATTTAGCATTATAAAATATATATAAAAATCTCTATCTTATGGTCTAAACAAAAGTCAGGTTTTCCTTCATTTCAAAAAAATTTTATCGTATTTTGATAACAAAAAAAAAAAAACCAAGCGAATGTCGGCAGCGTGTAAATCACAATTATTTCAATATATATTACTCGAAATTATTTACGTAAAAAGATAAAATATATTCACACAAAAACTTTCATTACAATTTTATAATAAAACACAATACTAAAGCACTAATAAAACACTAGAAAAATCCAAAAATCAACACAATAATATTCACGCGAAAATAGCGTACGAAATAAACGTAGATTATAAATAAATATTCATAGGATAACAATTTTTTTATTGCACTAGAGGATAGAATATTTCATATTGATTATACAATGCCAAACTTCTTCGTAGAAAAGTAGTCTCTATATATAAGTTTTTATGGGTTAAAGACCTCATGAGACCGCTAGGGATTTGACGGAGTATGGCCGCGGTCTCATGAGACCGCTTGGGGGTTGAGAGGTTAAGTAAGGATTTCACAGGTAAAACAATGAGTCAGCACATTGAGCTTGTCTGATTTGATGAATGACCTTGAAAACCCTGATTTAACATTGACATCCGATATAACAACTTTACAAATTATAAATTCAATCATCGAAACCATCAGTGGCTGAAAATGTTATTGCCTTTTGTAAACCGATGTCGACGGGATTCGATATAGATGCGATAGTGGAGATAATTGATGTTCCGTTGCTGATGACAACTGTGTACTTTCGTCGTATGATTTACGACCCAAACGTCCATGAAACCTAACAAATCGTAGTCATGGTACATCGGCTTATTGTTCTGCGTACCTTGTTATCTGAATGTGATAAATGAACGAGTATGTGTGTTGTTTTAATTTGGCGTTTGTTTTTAATGTTTCTGCATGATATTGATGTTATAGGCATAACAGCAGGGAAGCTTCTTGCACTTGCTACGAATAAATAAAATAAGTCCCTTAATAGCTAACGACATCTATCAATCGCCCACTGATTGCTCTTTATCCTTAAGGTTAAGCCCACGTTTAGGCTTCAACTTTGAGATCTTAAGGCAAATACATAAAAATCCTGAAAAATTTTGAACTTAGATGAAAGATTTTGACCTGATTTTCGATATCCTTATTCAAAATGAAATCGATTTCAACAAGGCCACCCGCATAAAAGAATTTTCAAACGCTCCAGATGCGTGCCTTGCAGAGATCAAAATTACGAAACGTTACGATCAGATAGCGAGTAGCGGTTGTCCGTCGAAAGCGAATACGGTTGGCTTCTGACACAGACGGTAGAATAGTCCGCGTGTTAGGTCCGTTGGGCAACCACATTTATAAAGCTGTAATTAGTAAAAAATGTTGCAAGCGTAACGTTGTCATTATTAATATTTAACAAGGAATCTGATCGATATCTGTGATTCATCAAGCCTTCGTGATGAAGGCGATTATCAATTGACCGCTCGCTGTAGCCTTGCTTTCGTCTCAATTGAACGGAACATATTTTGAAGGACTGCCACGGTGTATAAATTAAAATTTATGACATTTCCGTGAAGTCTTACGATGGCTTGCAAGATTTTTGCTGATCTCATTCTTAATTAAAAGTCTTCATTTGGACACTAAAGAACCGAAATAGGTACTTACAAGTTATTGTATGTGATAATGAACGAAAAATAACACAGAAATTTAAATCGCCACGCAACAGCCTCACTCCTTTTAAGCACTACTTGTCAAAATTGACACAATCGAAGACGCGATCAATATGTACAATGAGTAACGAATCGAAAGTAATGAACGATTTTATCATTTGTCGCTCGAAGGTCAAAAATGTCCTTTAGGGATTGAGGTTAATGGTCGTCCTTGTGATATGCGTGATGGTAATCGATGTTGATTATATCGATCCATTAGGTGGATTTATCCCCATCATTGAGAACGGCAATCCATCTATGTCATTAGTAAAATTAGTAATAATGGAAGATGCTCCAGATCGGCCAGTGATATCGATAACGATCATCCAGATATTTTGTTACAAGTATTTGTTCGTGAAGCTTTAATAAAAAAGAAAGGTTGGATGAGCAATGACCGGCGGCTGCCTTGCGCACGCGCAGCCTCCGATGCTATCGTGAACGCTCAAGGGGCGTTACGAAAACCACTTACCTATCGGATGCCATCGCTGAAGCATACTTATTATTTTGGCTACTACGCATTCAAATTATGACTATAATTCTATATTTCATTTTTAATGTATTTTGATTCTGATACTTACCGATAGTAGGTACTCAATAGTTATATTTCATGAAATAAAAAAGTTGATCTATTGATTCGGCAACACAGTATTGTTTTAATATACATACATTAATTATTCTAATATAGACATGATCTTAGTTAATCTTTGCAGAAAATCAAGACATAAAAATAAGAAAAGTAATTTCAAAAGAGGCTATAAATTATTAAAAATAACAGACTATGCTATTTAGCGTCAATAGCGCTTAAGGTAAAAGAGCTGTTCTTTTTAGTGATTGACGTAAGAATGACAAGAACATGTTGCCTTCAATATAAAGCAAATTACTAATGTTCTCATAAATTACAATATGTAAATCATGTATATGATTGTATATGAGCCAGTTATTGTGCAGCATTGGCATATAATAATTTAACTACACATTACTTTCATAATTCACTTCTATACAGTCAGTCGTGTAACCATATTATAATGATATTAAAATTAATTTATGCGCGCGTTGTTTCTGAAGATTTTATTAATTTATTTCAAGAACTTATGGTAAACTATTTCTGATTTGAGACATGGAGGCCTGTGCCAGCAGTGGGAAATATATAGGCTTGTGGCGGCGCTGTCGTCGCGCCGCAAGCGAAACACACCGAAGCTTAAATCACGCTATCAACATTCCGAATCATAAACAGCATATATAGAACATCTCCGAACTATCACACGGAGCGTTGGCCGCTCCCCGGGCATAACACCTTGCCCGGCGGGAGATCTCCCCTTTTCCTTTCACGGCCACAGTGGTGACCCCGACGTGATCTGAACACGCAACCAACAACCTTCGGAAACTACAACTCTCAAGCTTTCGTCATTATCCTCAAGAACCCCTACCATTCACAACTGAGAATCGTCTTCTGCAGTCTTCAGTTCCTGCAAGCCAGTCCAACTTGTCTTCATCTCGACTCACCGCAGATTTATAAGGCAGACTTCTGGCACTTGCTCCGGCATATCGTTTTCACCGGCATCACTTGCCAGTGCGTAGTACGGCATGCATTACACATCGGCATATCATTCGCACCGGTGTCACTTGCCCTTACGCACACAGCATGCATTCCCCACCGGCATTAAAAGGACACACCGGCAATCGGACTGCACTATCGACCTCCGGTCTGAGCAGGGGGATGATGTGGCGGCGCTGTCGTCGCGCCGCACGCGAAACACACCGAAGCTTAAAATCACGCTATCAACATTCCGAATCATAAACAGCATATATAGAACATCTCCGAACTATCACACGGAGTGTGAGCCGCTCCCCGGGCAGAACACCTTGCCCGGCGGGAGATCTCCCCTTTTCCTACTTCGGCCACAAGGCTGGCTGTAACTGTACTTTACTTTTATTTATGAAGATTATATACAAGAACACTGAGAAATTATTGAACGTTAAGCATAGCATCAAGCAAGAGGGAAATTATAACGAATGGTTTTATATCTTAAGGAAAATTTTTGTAGCGCGTTTCACATTGCACATAAATTACTCTTGGGCCTAGAACAATGATTTGTGGTTAATATAAAATACATATTCCATCCCGGAATAAAACCCACAGCCCAAAGCGCCACAGTTAAGTAGGTAACTATTGCACGTCGGGTCGGTGAATTAGACTTCATAGTCTAAACTATTCTACAACAATACATTGTTTATTATTATTTGTTTTTCAGCTATTTTTGTTTATTTTCATTTCTTCATCTCACAAAAAGTACAATTTTTTTTCTATGCATTACTGTTTTTGTTACAAATTAAATACTTAAACAATTTTTTCCCAAATAGGTATGTGATGACAACGCGTTGAGTTTTGGTCTTATTCAGTAAAAACAACCATTTTTTTCGTCTTCTAAAATTATCTTAAAAACAAATGCGTATTATATTAGTTTGAATACTATTAATAAACTGACTTGTGTAGATTACATTTTAAGAGTGAAAAAAAATTATTTTCCATTTGGAAATATATTTATTATATATACACAACGCCTCATTTGGTGTTATGACATCTAACTGCACCCACAATTATGATTGCCTGCGTTATTTGGTGCAGAAGACACACCCAGACTCGTTAGCGACTAATCTCGTGCTACGGTTAAACTACTCACCCGGCATTTAGTTCAAGTAATGTTCCTATCGTTAAAAGGTGTAAAAGTTTTTAGGTTAAAATATTGCGTTTTGTTCTTAATTTATGTTTAAATGTTAAGTTATAAATAGCATTTGACTAGCTACTTTAAGAAAACTAAAAAAAATATATTTCATAGTGTAAGTTAAAATATGCACCTTTTTCTCAATTAACTCTACTGCGCATAAGGTGCTCGATTGTAGGCAAAATTTCATCCAAAACTTGTTAACACATTACAAGTGCGAAGTAACTGCGCTCGCCGACCCACCTGTCCTGTATGGAAAGTATAAGAAAAATTAAGCAAAAAAAAAAAATAAAGAATGCCAGTAGGCGTTTCCTACAATATGCCTATTGAATATAGTAGATTGTAAAAAAAGATTGATGACGAAACATTTCGGTTCGTCTATATGCTTTAGCCATGATAATTGATATAAATACCGTCGAAATTTCCATTTCAATTAAATTTTGTACTGGCGTTAGTACTTATCTAATACTAAACACAAACGAAGTTTGACTTAAAGACTGTCCTGATCTTATTGCGCCAGAATGCAGCTTATTGTATGTTAAGCGGGCACTTCGTCTTTCACGATAGACTTTGCACCGTTGCCGATTTATTAGCTGACGCACCCCTTTTATGACAATGTTAGGCTAAAGCTGGCCTTAAATAGACTTTATTTTATTGTATACCTAAATTTTTTCAACTTTAATTATACAATTTACACTGGTGATTTATAAATTAAAAGTAGTCTTCTTTTAAGAATAGTTATAAATTTTTCGAGTTGACTAATTTAAGATGGTCAATTTTGTTACAATGATATAAGTGTCAACACAAAAATTTCGGGAACAACAGAATAGTTTGATTGCACCGTTGTTTATAATTATTTATTTTATCAACGGTATAAAAATGTCGGTTTCGCAAGTTTGTTTTTAACAATAGATGCGCACGCGCTCCTCGTGTCTCAATGCTCGAGGCGCGAGACTCACCTTTGACCAGCGCCTTCGCAGTCAACACGTGCTGCCTCCTCTGATTGGCCGATTTAAAATGAACACTCATCGTTTTGTAATAGCGAGTTTCTTGTTGCTCTGTAAGAAGCCAGCTTCCTAGCAAGACACGGCTGCATTGTTCGCCTTTAAAAAAAAAGAATATTAACAATGCTATAAACATTACTAATATTCCCCTTAACCACTCGTGGTAAGCTTAAATTGCTTGTGTTACGAGTGGTTCACGCCAGTAGTCGAATGGTGGATTCGAACCCACGACCTTTTTGAGTTTGCCGTCCGCGCCCTGCCATTAGGCTACTGTCACTTAATTTCATAAATTTACGCGAACACTACACATTGAATAAAACTATTATTTACGGATTTTATCGCGTTTAATAAAAATAAATTAAAGTTGAATTAAACGATAAAATCCGTAAATAATAGTTTTATTCTATTGTCGCTTTTTAAAGTCGCCTTTACAGCTGAAATGTGAGATTTTACAACAAAACTTTAAAACGATAGTGTTTTAGCAGTTATAGATGTGTTAAAAATAATGTTTATGAATGAAAGCATGTGCTGAACTGTGCGAGGTTTATAGGCTGTCACTTAATTTTAGACATAATTTGTGTATTATATGGCACTATCTTAATACTAACACACTCGCCCATATAATGGTTAATTGAAATTTAAAGAGCTCAATGGTGAAGGAAAACATCGTGTGAAAACTTACATGTGCGGGGAATAAAATATATCTATATATATATATATATTGGACGTATAAAGATGGCGCCCACACATATTAGATCAGAACGACGTCTTAATTGCTGCATAGCCCTTGAAAAACACATCAAAGAAATGGGAGAAGGTCAGTGCCAGAGCCTTACGAGTATATGAGCTGTAACTTTAGTTACTTAGTAGAGAACACTTAGTTGTCTTTTAGCAATCCGCCTCGACTTAACAGGAGTGATTTCTGAATCTCGACAAAAGTGTCACCTACCAGGTTTAAATATGATTATAAACTATCTGGGGACCCATTCTAACGAATAAAATCTGAATTTTATAAATAGAGATGTAAAAATACCGCCGATGCAAGGAAGCATGATAGGTGCGAGAAGTCCAAAAATACAATCAATGCTAGTCCTGAACTACTATAGCATACTTCTAATAACTTTAACAAAATGATGGTAATTTGTCAGAAGAAATAGTTGACATAAGCATTTTGTTTTTAAATAATACGGATGACAAACGAGCACACAGTCCATCTGATGGTAGTACGAAGTAGATACTGTGGTCCATAGACACCTACATTAATAAACAATTAAGAATTAAAATGCCAAAATAAGGACGAAGATGGAATGCCCTGTTTGCAGTAAAAAGGGTCTCAGTTTCTCTACATCCTACGAAACATAGTTCCATTAAGCTGCTATTTTACGTTGGTATTCTGTGAGAGCGTGGTCCAACCATCATTGCAGCAGTGCAATGATGGTTGGACCACTGCAGTGTGGCCCTACCACCATAAATAATGTAATATGATATTAAAAACAGTGTGTAAAGAGCTATGATATTAAAAATAGTGATATTAAAAAAGTGTGTATACAAATTTCTAAATAATTGGCTTGCTGACTCGCAAATATAAATAATATTACATTCCAATTATAAAAGCACTGAAATCTAGGAAATTATTTTGTAGGCGAAGGGGATTGCGGTTTGTGTAGTATAGGCGAAAGAACTGCATTATATGCTTAATGCGTTTTATTAATTTCAAGATATTGATGTTTGTGCTCTATATTTGTTGTTGCGAGACCGTTTTCAGTGTAATATCAAAGGAAATGCGATCACGTACGGCCTTCGACCGCTGCGCGACAAGAGCCTAGGCGGACTCGTATTGTTCTTCGACATTTTAGCCTTGCTAATGATAAGCAATTTTCCAACGACCAACCAACATATATTTCACGTGACTACAAAACTATTCTCAACTTCTTGACACGCACTCACGCACACATTGTTTTTTTTTTCTTTCTTTATCTGCTGTTGCAAGTTCACTTTTGGACTCACACATTTGCAACCAAAACCACGATTGTGACTGCATTTTAGACTCATATATGTATGTGAGTGTGAACATATACATCTAAATATAAGTTGAGCGTGGTTTTGGCTTGGTTTTCGCGTCACTTAAAAAGCGCTTCGACTTCTTTTCTTTGACGGTCGTAGACCCAATCGTACATAATATTTAGACGATTTTATGTCCTATAATAAGAATATTTGAAACTTTGTTAATATAGTTGTAAATAGTTCGTTTTTTACGTGGTAGAAGCCACTGGACAACTATATTATAGTTGTAGCACGAATTGGCGGAGCTGACCGGTGTATGACCACGCTCTCACAGAATACCAGCGTAAAATAGCAGCTTAAGGCTGCTATGTTTCATATGGTAAGTGTAGAGAACCCGATACTCCTTGTACTGGGAACGAGGCATTCCATCTTAGTCCTTACGGGTGACACCGTATCTGGATTTTGTTTCGTGATCGAGGATAAATGTAGATGTCTATGGGCCACAGCATCTATTCACCATCACGTGTGCTGTGTGCTCATTGGTCATCATGGGAAAAGATTTTTGTTTCTATTTAAAGTTTACTTTTTTGACGTACATCTAAAAGTTGTCAGGGCTATTGCTCTTACAACTTTTAGATATACATTAAATTTCATGCCTTATTTTTTCTACACATTTAAATAACCGTAAACACACGTAAAATTTGTACGTGGTAGAGCCATGCCGGAATTATATTAGTAGTATATAGTTGTAACACGAATAGGTCGGCTCGATCGGGGAAAGACCACGCTCTCACAGAATACCGGCGTAAAATAGTAGTTTAATGCTGCTGTGTTACGTATCATGGGTGTAGAGAACTGGAGACCCGTTTTACTGGAAACGAGGCATTCCATCTTAGTCCTCACGGGTGACAACGCATCTGAATTTTGATTCGTAAACGAGGATAGATGTAGGTGTCCCCATGCACAGCAACCACTTACCATCAGGTGGACTGTGTGCTCGTTTGTAACACTATCCTATATAAAAAAACCCTTGACCTTAGAGAGAGAGATCTTAGCTGATTTGATAATAAAAAGCAAATCATTAAAATAGTTCATAATTGACTGATATCGTGTAACATACATACGGAAGAAAGAACATACAATCAAATTGAAGACTTACTTATTTTGTGAAGTCGTCTAATAAAACTTACGGATTTGATTAGTAGAATTAATCTTTAGGTTACAATATTCACAGAGAATCTCTCGAAATATTGAGAATTAAAAACAAGTTATAATATAATTAGGCAGAAAGCAGACGACTGGACACATTAACTGATACAAGTTTTAATATATGCAAGAATCTATTTGACTTATTAGAGCGCAAATTGACTGATTGTAACATAAAGTGTCTTGAATAAAATTTAAATAATAAATGTCGATTAGCATCAAATCTCTCTATATCTCTATATATCAGTTGTGGTAATTATCTTTATGTATTATAATTCTTCTGTCCTTGTGTATGTGACTGAACTCCTCCTAAGCGGTTGGACAGATATTGATGAAGTTTTGTGTGTGATTGAGTTGATTCGAGAATGTTCAGATTCATAATTAGGCCCGGTAGATGGCGCTGTTGTCGAGATCCAGAAATCACCTGCGCAAAGCCGGGGCGCATCACTAGTAGATATATAGAAGATTTGCTGGTACTTTTTGCGTTTACCTCTTGTCTCTCTTCTCATTTTTAAGAGAGTTCTTCATCAGAATTCACATGACCTTGAAATATTTTAAATTAATTTCTCAGATTTAGAGGTTTTTCCTACGTTATTTTAAGCCAGTAAGACCTGGTGGGAAGCGGTGATAAGGCTCACGATGACAAATCGCTCTTACTAGTTTAACGAAATGCCATTCACTCTTGCCTTATCCAAAAAAAGAGAGACACTGGAAAATTATCACATGACATTGTTTGTCTTTGATTTAACTTTATTTTAAAACAAAAAAAATATAAAAATTAAATATTTAATTATTATTTTAAAATTATATTAATAGTAACTATCTTCATTTCATAACAAATATGTGAATTTTTTGTGTCCACTGCTGAATGCGCTAGCTGAATTTCTTGGAAATTTTGCTTACACTAATCACACTAGACAGATATGGGTTGGTAAAGCAAACCTGATACCTTCGCACATGGATTTCTATGCAATCATGTAGAAAAAAATAACGAGTTTCGTTTATTAGGATTAGGATTAGTCTTTTTGTACATCAATATTCTTTAGACACCGTAAAAGAGAAAGTGCAACTAAGCGCAAAAAGACAGCATCACGAGATTACATCTAAATTTTGATACAGTTTTGTAGCCTTGACTTTCAATTTAAAGTGTGGGCAATAAAACGATAAACATATTTTATAATGACATTTTCTGCTTTTCCAAAGTGTAATATCTATTACAGGTCGTAGCTTTAGTAGGTAGCTGTGTTTAACACTGTAATACCTCCTGCGTCCTGATGTTATTTTACAAACATAAATGGCACATTGCTTCAATTCTTCAAATAAATTCATTTGTAGGTTATACGATACGTATCCTGTAGTGACGACGACTTCGTCGTGTGTATTTTGTGTTTTGGGTATTTGAAGCTACGATCCCCTGTGCCTTAGTGAATGCTCAGACAATGCGTTATTGCTTTGTTAAACTTGGACCCTCAGCAATATTTTAAAACATATTATTAATGAGATGCTCGTTGGTAAAGAAAAACATCGTGTAGAACCTTGCATGTTTAAGAAATTAAAGCAGCAGCAAACTACCTGATAACAATTTAAAATAATAAGAAAAACTTCGTTTTCCAATCCGCTTTTCTAGTGTGCTAACTTTTGTAAATATCTCCCCTTACTATTAATCTATGGAGAAGCTTATTTTCAGTAGTTGAGCTTTGAAAGTCTTTAATAAAACCGCCACTTAAAGAAAAAGGCAGAATCTTTCATTCAAAGTTATCATTTTCAACAAGAACTTGATCTAATACGTTAAATAAATGAACTAACAAGTTTAGGATTTGATTTATTGGTTCTTACAATAAACATCTTTACCGGTTTATCCATTCATGTTCGGCAATAAATCTTTATAGGGTTATTAAGTTGCTTCGTAATAACATCTTAAATGACCCAACGCTAACATTATTAACATTTTTTTTAATTTAAATTTTTCATTTGTATGTTAAAACGTTTGTTACGAAGCACGAGAAGATCGAAATAGCTTTAAGTGCGCTCGATTAACGTAAGCGATCTAATTAACTCTTTAGTCGTTAACCGCTTCTCAATCAAAGCCATTAAGAGTAAAGGAAGTACCTAATGGAGAGCGTTCGGTAGCTGTATTCAGAAGATGGTGTTAGGAATTAATTACTATCGGTCACGCCTCCCCTGATTGCTTTTCGTAAGAGATAATAAATCTTACTTTGATTCTTGTTCGCCTTACATGTGTTTCTCATTTGAAATAATAAGTATGGGCGTAGTTGCCCAATACAGATACATTTTAGAATTCAAATTGGTCGCGAATGCGTAATTGTTAATAAGGTGCTTACAAGTTAACGACAATGAAATTAGAGGCCAGAGATATGTTTTATTTGATAAAATTAGACGTCAGACGCACTTGAGAGCAATAAAAATAGCGGTAACTTAATGAATTTTAAATGCCACTTGTCTTTCGTCAATAACGCTGGATGCGTTATAATTCACATCCTTTATTAGATATTAGGTAATCTATCTATTTTCGGCAGGAACAAGCGAGGACGAAATATCTTGTTAAATTTGATCTGTATTTGTTGCGAACTTACAGAACGGATGCCTGGCCTCCGAATGCAATTAATTATAGTGCGTGTGAATTAGTTTAAGAGCACCGATAATAGGGTAAAAGATGAATGACGAATGGCACATAGTATTCCTGTCGGATGCTGTAATATGTTGTGAACACAAAGCAGTGTTTAGCCGGCTCAGCGAGAAAACTATCTTTACTAGTATTTTGCTATGATGTCTGGGAACGATTCACACGGACCACTGAGAACGTTTGAAGAACAAAAAAGAATGTCAAGATGGATGTTGTGTAATGTCGTTATACTGCTATGATATGACATTCGTCTATTTTGCATTGAACGTGTGTTCTTGAGTTGTTGTGACGTGTAATAAAATATGTCCCTTCTCTTCATTGTCTCCTAATATTTGGAAGCATTTAATATGATAACATATATTTTAATTCAAAAATGGTTTTATATTTTTATTGTATTATTTTATAAAGCAATTGAATCTTTTAAATTACGCAGTTCAATTCGATACTTTTGTAAGGTAGTAAAATATGATTTCTCGTTTCGACGATAATCGAGCAGCTGAAAGCTAAAAATTTATATATTAAATTTTCTTCGGCAGGATAAATATGTGGATATTTTTAATTGCACATTAAAAATAACCACATATTTGTACTGCACACAACTTACATACTGTTTGATTAAGTTATTTTATTTCGAAAAATATGTATTTTGCACTACAGGCTAGAAGCTTCGTTATATTGTACAGAGGATTTGCTGTTATAGCCACGTTTGGCAGGTTTATCTCGCAACTTTAACCGTAACTTGACGTTAAACTTTTACTAGCTGATAAAAAAGAAGAAGATTGAATAAAACTATTATTTACGGGTTTTATCGCGTTTAATTACTTTAATTTATTTTTATTATTATCCCGACGTTTCGGGTGCTTTACAGCGCCCATGGTCACGGGGGGACTGAGATGTTTGACGTCCCAATGTCATAGTTAGTCCGGCTACCTTCAGTTTTTGAATATTAATTTTTGGTCCGATTTACGCAAAACGAGCTTATAGTATCATGAAGTCTTGCAGTGGTATGCTTGGGTTTGGGTTTAATTTTGTTGATTATAGGATCCCAAGCAGATGGTAGCACCCAACCATCTTCTCTATTGAAATTTGGATGTTTTTTAATTTCAATAGCCTCGCGTATCATCCTTGGTAGGAATCGGTGTTCTTTTGCGAGAATTTGTGGTTTATCAAATCTAATGTAATGGTGGGGACGATCTTGAACATGTTCGCAGACTGCAGACTTCCCGGAGCGTCGGTGCTTCACATCAACTATATGTTCCTTCACGCGGGTTTTTATAGATCTCTTTGTTTGACCTATGTAAGAGAGACCACATTCACAATCTAGCTTGTACACACCTGCATCTTGTAGAGGAATATTACATTTGATGGATGGTAAAAATTGACTAATCTTCTTCAGCGGCTTGTAGTATGTCTTAATGGACGCTCGCTTCAAGATGTAGCCAATCTTGTCCGTGACTCCTCCAACATATGGTAGTAGAGCAGGTGCGCGCTCGACTGTTGCCGGCTTCACTCGTTTACTGTGACGTAGGCGCGGGACCCGAAACTTGTTGTCTTGCAATACTTGCTTGACGTGCTGAAGCTCCGCGGCCAGATGTTTTCTGTCACAGATCCCTCGTGCTCTCTGAAACAAAGATTTACCCACGGTAGCTAACTGTGAAGGATGATGGTGAGATTCACCATTTAGATATCGGTTGGTATGGGTCTTTTTCCTATACACAGTGTGACCAATAGTGTTATCAGGATTTCGGATGACTAAAACATCTAGGAAAGCTAAAGAATTATTTGCCTCTAACTCCATTGTGAATTGTATTTTAGAGTTTATGGAGTTAAGGTGGTCTAAAAATGCAGTTACTTTGTCAGATGGTAAAATTGTGAAAGTGTCGTCTACGTACCGCTTGTAGAACCTTGGATTTACAGGAGCAGTAAGAAGGGCTTTCTCCTCAAAGTCCTCCATGAATATGTCGGCGACTATGGGAGACACAGGTGAGCCCATCGCCACACCATCTACTTGCTTGTAGAACTCCTCCTTCCACAATAGATAGCCAGATGTGAGGCAATGTTCAAGTAGTATTGCATATTCTTGAGGCATGTTATTTTCTTCTAGCTTCCTAGTTACAATTGAGATGCAGTCCACAATAGGTAGGCATGTAAATAGTGACTGAACATCAAAACTGACCATAGTTTCATTGTTAGCGAGATGTAGGTCTTTTATCTCACTCACAAAATGGTATGAATCCTTTGTGTGTGCTCTGGTATGTCCTCTCAGTGGTGATAGTATTTTTGCTAAGTATTGTGCCAGCTTATAAGTTGGTGAATCGATCTGGCTCACTATGGGACGTAGTGGAGCGTTTGGTTTGTGTATCTTCGGTAACCCATACAACCTCGGTGGTTTGGCACATGATGGTATTAGCGAATTCACGTCGAGATTTAATTTTTCGGAGTATTTCTTTATTAAATCGCTAGTTGTTTTAAGCGTGTTAGTTGTAGGGTCTGTTTTGACCTTTTTATATGTACTTTCGTCCGATAAAAGTTGTTGTATTTTAAAATTATATTCCGACGTGTCCATTACTACCGTAGCATTTCCTTTATCCGCGCGGAGAATCGTGAGTTCTGGTCTGTTCCGTAAGTTATTTAGCGCTGTAAATTCGTCTTTGGGAAGGTTTGGTTTCGGCACTGAACTGCGACGTAACAAGGACGAAATATCTTGACGTATGGCCTCCAAATCTTCCTTACCGATATTATTCTTAAACAGACAATCCTCAACACTGCAGATAATTTCTTCGTACGGGATTTTTCGCGGAGTTAATGCGAAGTTCATTCCCTTCGCTAATACTTTCATTGTCGGTTCGTCCAGTGTATGTTTTGACAAATTACAGACAGTGCGTTGTTTATAGTTTGTGTCTATGGTCAACGGTTGTTTATTGTTCTGGCGTTGACTTGGATGTTTGGCATTTGATTTGATCGTTAATTTTTGGTATTTTTCTATTTGTTTATTTTTGCATTCATACGTGTAAAGCACCCGAAACGTCGGGATAATAATAAAAATAAATTAAAGTGATTAAACGCGATAAAACCCGTAAATAATAGTTTTATTCAATGTGTAGTGTTCGCGTAAATTTAAGAAATCATTAAGAAGAAGATTATTATATGCAAGAAGGTTACACCTCTAACTAGTCATCGTGTTTATGATATTCGTAACATTTCCGCCAGACGCAATTTATGACACAATTAGTTTAGTAAAGCGATAGTTTTTACGCTAACTTTGTACGGTATTCAATTTTAAAATGTATAATTATTTATGATACCGTTGTACATAATGGAATTACGCGAACACTGCACACTATTTATACGGATTTTATCGTGATTAATTAACTTATTTTTAATTCCCGACGATTCAAACATCTAATTTCCCCCGTGACACTCGTGTCGGGCATTAAAAATAAGTTAAAATAAGTTCATTAAACATGATTAAATCCGTATAAATAGTTTTATTCAATTTCATTAGCATTGAATCCAAACTAAAGTAAATTTTATTGTGTAACATTACCCCTTCCTCTGTCCCATTAATCATATATAAACATTTCAATTGTTCAGCTATTGTGCCTGTTTCGCGAACAGGGAAACCGTTAAGTAACCACAAAATCAATCAGCTATGTCAATGACCTTAAAAACGATTTTTTAAGAATAAGGGTAACAAATGAGCACACAGTCTACCCGATGTTAAGTGGATGCCTTGTCCCATATACATCTACATCTATCCTCAATTAAGAATTAATTTGCGGATGCGTTGTAACCCACGAGGTCTAATATGAAATTATACAATAAAAAGGGACGATACTTTGTATATTTATATAACACACATCCCTATGAAGTAAGATTCATTAATTTAAAACATATCATATTCTCATGTTTACTTATTTATAATGAACACATCATTTAGGACTTTCAAAATAATATGGAATAATGTTTATCTGTGAACCAGATACTCTCCGCTGATGACAATAATCTTTAGTCATAAAAAATCAAAAGTGGGTACACCACATGCTATTCAGTAAAGTTAAAATATTAATACGTAAATTTACACATGGCAAATGATTACAATGACAAATGATTAAAACAGTAATTAAAAAGTAACCTGACGGCATAATAATTAATATTAGAATGGGCAAGCAGTTTCGGAGGTTGTAAAACAAAAAGGCTCCTGTACAACTCTTTTGTCCTGAGTATTCTGGAATACTGCAGTGTAGTATGGCAACCACACTATGCATGTCACTTTTTAAGGTTGGAACGGATTCAGAAGATATATCTTTGGCACCTAGCCTACTCAGCCAATAAATGTAAAAAAGGGTTTTCCTACAAAAACAGATTGAAACACCTTAAGTACACTACCTTGGAAAACCGTCGTATAATGCTTGATCTCGTCTTTTTGTACAGATTATTTAACAACAAAATAGATTACCCAGCTTTACTGAGAAAATTTAGATTCAATGTACCACACAAATTACCTAGGACTAAAATATCACCATTAGTTCCACCATTGCGCACAACAGTTTTGGGCTCAAGTTCATTTGTACCTAGAGCAAGCAGACTTCTAAACTGTTATGGTAAAATATAGATATCCATGCTACAAGTCTGAATACATTTCAAAAACACTTACAAAAAACCATAGTCGAGTTATAATTAAGTAATTTTTATGTTCATTTATATGCTGTGCTATTATTGTTTCCTTTTTTCTCTTTCTTTTTCTCATTATTGTGAACACATTAAGTCACTTATAAATATTGTATGTTACTGCCCTTAATATTTTGTGCATGTGGTGTTTACCTTAATTAATTGTGCATTTGGATGTACATGTTATTGTTAAATACTCATTGATGTATTATTGTTACAATTACTGGTAAACCTAATAAATAAAAAAAGTAAGTTTATTGAATAAACCCAACGTCACTTACATAACTAAGACCCTATGTTAAATCCATTAAGCCATTTAAGCTATAGAGAGTGCCAAAAAATAGACATACATACATTTATACATGCATATATACGCTTTAACAACATTACCATTCCTTATAGGGCAATCGGGTAAAAATATACATCAAACATATATTTTTATAGAATAAGAAATGCCAAATGAGCACACAGTCCATTTGATGGTAAGTGGATGCTGTGGCCCATAGACGTGTCCATTTATCCTCGATTAAGAATCAAAAATTGCGTTGTTACCCATGATGACTAAGATAGATTGCCTCGTTTCCAGTAAAAAGCGTCTCCGGATCTCTACACTCACCATATGAAACGCAGCAGTATTAAGCTGCTATTTTACGCTAGTACGCTACGAGGGTGTGGTGCTTCCCCGTTCGAGCCAACCTATTCGTGCTACAACCATAATATAGCTGCAGCGTGGATCTACCACGTATTATATGAATTCTTTAATGAAATGGAGGCTATTACTATTACTAGATTGTATTTTCATTCGTATATGGAAGACCTTGTCTTTGATGTTGTATGTGATTTAAAACATTAAAGAGTTACATACTGTGAGATAAGGCTGAATATAAATTTATTCGATATTTTCCACATATATTTATTAAAAACAAACATTAGATATTGTTGTAGCAGTAGTTAGATAATTGCGTTAAGATATCATTATACCAAATTTTTTGAATTATATGAGTTCTTACGATTGCAAACGGCACGCGTCGACGATAGCAAAATTTGTTTTAGATTACACTAATTTGTCAGTACATCCTCCGTTTTCATCGTCTTGACAATGGTTAGTTCATTCATAGCTCCATGTGTGGGAACCGTTATGAAATTGAAAATAATCATATTTCTTTTAAAAGACACCAGACTATTGCACAAAGATTCACCTAGTTTTCGTCGTTAGCTATTCATTATTATGTGTCGTGGGAATTTTTTTGTACTAGCTATTGTTATGGTGCTGATACGCGCATTCCACTGGACTTGACGGTCGATGTGTTTTCGATATGTATATCGCTGAGTAAGCAATAATAAACATAACAATAATTAATAACCCTGCCAAGGGCTACCATCTGGTTGGGGTTTTAATTATTTATGTAGTCATATATTTATACAACCCAACCTGATAAGAAAACTATATAAATACCCCCTTATTATTAACAACGATTTTTTAATATTTAACGTTTTTGTAGTAGGTACCTTGGCTAAGACTGTAGCGATTCGAATCCTGCACGGAATAAGTATTTGTATGGTCAACAAATAAAGTTACATATTCAGCGTTTGGTCATAAGCAATTTGTGTAAATAAAATTTAAATATAAATATATAATAATAACTATATAAAACTTAATGTAAATTTTAAAAATAATGGCATCGTGTGGCGGTGTGAGAATATCCACTACCCCATATCATCCCGTAGGTGTCGTAAGAGGCGACAGGGACAGAACTATGGCGAATATGGGGGCATCAATGAGAGTGGGGGGAGTCCATGTTCGGCAGTGGGCTTTAATAGGCAGTGTCGGTAACGGCGTATAAAAATTCACTCGTTTATCATTGTTCACTTATTAGTTAAAAAAATCTTTCAGTAAGTAAAAGATAATTGATGGTTAATTAATAGATTTCCATCAATGATTACGAGTGATTGTTTTCATTGATCAATTACAAATTGATAAATGTCAGCTGCGCAGCTTGTCAAAAAGCAGATATGATTAAATTTTCTTAAACACCGTTTCGTACTGTTGAAGAGAAGTTTTTAAAGTCTGGAGAAGTGAATGACTGATTATCGTAAAACACAAATATAAAAAATAAAACGGAGCTTTAAAAAAGAGTAAAGTAAGAGCCATCATTTACCAGCGCGATGTATAGGTTTCGTCAAATTTCTTAAGGGCTTATAGATTAGAATTGACTCTGTTGTAAAATTACGTCTTATAATTTCATTTGTGCCAGTGGTTAACGAACTCATTTCCGTCGTCTTAAAAGCTCAGACGATAATTGCTCACTTTTAATTTTACAGCATACGTAAAACAAATTACTTTATCGTCATTATCATCATCATCATCATTACAACCCATCACAATTTTACTGCCAAATACCACCTAGGCATACCACAAACAAATTACTTGTATTATTTATTACCATTATCTGTGATCAGTGATCGATTTTTACCTGCAGCGAAGGCTGTAGTGGCATAAATCTAGTTTAGGTAATTTCATGGATATATACAAGTCTAATGCAGGAGATGAATAAAAATAACAACTCGCTAATCTGGCTGTCACCTGCCATAAATTTTGATATAGTAAAAAGACAGCGAGACGTTGTTGGTATTGCTCTAGTTTCGTGCGAAGGCTCTATGCAAATTTTTACGGACTCTGTGTGACTACATGATGCGGAGGCCACAAATTGTACTTACAAACAGGATCTTCCCATTAAAGACAATTAAATTAACAGATACATAAATAATGATTAAATAATAATAATAATATAATCCGCCGGTTTCTTTCCCTTTCAGCCTAACCCTCGGCCGTTTGGTTTCCCCTGCCGAGAGCTTCCATCTGGTTGGGCTTTTCTTTATTTATGTATTATTTGTTTATTTTATGTTAGTATATTAAATATTTTTATGTCATTTCCCTTTATATATTTATTCAGCCCGACCAGATGAGAATACTCTAATAATAATATCTTTACTTCGACCAACAAGGATCGTATAACATAATCAGTATAATAATGTGATAACATAGCCTATTTATAGTAATTAATTATAATAGTAAAGAAAAGTTGAATAAAAATAAATAAATAGATAAGAGAATAAATAAAATTCTTTCAACTAGAAATCAACAAATGTTAGAATTATTTATTTGCCAGTACAAAAAATAATTATACGCATATTTAACATTATGCAAAAAATAGTTTTTTTATTATGATTTATATTTACAATATGTATTAAATGTTTTATTAACTGATCTAAAACTTTGACCTCCTTGCGTTTGTAACATTATATGAGTTTGCATGCTATAATATATGTTTTTAGATATATTTAATATCGTCATTTATTAATTTTAATTTATTAAGCCTTCTTATAGAGGATATTTACCATAGTTGTCACGCTTGTTTTTTTATTTTAAGTTGTTATCAGCAAGGTTTTGATGATCTTCTGTTTCATTTCGCTCAGTCAGCGTTTAACGACACCCGCGGTATGGCATGGGGTGGTGTACTCTAGTACCCCACCTTTACACTAATATCGTCAATATAAAATTAAATAATAAATTATAAGTTCACGAGAATAATGAAAAAATAAAAAAATAACTCGAAACAGATCAATTTCAATAACAACAGAAAATTGAATAAAATTTATTCAATGTAAAATGTTCGTGTAAATATAAGAAAAATCATAACAACGTATAACGGAAACACAATGAAATACCAAAATGATATTTCTACCAAATTTAATGTTGCACCATTAAATTCGTACTTGATTTATATTGAAGAGTTTCGTTGCTTACGGTAATTATAACTTATTTAAAAAGATTTTTACAATGTTGGAAATTTTTGATAAAGTACGTAAAACAAAACTGTAGTTGATATTTCAGGCATACAAAATGTACATTTAGTTTAGGGTAGATGATAAGGCTACTATAGTGCCATGCTATAAGAAATTAACGTATAAAACCTGTCATATAATGTAGTCCAACGTTAAATATGATTTTGGATTACAATTCTCGAATGTCAGTTTTTATAGTTTAACTTATTATTCACGCGGAGTTCACGATAACTGATCCTGTACTAAAAATAAATAAAATTACACTCACTAACTTTTTTTTACTGGCAATGAGGCACTCCTTTTTTGTCCTGAGTGATGACAGCGCATCTGCATTTTGATTCGTAATCGAAGATACATGTAGATGTCTAGAAGCCACAGCATCCACTTACCATCAGGTAGACTGTGTGCTAGTTTGTCACCTTTATTATATAAAAAATCAAATTAAATACGCAGTTTTTTTATAAATGAATACTGGTACTTTAAAATAACAAAGGAAAATAGTAACTATGAATATCTTACTGCTCTAAATTGATCCGCGTATTTCATCATAAAATCACCGATATAAGAGGTTGGTTTTAATGAATAAAATCGGTAACGGCAATTAAACAATTGTTTATTAAGTAACCGCAATTTTTCCCGATTTCGTATGGCAATATGAGAATGGAACTTTATTGCGTGAGATCACGATTTTACTCAAACCTTAACTGCGAAATCCGTATCGAAGTACCGATTTCATACAAATGAAAGCGCAAGTTATGTTTCTATCTTCTGCATAAAAATTATTTGAACGATATACAGAATGATTTTATTGGGACGAGAGATTTAAATAAATTTTTTAAATATTCTTTTCTGTGTCGTGGAAGCGTTTTATAAACATAAATTGCTTGTGAACGAACATCGAAGTTTGGAAAAAATATTCACATAAACACTCGCTTCGTAATTCTTAAACAAAACTGTTACGCTTGTGCGTCGTTAATGTGCTTGTTAATTATGAACAAAACGTTTAAGCCTCATTCTTTTTCGTACCATATCGAATAAACTGTGATCAAAATAAGGTATATAACAATATAGGCTCGAATGTTGGAATTCATGTGTGTGAACGAGTTTTGTGTGAAGAACAATCGGCTTCCCATGAACTCGATTGTCATCTCGACGATAAACTTAAGTTACTTACGCAACTGCCCCCTGTAGAAGACGTGTGTTGAGATAATGAAAGCCATATTTTTTACTAGTTAAAACACGTGTGAGCGAACCATATGGACCCTAGGTAACTAGGTCTCTGGGTAAAGTAACTTAGATTGTATACAAGATATGCTTTAGTCGGTCATTTTGGTGGCGCACATTGACGTCATTGAGGTTGTTAATATGATTTAGGATTCATCTAGCATTTCAGATAAGCATCTTAATACACCCGTTTCGAAGACAGTGGACGCTTTCATAGGCCACTTTTTGAGATTTTTTATATGTTCTCACGAGTTAAGTGCGTATTATGATTAAGTGATATGGGCATTTAGCAAAATCAAAATTTAAATATTTTAGACTGTTCTTTTTGTGACTTGAATTTCTCATGATGTATTATATATACGAAATTACATATTTGAGTATCAAAGTTTGTAGCAAGCAAATAAAGTTTTAAGTTTTTTTTGTAAAGAACTAAAAAAAAATTATACAGCAATTTTTTGTCAATAATCAGTTGAGTCTACATTGCAATTCCATTGTCACTGTCTCAACTCTTTTACGACAAAAATTATATAATTTAATCTAATTCGTTAAATAAAAAAAAAACTTTATAACTTCCCCCGATGTTATAAAAAATACACGTAAGTTATCGCTTATCATATAATCTATCTTATCGTAGCGGATGCAAGAATTTCTCTATGCTACAAACGACTCTTCGCAACTTTAGCATCTGTTAAGGCGGAGTAAGCTAAATCGTTCATTTAAATAGTCGTTTATGACTTTTTATACAAAAAAAATCAGTTTTTATAAAAAAAATTAAATTTAAAATCTTAAATGGCATTGAAAAATAAAAACCTTTCATATTGGTGTCTTTATTTCTCAGATATAAACAACAATTATCCATCCACCGCTTTATAATGGTTGCAAAATAATTAAAATGGCGAGGAATGTTCAATTGAGTTGTAAACCCAAGAAAATGAGCCTTTGGTTTACGGCCTACCAAGAGTTAATTGTTTAAGTTTTATAGACAAATTGAAATAGAGTACATGAAGAAACTTTTTTCGCAAAACAAATAATAATTGTCAGTAATAAAATTGACGTGCTTCAACTAAATTAGCATCCGACATAGGAATATTTACGATGTTTACCTCGGCCGTTTGACTGCACATTATGAAAATGAATCTAAAAATTATACGACACTGTCTATATCACCGTCTGTGCATTTTTTACAATCTGAATTTCATTTGGTGTGATGTACTTGAATGCAGACCAAATCGAATTTCCTTGAATTTTTATCAGAGATCTGTCTATGTCTGAAATGCTCTTTGAAAACTATTGCTGTATCTATTGACGTGTTAACGCACGCCTGTGATAGGAAAATGAACACTGTTCCTTTGTAGAAGTTACAGGTTACGATCGAAAGTCGTTTGCGATCCACAACTACGATTCACGAATTCAACCCTTGTAGTGTCGAATTAATTTATTGCATCGCAATCATGTGTCTCCTGCAGCAGACGAAAAACATCAGTAACACTCTCCTAGCGACAGACAGTTGGCTGTTTTGTTAACGAATAGATTTTTTGTCGGTCACGTTGCATCTCAAATGCAATAGCAAGTGATAAATATAATTTTTTATCGTTTTCTTTTGAAAAAATAAGCAATATTGGATTTATTTACTTTTAAACTTGTTTAAATCGGCTTTAAATAAGTAATTAAATCTATGTGTAATGTGATGGTAATTATATGGTAGTATTAGCACGCATTACGCTATAGTGAATAAATATAAAATAAAGTTATGATATTTTTGCTGGAATCACAGCGATAAAATAACCTCTAAGCTTTATTAAAACTCTGTGCTGTTTTTAAATAACTTAAGGCAAGACGAATCTGTAATTTATGTCATAAGTGGTTAAATTTATATGAAGTAATTAGTCATAAATGCAATTATTACTGAGTATATAGGGATTTTTAAACGCATTACCTATTATTTAAACTATACAAACGATTTAATTATGTGTTATGTAATAACTGAATAAACAATATTATCTTGTAGAGATTACTTTTAGAATTTATTAATAATATACAATTTCATACACTGCAATATTACAAAAAGAAAGAAGCGTTGGTTCACTATGAGAGATGCTCTATTATGAGAGATATTAATAGGATCGAGCCTTGTCCCCATGGAGGTCGTGAATTTATATTTATTTCATAATAGTAGAGTATACATGTTATTACCGCTAGAATAAATTTTGTGACTTCAAAGTTCTATCTCTCCTCTCCACTCCTTTTTCATAGGATAGGGTGACAAACGAGCACACAGTCCACATGATGTTAAGTGGTTGCTTTGGCTCATAAACATCTGCAGCTATCCTCGATTACGAATCAAATGCAGATGCGTTGTCAACCGTGATGACTAAGATGAAATACCTCGTTTCCAGTACAAAGAGTCTCCGGTTCTTTATACATACCATATGAAACACAGCAGCATTAAGCTACTATTGTACGTTGGTATTCTGTGAGGGCGTGGTTCTTTCCTGGTCGAGCCGACTCATTCGTGCTACAACTATACTACTAATATAACTGCAGCATGGCTCTACCACGTATAAAATTATCAAGTAGGCAAGTAAATTTCCCAAGGAGGTAGGGATAGACGTATTTGTGACACTGATGACTGAAATCTGTTTTAGACGACTAAGGCTATAAATCGTTTTCCCCGTCACCTAACACCTAGCCTATGGCTTTGAGTTCAAACTGCAAAATCTGAAGTCATGAATTTCAATCCGCCATTACACATTGGTCGTAGACCCTTGTAGCATAGATATTTTCAGTTGGGTTTAAATAGTTACATAAAATTTTGATAACATTGCTAGCAAATTTTAAAATAAATTGCATATAACGTGTGAATGCAAGACTATCTTAGGATTTGTATGATTTATGTAGCTTGTTTTTCACTATGAACACTATCCGTTTTAATAGCACACGTAGTGTCTTCAATACTGGGAAAGTAATAAACGTTTTTGAGTCCTCACTGATAATTAGTAGTGAACTGCAATTATATGTAAATTTGACGCATGACAAGTGAGCTCGTTTTGCAAGCATCTAGTTGTCGTCACACCCACTCTCGATAATTTTATAACACTTGCATACTCTACGAGTACTCATTAGTATAAGTTTGAATAATTTTGTGTATATTATTTAATTATTTAATGTTCGTTAAGTTACAAGACAAGAGAGAGTAAACTAATATTTAATAAACACATAATATTATATGTGTATATGCTTAGAATATAAACATTTAGGGAATAAAACTATCTATTTAACAAATCTATGTTCCTCTAAATACTGAAAATTGAAATATGACATAATAAAATGCAATAAAATTACTACATAATACATAAACATATACATAAACACTCACACCTGTCGCCCAGAGGGGTAGGCAGAGACTACGGACTTCCATTTGGCACGATGCTGACATACCTCTTTCGCCTGCTTTACATCCATATATCTACGCATACATGCTCGTCGGTTAAGGGTACTTCTAACGTGGCCCATTTTCAAAATATCGCCAATTTGGTCAATAAACTTTTTTCTAAGGCGTCCCTTCCTGACTCGGCCGTTTACATCTGCCATATAAATTTGCTTTGTCACTCTTTCCTACATTACTAAATAATTAATAAAATATTTTAAAAAATAATTAATTATTTAAAATAATTACTACATTTAGTCATATTAAATCTGTAGTAGCTACTTGTTTGAATAAATATAAGAACCATTTGTGCATGTTATAAATTGTTAAGACTTACGCATATTGAGTTCTTATATTCTGTACTTATTTAATTTAAAATGAGAAGCGTTAATTTCCTTTTTCATTCAAAGGACAAAACCGCACAAAATGATTCAAAAAATATTAAAAAGTTACAATTTATAAATATATTATATCCCAAATTCATACGACATTCACCTAAAAATATTTCCAAGAACCAAATTTATTTAATATAAAAGCAGAAGTATATTATAAAAAAGTATTAATCGATGCACAAGTACAAATAAACGAAGGAAAGAAACCGGAATTTTGTCGCTTGGCACCTGATCGATATTAGATCAGACAAGTCTGTCAGTTACCTAACTCTACGCTATTCTACAATAAGAGTGAAAGCGAAATGTCTAATTATTTTTTTTATTATACGATAACAGAGATGACATAGCACTTTGGTGTTGAGGTTTTGCTTTTTCTTTCAAAAAAAATTTCTACTACGGCCATTGAAATAGAGACTACAACAAGAAAGCGATTATGATTGACTTTTGACGGTAAATAATGATTGCGATCGATGTCTTGATTTTAATTCTAAAATATAAGAGTCGGTAACAATATGAAAAAAGAACATAAGTGAACTATTATTTTATTTTTCGTCAGATATTAATTGACTGCAAATGCATCAGATCGATGATAAACCTACTATTATTAGGCTGGTAATTATTTGGATTGCATTCACGTACCATGATAATATCATAAATTTATATAGACACTTTCTAATAAAAATTACGTACATATAATACTAGAGAAAATAGACTACAAGTGTCCGCAGACGTTTGGTATGTGTAGAGATTTAAATGAGTAAAATAAATATGTGCACATTAAAATTTTGCACCGAAACTATGGGAACTGGGGAATAAGCGAACAGATAAAATCTCTAAAAATTAGTTTAATTGCATTAACATACATAATTTCAATATATTTAAAATGATGTATGAAATTAAACACACACTTTTAATTCGGATTTTTGTGGTTTTTATTTTATTTGGTGCATGATGCCGAGAATTTTTCATACGATGTAACATTACAAATAGGTAACATATGTTTAATAAATGTAATGACAAAATACACCAATGATTAGATTTCCTTATTATAAAAAAGGTTATTGAAATTATTTATCTAAATATTGTTTATGAAAATCCATGTCATCACATTTAAATGTTAAAATGGCTTATGCTCGCCAAGAGAAAACTTATATTACTTTGTCATTCGTATCAAAATATATATGTGCATTTATAGCTATGATATTATGGAAATTATGGAAGTATTTCTTTGAAAGGAAGTCAAAGCGTATACTTCCCGATCGGAGTACGCAAACTCGTACTAATCTGGAGTACAATGGATAAAACTCGAGCAAAAAATTTTCCGTCGGCCGGCGGCGGGTGATATAGCGTAACCCGCTTTCTGGTTTACTAGGTCGAATAATCTTGTTTATTTTGTTTTTTATTTATTTGATTGTAACAATGAATAAAAAATGCGGTGAAACTGTACCCTTCACTTTTGATTTTCGATTTTTTATCAAGCTTATGGCGTGGATAAATCATGCTGTTTCGGATAAATATATAGATAACTCAAAAATTTCCTAAAAGGATTTAATGGGTTAATTTTTATTCGTGATTGTATGATGTATATTTCTTATTATTTAAACTAAAAGTAGGTAGAAAAATCAAGAGACAAATCGTAATATAATATCCGATAAAATGATAGGCGTGTGAAAATTTATTCTGTTAACTTTTTAAATCTTGTTAATTTATTATATTTATTTACATAATTAGCATATTAAGAATGTCACAACTGAATGGAAAGCAATAAATTGATAAATATAATTTTAATTCAATGCTTATCAATGTAATCAATCTGATTTGGGATCATGAAATAATTTAACAGTTTTAAACAAGATTTATGGGATGTGATCAATTAATATATGAAAATAAATAAAAGTAATGTAATAAGAACACTTTCGCAGTAAATAATATTTTCTTTCTTATTTTAAAAATATAAGTGAATTTTTATTAATGGTAAAATATACTACAAAATTAGCAATAATATTTCTTTAGACCTACCTTTGTTTATAGAAAATTTCCGTAATATCACCTATTTTACTTTCAGCTTTAGCTCCGAAATACACTTAAATTATTATAATCTAAATGTCTAATTAAAATATCCCCCAACTAGTTTTAATTTTTGCACAAGATAGGTTTCACTTTATTTGTACACTTAGTTCATTTGCTAATATCCTATTCACAAATCAATGTCATTTCTTTTTTCAGTGAGCACTATCACTTGCAAATCCATTCCAACACTAGGGGTGGTCCTATACAGTCCGCGCGAGCTTTAAGCTGCGGAGCGATGCGTAGTGCGCGTGCGCAGGTCGGTGTGGCATCGCGTTATCAGCGCGAGCTGCGCGCCGCACGACAACAACAGAACTTGAGAGTCGATCTCAATAATAACAAGAAAAGAAAACGGTCCAGTTTCAGAGGCTTCCGGATGGCTCGCGGACGGGGCGCGGGCCTACTGTTGTCCCTTTTTAATTCATGCTTCCTTTTCGCTCTCTCTGTCTAACGGTACAGACAGCGGCTTGAACGATAGCGCTAGTCGCAAATGCGACGCCGCCCCGTGCGCATGCCTGTAGTTTGAGGCTATTTCGTCCTTTTTATGTTTCCCGCCGTTTTACGTCTTTAACATCGCAACAGAATCGGTTAAGTTATTTGAAGGAATAGTCGCCAAGATGTAGATTAGAAGTAATATTGTAATATTGTTTTGTAATGATTGACAAATTAGGTTGTTAAAAGATCATGCGTTGATGTCTAATGTATGGACAATTATGTCATTACACACTGTTTAAATTGATGTTTAAATCAACGTATCTGGAGTACTATTCTAATAATTTAAAATAAAATAGTTAGTTTCATATATTTTAGTACGGAGGGCGATATCGTAGACGCCATTAAAATTTATTAGCATTATATAACACTTGCGGAATGTTAAAACACTCGGATGCAGGTATGAAAACCGCACGCATAATAATAGTATAATTTAAATTCGCTTAGAATTACTATGAAATAATTTAAATTACTTCGAGGCAGGACTGCAGGGTTTTATTGCATTATCTAAACACGGTTGTGGCCGTTAATTTTAATATATTGTTATTAGTTATTCGAAGTAAAAATTTGAACTAACTTCTATATAATAATAAATTAAATATAATATATTAACAGTAGATATAAGTACTTTGACCATATTTTATAGACAAATTTTTATTTGCTGGGTCACGCGATAGGAATAGAAAAAAAATCCTCATTAAAAATGTCAAATTATTCGAACGTAGTTTTTTAATTTGTCATTGTATTAAATGCTTTTAGATTATTTTTTTTATTCATTACATCCTTCCAAAAGTCCACAGCTAAATAAAGACTGCCTTTGTGATCAAGTTTAGCAGGCAGGTTGCAAACTGCAGACTGTTTTTGAGTTGTCAAAAAGATACTGGTGTGCTGCCCATATCCTGGTTTATTTTCCCCTACCGCTTTTTATGACACACCTGGAATGATATGCGGCAGTGGGTTCTTTTGCGCTGCCACGGTGATTAATTAATTCATTTAGAAAATCTATTTAAATAAAAATTATCTATTTAAATTATAAATCTTAATATATTGATGCATTTTATTTCTTCATTATTTTTAAGTTTCATTTTCGAACTTTATTTTGATGACCGTCAAGAGAACCTTGTAAAATTTTTTTTTCTTTTTTTGGTAAACCGCACAACTCATTCATGTACATTCAAAGATCAGGCACATACTATGAAATGATTTTTAGAATGAAAATTATCCTCATTTGCTTCGTTATTAGTTAAAAAATAATTTTAAAGAATTAGAATTATTTTATTAATATAAAATTATCACCTATATTTTTCGAAATCATTTAACTTTTAAATCAATCTTGGCCGTGTAGTAGAGGCATGGATTTTCTTATCCATTATCATAAAAGGAAACGGAGAGAGATGAAGGAAAAGATAAGCATAGACAGTCTATAAGGGAGACCCATGTTCAGCAATGGACTATTACATTAACTATTACATTAACTCTATTTTTAATTTCTCTGCTAATATAGGCCTTTTAAAACTTCACCAGCAATGATTTATTGTAAGTATTAAAGAAATTAATAACTATTTCCCAATATATAAAATTCTGCTTTGCAACGTAAACAAATATAACAACGTACAGTAAATAGCATGTTATAAGTTTAAGCATCGCCAATATGAAGATGATCCAAAACACATAATTTACGAAAATGCGTCGTGATCGAAAGCAGAAACTTGAGTCACTTAATAAGTGTACACTTGATAAGTGCGTATCGTAAAGTATAAGGTGCCGTTGAGAAATAACAGAGCTCATTATGTTAAAATCAACACTGTCGTAATTCTTCTTTATTGCGTCGACCGCGAAAAGTCGTCGAAAAAATTCGTCAAGAAAATAATATCGGTATAATCTGTGAGCGCTTTCGAGTTCCCATCGAGAAATTTGTTATTAACTTGTTCGAGTTACCAAGTTACGGCCGCGATATGGAGGAACGGTATCGTTTATGGTAAAGTAAGAAATTTGCGGAGTAAATTTCACTGGTTTATAAGTTTCGGAGAAATGTTTGTAAAATGTATCACGGCCACTGTAACTGGCTATTACACAAGTTTTTAATGACTTCGAAAATTATTTCTTGTATCTTGAAGATGGTAGTGTTTTTTTTTCTGTAACTGCCATATACTGTATTAACGTTGGACAGTGTTCTCTTTAGGTATTTTGAATTGTTTATTGATATATCTGTGAAACATCTAATTCAATACAAAGAAATGTTCGATATAATCGATTAATGTAGAGACCTATATGAATTTAATTTTGTAGAGTCTGTCTATTACAGCATATTAAAGTTCATTACTGAAAATAGTCCCCCCCTTCCCCCTCCCCCGCCCCAAATATTGCATCATAAATTGGATTTTGCCACACTTGGCGGGCGGGTTTTTTATTATTCCGATTTGCCATCAGGATGATACTGCTGCCCATCTTCTGTTTTGAGTTCCCTCTGTCAACTTTTGCGAAACTCACTGGAAGATTTGGAGTAGATTCTGTTATACCGTACCTGCGCTATTTTTAATCATTAAAATACTGATCATGATTACGAAAAAGATCTCCTATGTAATTCGAACTTAAGCGGTCATATATAATCGAAAGTTCAATTATCCTGAAGAAACAAATTGCAAGCGCATGCGTAAATACAGAGCAACGATATTATCCCAAACTGTACATATTCTATGAAATAAAAATGCTTATAGTCCGTACAGTTAAAGAATGGGATTGGAAATGGCAGCTCATCGAGCCCGCATCGTCAACATGCACAGCACCAGTAACGAAAACCCGTTAAAAACGGTTCTTAATCGGGTAATTGGAAATATTCTAAAATGGGAAAATATTTGAAAAGAATTGTGTATGCAAGTACGTACATAAATTTTAAAATAACATTCAAAACTAGCGATCCGTTCTGATTTCGCCTGAGTGGGATCTATTAATGTGACGTTATTTAAACTTAAGGTAATTATTAAAGACCATTTATTTTATCTCATCAATATTTCTAATAAAGTTTCTAAATTTTAGGAATAAAATTTAGTCTAGATCACTCATGGTATTACTTACTCTATTTTTTCCTGAAGTTTTATTACAATCAGTTCAGAAGTTCCGAAAATTATCTCAGACAGACAAATAAAAATGGCAACCATTTTTAAAATTTAATGTCGCAATAGCATGTAAATATTTTATACAAAAACACTAACTAACAAACTAACAAAATCAACAACTATTGAGAAGGAAACTCTTAGAACGCGTCGTAGCTCATTAATGAGCAAAACCAGACTGAATATATTTTTATAGTTTATGTCATGTTGTTATTATTGTTTCTAATGAAAATTTGGAGAAAAGTTATAGAAAGTACGATACGTAATAGAGATACCTTGCATATTTTCTGGAACTTTACTGTCTACAGCGTATACATTGCCTCAAGAATGAATTACTGACTCTATGGAGTTGAGAAACTGGTAGCACTAGCTTGTGTTTGTTTCTAGTGGTTACAGAGTGTATGAATGAATGAATGAATGAATGAATGAATGAATGAAGAAGAATATCTTTATTGCACACCACAAACAAATTTACAAAGAACATAACAGAGAGCAGATTACATGTACAATTTGGCGGCCTTATCGCTACATAGCGATCTCTTCCAGGCAACCAAAGGTGTAAAGGAATAAAACAGTGAGTACTAGGTAGGTGGTGCAATATAAATATACCTAATATAATATCAATACATGCAATAAAATAACATATAAGTAAATAACTAATACATTAAAAAAATATGATACACATATACATAGGTATATACATAAACATACACACACATATATGCATATATATATATACATATACATACATATACATACATACATATACACACATACACATATATATACACATATATACATACATATATCCTCAAATATATACCACTAACAATAACATAAACAAATAAATACAGAACTACATAAGCATATAATATATCCTAATGATTTTCGAACGATTGAGACAAGTAATGCTCTTTAAGAAGTCGCTTAAAGACTACAATAGTCTGAGCTTCGCGTAAATACAAAGGTAGGGCATTCCAGAGCTTAATAGACTGTACAGTAAAAGATTTATTAAAGAAAGATGTATTGTGAGTTGGTACCCTTAAAATGAGTTTTCTTGAAGAGCGTAAAGGTTCCCCTGGAAGCCCAACAAAACTAAATTTCTCCTTAAGATAAGGAGGAGTAGAAGGGTGAAATAAGACACAGTACAGAATAGAAAGAATATGCATGTTCCGGCGAAATTGGATAGGTAACCACTTGAGACGTGAGCGAAATTGGGAAATGTGGTCAAATTTGCGCAATCCAAATATGAACCGAATACTAGTATTTTGAAGTCTCTCAAGCTTAGTTAGCTGGTCTTTAGTTATGTCTACATAGCTTGCGTCAGCATAGTCGAGAATCGGAAGGAGAAGAGACTGTGCGAGCATAATTTTTGTAGGAATGGGAAGAAATGATCGAAGGCGACGCAGTGAACTAAGAGCGACAAAGGTTTTCTTACTTACCTCATTCAGTTGGCGTTTCCAATTTAAGGAACTATCAAGGTAAACACCAAGATTTTTGACATTGTCAAAGTAAGGGATCACAACCCCATCGAATACAACAGGTGGTATTGAGAACCAGTCAATTCTTGAGATAAAGCTCTGACTACCAAAAATGATAGCCTGTGACTTTTTAGGATTGACATTTAGGCCATATGATTGACTCCACTCATGAATCATATTTAAGTCATTGTTTAATGTAGCGATTGCATTTGGCAAATTCTCAAGAGTTGACTGGGTGTAAATCTGGACATCATCCGCATACATGTGGTAGAGAGAAGAAATTTTATGAGTAATTGAATTAATGAAAATGGAAAAGAGTAAAGGTGACAACACGCCACCCTGCGGCACGCCTGCAGTAATATCACACTAAGATGAGTGAGTTTCATCAACATGAATACACTGCCGACGGCCACAGAGATAACTTTGAAACCAGTCAATTACTGAAGAAGATATGTTAAGGGAATACAATTGACTCAACAGTATATCGAAATCAACAGTATTGAACGCATTGCTGAAATCTAGCAAGGTCATGATTGTGAGTTGTTTATTATCCATACCCCACCGTATGTCATCAGTAACTTTAATTAAGGCAGTAGCCGTACTATGACCGGGACGGAAACCGGATTGTAAAGAATTTAACAAATTGTGCTTATTAAGGAAAAGTGTCAGCTGTTGGCAAATAAGTTTTTCAAGGACTTTAGAAAGGAAAGGTAAAATCGAAATGGGACGGAAATCAGTGAGGTTGACGGAATTAGATTTCTTCAGAAGGGGTATAACATAAGCACTCTTCCAGGCTTGAGGGAATTTAGAGGAAGATGCACATGCGTTAAGCAAATGAGTGATAATGGGAGTGATAACATCAAGGAGAGGAACGATCATATTACGGCTAATGCTGTCGCTACCGACAGCATTTGAGGAGATGGATAATATGATTCTCTTAACATCACATACAGTAAATTGACCAAAAACGAAAGGAGAATAATTAGGAGTCGGACATACAGAAAGAGAACGAAGTGTTTGCAGTTTATGTTCACTATCAAAAGAGTTAGAAGGATTAGAAAAATGTTGATTTAATAGTTCAACATCAACACTGGGAGGTGAAGTATTAAGAAAGTTTCTACCAACTCCAACTGTTTTAAGAAACTTCCACACCCTAGATGAGTCGCCGTTCTCGACTGATGAATGAATATGGCGTCGTTGTGCATCTCTACACAATATGTTGCAGCGATTCCGGATTTTAGTGTATTTTCTAAGGTTTTCCTCTGTTTTGTTCCTCTTAAGCTTTGACAATGCCGCATTCTTCTTCAAAATTAGCCTTTTCTGATCATCAGAGAGCCATGGAGCAGGTAAGTGCTTGAGTTTAACATAATGCGTTGGCGCGTGTACGTCAAATAGCTGAGTGAGAAGAGAATTGAAAAGTTCCACTTTATCGTCAATGCATGATGCTCTCTCAATCACTGACCAGTCAATATTATGAGCATCTTCGCAAAGTTGGTCAATATCCATTCCTCCAAAATTACGTCGCAGAACTAATTTAGGTTTGATTTTAGGAGGGCGTAGTTTATACGAAAGGAAAAGTAAATCGTGATAAGAGAATGCATCAGCAGGACACTGTCCATGCTTGAAAACTAGGTTTGAAGATGACACGATAATTAAGTCCAGAAGGGAAGGAGTACAGTTAGGAAATTTGTGAGTAGCAGCAAGGGGTAGGATTTGCATATTACACGCTTCAATTATAGACTCAAGTTTTATTGCCCGATTGTCGCCTTTAAGTAAACAGGTGTTAAAGTCACCCATCAAAATAGTATGACTATATGTAGGGACTAGTGATTCTAAAAGAGATTCAAAAGAAGTAAAATAGTTTATAGAAAGAGAGGGACTGTAGAAAACTCCAAGTAGGATTTTATTCTGAGACAGGGAGACCTCAACTAGCAAATGCTCAGCAGAATCACCAGGAGGCGGTTGACATGACGAACTAACAATTTTAAATGGAAAGTAGGATCTTAGATAGATCGCCACGCCCCCACCACCTCTATTACTGCGGTCATTTCTAATTAGATGAAACCCAGGCAAAGAGTAAGAAGTAGAAGGCAAACAGGGTTTTAGCCAAGATTCTGAAACTAAAATGGCATGAATATTTCGGGATTCAAATGACGCAAGCATGTCGGGATAATGAGCCGGAATGCTTTGGGCATTAATATGAATATCATTGAAATTATTCACACAGTCTAAGAAACAAAAATTTAAGGTGATGTTGAGTGAAGGAGAAGCAGTTGTACTGTGATAACTAACATCACTAAGTGTCTCATCATCCGAAGACAACGACAGAAACAAATCACTGTCGTTACAAATTTTTGAGGATAACATAAAAACGAATTAAATATACAAATAAATACTAATATACAATAAAAAATAAAATGTAAAAAATATAAATGCAAGATCGAACGGTACCCACACAATTACAACCACCAGCAGCATGAAAGAGAAAGCATATAACACAACAACAACTTAAATAAATAAAACAATAAGTTTAATATTAAAATTCCCAAAACAAAACACAAAAAAAAGTTGTAGTCTAACACCAATAAATTGTAAAAAATTATAAACGTCGGACTAGGCAGTATCGTTATAGATGCCTTTGCCAAGTTAGTAAAATATAAAAAGTAAAAATGAATCTTAGAATTCTCTGTCTACGTCTAAGAATGCTTCTGTCAGCCTCTGTGGTTACAGTACTCTAGTATTGAAACAGTAATCTATGGTTACAGGTAACAACTGTCAGTCTTAAAGTAAGTAAACAATAAAAATAAAAAACACAAAAGAAGAAATTAGGATAAACAATTAATCTAAATACCTGTAATGTGGAATAATTAAAATAATTTGAGAAACAGTCTTCAAACTAGTGCAACCAATTAGAAATGATGTCATTGAAATATATGGCAAAGAACTCTAAATTAACACCTGATAACCAAAAGTTACAAAAAATACATGTATTGAGCTGCTGGAGTACATGAGTAAAAGCTAAACTACAAGAAAAACACGCCACCTTCATTTTTTAGTCGTCTTCCTAGCCCTAGCAGTAGTAACACAGGGCTTAGGAGCAGAAGATGCCGCCGCAGCTGTCGTCACCGCCGTCGTCGCAGTCAAAGATGAGGTAGTAGGAACACCACACGCTGCATCAGGAATGGCGATCACTTCAGCCACGGTGTACACCCGGTGCTTCGTGCCATCGGACCCAAGCACCACGACATATCCATTTTGTGACCAACACTGGGATACGCCAAAGCGCTTCCGAGCAGCAACGAAGGCCTCATGACGGCCCTTAGTCAAGAACTCGGATAGAGTAACTCCGCTACCCTTTAATTTGGTTTTAGAAACCCAGACTTTGTCACGGAGATCCTGATCTCGAAACTTCATAAGCAGCGCTCGAGGCTTGTCGCCACGGGGTTGCCCTAAGCGATGGCATCTAGTGATAGAGCTCACAGTAATTTCAGGGATATTCAATCGCTCCGATAATATCTTACTTGTGCAAAGAACTGGGGTTTCATCTCGGGCTTCAGGCACACCATGCACAAGCAACATCTTCCTCCTGGTCCTTACCTCCATTTCATCTTGATTCCTAGAGAGAAGCTGGAGCTGAAGTTGCAAATTTTCTAGTGCTGACAAAACAAATCCCCTAAAGGCGTTAAATTGTGCATTAATATTGGAAGTAGGGCTTGTTGCAGGGATGGATGTTCTGACCTCCCTCTGGAACTCATCCATACGTGTAGTAAAATTCAGCGTTAGCTCTTCAATTGACTTCTTAAGCAAATCCATTATGAATATTCAATCAAAGGTTATTCAAAGGTCAATGTCAGGTGACAGTGAAGTGGCAATAATAAGTTTTAAGTTGTGCAGTGAAAAACAAATTATTAATAAACAATGCTGGTGGATTTATGTACTTACAGGTACATTTATGTACTTGATTATCCTAGATTTACTATATTTTAACATTAAAATCTCAGGAACAATTTTAAATATGTAAATACATTTGGCATCTACCCACCAAAAAAAAAAAAAAATATAACTTTTTTACTTAAACTACTTTTGTTTTTGTGAACGCACATTAAATTTTCGTAAATATACTGAGAGGCGAAAGTTAATATGATTATTTCTTTAAATATTTCTCTAAGATACGCTCTCGGTTTCAGGTTGTAAATAGCTCTTATGGCCCCCTTCTGCAAAACAAAATTAGTTTCTAAAACAGCCGCATTTCCCCACAGCAAAATCCTAAGACATTATGCTATGGAAATAACTGAAATAAACTAATCTATCTGTCTCCGCACCAGTGAGATCCCTAATCTTTTTACAGCATAAGCTGTAGAGCTTAGTCTGCTTACTAGTTTAGATATATGGTGGCTACACTGAAGCTTAGCGTCGAGAGTGATGCCAAGAAAAACAGAGAATTCAACAGGTCTCAGTTCTTCCCCATTTAAGAACTTATTGGGGTTCAGATTTTCAACATTCGTTGTTGTAAATTTAACATTTACCAATGTACAAATTTTTGATATAGCATTGTTCACTTCGTCACATTTAAATGATTGACGGTTAAGTTTAAAAATCAAGGAAGTATCATCAGCAAATAATTCTATATCATGAGTATCCCCTACAAGGTAAGGTAAGCCATGAGTAATACAGGATCTATAAGTTTACTAAATTTGTTTAAATTATTATATGCCAATACTTTGATTACTATCCCACTGATTGTAAGTGGTAATGTAGCCGAAGCTAGTATGATTCGTATGATTCGTATTCGAGGATAGATGTAGATGTCTATGAGCCACAGCAACCAGTTACCATCAGGTGGACTGTGTGCTCGTTAGTCACCCTATCCTATTAAAAAGCACCTTCTTAATAACAACCAAGAATAATAAAAACTGCTGTTGTCAAGTATTGCAGCTCTGGCTCTTTCGAGTATGAGATAATCTGTAATAGAATCCTATCTTCAGCAGTGAATCTTTTTTAGGCGATACTGATTGCATAAATCAAGTCTTATATTTCTCATACGTATTTATTATTTGGTGATCAAGGTTAATCAGGCTTAATATATAGCACAATCGAATCAAAAAATATATTTTTAATTTACTATGAACAAAATTGGGTTACGTCCATGTAAAGTTGGCTAGCTATAATTTTCTGTGAATAAGTTAAAGGCCTTGCAAGCTCGTATTATGAGTATAGGCAGTTAAAGTAAAATAAAATCTGAAATAATCTTAATTCTGATTATCGAATATGCTGACAAGTAGGAGCTATGTTAATTTCATATATAACGTTACTTATAGAGTTAGTATCCCAGGTTAGATCCCCCCCGGCACCAATGAAATTGTTACTTGCATTTTTAAGTGCCTACTTCAGGTATGCAGGAAACCTGCATGTCTGAGAAATTAAAAAAATATTTCGAAATTAGTGACATCTGCCAACACGAATCGCGGTGGCGCGGCGCATATTTCATTGCTCTAAGCCTTCTCAGAAATGAAAGGAGACCTGTGCCCAGCTGTGGGATGTTTATATGCTGCAAATATACTTAATAGATTAATCGACTAAGTTCTTTAAACATCTAGTTTTCGTAATTTTGATAGTCTAAAAGTCATCTCAAATTTTTGAAAATGTTTCTAGGTAGGTGGTTGTTGAAGTTCATTTCCTACCTAGAGGTCCTTCCCGGTAGATACTAATCTGCCGCCAAGCAGCAATGCGTGAGCTGATGAAAGATACGGAGAGGCAGGACAATAATAATTGTGTGGCATTTCATCTTAGCCCTCACAGGGGACAATCAACTTCCAGACTTCTTTGTTTGAAGTTGGTTTACCTTTTTTATATAGAATAAGGGTGACAAATGAGTACACAGTCCATCTGATGGTAAGTGGATGCTGCGGTCCATAGACATCTACATTTCTCTTCAATTAAGAATCAAAATGCAGGTGCGTTGAGGACTGAGGTCGAATGCCTCGTTTCCAGTATAAAGGATCTCCGGTTGTCTACACTCACCATTCGAAACATAGCAGCATCAAGTTGCTATTTTATGCGCTGGTATTCTGTGAGAGTGTGGTCCTACCCCGGTCAAGCCGACCCACTCGTGCTCCAACCACAAGAAAGCTGCAGTATAGCTCTACCACGCATAAAAGCTACCATCAGGTGGACTGTATTCTCCTTTTGTCAATTCAATTTTATATTTATTGTAATATGACAACTCCGTGGCGTAGTGGCTTAGCAATGAGTGGCTGCGCTGGGGGTCGCGGGTTTCAATCCCGCACGGAACAAGTATTTGAATGGCCTACAAATAATTGTTCCAGGTCTGGATGTTTGTCCTTGTGCAATTTATGTTTGTAAACTGCCTCCACAATACAGGAGAAAATCCTAGTGTAGGGGTAACGTTTAAGAAAATGTATATATATATATATAGAAATAACTGCCCTTTAGAGAGACCAAAGGGTTATTTCATGCCATTAAGACATAGTAGTAACCATATCCAAAATATTTGTCTGTCTGCTGTCTAGCCCGGAGCTAATATTCAGAATGGCTGAACCAATTCTAATGAAACTACACGTTAGATAGAGAGCAATACTAGGTTTGATCTAGGCAGGCTATATTTTTTTTTTGTAAAACTAAGAAATTTTTTGAAATGGAAAAATTGATACAATCTATGATGGTTGGCTTAATTTTAATTGACGCATAGTTAATGGATCCAATTCAGACAATGCTGGGACAGGTTTCTATTATAGAATATAATATTTTTGATATCCACAATAAATCGATAATTAAGAAGTTTTCTTCCTCGCACAAGTTCCTTGTGGAATCGACTAACATCAGCGATTTTTCCGGACCGATACGATTTAGGGACCTTCAAGAAAAGAGTCTTTTCTTTTTTTAAAAGGCCGCCAAAGCATCGGCAATTCCCCTGGTGTTGCAGTTATTCATGGGTGGCAGTAGACGCTTACCATCAGGTGAGCCACGTGCTCGTCTTCTATAAAAAAATATAGTCACAAAAATAGCAAATGCTCTTGGGAATTTGAGAGAGAAGCAGTAGTAATTTGTTAGTACCGTAAATAACAGAAAAGCGACAAGTAGTCAAAAGGTACTAAAGATAAGATCCGTTAACATTCAACAGAAGGCAATACAAAAGTGAAACTACAATTTGTTATACATTGACTGTAATCGATTACGCAAATAAAAATTTAACCAGTAGTTAGCGTTGGATAGTAATGTGATAGATCTTTTTTATCTTTTGTCTTAGGCGTATGAATTACAGTAACGCATCGAAATCATTAAAACCCGTCAATCAAGTCGACCGGAGGCAAGTATCTGGCTCAAATCATCGTGAAGTTATAAAACGTTTAAAATTGGATATGACATTTTTGCAGTATAAATGTACAATGTAAATAGATAAAAAAATATGTCGCTGATAATAATAACTCTTACATTTTACTATAGTTACATGACACGAAAATATTAAAAATGTGTGTGTGGTTGATATTTTTTTTATATTTCGCATCTAAATAACCAATGGAATTTCTACAAAAGACAATAATCAGAAGTATTCTTGTAAAAATCTGAAGTGAAGCTAAAGCGACTTATTTCACGGACTTTTATGACGTTATTGCAATATTAATTTTATGTTTTGGTACAAAAAATTAATTCTGAAACAACATATTATACCATTTTAAAATTTCTTATAACTTTACAAATATTTAAAAATAAAGCTTGGCTAATATATATATATATATATATATATATATATCATATATATATATATATATATATATATATATATATATATATATATATATATATATATATATATATATCAAACGGACGTTTTTATGGAGTTGTTAACCTGTAAATAATTAATATTATAAATATGGTTATGAGTGAAATATTTACTACTAACGTTGAATGGGAAAAATATGAGATATTATTAAAATAATAATTGAGTTTATTATTTATCCTATATGGTTCATCGACATTTTTATGAACACAATATAACATACTATAAATGTCTTTTTGAGTGAAATGTGTACTAGATACTAAACGTTAAATAGGAAAAAATGAGATATTATCACAACAATAACTGAGTTTCTAATTTTTCTTTTTTGGTCTTTCAACATTTTACGAAGTATTTATTTTTTGAGAATGTTTCAGAAAATAATCTTAGACGCTCTATTAAATAAAAGACCGAACGTTTGAAACGCGCAGAATAGTAAGCTCCAAATTAATCGCTTTGAGTGCGCAGTAGCGAGTATTATAGTCGAGCTGTAGGCATCGCAATCATTTTAGCTAGGCGTGGTCACCAAAGACCTTAGAGAACGGATGTAGCAGCCTCGTTCTCTATGCGGTAGCGGCCACCATTCCAGATCAACGTTTGATGATAACCGCTTCTGAAATAAAAATAACGCTTGAGTGAAAAGGTCAGACTGCCGCTGTTGCGCCGAAATTAAAGTCGAAAATAATAATCATTACCGTCACAATGAGCCAAACAGGTTCAGTATTTTGACAGCTTTAATGTCGATTCACGATTCACCATTCTTCGCGCCCCTTTCGACGGTTTTTCTTTTGCACCAAATAATAATTAATTCGATAATTTATGTGCAAGGGCTCGCATTTCTGATGAGATCGTATCTTTAAGTTTTATAGCTTAATTTTACTTGTCGAGGCGATGTCATCTCGCTACCATCCGGATAGTAATTTTCGTTTTATAATTGTTTATTAGAAATGGTGAAGATGGAAACGACGTTACTCCGTCTTTGTTTGCAGTGAACAAATTGGGATTAGCTCGTGGTATATCAGCGACCACACCGGTGAAGATTTATGACATAATTATGGTCGAGTACTGCCTTTGAATACACATAATCAAAGTATAAACCCGTAATTATTGCTTCATTTTCCAAATATTCTCGTCATGTCCTTTTTATTTCGGTATGAAATTAAAATAAATAATCAACCAGGTAAGATGTGTTAGTAACTGAGTAAGCTTATAGCTGCCATTTGATAATAATGAGAACGGTAATTAATTTTAATAGATGTTTGCTACAGTCAACCGGAAAGGTGGTTATCGAAGTCGAGTATAAAACAGATCCGTAATGTTCAGAAGGCGATCTGATTTAATAATTTATGTGGTAATGTACCGCGAAACAATTGCGGATATTTATTTGTCACCGTGACTTGACATTGAAATTTATTTGTAATTTAAGGTAAGGTAAAGGTTTTTTAGCATGTTTTCAATTTTTTTCTCCAACTTTGTTTTTCCTGGTAATTTTTTAGGTAAATAAATCGAACCACAAGATTTGTCCAGTATCACAAAAATTATCTTGGACTTATTTTTTTGTTTATCTTAGACTGACTTTAGTAATCAGTGAATATTATAAAATTATATGGTTTATAACGAATAATGGCAAAGCGACACCAGGATGTAGTATGAATAACAATTGAATCGATCGATGTGCTGGTACAGTTTGCATAAAGTGGTTCGTGGGTTGGGGGGAGGGGGAGCGGGGAGGGCGCGGGCGTGGTCGGCGCCGGCCGCTCTCCTTGACTCCAGCGTCAAGCATCGCATGATCTCGGACTGTGTAGCACAACTACGAGAATCGATACTTTCGAATAAAATGCGATTAGTACAGCATTACTGTTACCAAGATTTAAAAAAATATTTACTTATAACAGATAACTGTGATTACTTATACTTGTGTAAAAATGATTTAAAAACAATAAACGCTTAATAACAAAAAAAATCAATAACGCGGTTTTAACAATAATAGAAATTACTTATATTTACCTCAACATAAGACATTTACAATTCCATCTTTGTTTATCGTAGTAATTTTTGTTAAAGATATGCGAGTATAATGCAGATCTAATGATATTTTTGTACAGAGACAGCCTTAAGAAACCCACTTGCATTTGTTCTAAAGAAACGTGTATTATGTTGTTTAAAACAATCACCTATGTGGTATATGTAATATATGTATATAATAAACTACATAAATCGTTTTGAAACAAAATCATCTTCATACACCTATGTATTCCCCTATATTATAATCCTTTTGATGCGGTCCTTATAGTATATTTTCTGAGATTTTGTATTGGAAGCACAATGGTTCACCCATAAATGAATTATTAACTCTATGACTGCCTCGTTCTTCAAGTGGTCACAAGCATGTCTCATGATCATGTGGTACCGAATCAGTTATTGGGTTTATCTGTTAAAAGATTTAAAAAAGATGGTTCTCTTGTGAAGACGTTGGTCCTGCGCCTGTATCGGAATACCGTCCCATCAAGCTATGAGAGTGAAGGAATAGATAGATGCATAGTGCACCTGTGCTAACGTACATATACATGTGTCTTGTCGTGCGCAGATGGTACTCTTTGTTTAAACTCTCCGTGCCCGCAATACGGTCTGTAGGATAATATTATTGCCTTTACCGAAAGCCTAAAAGTTTTTCTTGTATTTCTTGTAATCTTCGCTAGAAATCCACTGGAAGTATTAGAGTGGATTTCTTACATCGCCAACAGACATACTAGTATAAAGTTACATGTTGGTAATCTTAAAATAACAGATTTTCTTACAGATAATAATATAATGTGAATCGGTCTTTATTAAATTGTGTGTTTCAAAATAACTAGAAATTAACATAAAACTGCAATGAATTGTTCTTATTCATCATCATCATTACAGCCATTCACAAGTCCACTGCTGAACATAGGCCTCCCCTCAGGAATATCACAAAGCACGGTCCTGAGCCACCTGAACTCATCGTCTTCCTGCATGTCTTGCCAGGTCGTCACTCCGTATAGTAGAGGGACGAACTACACTTCAGCTGCCAACACGAGACTGCCACTCGAGAACGTTTCTTCCCCATCAGTTGTCGATTCTTCGAGCTATATGGTCGGCCCATCGCCACTTCAGCTTACTAATCCATTGGGCTCTGTCAGTTACTTTGGTTCTACTGTAGATATCCTCGTTTTTAAGACTATCTTGCAGAGAGTCGTTTTTAAGACTATCATGCAGAGAAGCCCCGAGCATAGCTCTCTCCATAGCTCGCTGAGTAACTTTGAGCTTCCTCATACGGCCATCAGTGAAGGACCACTTCTCAGCTCCATAGGTCATCACTGGCAACACTCACTGGTTGTACGTCTAGTTTTGAGGTTTTGAGGTATGCCTGACGAGATGATGTGTCGTAATTTCCCGAACGCCGTCAAACGAATTGTACTTATTATTAAATAATAATTACAAAACTGTTTCCATTTATAATTAAAATTTTCTAGTAATATTTGCTTTTTAGTAACGTATCAAGAAGTAATATCAATGTTAAGAGTCAAAGACTTCACAGAAAGCTATAAAGAGTAAGAACTTTTATTGTTATGTTATAAGATTTGTTCAAGTCCACATTATTGCATTTATCTATCGCCTGTTTTCCTATATCTATGACAATAACGGTTTTTTTATCTATGACAAGAACTAAATTCAAAATTTAAATGTATTAAAATCTCTTGGTCGAAGTACAATCGAAGTGAATGTGGCGACTGCGCGAGTGGACGCGGGCGCGGTGATAACACAGCCTGCGCCGTTATCAAACCGCGGCGGGCTAATGCCGAGAGCCCGAACCTTCGTATGCAAGTGAGAGCCTTTGTGCGCGGCATTTCTGAATGACGGGATTTACTGTGCCTCTTTTAAAATGAAATTCTGACAGTAAACATGACGTCTGACTTTATTATAGTAACGGGTTTCGGTAAATTTGGTTTGTTATTCGACGCGGAGATAATATGACGTTTTGGATTACTGAAACTGCCCTCTCTAATTAAGTACAGGAATGTTTTACATGGTTATACTTATTACTTGAAATTGTTAAGAAGGATTATGTCGCTCTAGTAACCAAATTTTAATGAGCTGGTGATGGGGAGCAGCATACCAGAGGGTATCAAATGACGTCTTATATTTTGTTGATCTTACATATGTATTTATATGTGTATGTATGTATATATAATATTATAAATGTCTTCACTAATCTATCTGTCCAGTTAATAACGGAAAAATCATTGGCACATTCTTGGAAAAGTGCACTTAAATCTTAAGAGATGCTTCTAGTAAAATACGGAAAATTAAAACTTATCTATCTGACTGATAGCGGAATTACCTTCTCGTTAATTCCTTTTCCTAATCATCCCAAAAAACTGTCTACTGTTCGACCAGCATCTATATTATAGAGAGAATATCCACCATAAGTCACATCTGGTATAGGATAGATGCTCCTCGCAGCTCGTATGGTTATTTTAATCTTGGCTTAAACGAGATAACGCAAGATAAATAAGATATATCACTGTCAAGCCATATGATCTATTTAACATTTCCTATAATCCATATCCTATTACGAGACCCACAGGATGAAATGAATTTATCAACTAGCTAATATGGCAATAAAGTAGCAACTCCGCTTTGAGATACTACGCTATACTACTATAACAACTTATATTAAAATTTATTTTATAATTAAATATATTATATATTTAATTATTATATTTAATTTTATACGTGGTAGAGCCCCGCTGCAGCTATATTATGGTTGTAGCACGAATGGGTCGGCTCGACCGGGGAAGGACCACGCTCTTACCGAATACCAGCGCAAAATAGCAGCATCAATGCTGCTGTGTTTCGTATGGTGAGTGTAGAGATCAGGAGACCCTTTTTTACTGGAAACGAGGCATTCCATCTTAGTCCTTAGGGATGATAACGCATCTGCGTTTTGATTTTTGATCGAGGATAAATGTATATGTCTAGGGGCCCCAACATTCACTTATGACCAGGTAGACTGTGTGCTCGTTTTCACCCATTCTATAGAAAAAAATTATTAAATAAATTTTATACAAGTAAAAATCATTATCGTTATTACAGCTCATCATAATTCTACTGAACATAGACCTCCCCAATGCTTACTACATAGCACAGTCACCATAATTTTCCTGTCTGTCTTACCTACTAAATCGTAGTCTATTGGGCACCGCCATACACTCAAGCTGTCACTCGATAAACTGTCATACATTGGTTATTGGTGTTTCGAGCTATATGTCCGGCAAAATGTAATTTGATTCGTTGGTTTGTGTAGGTGTCGATTATTATTTTCTACAGCGGAAATCTTCGTTACGGATTAGGAACAAAAAATGCAAAAGGAAAAAGCAACGTATGGGAAATAAACAATGAATAAATAATAAATACATATAATATATATTGTAACGATTTTAGCCACCATCCGCAATATTACGTAAAACGACTACTTATCTATATTTTATAACAAACTCTGATTTGATGATTTAAAACGATCTCATTTTAAGTCAATACAACTGAATTTCAAGTCCTTGAAAATAATGTCCGTAGTTGAAGCAACTTACTAAAATTCTATAGGTACCTAATACCACGATGAATATATCAGGTAAGTATAGTATTTTAATCTATGTTTTCTCGTAATCGCATGTCTCTCGTAATCTTTGGCTCCGGATATTTAACAGTGGCGTAAGCATCCGCAAACGCAGACCTACTCCATCATTACTGTATCTATCCTCGATTACAAATACCAAATTGAAGATGCGTTGTCACCCGTGAGGACTAAGACGAAATGCCTCGTTTCCAGTAAAAAGGGTCTCGGTTTCTCTACTCTCGCCATAAGAAACACAGCAGCGTTAAGCTGCTATTTGAGCTGGTATTCTGTGAGAGCGTGGTTCTTCCCCGATCGAGCCGACCCATTCGTGCTACGGTATAGTTATATATAGCAGCACCAAGGCTCTACCAAGTAAAATAAATTACTTTTTATATCTTGAAAAAGAAATTGTGTGACATGTAAAACTCGACCAACTAAAAAAATCGCAAGAAATGGTTTTGACTTCTGATGAGGATATTTATTTGATTTTTTTTTTAAATTTAATACATCACTTTCATCAATTCGTAAAAGTCCACTGCTGGAATTTAAGCTCATCTGTTACAAGAGTCGCTACATCACACATCGCTATTCTTGGTGGCGAAATCAAGGCATCGATCGCATATAGGGTATTTCGAATCTTTGATTTTGTTTCCTATCGCCAGGGACTGTAGTCAAAGAAGCAAGACATAGGGTACTTTATGGGCTATTTTACGTCCGGCTTACATGAGACTGTAAAATCACCATCTATCGAAGATTATATGGTTTTTACAAGAATTTCCCATAGTTTTTTCCTGCTTCTTACGAAACTAACTGGACGAAGCTGGTTGAAGCATTAACTTTGTGGATAATATTGGCCACCATCATAAGGCACGTGGTTTGTTTGCCAATTCACTTACCACTCCAACTTCACAAAGAATTCCAATAAAACTCAAAAATGTTTGTACGTTAAAACGTTTTTCTTTACGTAAAGAAAGTATCATAGCATATTATTTTTTATTAAGAAAATTTTCACTGAAAGGCTACTGATGTAATTTTATCAAATATAGAAGAAAAATACGTGATGCATTGGTTATTGTGGTGGAAAATTTCTATTATTACATTTCATTATATGTAACTGGCTCAACGTGTATGACCACATACTATTATGCTAAACTAGTTAAAAAAGCTTCCTTGTTCCTATATTATTCTCGGTGTCGTCCGTTATAATTATGTCTCAATATGAACCACGCCCAATGAATATGAATACACGTACATAATTGGTATATCTATTGGCAATTGCGGAAGCCGAGTGCTCTATATAATGACATCAAATGTACTCATATACCAAATAGCTAACCATACAAATAATTGTAGCTAAATGATAACACGGTAATCTAAATATACTAATAGTGAAGTTGTTTTTCTTAAGTTATTAAAGATTTACAAGCCAAACTGGGATGTTTCAATATTTAGAAGTTTAAATATAAAATTACATATTGTGTACACACACACACACACACGCACACACACACACACACACACACACATATATATATATATATATATATATATATATATATATATATATATATATATATATATATATATATATATATATATATAGAATAATATAGGAACAAGGAAGCTTTTTTAACTAGTTTAGCGTAATAGTATGTGGTTATACACGTTGAGCCAGTTCATCATCATCATCATCACAGCCCTTCACAAGTCCACTGCTGAACATAGGCCTCCCCCAAGTAATGCCACAAAGCACGGTCCTGAGCCACCTGCATCCATCGACTTCCTGCATATCTTACCAGGTCGTCACTCCATCTAGTGGGGGGTCGCCCTACACTACGCCTACCGGTACGAGGCTGCCACTCGAGAACCTTTCTTCCCCATCGGTTATCGGTTCTTCGAGCTATATGGCCGGCCCATTGCCACTTCAGCTTACTAATCCGTTATGCTATGTCGGTCACTCTGGTTCTACTGCGGATATCCTCATTTCTGAGTCTATCACGCAGAGAAACTCCGAGCATAGCCCTCTCCATAGCTCGCTGAGTGACCTTGAGCGTCCTCATACGGCCAGCAGTGAAGGACCACGTCTCTGATCCGTAAGTCATCACTGGCAACACGCACTGGTTGTACACTTTAGTTTTCAGAGATTGAGGTATACCTGACGAGAAGATGTGTCGTAATTTCCCGAACGCTGCCCAGCCGAGTTGAATCCGTCGATTGACCTCTCGGTCGAAGTTGGACTTACCTAGTCGGACTATTTGTCCCAGGTAAACGTACTCGTCAACAACTTCGAACATAGTGCTCCCAACAACTACCGGCATAGGTGTGACATGGACATTTAACATGATCTTTGTTTTGTCCATGTTCATCTTAAGACCTATCCGTTGGGAGGCACTATTGAGGTCATTGAGCATAGTGCTTAAGTCCTTCAGCGATTCTGACATAAGGACTATATCGTCGGCAAATCGAAGGTGAGTGATGTACTCGCCATTTATGTTAATACCGTATCCTTTCCAGTCCAGTAGCTTGAAAATGTCTTCCAAAGCAGCGGTGAAGAGTTTCGGGGATATAACGTCACCCTGTCTTACACCTCTCTGCAGTTGGATAAGTTTCGAGCTCTGGTTCTGTACTCGGATAGCCATCGTAGCCCTACTGTACAAACACTTCAGCACTTCGATATACCGACAGTCAACCTGGCACCGCTGAAGGGACTGCAGCACCGCCCAAATTTCGACGGAATCAAAGGCTTTCTCATAGTCCACATACGCCAGGCAAAGTGGCAAATTGTACTCTTCAGTCTTCCGTACAATCTGCCGCAGGGTATGTATGTGGTCTATGGTACTGAAGCCTTTTCGGAAACCGGCTTGTTCGGGAGGCTGGAAGTCGTCGAGTCTGCGTGCGAGACGATTCGTAATGACTCTCGAAAACAGCACGTAGACGCGGCTCAGAAGGGAAATCGGTCTGTAGTTCTTCAAGAGAGCGTTGTCGCCTTTCTTAAAGAACAAGACCACCGCACTTATGCTCCACGCCTCTGGAGTAGTGCCACCATGGAGGACGGAATTGAAGAGCTTCTGAAGGACTTCAAGTACCGGTGTTCCACCCGCTTTCAGAAGCTCCGCTGTAATTCCATCCTCGCCTGGGGCCCTGCCGTTTTTAAGGTGCTGGAGAGCCATTCTAATCTCGCTTAGACTGACGTCCGGTATATCATCGGAATAGTGTCGGATAAGACTTGCTCTTGGATCGTTACTCACACTTGCGTGTGGCTCCAACGATGATGTGTACAGCTGCCCATAGAACCTCTCAATCTCACTCAAAATCTCAGGTGTCCCGGAAACGATGCTGCCACACTCAGTCTTCAGCCTTGACAGTTGGCTCTTACGGGCAGACATATCTCTGGCAAGGACTTTGGAGCCCTGGTTCCGCTCGATCGCTTCTTAGCGAGTTACATATAATGAAATGTAATAATAGAAATTTTTCACCACAATAACCAATGCATCACGTATTTTTCTTCTATATTTGATAAAATTACATCAGTAGCCTTTCAGTGAAAATTTTCTTAATAAAAAATAATATGCTATGATACTTTCTTTACGTAAAGAAAAACGTTTTAACGTTCAAACATTTTTGAGTTTTATTGGAATTCTTTGTGAAGTTGGAGTGGTAAGTGAATTGGCAAACAAGCCACGTGCCGTATGATGGTGGCCAATATTATCCACAAAGTTAATGCTTCAACCAGCTTCGTCCAGTTAGTTTCGTAAGAAGCAGGAAAAAACTATAGGAAATTCTTGTAAAAACCATATAATCTCCGATAGATGGTGATTTTACAGTCTCATGTAAGCCGGACGTAAAATAGCCCATAAAGTACCCTATGTCTTGCTTCTTTGACTACAGTCCCTGGCGATAGGAAACAAAATCAAAGATTAGAAATACCCTATATGCGATCGATGCCTTGATTTCACCGCCAAGAATAGCGATGTGTGATGTAGCGACTCTTGTAACAGATGAGCTTAAATTCCAGCAGTGGACTTTTACGAATTGATGAAAGTGATGTATTAAATTTAAAAAAATATCAAATAAATATCCTCATCAGAAGTCATAACCATTTCTTTGGATTTTTTTAGTTGGTCGAGTTTTATATGTCACACAATTTCTTTTTCAAGATATAAAAAGTAATTAATTTTACTTGGTAGAGCCTTGGTGCTGCTATATATAACTATACCGTAGCACGAATGGGTCGGCTCGATCGGGGAAGGACCACGCTCTCACAGAATACCAGATTAATATAGCAGCTTAACAATGCTGTGTTTCTTATGGCGAGAGTAGACAAACCGATATCCTTTTTACTGGAAACGGGGCATTTCGTTTTAGTCCTCACGGGTGATAGATATAGATGTCTATGGGCCACAGGAACCACTTACTATCAGGTAGACTGTGTGCTTGTTTGTCACCCTTATCCTATAAAAAATATATTAATCATGTTAACAATAGTATTCATATTAGTTATCGAGGTTACAGCGAAGCAAAGTTACCTGAAAACTTCCGATGCTTTTTAGTGACTTTGAATAATATAGTAAACAAAATATAAGCTACAAATTCAAGTGCTTGTTTGTGAAGATATTCATCGCGGAAAATTGTGATTGAGCTATGGATGCATTTTCATTTCATCTCAGGCCGTGGAAGTTGTTGGAATCGATCTTGATAATGATTTGACTGTATCTTTCATTAAGAGTAGATGTATAATATTCTCTTTTGATCAGGCGATATCTTTTTAAAAACACAGGCCGACAACGGAGATTAGGGAATTTTACAGGATAGTGAAGCGAAGAAATTATTATGAGAGGGAGACTCAATCTGGACCCATACCTGGTTTAAACATAATACAGCTGCAGCAATTCTCTACCACGTATCTACGCATACAAGCTCATCGGTTAAGGGTACCTTTACTTAATTTGACCCAACTTGAAACTACACCGTGAAATAACGTTTTAGTTATAGGATTGATACGTTTTCTTTTTTAAAAGAGAATAGTGGACGTATTGAGCCAAAAGATATCACACCATTCTGGGTTCCGTTTGCGGCGGCCGGCGTCATAGCTACTCAGGTGACTATTATCTTCGCTTATACGTATAGAAGCTGATATGATGATAAATATCTGTATTTATATATGTGTGTGTATTTGTATGTAGAAATAATAACTGATTCGCATTCATTTTTTGACATTGTGAAACTTATTATGTAAAACGCCTCATTTAAAAAAATATAGAGAAGACGTCACCAGTCATATCTAGATCATTTCACTTAAAAGTCATGTACTGACTGTTACCTTTCCATTTCCTCGAATTCAAATCTTCAGTTTCAAAAAATGCTATAGTCTTTTAAACAGTTGTGATAATATGCATTAGAATATGCATAAGAATCAGAAAAAATTGGTTCGGGTTACTAAGTATTGCAGACTACTCACTCAGATTTCCGAAGAATGTTTGCTAAAACTTGATACGCATGAGACGCGTATTCTGTAAGCGCGATTCCAAGGCCTTGTGCAGTATCGTCGTCGACAGGCGATCCGACAGTGTCGAATGACAACGACGATGCGATCGACTTACCCATCGACCGATAACGAGCTGAGAATGTCAACGCACTTGAATTTAGCTAATTATGCATGTTCATTGCATATTAAGTTTATTATTGATATATATATATATATATATATATATATATATATATATATATGTATATATATATATATATATATATATATATATAATATTAGGCATAAGAAAATTGCCCCTAGACAACATGATGTATAATTTTTACCAAAATGCGGTGGAGCCCATAAGGGGGGATGGTATGTATGTAAGTACATAAGAGTGGCAGCATCTTCAAATAGCAGTTTAATGCTGCTGTTTTTCGTATAGTGACTGTAGAGAATCGGAGACCCTTTTTATCGATAACGAGGCATTCCATTTCAGTCCTCAAGGGTGACAACGCATCTGCACTTAGATGTGTATTTGCCACAGCATCCACTTACCATCAGGTGGATGTGTGCTAATTTGTCAAACTTATTCTATATTATAAAGTACGAATGTATGACAAATATTATGTACCTAATATATAAGTATTACGGTTAAAACCGAAGAGCTGTCACTCCTGAGTGTACGGCTACATTTAAGTGCAACCAAATGCGCTTTGTTAAACTTAAGTGTATTCGATTTATTCATGGTAGGAAGTCTTTTTTTAAATTTATTTTACGAACGTATCTGCATTTTGATTTTAACTGAACACAATTGTAGATATCTATCGGTCACCTGTCTCACCTCACCTGTCATGTCTAACATCTAGTTACCATAAGGTGGACTGTGTGTTCGTTGGTCACCATTATTCACGAATTGTGCCTATTTAGTTTTTAATATTAGATTACTGAAAACATGTTATGAAGTATGACGTTACAGAAGACACTGACTCCACTTTATAATGTAATAGTTATAAATGTCATCGAGACAAACAGATAGATAAATAATCAATTCAAAGCTGATCTCGCCCAGTAATTGCAGTTAATAGTGTTCTTTGGGGTAAAATTATTACTTATTTTTCAAAATAATGTCAGGATGTTTTTTGTTTTGTTTTGATGTTTTCTACGTGGTAGAGCCATGCTGCAGTTATATTAGTAATATATTTGTATCACGAATGGGTCAGCTATACCGGGGTAGGACCACGCTCTCACGGAATACCAGCGTCAAATAGCAGTTTAATGCTGCTGCGTTTCGTATCGTGAGTGTAGAGAACCGGAGACCCTTTTTACTGGAAAAGAGGCAATAGATTGTTTCAAGATTTTGTTGTTTTGATGTTGTTTTTGGCACACCAAACCATATTATATAGAAGAAATATTATATTTTGCGTCATTTTACAACAAAACATAAATCTTTCAACGAAACCTCCGGGATCTACCTTGCGAAATGAGAAATTAATTTTTTTTAGAGATCATTGCATTAACAACAAAATGTTATGTCTGTGGCGTTATCACAAGACTCCGCGGTTACTAAGGCATCATATGAAATTTGTTACATTATTGGTAAGCATATGAAACCATTTACCGATTATTTATTTATAGGATAAGGGTGACAAACGAGCACACAGTTCATCTGATGGTAAATGGAAGCTGTGGCCCATAGACATCTACATTTAACCTCGATTAAGAATCAAAATGCAGATGCCTTGTCATCCTTGAGAACTAAGATAGAATATCTCGATTCCTATTCAGAAATTGTAAAGGAATGCTTTGTTGGTGCTGCCAATATACATTTTGATAGATATAGTAACAAAACGCGAATACTATCTGATATAAAAAGACTACAGTCCTCGGATTCAACCCGTATGAGGCGTATTGAAGACATTTCTAAACTTATTTGCAATAATATAATACTTAATCTAAGAAATTTTTAGCGTAGCATTCAATTCAAGCATTGACATTTCAGCAACATCGCAATGCTTGGTGTTTGTTAGAAATTGTACAAAACCAATTTAATACAGGAAAAAAATTTGAAATTCCTACCAATAAAAGGTCAAATCCGAGGCACAGATTACCTTGATACTATTTGCAATTTTTTAGAGCAGAATGAAATTGACCACAAAAATCGTGTGTCTGTGTACAGATGATTGTCCTTCAATGACTGGATCTGAAAGTGAATTTATTTCGTTATTTAAAGAAAAATATAATTTAACTAATTTAATAAAATTTCATTGCATTATCCACCAAGAAAACTTGGCGGCGCGTGTTGTAAACCCAGAAACAGAAGCTGTAATGAAGACAGTTATAAAAATATTTTAAATTATATACATCAAGAGAATTGAACCACAAAAAAATTAAAAGCCTTCTTGAAGAACTGAGAAGTCAGTATAACGACGTCCCTTTACATAGTTCGGTGCGGTGGCTTAGTAGAGGAAAAGTCTTGGAAAGGTTTTTTCCTTTACGCCTTGAAATAATACTGTTTTTAGAGCAAAATTATAAAGTGTACCCTGAATTACAAAATGATGAAGGGTGGTGAATTTTAGCATTTCTATGTGATATTATGAAAAAACTCAATAATCTTAATCGAAGTTTACAAGGTAAAATTATATGTTCTTCAATATGGAAAATAAAGTGTTTGCATTTGAGGAAAACCTAAGCATCTATGATGAAGAAATATAGAAAAGACAGCTGTAAAATTTCCATACTATGATAAAAACTACAGAAGACGACAAACTGCTCCAGAATTTCAAATTATATAACTGCAATTTTAAACGAATGTCGAAAAAGGAAAAATAAAAAGAAGTTTCTTACTTGTAGAAAATCCTTGACATTAGGAAACAACGACTATCTCAGAGTTGGCTCCAGTTTTAAATTGTAAGTTTAGTTGTAAAAGCATCCAAAAATGTGCCCAAATGTACAAAAATGTGTACTATTAACATTCTTTGGGTCTACATATGTGTGCGAATCGTCTTTTTCAAAAATGAAATAATCAAAGAGCGTGTACAGAAACAAATCTTCCCATCTGGATGATGTAATAAGGATAGCATGTGGCGATAAGCCAGTATCAAAAATTGCATTAAAACATGTAAACATATTTGTTAAAACTTCTTTCTTCATTAATAAAGTAAACAAATCCTTAAAGACCTAAATAATTTTTGCTTGCGGCCCTCGACACCACTACTGAAACGTAAGGCCCCTATAAAAAAAGGTTGAGTATGGCTGGTCTATATTGATGTGGGTACAAGCGTGTGAACTATCGGCGCTTCTAAATAGAGCAGATGAAAAATCGTTGTTTAGAAATATATTGACGCAAGATCATTCGCATGAAGGCGAGCATTTAACAAAAAGGTGCTAGTTTTTACAAAGCGTGTAGAAATCCGCATTGTGCTGGGCTTACAAGGTTTAATGCTATGCCGATACGTCGAATGATTGCACATTGCACGGTATTGCACCGAGCTGTGGGCGTCGACACGCAAGTCTAGTTTGGTGCGCCATGCAAATTCTCGGTATACAGAACTTTGGCCAACAATGTGTTGAAAATCCTGTTTGATTTGTGTGGGCATTGTTCAGTTTTACCACTTAATGTTGACATAATTTTTCCATACTTTCATTTTATAACAAAATAACAAACAACTTATGAGTCTAGTAGATGATGTATGGTTATGGCAGCAAGATCAACGGCAAACCAGGTTAAAACGCATAAGTACCGCGTTGTTAAAACTGAAGAATGAGACGAAAAGTTTTTTTGTACGACGCATTTTGTAATTGTACTTATAACCATCAGATTATACTGCAGCAGAGGACGCTATTGTGCTTAATGTAAACAATACCTAAAAATATAGTACGTAACGTTACAAATCTCTGAGCAGAAAAGATTCCAAAGTATTGAAAGCTGGAAAAGATATTTATAAAAGATATTTACGCGTGAAATAACTTAGTTGATTAATTTTGTTGAGTAGCTCAGGAGCTAAATAACAGCATCATCATCATCAACATAAAACCGTAAAACTCCACAGATGGGCATTAGCCCCACCCTTCGTATGGAATGTTTGTCTAAATCGTTTCGGTTGTAGGCGAATTAACGAGAGTAGTACCAGATCTTCGAACCTTTGAGGTTGCTTCACGTCACCGGTCTGAGTATTCCACGTCTGACGTAAACGAGTAGGTTAACGCTATGGCAACCATAAGATCTTTTTGGTATATCATATAGACGCCTTTTACTACACTTACAGGACGAAATAGGATAATAAATTCTCTTAAACCGCCATCATGGCCAAGATTACAGAAGTTAAACACTCGCCGTAAGTTTTTTTATACACGAGCAACCCTGAGTTTTTTTTTTTTTTTTTTTTTTTTTTTTTATAGAAGAGGGGGCAAACGAGCATGTGGCTCACCTGATGTTAAGTGACTACCGCCGCCCATGATCAACCGCAACACCAGGGGAATTGCAGGTGCGTTGCCGGCCCTTTAGAAAGGAGTAAGCTCTTTTCTTGAAGGTCCCCAGGTCGTATCGGTCCGGAAAAATCACCGGTGGTAAATTATTCCACAGAGAGGTTGTACGCGGAAGAAAACTCCTTTTGAAACGTACAGTGGTGGACCGCCAAGCATCCAGATGGTGTGGATGGTATCGGGACGTTTGCCGTGTAGTGCGTTCACGAAATTTGGCGGCTGGGATTAATCCGAACAATTCCTCAGAGCACTCCCCGTGATAGATGCGATAAAATACGCAAAGAGATGCAACATCTCTTCGCAGCGCCAGTGAATCGAGCCGATCGGAAAGCACTCGGTCGTCGACGATTCGAGCCGCTCTGCGCTGGATGCGGTCAAGTGGAAGGAGCTGGTACTGGGGAGCCCCAGCCCAGAGATGGGAACAGTATTCCATGAGCGGCCGAACCTGCGCCTTGTAAAGTTGCAGGTGGTGTGCCGGCATGAAATACTGTCCCGCTCTGCTGAGCACGCCAAGCTTTTTAGAGGCCAATTTGGCCTTCCCTTCCAAGTGACCACGAAACTGCACGTCACTCGATATGTCGACGCCGAGGATTCCGATACTGGCTGAGGCAACAAGGGGAGTGCCTTGAAACTGAGGGGATACGACAAAGGGGTTCTTTTTAGCGGTTAACGCGCAAACTTGTGTCTTCTGGGGGTTAAACTGGACTAGATTTAGTCGCCCCCAATCCGAGACTCTGTCCAGCAGAGACTCGACTTCAGACACAAGTTTGTCCCGGCACTCAGAGACGTTTTCCCGAGAAATATTTGCTCGGCCGGTGTAAAGAGCATCACCAGTGCTGTCATCTGCATAGCAATGAATGCTACGGGTTTGCAACATATCATTGATATGCAGAAGAAACAGCGTTGGCGATAGCACGCAGCCCTGTGGAACACCAGCATTAATAAGCTTGCAATCGGAGCTTGCACCGTCTACAACGACCTTGATGCTCCGATCTGCAAGAAAACTGGTGATCCAATCGCACAATTTCTCGGGAAGCCCATAGGAAGGGAGCTTCGAAAGAAGCGCTTTGTGCCAAACCCGATCGAAGGCCTTCGCAATGTCCAAACTAACGGCCAATGCCTCCCCCTTGGACTCTACTGCCTCCGCCCATCTGTGAGTTAGGTAGACCAGAAGATCACCAGCTGACCTACCACGGCGAAAACCGTATTGGCGGTCATTAATCAGCTGGTGATCCTCAAGGTACCTCATGAGCTGGCAGTTTACAATGGACTCCATTGTTTTGGAGAACAAGGAGGTGATGGCGATAGGCCGGTAGTTGGACGGGTCTGAGCGGTCGCCTTTTTTAGGGATCGGGTGGACGAAAGCCGTCTTCCATGATTTTGGGACTACGCCTAGGGAGTAGGAGTACCGGAAAAGACGCGTTAAACCGGTGCCAACTCTGGAGCACACGTCCTCAGCACAATTGGGGGGATTCCATCAGGCCCACTCGACTTATGGATGTCCAGGGAGAGGAGTGCTTTGCGAACCGAGCGCTGAGTGAACTGCACTTCCGGCATGGAGCACTCACACCGCGGGATGGTCGGCGGCGTACTCCCCCCGTCATCGAGAGTCGAGTTAGACGCAAAGAAAGAGCCTAGAAGATCGGCTTTCTCCTTTGCGGTGTGGGCCAGTGAGTCGTCCTGAGTTTTCTTCTTTTAATAGGAGAGGCTTTGTCTAGCAGTAGACTTTTAAGGGCAGATAAAGAAGATTAAGTAGAAGAACTCTTGTATGAAACTCAATGGTTTTTAGTGCCTAAACCGAATGAAGAATAAAAAGAATGCACTGAAATGGTTAGTTAGTAGTGCTGATTTACCACTTGATCTGCGGTGATGGGATCCATCGTGAGGAAAACTGCATGTCCAAGAAATTAATTAATATTTCCAAAATATAAAAAATCCGCCTATGATTGCTCTCTAATCGGGTCAAAAATATGAAGATAGCTATGGCTAGTTGTGGGATATATGAAAGCTGTAACTTTACCATTTTGAGTTGCATTTAGAAATTATTAATTGATAGGAGTATTGCCATTTTTAAATATTACGAGTATTTTTGTACTAGGTCTGGGTAGATACAACACTCTTACCTATTTCTTTTGCTGTTCCGGTCGGAAAGTTATAGAAAGCGAGTATCGTTCCAGGCTATGGGTTCCATTTTTAGTCCTCAGAAGTAAAAAAGCATCTCTAGCTTTCTTTATTTGAAGCTTTACTGCAAGGGTCCATGGACTGCAGTAGCTACTTCCCATCAGGTGGATTGCGAGTTTGTTTGTCACTTCAGTCTTACATTAAAATTATGTAAAATTTTGGTGAAACTAATTCAGACACGACAGATAGCAAAATTCCTTCCATTTTTATAGAAGAGGGGGCAAACGATAATGCGGCTCACCTGATGTTAAGTGTCGATCACCGCCCATGAACAAATACACAACACCGGAGAACTGCAGGAGCGTTGACGGCCTTTAAAAAAATGTCGTATCGGTCCGGAAAAATTGCCGGTGGTAAACGATGCCACAAAGTAGTCGTTCGAAAAAGAAAAATCCTTGTATATCGTACAGTAGTGGACCACCATGCATAAAGATGATGTGAATGGTAGCATAAGTTTTGTCGCGATGTGCGTTGATGAAATTTGGAATTAATCAGAAAAATTGCTCAGAGCACTCCCCGTAGTAATTATAAAAAATATTAAAATAAATAGATATGATAAGGATATAGAAGGACGAGTGAATGCGGGAAATAGAGTAAATGGGGCCTTGCACTCTATTGTGAAGAGTCAAAATGTGTCGAAAAAGGCACGTATGGCAATTCACAATGCTGTGTTGGTCCCTACTTTAACGTATGGTAGTGAAAGTTGGGTGTGGCAGAAGAAGCACGAGAGTAGAACAAACGCAGTAGAAATGCGGTCGTTAAGGAGTATGTTAGGGCTGAATCTGAATGTCAGGGTAAGAAATTGTGTAATAAGAGAAGAGTGTGGTTTACAAGATGATGTTGTGACCAGGAATAAGAAAGCAATGCTTCGGTGGTTTGGTCATGTGGAAAGAATGAATGAGGAAAGAGTGACAAAGAAAATTTATGGTGCAGAAGTGAATGGCAGAGTCGGAAAGGGACGTCCTAGGCGAAAATTTATCGACCAAATTGGCGATTTATTGAGAACGGGCCAAATTAGGAGTACCCTTAACCGACGAGCATGTATGTAGGTGTATGGATGTGAAGGAGGCAAGAGAGGTGTGTCAGTATCGTGCCAAATGGAAGTTTGTAGTCTCTGCCTACCCCTCTGGGTGACAGGCGTGAGTGTTTATGTTATGTATGTTATGTTAAAATAAACTGCCAGTGAGGACTGCACGTCAGAAGTGAAAACTTCTTAGATTGATCATCATCTTCGTCATTAAAGCCCTTTACCTTTTTACCAAGGAATGCCACAAAGCATCCTGTGCCACCTGCATCCATCCATTGACTTTGTACATATCTTACCAGGTCCTTCTATCTTCATCTTCATCTAGTGGGTAGTCGGCCTACCTATTCTTCGCCTGTCTGCCACTCGAGAATCTTTTTTCCCCTAGGTTGTTGGTTCTTCGAGCTATATGGCCGTCACATTGCCATTTCAGCATACTAATTCCTTGGGCTATGTCTTTTACTCTGATTCTACTGAGGATATATTTATTTCTAAGTTTATCATGCTGAAAAACCTCGAGAATAGCCCTCTCCACTGCTCGCTGAGTGACTTTGAACATCCTTATATGGCCAGCAGTGAAAGATTACGTCTTATATCCATAAAAAATCACTGACGACACGCAATGGTTGTTCAATCTCGTTTTCAGGTTTTGAGGCAACCTGACGAAAAGATGTGTCGTAATATCCGAACGCTGTCCAGCCGAGTTGAATCTGTCGATTAACCTCTCGAAGTCGAAGTTGGACTTACATAGACGGGTATTTATCTCAGGTAAACATATCCGTCGACAGCTTCGAGCTTAGTGCTCCCAACTACCACCGGCATAGGTGTGACCTGGAGTTACTCATGATATTTGTAATGTCCACGTCCGTTGGGAGACACTATTGAATTCATTGAGCATAGTGCTTAGATCGTCCAACAATTATTTCATAACAACTATGTCGTCGGCAAATAGAAGGTGAGTGACGTACTCGCCATTGATGTTAATACCGTGTCCTTTCTAATCCAGTAGCTTGAAAACGAGACCTCTTGAACTTAACGTTCAGATTCAGCGAGCCTCTAAACAATCGGTGATCAATGCCACTTTTCACTCTCGCGATCGGATGAGACATCATTGAAAAGTTGCCATCTAGTCGTAATAATGAAGCCAATCTCATTTTTGTCAAACAGGCGGTGCTCGACCAGATCAACTTCCTAAATGTGATAGTCCCTTTATCTCCATGAAGTCGGCTAGCTGCTAACACTTTAGGTTCCGTTGCTCTATTCCGCATTTCCCTACTTTCATCTCACCGTTCTCTCTTGTGTCTAGTTTTGCGTTGAAGACTTCTACTTCGACTAACACCGTAAAGTGGGTTTTGAAGGAATGCATGGAGATATCCTCACACATTTCCTTCACCTCCTCATCGGAATGTGCCGAGGTTGACGCTTAAACCTATATGACTTTCAACGAATACAATTTGGTGATTCTGAGAATGAGGTAAGCTGTGTTTAGTGTCGTAGTTTAAGCGGTGTTTAGTGGGTAATTATGGCGGTGGGATGCTATGAGCATTCACCGCCTCCCTTCCCCCGCTTTCCCGAGGGTTGCCCATATTTGCTTCGGGTGCAAAAAAAACTTTCAAAAAACGAGATCGAACCGGAGATCAGTAGGCAGTTGTGGTCTTTTATTTAAAATTCCCGCTTGCTACAGTTCAGGCCAACTCAAACCTCATCTAAAAATACCATCCCGGTATTTAACACATGGGGTAGTGGATATTCTTAATCGCCACTACACGGCAAGATTCTTAGGTTCACAAACTTGTAAACATTGTTTATGGTTAATATGAAATGTTTTTAGGAAGTAAGAATATTGTTGTACATTATTGAACATTGTTATTGCCATGGTCACGGACAGGGGGGACTGATGTAATATTCTCGTAAATATAAGAAATCATTAGAATGGTTATGATCTACATACGAACAATTTTATAAATACATTTCAATTTTATAAAATTTTATCAATTGGATTTTCAACATTATTTTCTTTTACTTTTGTAGGTATTTTCGCTTCAAAAAATTAAAAAAAATATGTGTAAACTAGAACAAAAAGTGTTAAATAAATAATTCTTTATACACATCCTATACCAAATTATTCAGAATGGTTTCAGGGACGAGCTTTAAAGATGTAAACTGATGTTGATGATGAAGATTAGTTTACAGCTGTAAACGGATTTTTATAATGGTTTCAATCTAAGTATGCTTATTAAGATTGACCGCAATATAACCCTAGAAACTATTTCTGGCCTTTAATTCGGTACAGTTCGAAACGTCAAACGTCGGTTCTGTTGGTAAACATTGACGACTACTAAAATTGTAACGAAAAACAATATCAATACATTCTCCATAATATCCAAACCGCAGTCGATTGAGAAAGCTCATTGACTCTGGTGTCGTGGTCCTGACATAACGGCCCCGCAGGCAATGATAATTAAGCTGGACTCAAATGTCCGCGTCACCTCGACGGCCTGCCGTATCTTCTCGCTCGGGGCCTGTTCTCGTGCTAATGCTTGCTTGCATCGGGGTTATATCGGGCGGTCCCAATCATACGGGCGTTCGACAATGTGCTAATTCCAAGAAAACTTATTTTTCTGTATTCGTTCAAAACTCATAAAGTCATCCTCTCATCAATCCTCATGCTTGTAGTATTGATTTAATGAGTTATTATATTTTTATGACATTAAGATATTATATTTTTATTACAGAAAGAAGTCCTACTTAACCCTAAGTACCTTCGAAACCCATGGCCATCGAGCGCAGATGATTTCTTACCCCTAGCACTACGACAGAATGCTCACAACTTCTAATTATTCTTGCTTTGAATAAAACTATTATTTACGGATTTTATCGCGTTTAATTACTTTAATTTATTTTTATTTTTATTATCCCGACGTTTCGTGTACTTTACAGCACCCATTTTCACGGGGAGGGGGAGGGGGACTGAGATGTTTTGTTTATGAAGCAAGAAGAAATCATTATTCTTGCTTGTTTGGCGAAAGAAGGTAGTAACGACCAATAATGATTTCTTAGATAGAAGACGAGCCTCCTATAAAAATTGTTGAAAGTAGTTAGATCATGCAAATTAAATGAAATTTAACAGTAACAATTCCAAATTTTTTGAGGTTACAAGCATGTTTCAAAGAAGAAATAAATTAACTACTTGCTTTTAATGTATTTGTATTATTATAACTAATTTTCGTTTTAATAAATAAATATTATACCATATATTGTGATTATTTATAATGATTCACTCGTAATTTGTTAATTAAATTATACTTTTATTTACATATACTTAACAATTCAATTGAAAATTGTGACCATTGTGGAGGAACCGTAGCCTGTGACGCCCGCTGCCCGCAGTCATGTTTGACATTAGGCTGGAATAAACATTGACGATTCGCCGTTTCCATGCTTATGCCACAAACGGCCGATCGAAGCTTTCTACGGTTTAATTTATTGTAGACGCAACACTTACATTTTGTAAGCCTAATAGCCCTTTGAATGGATCCGTACCTCGGGCGATAATAGAATCGCGAACGAATATTACTCTTAATCGACATTCAACTTAGTTTTATCACGGGTTTTAGAATCCAGCTTACAGCGGGACTCTAAAACACGTTAAAACCCGCTGTACTCACCAGGAATACGTGTAATTTCGTTATGTCCATCCATCCTTATAGATCAGCATCTTAACCTCTAGAGTTTTTCAAGAAAGTAGATAAAAAATTTAGGAGTACGTACTTTTAAAATAGGATTCCATTGTATATTGCAAATATGTTTATTATGTTAGCAAAGAATGCCAATATTTTTAGCAATAAGGAAATTTTCTTTTATCTATCTAAAAAGAACGTTAACCAAAAATTTTTCAAAATAATAATAAGGTCCTAATAATTTAATAAATTAAGCTTTTTTTGAATATCCATAAAATATCCATAAAAGTTTAATTAAACGAATTTAGAAAATCTAGAGATCTGAGGAACCTTACTTTACATGTGTCCCACCGAGAAGGTTATGTATACGACCCGAAATTATTTTCGTCGTGCAATTTATGTTTATAAAGTGCCTCCTTGACACAGGAGAAAATCTTGGTCTGGGAGTAACGGTTTAAAAAACTACATAACAGCTCCATGTCTACAAAACAACAACTTATTTTTTTTGGAACTACCAGTCCGATTTGAAAAATTCTTTTTGTATATTATTGCTAGATTCATGAGAAATAATAAAGGCTAGCATTAAGTTACACCACTCAACTAGTCTTAAATATGGATTTTTTAAGTAAGTCAGAAGAAAAATCATTCCCGAAATGATTTATCTAATTTAAAGAAAACCGTACACGATACCTAAGAAGTGTTTAGGTACGAACCAAGCCTTGATAAATTTTGTATCATGCTCTTAAACATTTAAAAGCGAATATCACTTACAGTTTCCGCTTAACTGCCACGGAATATGAACATTTTGTATCAATTATCGATTTGTTTTCGTTCAAAGTTTAGTTATTTAAAAAGTTTCGCACTTTACCGCCAATATATGTATAACTAAAGTAAATAATAGAATATTTTCTTTTAATAGAGGTACAATTTATTTTTAAACTCTTTCATTTGACGTTGCTATGCTATTTTGAAAATATAACTTATAAGTATTAGAGGTTGATAGCAAATTTATTAAGGATCATTTCTTTTTAAAGAACATATTCTATTCTTTACTTTCATCATAGTACATATATTGGCGGTAAAGTGCGAAATTTTTGAGAAAACAAAAGTTATGAAATAGACAAAATTTAATTTCGATTTATATAGCATGCATATGCCGATAGATAAAATTAATCCATTCATTTTGGCAATTTTTCCATATATTGTTATCTAAAATGCTTGAACTAGGTGTCATATCATGTCTCGCGGCTCAGACACGTGATATACGCAGGTGAAACCACGGGGCACAGCTAGTATTATTATAACTATCGTCCATGTTTTATCGTAACCATATTTATAAGTAGTTCTTTATATGGTGAAGATATTTTATGATGTGAAAAAATTAAGACAAGCAAAAAAAAATCCGTTTTTTTTTTGTTTTTTGAAGATTTTGTTGATACATAAAAACCTTCAACATGAATTTATAATATTTATTTAATGACGATTACCTTAAAAACTATTTTACCGCGTAGTGGCGGTGTAAGAATATCTACTATCCCATAATATTTTTCCATGGGTGTCGTAATAGTCGCCTCTTACGACACCCAGAGGAAAACAAATCAGGAAAAAGCAGCATGGTCTTCCTAATAACGACCAGATATAAAAAAATCTCCGGTTGCTAGCTTGCCAAGCGTGGCAACTATGGTAAATACTCCCTCCCCTACCCCTATGAATCAATCTATGGGGGAAGCCTATGATCAGCATTGGACCTTAATGGGCTAACATTACTAAACATTACGGTTGTAGCACGAATAGGTAGGCTCGACCAGGAAAGGACCACACAATCTCACAAAATTCCAGCGTAATGCTGCATCCACTTACCATAAGGTGTGCTCGTTTGTTACCCTATTCTACAAAAAAAGTGTATTTTTATTATTTTATATGTATTTTTGTAAAGTGTACGATATAATTTATACACTTTTCAAGTTAATGTTTAGTTTTTATGAGAGCTGTATTAGCTCTTAAACTAAAATAACGCCTTAAAATTCCATGAAATCTATCGGAATATTAGACGTCTATTATACGTATCAGAAGAGCTATGGGATGATATGGGTGATGATAAATTCTCTCATAACGTTACTACATGGCAACACTATTTACTTTCTCAAATAAATACTTGATAATAAAAGGTTGCACCTGATCAGGATAACCTAGTTAGTTGCCAGAATACTAATTATCAATTATTCTTGCTGAAATAATGCACGAAGCGTCGGTGGTTCATTCTAGGTATCCAACCAATGACCTAGATTGTGTTGATAGACTTGTTAATTCAAACAGCTACTAATCAAAGTTGTCTAAAGAAAGTTGGAATATAATTGTAGTTTCAACGAGTAATCTGAATTCCCTTGTTTATTCTTTGGTTTGTGTGTAACGAACTGAGTTAATTTAAAATTAGTAATTCTGGGTGTGAACAAAACCATTTAAATCAAAAATATTTAATACATTGATAACAACTAACGATTCACTAATAATTCGCTTCCTGTAACTGAGATGGGCAGCTGCTAACTGATAAACACTCAACTTAATTAAAAACTACAGTTGCCAAACGTGGCAGGCGTGGCTACTATAAATATCCTCCCTATGGGAGAGGCCTATGTTAAGCAGTAGAGTGATGACAGGCTGTATTGGTGATGTTAATAATCGATTTTACTGTTTGAAGAAACATCTTCGCCGTTACTGATAAATTATATTATTTTAATTTAAAAGCTCTCATCTGAGGGTAGAAGAATTTTTATTTTTTGAAGTGAAAACTTTTTTAGAATCGTTGTGAATTGAAATTCGATGAAACGAAGAAGCGACACTAAAAATAGACAAACGTATACATCCGTTGAGCTTGAGAGTATGAGATAGAATACACACTGTATTCTATTGTTTAATTACATAATTCCTAGAATTATATACAATTATCAATTATGTACTCCTGATACTCAGCATTCGTCTCTTTTCTCTCGAAGTTACATCTCTAAAAGTTTGACTTTTACGGCGTGTTAACTCCACACATGCTTTTTTTAAAACCTAGTTCTTCTTCTATAAATTCCTCCAGTATCATGCTTAATTTACGTACATAAATTTCACGAGTACAAACTTCCAAGCCCAGAACAAAGTTTTGTAGTCAAATATATAGAATGACTTGTTACCTGTGAAAAGGATCTATAAATCATCAAATAAATCTAACCTTAAATAGACTTATGAAAGTGATAAGTCGATGTCAAAAGCAATTTCGAATCACGAGAGCCTTAATTTGAAATCAGTACCCGGTTCATTGTTCACATCTCTCTCATTACTTCAAGACTCCAGAATACGTGCCTCATTGGTTGTGCTACACCCTGTTCCCCGACATAAGTAATAAGCTTGAAGTGATTTACACAATTTTACGGTAAGCTCCTCAAAGTTTATCTCCTCATATTGGAGTAAAAATATAGTCGATTATATTATTTTTTTTTCAGATATTCGCTTCATCCAATTTCCATTTTTACAGTAATCTCATTGTTTTTTATCTAGCCAATGAATCTCTGAATATGTAAAAAGTGTCGCTATAAGTGTTTAATGACTTTTAAAGATTTTAAATGATTTAAATCTGAACAGGGGTATAAATTTAGAAGATAGTATAATAAACAAGAAGCGTCCGAATAATGTCCTTCAAACCGAATTTCGGTCAATCCAGCCAGGTTTGCGCGTAGTGCAAGTGTGTGCGCGAACACAGGTGCATTCTCTATTCCCTCACTGTCATAGTCCGATGGGATGGTAATACGACACGAGGTTCGTGCTTTCCGATGAAACATCGCCAATTTCTTGACTTCGGGCTGATACTGAGAATTTCTTAACAGGAAAACCAAATTTTGGCCGACCTGGCCGTCGATACCCGGGACCTCATGTTAGGTAAACAGTCGCTTTTAGGATCGCTGAATCATCAGTGTAATCTTCCGAATAATATTGTACATACGATATTTTTTTTATAGGATAGGTGACAATGAACGAATTACGGAAGTTTGCCGCTAACGTCTTGATGAGAGCCTTGGAGGTGCAATTATGTATACTGATGGAGACTAGTATAAAAAATTACATTTATGTCACTTGTCATCCCTACTTAACCGACGAATGATAAAAGACCTTATTCCACTAGGAATGTATGGCATATTGTAGATTGAAATCCTATTCTTATCTTATCAAAACGTGTAAAGAATGGGTAGGCAATAACCCGCAAAAAGTGTTATTCCAAAATCAATGAAACTAATGATTTTTTATATTCTACACCTCTCACCAGTTAAAGTGGTCTCCGGTTCTCTTCTACTGTTTTTTGTATTTTGTGTGAGTGTGATCCTACTCGAGTCAAGTTGGCTCATTCGTTCTGCAGTCATAATATAGCTGTAACATGGCCTTACTACGTAAAATCGTCTACAATACATAAATTGATTCTTATTAGACTTTTCTCTATTTTGTTTGCTCTAATATTTGCAAAGCTCGTTTTAAATATTATTACACTGCTCTTTAACACATACTTATAGGTTTGAAAATTGAGAGCAACTTAGTTTAAGCATTCAACATTTTATTTCAACGCGATTTATCATTAGGGTCACTTGTTTTTAAACTTTTAAAATTTATTACAGTGGAGCCTTGATAATACGAACAAACAAAATTTGATTGATTTAGCATTGGGTTATGAAAATATTTTAGAAGGCATTTTTGAAAATAAAGCTAAGACTGAATTTATGGGCTGAGTGGATAATGCGCGAGGAAGAGGGAATTAGGGATGGAGAAATAAAATGATTGATTTGATGGATCAATGAATCATTTATTGTTCTTCTCATTGGATTATAAGGAAGATTATGCCAGGATTTTCTCCAAGTGCTAGCCTCCCCTGCATGCTGTATTAAGAAACTAAGAAAGAAGCAAAGAGCAAAGATACAGAGTGTGATATCTGTCCTACTGCTGACCTACTTTTGTTTGTACTAAGTTTAGGTATCTGTACTAAATAAAATGTAGTAGTGCTTGCAAGAAGGCCTATGTCCAATAGTAGGTTCAAAAGAAATTGTCATTCTGATGTATTGTGTGTCTATAATGACGTATGAACTTCTTAATTTGCAGCGCAAGTAAGAGTAAACTCGAAAATACTGTTAATGTGATGTGCCTATCTTTTTCGATATATAAATTTCATAATTTGCAAGAAGCAATCGAAGTAATTGGCAATGTCATTTACTTTCTCCAGCTAGAGATATATTCGTGAAGCAGCGTTTACATCAACTATTACAGGAAACACAGTTTACGAAGAAGTATTGACAGTGTGGCCCGTTAACGGGAGCGCTCCGTCTATCAACAGGTGACGTACTATCGTGTCGAAGAACTTTTGTTGTGAATAAAAAGCCAATGATAACTAGGTATAATCTATTTTAATATTAATTTACATATTATAATCATGTACATTATTCACTACACTAAATAAAACTAACTTTAATCCTAAAAGAATATTATCAGACCCTTCTTAATGGAAATGAGGCATTTAATTTTAGTCCTCAGGGACGACAACGCATCTACATTTTTATTCATAGTCGAGAATAGATGGAGATGTTTAATAGCTATATCATCCAATTACAATCAACTAGACTGTGCGCTTGTTTGTCACCATTATTTAAAAAAATAGTCTTCGCTGTATATTTACCAAGAATGCTAACTGCGTTTCCTCGCTGAATGGAATATACTTAGCCTTTGGGTGAGAAAAGAACAAGTACTTTTGTCTCCAATGGCGGCGACCACTTGCGAACACACTTTCTTTAGAAAACGCAGTTATCGCGTAGACCCAACGGAGCAATAGAAAAATATATTCATATTAGTGAAAAAAAAAAAACATTATTGTTTCGTTTAAATGTCTAAATTTTAAACAAATTCTAAAAGTGTTATAATTTTGAGCACAACAGTACTGCCACTGCGGACGTATTTAATGGCGGGAAATAGAGCATAAATTAAAATTGATTTGCTTTAAAATCCGCAGCCTCCGCTTCGTTTGTCTAGTTTAATCACAACACAGGTAACTTTAACTGTTTTTATACAAAACGTTATGTCCTGTGTGTTCATTTTAACTTTGAGGTGTTTAATTTTTGTAGACTCAATAGCTGAAAATAAAATTTTAATGTATAAAATTTTCGGAAGCACTACACCTGGCCTTTTTACGGAAGAACCCAGCCGTCATATAGAAGCTTAGCCTAGCGTTTTAATTATGATACAAAAATAAGGTTGCTTATTAAATATTAAATGTTTTCATGGTATCTGAAACATCACAGTGATAACTTATATTCAATGTCAGTTTGAAGTTCGAAATATATTTATTTCTTATAAGAATACAATAATTCACTTAAATGAGAAACTAATTGAAGCATGAACAATGACTTTCGTGGTTTTATTTAAACGTTAAACACAAAACGAGAGAAAAAGATGTAGGTTGAACAAAAACGCATTTTGTCTGTAATATACCACACACTTGGCATTGGCGGTCGCAGTCGACATTTTCGGAATGGGCTTATAATAATAAAGAAATAAATATTCAATTGCGATTAATTAAATTTAAATAAAATAGATATTTTAAAGTTATAAAATAACAGTAATTATTGTTTTAAAATACATATTTTCGAACATGTACTAATTAACATGATTTTGAACATACCTATACATGCTTGTCACCCATAGGGGTACGCAGATACTACAGACATGAATATGTCACGATTCCTAAATATAAAAACATATGATCTAATATATTAATTTTGTGTAACGATAAAAATCAACAGTGTTATACGTACGTGATTAAAGTATGCGAGCAACCCAGGTTCAGGCTGATTAAACAGGTGCTCAACGGTGAAGTAAAACACAGTGAGGAGACCAGCATGCCTAAATATGAGTAAAGTGAGGTCATCTAAAGTCCATCCACACACACTGAAGCAGCGTAGTGGAAATATTGCCCTTTAACTCTTCCAGTAACAAGAACACTGGTCCAACCGTGGGAATATACTTACTTGCTGTAACTACTTTGTTGACAATCGCACCTCTAGTGTGTACTACGCTAAGTTAAATAAATTATTTTATAAAAGAGGAATTATAAATAAATGTCCGTTGATAGGCATGCGAGGGACGGACGTTGCATCACAGCGCACCTGCCGGCGGTGGAATTAATAACTTTATCTTGAACGGAGAATTACGACCTGTTATACGCCGACTATACCGTTGTCAGTCCGTCCATCCGCTTCGGAAATAATCTAGATGTTCCCATCCTCGGGTCTCTTCCTAACATCTTGTACCGATAGATAAACGTTTTATTATTGAATTAAGGTAACTGTTGGTTACATAAATTTTTAGGAAAAAGAATTTCAGTTTGTATGTACTTCTAAGATTGTAAGGGAACTCATTATTGTACTGCAAAGGAGATGGGCAGGAATTGTATGAGCCTGTGCCCTAGATGGTACAGAGATGATGAAATCTATGTCATTTGAAAGTACAGACCTTTTATATAAAGAATTATAAAAGTGCATATAGCTACGCAGTAGTGAACGAAAATTATGAAGGTTTAAAAAAGTTGATTTTGTCACTCAGTTTTTATCATAATTACACAATATTTATAAAGTTATAATTTCATGTAGGTTAGGTTATATAGGTATATGCGTTTGTACCCGACGTTTAAGACATATAATATTTTAGCTAAAAAAACAGGGGCAGCTGGTTTTTCAGTCTTCGAAAGTATTTATATTGTTTGTAACTATTCAATTAAGTTTGACACTTTAACTGGTTTGACACTTAACGGACGGATTTAATGTTGCAATTGCCAAAGTAAAATAATTATATCTTAATAAGTAATGCCACGTGTTCAATGCTATTGAATGACTTCATATGAAAGAAATCATTTTAAATACTTTTAAACTTGATTATTTTTCAACAGCTGCCATGAAATATTAATAGTTCTTTAAAATTCTTTGTTTGTTTTATATAAATTAATAGCAATAATTTTTGTACAGTTTTGGGAACATTTTTGCTATGCAATTTATGCGCTTTGACGTGTGTGCTGTTCTACAAGCCGTGATCGTGGTGATAATAGTAGATTGTACTTTTTTACAGGGTCCTATAGTACCTAGTTAGCAAGCCTACTAGTTGGTAAAAGTGAAACAAATAACATGTGCTTTTGTTAATAAAACGGATGTGATAAACGAATTTACAGTTTACCTCATCCATCGATCTATTATAAAAGTCCACTGCTGATCATAGAACGTGGTAGAGCCATGCTGCAGCTATATTTGGTCGCAGCACGAATGTGTCGACTCGACCGGGGTCGGACCACGCTCTCATAGAATACCAGCGTAAAATATCAGCTTCATGGTGCTGAGTTTCGTATAGTGAGTGTAGAGAACCGGAGATCCTTTTTACTGGAAACGAGGCACTCCATCTTAGTCCTTACGGGTGACAACGCATCTGCATTTTGATTTGCAATCAAGAATAGATGTAGATGTCTGTGGGCCGCAGCAATCACTTACCATCAGGTGGACTGTGTGCTCGTTTGTTACCCTATACTATAAAAAAAGTCATCCCATAACTATTATAGATTGCCTCGTAGGGAGAAATTGCCAAAGATGCCACGCTAGGAAAGCACGTTGGCAATCACAGTTTTTTATTATTTTGAGTTATTATCAGGAAGATACTGCTGTTCATCTTCTGTTCCAGTTTCTCTCTGTCAACTTTTACGACACCCACGGGCTGATATGGGGTACTGGATGCACACTGCCACTACACGGTTCCCAAATGATAAGTGACTATTGCAGCCAACCTTCAACAAAGAAAGCTACATATGCGTTATCCACGGTGAGGATAAGAATAGAATGCCTTGCCGCTTTTAATTGTACTAGTTCTCTATACCCTTCTGACTGGAACATAGTATTTTGCGGCAGAAATAGTGTTGTAGTTGATAGTAAGCTGCGGTCGACACTTACCATCAGGTGAGTCAAGTGCTCGTTTGCCTCCTCTTCTATTACAAAATAAGTAAGACGGTGGAACTTATCCAAAAGGATCTATTAAACCTATTGAATAAAACTATTATTTACGGATTTTATCGCGTTTAATTACTTTAATTTATTTTTATTATTATCGGGTGCTTTACAGCGCCCATTGTCACGGGGTCCCCCCCGTGACCATGGGCGCTGTAAAGCACCCGAAACGTCGGGATAATAATAAAAATAAATTAAAGTAATTAAACGCGATAAAATCCGTAAATAATAGTTTTATTCAATGTGTAGTGTTCGCGTAAATTTAAGAAATCTATTAAACCTATCTTAGGCAAAAGAGGAATTTTTAAATTAAAATTATAATTCAGTGTAAAGAAAAAACGCTAGATAAAATATATAATAACATCAATAGGACTTGGTATTGTAATTGCCAGTTAAGCAAAACTCCATCAACTAACCAACAAAATAATTATTATAGTGCCATATATGGCACTTGCAGTTCAAAAACAATCGTACAAATCGAAGAACTCGTTGAAGCATTTCGTATGATTTGATTGTTATCAATAAATAGCTAAAGTATTTCGCATTAATAGCTAAAGTATTTCGCAAGGTCGTTTTAAGCCTAGTTGGTCTCATGCGGCCGCGTACTTTATTATTCAATAAAACAGCTTCTTTTGAGAAGTCAATTTAATAAGAAATACCGGTAAAATCAAATTTATATTATGGCCTGCACCAAACATATATCAATGAAACAAATCATACTGGACTCTATTTTTAATAGAGTACTTCGTCCATAGTCTAACAGTTTTTATGCATAATAAACAGAACTATCAGTCAAGAAATAATAAAATAATATTTTTAAAAAAGGTTAATATAATTTTAGGCCAGAAGGACTTTTATTTTGTTCTATTAAAATGACAAACTAGTTAACAGTCCAATTAAACGTGACTTCTGCGGTCCTGCCATCAACCTCAAGTAAAGAGGGCTGTGTGTGTCGTGCTGAGAAATAAGATAAGTACCTAAAGTGAAAAGTATCGGCTTTATATGTTCCACTTCTGGGCACAAATTCAGCGATCCTTCGATTTGTTTTATAAAAATTACGGCAAACGCCCATAGCCCTTGAGCTACCGGTATACGGCTCTCATGTATGTTCTGTAGGTAGATATTTTATACAGTAGGTACGTCAACTCATACTACACGCATTGTTCGAGATGTAGCATTGGATCTCCTCGACACTTTAAAAATCTTTTGCTGTTCTTGGAGTAATACTTTTCTTACTGCAAGAACAGCATTTATGATTTTTATGATAAATCTTTTGTTGTTATTGGACTAAGAGAATTCCTTACGCCAGTCAATTAAAAGTGCTCAATCCTTAAATGTGTTCAAGAAACAGGTTAAGCATCACTTTTTGTCTTTTAACACCTTTTTCTCCTCCTCTTAGTTAAGGTTATTGATCCAATTAAAGAATGTTGTCGTTTTAGTACATAAGTTGGTATTTTTCTTATTTTAATATACCCTACCTGTTAATCTTTTTCTTATATATTTAATTCTTCTTCTGGGTTGTCTGTAAGAAATTTTTATTATTCCTTCATTATTTCTTTATTTTTTGTTATATTTATCTTTTCTTGGTATATAATAAAGAGTTGTTTGTATTGTTTTGTATTGTGTTGTACTGGATTGTTACATATTCTTAACAAATGCTAGATGATCAGAATTGAACCTAACCAATGCTTTTTGAGGTGCTAGCAAATAAAACAGATAGCTATAAGGAGAAACACCATCGTAATAATTAAGTTAGGCACGCTTAGTATGCTAAAATTACTGTACTAGCGCCTCCGCGGAATGCAAATTAGAGGAGAGAGGTAAAATACGTGATCCCGAGTTGAGAGAAGGCTACACGAGTGAAACTAATAGTTCTAGACTGTTCCGAGACATCTTTAATTTGTAAAATGATAGACCTATATGTGCTACTTATTGAGGTGAAAGTTTGCACCGACATTTATGATTTACATTTGATTTTCTTGAGATTCTTTAGATTTCTTTAGATAAAATTATTGGCAGATAATACAGAAGTAGATTTTTTACATATTATGTATGTCAAATAATAAAAACAACCATTTACTTATCTATTCATAAGGTACGTGAGGGTAATATGGTCACCTTAAGCTTTGCTGCCCTATAAAACCATAACTAGGAGGACAGAGACAAAAACACAAAGTCGCATACTATAACCAATATATTTACAAAAAAAGCAAACAAGCTTTAGCTATAGTTGGGAACATTTCTAGAAATCGAATTAACGAACTAAAATAGATTAAAATGTTTACTATAATGTCAACTGTCAATGTGACATTGATAAAGCAGCACCCTTTTCACCTTTTCTTATTTGATTTACCGATGAAAAGTTATCGTATCACAAAGCCATCTATGCAAACAAGGTAGGTGATCATATTACCCTCACCTACTATAATATTTTCGCGTTCTGAACTTTACTATAAAACCTGTTTTTTATCATTTAATTCATTACATATTCATCGTTTGCTTAATACTTGTTTTTGTTTATTTTTTAAAATGGAATTGCACGTTTAAAAAAAACTTACGTTGTACTGAGTAAAACTAATTTTACTCATATTACCGCGTCTAATTTTTACTATTTTGAAATCCCGATGTTCGAGTTCGTCTTATATTCGGTCTATATGTTGGTAGAAACTGAGGTGTTCAACGTACTGATTTCATAGATAGCCGTGGCCGTCAGTTATTGAGTATTAATATTAAGTCCGATTTACGCAGGACGGGCTTACTTAATATCCTACAGTCTTGCAGTAATGCTTAGATTTTGGTTTAATTTTATAATATAGTTAATCCAAATATAAATAAAAATAAAACGCAATAAATGGCAATAAAATTCGAGAAATTGATTTCATTAAATATGTTTGTTTCATCATCATCATCATCATTACAGCCCTTCACAAGTCCACTGCTAAACATAGGCCTCCCCCAAGTAACGCCACAAAACACGGTCTTGAGCCACCTGCATCCATCGACTTAATGCATGTCTTACCAGGTCGTCACTCCATCTAGTGGGGGGTCGCCCTACACTACGCCTACCGGTACGAGGCTGCCACTCGAGAACCTTTCTTCCCCATCGGTTATCGGTTCTTCGAGCTATACGGCCGGCACATTGCCACTTCAGCTTACTAATCCGATGGGCTATGTCGGTCACTCTGGTTTTACTGCGGATATCTTCATTTCTGAGTCTATCACGCAGAGAAATTCCGAGCATAGCCCTCTCCATAGCTCGCTAAGCGACCTTGAGCGTCCTCATACGGCCAGCAGTGAAGGACCACGTCTCGGATCCGTAAGTCATAACTGGTAACACGCACTGGTTATACACTTTAGTTTTCAGAGATTGAGGCATACCTGACGAGAAGATGTGTCGTAATTTCCCGAACGCTGCCCAGCCGAGTTGAATCCGTCGATTGACCTCTCGGTCGAAGTTGGACTTACCTAGTCGGACTATTTGTCCCAGGTAAACGTACTCGTCAACAACTTCGAGCATGGTGCTCCCAACAACTACCGGCATAGGTGTGACATGGACATTAAACATGATCTTTGTCCATGTTCATCTTAAAACCTATCCGTTGGGAGGCACTATTGAGGTCATTGAGCATTGTGCTAAGGTCCTCCAACGATTCTGCCATAAGGACTATATCGTCGGCAAATTGAAGGTGAGTGATGTACTCGCCATTGATGTTAATACCGTATCCTTTCCAGTCCAGTAGCTTGAATACGTCTTCCAACGCAGCGGTGAAGAGTTTCGGGGATATAACATCACCCTGTCTTACAGTTATTTGTAAATATAATTTTACTCTAGGAAACCTCATATTTTAAGTAAGTAGTTAAATTAAGGTTTTTCGTGGTAGAGCCATGCTGCAGCTAATTGTGGTTGCAGCACAATTAGGTCGGCTCGACCGGGGTAGGACCACGGTCTCATAGAATACCAGCGTAAAATAGCAGCTTAATGCTGCTGTATTTGTATGGTGAGTGTAGATAACCGGAGGCCCTTTGTAGATAACCAGAAGCGACCCCACAGGAAGTGGACCTGGTCGAGCCCCGACGGTTCGATAAAAATGAGATTGACTTCATTATGACGACCAGACACCAACTGTTCAGTGATGTCTCAGTGATCGCAAGGGTGAAAACTGGCAGCGATCACCGAATGGTTAGAGGCACACTGAACCAAAACGTTAAATCGGAGAGGTCTCGTCTAATGAAGTCAACGCTCCGTCCCCCTCGTGCACTAATCCAGAATCCCGAAACCTTTAAGCTCGAGTTACGTAACCGCTTTCAGTGCCTAGAAGATTGCAATGCAGTGGACGATATGAATGACAAGCTCGTGGAAACTGTCCATGCGGTCGGAGCTAAGTTCTGCAAGACCCGCCGCAGAAGAACACAAAAACTCTCTGATCACACTCTTAATCTCATGGCTGTTAGACGGGAGATGAGGCTGCAATCGTCAACAGATTTGACAGCATACAGGCAACTGAACAGACAGATCTCCAAATGCATGCGGCAAGACTTTCGCAACTTAAATACTGCTCGTATTAAAGAAGCGATCGAGCGGAACCAGGGCTCCAAAGTCTTTGCCAGAGATCTGTCTGCTAAAAAGAGCCAACTGTCAAAGCTGAAAACTGAGTGTGGCAATATCGTTTTCGGGACACCTGAGATTCTGAGTGAGATTGAGAGGTTCTATGGGCAGCTGTACACATCATCGTTGGAGCCACACGCAAGTGTGAGTAACGATCCAAGAGCAAGTCTTATCCGACACTATTCCGATGATATCCCGGACGTCAGTCTGAGCGAGATTAGAATGGCTCTCCACCACCTTAAAAACGGCAAGGCCCCGGGTGAGGATGGAATTACAGCGGAGTTTCTGAAAGCGGGTGGAACAACGGTACTTGAAGTCCTTCAGAAGCTCTTCAATTCCGTCCTCCATGGTGGCACTACTCCGGAGGCGTGGAGCAGAAGCGCGGTGGTCTTGTTCTTTAAGAAAGGCGACAATGCTCTCTTGAAGAACTACAGACCGATTTCCCTTCTGAGCCGCGTCTACGTGCTGTTTTCGAAAGTCATTACGAATCGTCTCGCACGCAGACTCGACGACTTCCAGCCTCCCGAACAAGCCGGTTTCCGAAAAGGCTTCAGTACCATAGACCACATACATACCCTGCGGCAGATTGTACAGAAGACCGAAGAGTACAATCTGCCACTTTGCCTGGCTTATGTGGACTATGTGAAAGCCTCTGATTCCCTCGAAATTTGGGCAGTGCTACAGTCCCTTCAGCGGTGCCAAGTTGACTGTTGGTATATCGAAGTGCTGAAGTGTTTGTACAGTAGGGCTACGATGGCTATCCGAGTACAGAACCGGAGTTCGAAACCTATCCAACTGCAGAGAGGTGTAAGACAGGGTGATGTTATATCCCTGAAACTCTTCACCGCTGCGTTGGAAGACGTTTTCAAGCTACTGGACTGGAAAGGATACGGTATTAACATCAATGGCGAGTACATCACTCACCTTCGATTTGCCGACGATATAGTCCTTATGGATCGACGATATGAATCGCTGGAGGACCTTAGCACTGTGCTCAATGACATCAATGGTGTCTTCCGACGGATAGGTCTTAAGATGAACATGGACAAAACAAAGATCATGTTTAATGTCCATGTCACACCTATGCCGGTAGTTGTTGGGAGCACTATGCTCGAAGTTGTTGACGATTACGTTTAACTGGGACAAATAGTCCGACTAGGTAAGTCCATTTTCGACCAAAAGGTCAATCGACGGATTCAACTCGGCTGGGCAGCGTTCGGGAAATTACGACACATCTTATCGTCAGGTATACCTCAATCTCTGAAAACTAAAGTGTATAACCAGTGCGTGTTGCCAGTGATGACTTACGGATCTGAGACGTGGTCCTTCACTGCTGGCCGTATGAGGACGCTCAAGGTCGCTCAGCGAGCTATGGAGAGGGCTATGCTCGGAGTTTCTCTGCGTGATAGACTCAGAAATGAGGATATCCGCAGTAAAACCAGAGTGACCGACATAGCCCAACGGATTAGTAAGTAAGTGGCAATGGGCCGGCCATATAGCTCGAAGAACCGATAACCGATGGGGAAGAAAGATTCTCGAGTGGCAGCCTCGTACTGGTTGGAGTAGTGTAGGGCGACCCCCCACTAGATGGAATGACGACCTGGTAAGACATGCAGGAAGTCGATGGATGCAGGTGGCTCAGGACCGTGCTTTGTGGCGTTACTTGGGGGAGGCCTATGTTCAGCAGTGGACTTGTGAAGGGCTGTAATGATGATGATGAATGATGAGGCATTCTATCTCAGTCCTCAGGCCTCTGCCTCTGGGCATCTGCATTTTGATTTTTAATTGAAGATAAATGTAAGTGTCCATGGGACACAGCATCCATTTACCATCAGGTGGACTGTGTGCTCGCTAGTCATTATTATTCTACAAAAAAATGTTATTTTTTCGATTTATTATTATATTTAAAATGCTTATTTTGTTTACCTAGGGTATTCATAATTTATTTAGCGTACGATACCTACCATCAGTGGCCAATCTGTTCAATACATGCCACATTAGCACCAGAGAAAAAATCCACTATTTCTTTATTAAATTATAAAAGAAAAATAGAAAATTTTATGCATCACCTCATTCAACATAGAGGACAATACTTAAATACGACCAAGAAGTTAGTCATACATTCTTTTTCTTTCAAAAGATTAATATCAAAATATTGATTTATAATAGTAATATTTTTTTTAATTTTGGACATGGTCATGGACTTTTACCATTACATTGTTGGGGGTTTACCATTACATACTTTGACGCTGTTCACCATCGCCGTCGTCTGGGTTCCTTGAGTTGGTACATACTAGATGGTTATACGCCCATTTATAGGAGGCCATAATATATTTATGGTTTTTCCCATAGTCGCCTCATACAACATCCACGGTCTGTGCCTACTATATGTGGTAATGGATTGTAATATAATATTACTCTCTGTGGAATAGCTTACCTCCGGCGATTTTTCCGGACCGATACGACCTAGGGACCTTCAAGAAAAGAGCTTACTCCTTTCTAAAGGGCCGGCAACGCACCTGCAATTCTCCTGGTGTTGCGGATGTTCATGGGCGGCGGTAGTCACTTAACATCAGGTGAACCGTATACTCGTTTGCCCCCTCTTCTATAAAAAAAAGTACTGATTAATATTGCTAGGCAAACATATTGTAACAACAACGTTTTGCTTGTATACGAAACTGCTTATTCATGCCACTCCTTCCCCATTGTATCAACATTTTTTTGACTGATACTAAGGTGTACCGTATAATGGCTGTTAAGGATATCCACTATCCCACATCATCCCGTGGGTGTCGTAAGAGGCGACAAAGGGAAATAAATCAGATGGGCAGCAGGGTCTTCCTACGAAGGACTAAAAGTAAAAAAACTGTTGAAATAATACTAGTTTCTACGGAATTTATCGCGTATATTTTAATTTTTTAAATACCCGACGTTTCGAACGCTTTACAGCACTCATGGTCACGGGCAGGACTGAGATGTTCAACGTCCATATGTCATAGTTAACCGCGGTTACCATAGATTAAAATTTAACTTTTGTTCCGATCTATGCAGTATGAACTTATGGTATCTTGAAGTCTTGCAGTTGTATGCTTGGGTTGGGATTTAATTTTATTTATTATAGGATCCGAAGCAGATGGTAGCACCCAGCCATCTTCTCTATTGAAATTAGGATGTTTTTTGATTTCAATAGCCTCGCGAATCATCCTTGGAAGGAATCGGTGTTTTTTAGCGAGGATCTGCGGTCTATGAAATCTGATGTAGTGACGGGGGCGATCCTGTACATGTTCACAGACTGCAGACTTCCCGGAGCGTCGATTCTTCACATTGTGAAGAAGTATTATTCAATATGTAGTGTTCGCGTAAATATAAGAAATCATTATAAAAAAACTGTGGTTGCCAATTCGCCAGCCAAGAATGGCAACTATGGCAAATGTTCCCCCTATGTGGCAATCTATGGGGGAGGTCTATGTTCAGTAGTGGACTTTGAAAGTAGAATATGTATCCAAATTCTATATAATTGGTCTTCAAAATTAATAAGTCTTGCTTATAAAATTCAAGTGATATTAATTCACTTTAAGCAAGAAAATAAATTGATCGAAAATCGAAACCTTTTTGTTTTTAAGGAGTACACGTTGGTGGTGCCGATAAAAAGTGACTTCATCAATTGAAACTTCCCTTATGTGAACGTGTAGTTAAAAACGCATTAACGTCTCTGTTTCAAGCCGATGCGATGGATTCAACCAAAATCAACATGCGTGGGCCGCTTAATATATGACATTACCTACACTCTTCAGAGATGCTCTTCCTGACTTCCAATCTCCAATTATGTATTTACGATAAATTATGCGCTTGGTATCCCCTTCGCAATTTCAAAATATCGTAACAAATAACCTAATTATTGGAGTTTAGACTTTGTTGGTAAAGAAATTAGATCGATTTTCTTATTATGAAACTCGAAACAAAAGCTTTTCAATAATAGCGTGCTCCCGTTTTGAGATTATTCCAAAAGATAGGTAGTCGCCGCATGCAAAATACTTCCCGTTGAGATATGAGGATCGTCCAGGGCTCGTACGTACATATATTATTTAAAGTATTGGAAGCCACACACGACGCTACCATGCAAAGCTCTTACGGTATTACGCTTAGTAACATTCCCATTTCACTATGTAGAACGTTCGTCTTTCAGTATCGCTGTGTATATATAATAGATCAGTCTTGATGGACACCATTTTTATTATCGTATAAAGAAGTTGCAAAACATTTTAGTTACCTTTAGGTGACTAACATGCTTTTTAAAGGTACCAAAAATGGTAAGAAGAACAAAAACTAATTTCACAACATATATTTTCCAGTTGCTAGAAAAAGTCAGTAGCGTACCAAAATCGGGATGGAGACCACCCGTGACCTCGGAAGCGGCACCACCCACACCACGTCACGAGCATACAATCGCGTCAGTGATCTTAATTATGAACGTGTCGATTATCATCTTAAAATTTCTACCTCAAAAGGTCTATAAAGAGTCGCTAAGTGTACGCAATTTATTCGAGATTACGCCCGCCCGCCGTAGTTATGTCACGACTTGCTTACGAGCCGCGCGGACACTTCTGTTTACTAAGACGGGATTAGCAGCACGCGCTGGGGACTTTACATAATCACAATATGGGCTTTTATAACAATTTCATAATAACAAAAGTTCTAGTTTTCAGTTAAACAATAATGGATAAGAATGAGGAGACGAATAGAGTAGACGGCTTATTGAAACTTTTTAATGATTAAATTCAAAAGTGTCGTAACAGGGTGGCATCTGAACTGCTGTTTTTGTTTATTGAAACTAAAGGAACACATAAATATTCAAATTTAAAAATAGTCTAAGAACGTGATTATAAAAAAATGAGTTTGAAACGCTACTAATAATGTAGGATAATTTATTTCAATTTGAATCACTTGTTAATTGATATATTTCCTAATAAATATTCTCACCGTCGATCCCGTCCAAATAATACTAAATTTACTAAAGCTCTATTACCAGGTCTTTTTGACTCATGCCATATTTAAAACTACACCTTTAAGTAAGTTAAAGTCTAAGTTTAAATGATTTTATTTATTAAGAGTCTATCTAAACGATTTAAAGAGAAGAAAGTAAGAAGCAACGAAGAGTCTTCCCTAGTCAAGTCTTGTACCGATCGTTCCGTATCCCGCTATGGTCACATCACGCGCTGACTATCACTGTTATAACGCAGTTACCTGCGGGTGCGCGGCCGCTCCTACCGGCACCCCGATATTGCTCTATACATCGGTCGAAACGTCTTGGTACTTACGTAATATAATAATTTAGTAGATCCCACTATAAAAAATATAGACGTTTATCATTTAATGCTATCATATATTAAACTTGACTGCCTCGTTGGTCTAGTGATTGTAGTAGTGCCACTACTGATCATGAGGTCTTGGGTACGAATCCCGGGTCGGGCCAAAAAAATCAATTATTGAGTTTTTCCGTCAAGAAATTCTCAGTAGCTGCCCGGAGTCAGGAAGTACGCGTTGTCTCATCCCCGTGCCTCGGAAAGCACGTAAAGCCGTTGGGACCGCGCCTGATCTCTCTCCGGTCATGTTGGTTTACCGTCCCATATACGGGGTAGACAAGCAGACCTAAATATGGACAAAAGTTTAAAAATCGTCTTAGTGTCATAAAAATAACGCCAAGAGCTTAATAAAAGCCAATTATTTCGATATTACTTACAGATACTTCAAACTTATTTATATGTGTATAGATACGACAACGGAACCTTAGGGGAAACTGGTGGCAAATTTTTAGAGGAGGAGGACTCTTAAAAAATATATTTACTTTCTTTTAGAAACGGACTGAAATTGTACTTAATGAGTGGAATCGAAATTAAGTAACCGACCAGAAACGATGACCGTCAATGACAAAGATCGTCCGTATAGGTTGAAAAACCTAAAATCGATGAGGAAGAAAGTTTCTCGATGCAGAGGCGTGTCTAGTTTGTTACTTCAAGAATTTCAAGAATATTTGAAGAAAGAACTTTAGAAAAAGTGGAGTATAATTTATACGTAGTAGAGTTACGCTGCAGCTACAGTATCGTTGTAGCACGAATAGGTCGACTCGACCTGGTTAGGACCACGCTCTCACAGAATACCAGCGTAAAATGCTTCATTCTGCCGTGTTTCGTATGGTGAGTGTAGACAATCGGATACCTTTTTACCGGAAACGAGGCATTGCATCTTAGTTCTCAGGGTTGACAGCACATCTGCGTATTGATTCTCGATCGAGTTTAGATGTGGATGTCTGTAGGCCGTAGCGTCCGCTTTCCATCATGTAAACTGTGTGTTTGTTTGTCTTATAGCCTTATTCATTAAAAATATTATTGTCTATTGTTTCATCAGCCAATTATATATAATAAAATATCAAAAACTGAGCTTGAAGTATACACTAGGAGCGAGTGTGATTACGGCTTACTACAGATAAGGTAAATAGCTCATACAATTGTTAGAATGGAAGACTCCAAGCCTCTTTTGTTAAGGAAGTAGTGTCTAATGGGGCGAGTGTAGCCACTGGCTAGACTTACATGGTGTCGATTGCTATGCACCGTTAGTACCAAAAAGGAGAGTATATTGCCTACTTAATACTCGACCGTCCACTTCGACGATCCAATTTGAATTTCATATAAAAGGCTAAACTGCAATTCAATCGATTGCTTTGAATAAATTGTCTAAGTTGATATTAAATATGTGTTTACGTCTTTATTTCCAGGTGTTATCTGATGTCTCATAATACGTGTTGACGGTTGGCGAGTTAACTTGGAAAATTTAATGTTCGAGCATAATTTTCTCATAAAAATATTATAGATTGGTTTAGATACATATAATTACGGTCTGAGATTGTTGATCATGTTTTCCATTTGCCTATATAGCGCTTATGATAACTTTGTTGATGTTATGTGTAATATGAGTCAAATCTACATATATATTTTAATATTGAATTACAGGTAATGTATCTTCAATTTCGATTTCACTACCAATAAATATTCCATAGCGTTTATAAAATTAGGATAAATAAAATAATTGTCATCAGTTTGTCGGCTCCGCAACGCAGTGGCTTTGTAATGAGTTGCAGCGCTGAAGGCCGCGAGTTCGAATCCGCAGGGAACAAGTATTTTTATGGGTTACAAATAATTGTTCCGGGTCTGGATGATTGTCCTTGTGATATTTATTTCTGTAAGCTGCTTCCCAAATACAGGAGCATATCATTTCTTAGATAAGGTGTGATAAGCGTTTTCTTTTTTAGTTTCTTTTGAATATTTCACGCTATAAGTGAGGCATATTTTTAAATTTCATTAGCTGTGTATGTTTTTTTATAAAGGTGATAAACGATTCTTTTTTTATTTAACTGGCTTTACGGCTCTGGGTTCTAGCCCTTCTGAGCCTATCATTTCTTTCAGAATCTTCATTTTATATATTTTTCTTCACAATATGCTAATGCGTCAAGTTTTGGGAGATTTTGACGACAGCTCAACTCAGCGGATTGTTGATGGCGACAACCACTCCAGTTTAAGGCGCCCAAGCGATCAAATTAACTTGAGGTTTATATCAACATCAAAGCACTTGTTTCGTTGTTTTCTTTAATATTTCACACGCGCAGACACTTAATTCACAAAATCACATCACTTTTACGAATTAAAATCCACTTCAAACCATTATTCAAGCGACAAAACAGGAGCGACAGTCCGTCGATGACCAAGTTCCCGCCAAAACTCTTCGGTGATAAACGAGTACACAATCCACCTAATGGTAAGTTGTTGCTGTGGCCCATAGACATATACATCTATCCTCAATTACGAATCAAAATGCAGATGCGTTGTCACCCGTGAGGACTAAGACTGAAAGCCTTGTTTCCAGTAAAAAGGGTCTCCGGTTCTCTACACTCACCATACGAAACACAGCAGCGTTTAGCTGCTATTTAACATTGGTATTCTGTGAGAGCGTGGTCCTTCCCTAGTCCAGATGACCCATTCGTTCTACAACTATACTAATAATATAGCTGCAGCATGACTCTACGAATAAACGTGTTTTTCAGCATAACAATTTAACCCACTATTCGTGTAGTAAGAGAATCCACCTTTATATATCATCCCATGGGTGTCGTAAGAGGCGATAGGAAGAAACCGAAACAAGAGATGAGCAGCAGCGTTTTCTTGATAAAAAGTCACCTATAAATCTCTCATCAATGCCGATGTCAAAATCTGGAGAGTTACGATAAGGGTTATTTTTAGTCAGAGACATAGCTATCATTATCAATTCATACACTCTGATAATTGATGTTGTCTAGGCCGATTCTGATCATGGTCCAAGGTATATTGACAACATCCTAAGACACGTTAAATCATTTTTATTATACGCATAAGCACAGAGCCTTTACTCATCCTGTCTTATTCGTGATGTGATTTAATGCTTATGATTTTGTTTTTAGAGGTGGGCTGTGCTGAATATATGGATTAATCTCAAATATAAAAACCACATCCGCCAAATAGCAGGACTTGCACTGCTGTGTTCTGGTCTAAAGGCTGTAGAGGGAGGTATAATTAACAGCTGTGACGCATACCACATTACTTCTCAGAGATGGTAGCGCATATGTGTGGTCTTCTTAGTTTAAAGTTGTTTTTGGTTGCAGATGTTCGTGGGCTGTAGTAGCAATTTACTTTGAGGTGAATTTATTACATACATACATAATATATACAATAAATTAACATCAAAAATATAACATACCTTCTCCCATAGAATTACAACATGTGTCACTATTAGTTTGTTCACGAGCAAATACAGTAATTTAACTTTGAGAGACGAAGTCATACGATACGATGAATACGTCGTGATGTTCTTAACTAAACTAAAGCATTTTGAATATAATGAATCGCCTATAAAACTGTCGTTGATTAACCGGGTTAAATGTGAGGACACATTCAAAACTGCAAGGAAATAACATTTCCCTTCAAAGGTATATCTCAAATATACTACAACATTTTTATATTATTATTACTTTCTAAACATACAGGGTTATTTTGCAATAATCTGTAAAATTTGCGGAGTAGGTTCAGAATCAGTAATATAGGTAAAGAAAAACTAATTAAAAAAATATCGAACATTCTTTATCTTTTATATGCAAAATCCGCGGTAATGCATTATTTTAAATGATTTTACTGCGCACGCACACATTCGTAAGGGTCGATCGGTAGACAAAAATGATGTTAACCATAAATCACATTCAATTTGGGATAATTTCAAATATAATTAGAAGCCTTATTTACTCTTTATTATTTACATATTTGACTTTAAGTTTGAAGTTTGACTACTCTTTGAAAAATAACACTGTATATTATATAATGCACATGATTAACACTGAAGAAAAACATCTGAAGTAACATTTTTCATTTTTATTAAACCCTAAATTAACACCCTTTATGTTTTTGGTTTAACAAAAATAGGGGGGGGGGGAATAAATTTGGGGGGCCCCGGGAATGTTTTTTTTTAAAAAACCGAATTAAAAATAAGTAAAAGGTGAAAGATACTTTTTTATCAAATAACGGTTTATTGGAAACCACAGGATTCTTCTATAATTTACCATAATCACCTCTTACGATGTCCACCGGTAGAAATATGTAATAATATGGGTTCTTTGATAGTTATAGAGCGGTTGAAAATTTAACTGGTACTAATCGTATAAATAAGCAAGCAATAATATAATATTAATAATAATAGTGATATTTATGTATATTTATCTTATCATTTTAATTTATAATTATATATTTATAGAACTCAACCAGATGAGAAAACTATATAAATACCCCATATGGTGTTGCATTTGTTCATGGGCGACGCTAGTCGCTTAAGATCAGGTGAGCCGTATGCTCGTTTGCCCTAAACTCTGCTATAAAACAAAAATATATTGATTCATACTTTGGTAATCGCATTATACTGTTTCATTTTTCATTTAAACAGTTAAAATATCACTTTAAATTCGGAAGAGTTATATTTTTTAATTGAGAATCTTAATACATTCATTGAAGTTGAATGATATAATTGCTTTCAAATAAATTTGTCGGTATGATACACGTGCCACCTAATGTAAATTAATCCTGTAACCTTCGCGAAAGTTCATTCAATAAGTTGAAAAAGTTTTGCCTCTATCTGACGAACGGTATGGCCGCGCATAAACACTAACAAACAAATATAAATTTTTATATATTAGGATTCACGTCGTCAGTATCTATGAAGTTATAATTTCTGTTATTGGCTATACTCGTTAACGATACAGAACCTTAGAAGCCCGACTTACGCAATTTACATTTGTCCATGGTTGCCATAACTTTAGGACACTTATCTTATTGTTAACAAAGTAAATTTTTTATCAATTTGTTTTGTAAATGTAAAGTGGTAAACAAGTTAACAATCCTCTTCATAGTCGTTAGTTACTAAAATCCAAAGATACCTGGAAATGATTTGAAATAAAGAAGCCTTAAGATTAGTGGTCACTCCTGGGTATAATACGTCACATTTTGTAATAAAACTGGATCTTTTACCATTCAAATGGGCACGTAACAATTGATATTCTGCTCTGCGCTTTAATTAAATATTTGTTATTTAAAATAATAACCTTTTACGTTTAACTAAATAATTGTCCGATATCATCAGTTTGTGACCGCTTTAGCTACCGACATTGACCGGTATATGCAAATTCAATTCAGATTTAGTTTATTACAGGTATAGTCAATTTTAAAATAATTTACAAGTATTATAAGTCGTTAGAGCCGTGGTAGCTCAGATTGTTTACGCTCGCTGTAAATATAACGGAACGCGAGTAACCCGGGTTCGATCCCCGCCGGCACCAATCAAATTGTTAATTGCAATTTTAAGTGCTGATTTACCACGTGCTCGGCGATGAAGGAAAACATTGCGAGGAAACCTGCATTTCTGAGGAATAAGGAAAAAAATATTTTGAAGACATGTGAAGTTCGCCAACACGCATTGGGGCAGCGTGGCGGACACTTCCTTGCCCTAAAACCTTCTCAGAAATGAGGGGAGGCCTGTGCCCAGCTGTGGGATGTATATAGGGTGTAACTTTATAAGTCGTTAGGTATTTGTTACGGTCTCCAAATGATGACGTACTTTTTAACGCACTACACGATATAACTAAGACTTTAAAGTTCTACAAGCCATTGATAAAAATTTCAGTGTTTTGTTATCTGTAAGCTATCAATTATTTTACCTGCCTTTCCTTTTCATAGATAGTAAAATTGTTTTAGAAAAGAGGTTTTTCATATTATGGTAGCATTGTTACTGCAGTCTAAATTAATCTAAATTAGCTCTGAATATGTTGTGACTGCGCACATGCAACTGGCACTCTCACGATTGTCGCCGGTATGCGCGGCGATAAGAACGATATTAGGTACGTTCTGGAGTAAGAACAACTATCGCGATTCACGAGAACAATAATTTCTGTTCCGCAATAAACTTTATCGATTCTTATATTAAATTTAATATTACGTACCTTATATGAACTCAATATTGGCATAGGAAGTATCAACAAAAAGATGAGTGAAATATTTAATCCCTGCATCATATTATGTACACAAATATACAGCTTCAGTAGAACCATCTAAAATATAACTCTATATATAACATATATATATATACATAAAATAATAAACACTCACGCCTGTCACCCACAGGGGTAGGCAGAGACTACAGACTTCCATTTGGCACGATCCTGACACACCTCTCTCGCCTCCTTCACATCCATACACCTCCGCATACATGCTCGTCGGTTAAGGGTACTCCTAATTTGGCCCGTTTTCAATAAATCGCCAATTTGGTCGATAAATTTTCGCCTAGGACGTCCCTTTCCGACTCTGCCATTCACTTCTGCAACATAAATTTTCTTTGTCACTCTTTCCTCATTCATTCTTTCCACATGACCAAACCACCGAAGCATTCCTTTCTTAATCCTGGTCACAACATCATCTTGCAAACCACACTCTTCTCTTATTACACAATTTCTTACCCTGTCATTAAGATTCAGCCCTAACATACTCCTTAACGACCGCATTTCTACTGCGTTCATTCTACTCTCGTGCTTCTTCTGCCACACCCAACTTTCACTACCATATGTTAAAGTAGGGACCAACACAGCATTGTGAATTGCCATACGTGCCTTTTTCGACACATTTTGACTCTTCACAATAGAGTGCAGGGCCCCATTTACTCTATTTCCCGCATTCACTCGTCGTTCTATATCCTTATCATATCTCCCATCCCTGCTAAATACGCAGCCCAAATATACAAACTCGTCTACTTGCTCGATCAACTCCCCTTCTATTCTTATTTCACAAATCGTTTTACTTTCTTCTCTTTCAAAAACCATAACCTTCGTCTTACTTGCGTTCACTTTCATACCCCTTTCTTTTAATGATCTGTTCATTAATGTAACCATCATTTGCAACTCGGCCGCCGACGACGCAAGTATAACTTGATCATCGGCGTACAAAAGGCATTTGACGGTTAACTCACCCATTCTTAATCCGCATTCTTCAACTTTCAAATTTTGCAAACAACTGTCCATAAATAGGTTGAACAGCCACGGGGAAGCTACACAGCCCTGTCTGACACCTTTATGGATGTCAAACCAGTCCGAGTAGACCCCGTTGATCCTAACACAAGCACTAGAGTCCCTATAAAGGGACTCCAATGCCCGTATCAAGCCAGCGCTCAACCCAAATGAGTTCAGTGTTTGCCATAGCACATCCCTATTCACTCTGTCATAGGCCTTTTCCAAGTCCATGAACGCACAAAAAACCTTTTGGTTTTTGGCCAAAAAACTTCTCCGCGATCATGCGCATGGAAAAGACTTGATCTGTACATCCCATTCCCTTTCTAAATCCTGCTTGCACATCCCAAATTTTTCCATCAGTTTCTTTCATGACCCTTTCAATCAGTACCTTAGCATACAGTTTTCCCACAATGCTAAGAAGGCTGATGCCACGGTAGTTTTTACAGTCCTGCTGCGACCCTTTTCCCTTATATACTGGGACTATCACGGCTTTGCACCAGTCTACCGGTACCCGCTTCAGTTCCCAGCATAAATTAAACAAGGTGTGCAGCAGGCCTGCCACCACTTCCTCTCCAGCCCTTAGCATTTCGAGTGAAACTCTATCATATCCGGCAGCCTTACCTGCTTTCATGCTTTTCATTGCTTTCATTATTTCACCTACACTAATCTCGCTACCTCTTTCCTCTTCCTTCGGAATTTCTACTTCACTTAGTACACACGTTGTCTCCTCACTCATAAACACGCTTTCAAAATATTCCTTCCATCTCTTTAAACTCAAAACTTCATCATTCAGAATATAGCCATTCTCGTCTCTTATAGCATTCATCATAGGCTGTTTTGAATGTCCCCTGGCAGTTCTTACAAGTTTCCAGAACATTTTAATATTTGCCTGGAAATTATCCGATATTCTTCTATCATTCTTATCCGTTCTTTCTTGCTTTTTTCTTTCAACTACTTCTTTTACTCTCTTATTAAGATGTCTAAAGACTGCCTTTTTTCTTTCAATATCATCATTCGTACCGCTAGAATTACCAGCCTTTGTTGCTAGTAAATCTAGCCATGCTCTCTTCTTTGCTTCAACATCCATACGTACCTCATCCTCCCACCATAACGTATTATTTTCTCTTTATTGTTATTATTCTCTCTTCTTTGCTTCAACTTCCATACGTACCTCATCCTCCCACCATAACGTATTATTTTTATTTATATATATATATATATATATATATATATATATATAGCCATAAAACTATCTATAAGGGGAATGATGATCGAGTGTTGCTATTGTGACATTAATACACGGCACAGTGTGCGCTATAGCTTAGATTTAGTCGCGTTCATGCAGGACGAACTCTCGCTGGACAAAAGTCATCAGAAAAAGTTTTGTAAGAGAAGATGGTATAAAAGCTCCAATAGCTTGATATCTCTAAGTCCCAGGTGTCATTGACCATGATTAGATTCTCGTCCAGTTCTATCTACCTCAAAAAGTTAGGCCTACGGATCCTCTTAGATTCCGTTTCTGGTACAAGCAGTTGTGTTTTCGGGCTTTTCTACATAAATAAGAGAATAATTCATGTTGAGTTACCTACGTTGTTTAGAACCATGATTGCCTCTACACGGAAGAAAAGAACGAGATGTTGAACTCCTTGGGGGTCGACTGGAATTAATCCAATATATCTGTCGTCTTCAAAGCAGAAATTTATGCATGAGGATTTCCCAACAAATCTTACAATTAACTTATACAATGTCATATAATAAAGAGTTGCTTTTAAATATGCACGAATTCATGTCTTTTAGGGATGGAGTTGTAGGTGCTTGATTCAAATCCTTGCAGAATGATTTTCGGGTATGGTTGCAAAGTGTCTCACTTCCTTCTATGTATCTTTTTTTAAAAGAAGAACCACGTTAAATCATAGCTTTGTTAGAACAAGCGGCCAGAAATTTCAAATGTATCGCAAACGACTGGGGCGCACGTACGTTAAGCTTAGCTAAGCGCATCAAAGCTACATTATTACCGTTATTGTTTACTTTTGTACGGCGTATGCGATTAAAATTTTATTTATACTTGTATTGCAGGAAACCGGAGTGGTGCAAAATGTCAACTGTAATTAGAATAACAAATATAACTGGCTGCCCAAATCACTGTGATATTCGAACTAAAATGTTAAAGCAAACATTACTTCTTTATCTTGAAAGCGTTTAGATTGAATCGATAAATTAATGTTATGCGGTTATCACATGGTTGAATATTGTTGCAGTAAGGAACCATGCAAGCTCAGTATATAACATTCGCTTTAGAATCGACGTCGATCTCCACCTGTAATAATGAAATTCAGGTGCTGTTTTAACATGTACTCGGCGTTAAAGGAAATTAAGGTGGAGTAGCTCGTGTGTAAAAAAATTTAAAAACATGAGCACATAATATGAAATTTGCATAGAGTCATTGCGGCAAATTTCGTATTGTTATAAAATCCTCTGAAAAATTGAAGAATGGTTAAGACCAGTGGTGGGAATTACGTAAGTCACTTTAATTTTACTTTTACCAAGTGTTAATTAACTTCTAAACTAGCTTCTACTAAATTAGCTTCTCAATACAAGTAGATTATAGATAGAATAAATAACAATATATATATATATATATTTTCTTTATCTATATAGACTAGATATATAGATTATATACATATATTCTATATTACATCTCATATATAAACATCATATTATAGCCTTATGTCAAAAATTATTAGGTAGGTAATAAACGAGTGCTATTGAGGAATTTATATTTTTAATTCCGAATAGTCACTGTTTTCAAATACTCTTATAAAATATTTTTGCATAACGAATGACATTTTTGTTGTACACTTTTTTATACACAATATAAAACAACTAAAATATAATTAAAAGATATAGCTATTGCACTTTCTTCACATCTTTTAGTTGTTGATTCAACTAAATGAACAGTTAGCATTGTTTTTAAAAGTACGCTCTTAGTGTATTAATATAGAGTTCAAATCGTGTTCTTACACTCTGTTATCTAAGACATTCAAAGGTTATCGATTTACATTAAATTCTAAGCGATGTACAACGTTCTGATAATCAAGGCGACATCAGCGCCATCATCTTTCCAGCTGGGGTCAGAAGCTCTCGTGAATATCTTACAATCAAATGCTACATTTTGATACTAATATCAGATGCTTAGACTTCCCATTATAAATAAAACTCAAACTGTTTATTTCATTTTTGAAAATAGATTATTTGGAATAATATGTTAGTTCAGACTAAAGTGCCATGTAGTGCCGGCGTTAGACATACTACCCTACAGGGAAGTTGAAATTAGAGACGAGCAGCTGCAGGTAACGACTCAAAATTATCGAAAAACTACGTTTAATAATTCGCCTGCCGAGTGTGGCAATTATGGAGAATATTCCCTCATCTTTGGTAAGGCCTATGCTCCTCAGCAGTTCGACTTTTGATAGGCTGTAAATATTATGATGACTATGAAAGCCTTAATTAAATCCAATTATATTGGAAAATGAAAAAAGATAAGCAGATTCACTCTGATTCTTTAAATCAAGTATTTTCAATATGATAAAGAGACTGATAAAATCTAAGAAGAAAACGATTTTTTTTCTGGACATCATTTGCCTTAATCAGCTCATGAACATTCCATTCATATTATGCGTAAGCTTCGGAAAGCTGTTTTATTATATGAGTCATAGGAGTTTCAAATACTATGTATAATACTATTAATCATATAAAGCTACACCTATCCTCGAATAAGAATCAAATCATGTCATTCCTGAGGACTAAGATGAAATACCTCGTTATTAGTAAAAAGTTTTTCCAGCTCTCATCAAAGCAGCATCAAGTTGCTATAATACGCTAGCATTCAATTCAATATCGAGCATAGCTTTGCTACGCAAAACAGGCTTTTGTGACAACAGGGCTCATTCCTGAGTCATTTGCCGGTACAATCCATCTGATCGTTACTCTATTTAGTGGGTGGTTATCCTACATTGCGGTTGCCGATACGTGGCTGCAATCATTCAGTTATTCTTTTCCACCGGTTATGGGATCTTCGAGCTATATGGCGATTGACACGTATTGAATTGGTTTTATATTAAATTTCTTGAATTAACTCTCTAATGTAGTAACAGTTTTACGGCATTTGTTGCTATGCTAGAGAAGAACCTAATTCGCAGTAAAATTTCTGATAAAATAATTTTGGATAAGCCCTTAGCAAAGTTTTTGAAAAAATAATTTTATATCAAATGTTAAGTTATTTCTAAACAAGAAAAGTTTTCATAAAAATGCATTTGGCTTCAAAAGAGATCTCTCGACGACTGACGCCGGTGTTGAGCTTATTAAATATATTTTAATGCCTTGGAGAATTCAAGAGATTTTTTATGTGTTTTTGTAATATTTCCAATGCTTCCGATTATGTTCCTCATGAGACATTATTTTCATAATTAAATAGCAGAATTAAAAAAGTCGTTATAAATGGTAAGTGCTCCTTCAGATCGGTAATATCAATAAGTGTTCCTGAGGGCGTAATTCTTGGTCCATTCCTGTTCCTTATCTACATTGATAACTTACATTATCTTATAGGGGACAATCCGATATATTTAATTGGTTTATAATACCTCTTTAATTTTTAAATTCAAACAACAATCAATAAAATATGAGGATATAAATAATGCTCTCTCGAAATCTGTACATTAGTGTAACGCCAACAATTTGCATTTAACAACAAAACAAAATATATAAGATTTACAATACCTTATGCTTAACATTCGAATAATAATGTGCTTTTAAATGGTAAGGAGGTGAGTCTTGCGGATACTGAGTGTTTTTATTGGAATTACTATTGGCGCCAAACACCAATGGGGCCCCCATATAATATATAAAGTATCACCTGTGTTGAAACAGTTAGGTGGGTTTATTTTAGTTACTTTTATAGTGTAATGTCTTACGGAATTTGCCCACTGAAACCATATTTATTGTGCAAAAGAGGGTTATACTGGTACAGATAACTTAAATTATAAAAAGTCGCTCAGAGAAATTTTTTAATAGCATCGCTTAATAGCATCGCAGCAATCGCATGTCCATTCTATTACATTTCTTTCCATTCGATCTTATCCCATTATATTTTATTCCGTTTTGTTGTGTTCTATTTTGTTGTTCTGCATGCTCTCCTCCGCCTGATAAGCTTGAATAGTGTGATTAAATCTTTTATGGGAACTTCAAAAGGCTTCAGAAAAGAAGAAAGATCGAGTTATTTATTATACAATTCAATAGTCATAGTAATTAATAAAGGATATTATATTAATAATTACCAACATTCAAATGCTGAATTGTGCATCACTTTCGCACAAATCAATAAATATTTTTCTTTCTGTATGTCCTTGTGTAGTCAAAACATTCAAGATTACTTTTAGAACTTTCACTTTATAGTCAAAATTTAGGATCCTATGTTTTTAAAAGATAAAAAATAAAAAAATATTGCGAATAAATGAAACATCTATACATTTTTACATACTTTACATATGATACACATAAATGAAATTGAAGCAGCCAGCGTTCTTGGTACGATACCAGTGGGAGTAGGACTGTGTGATAGTTTAAGTTTTTAATTTTAATTGTTTCAATATAGTTTAATATTGGATGTATAACGTATATGTAATATAAAGTTATTTAAATTGATGTGTCCTATAACTGACTTATGTTAAATTCTGTGAGTTATGAGCATGCAAATTTTTGGCTTTCTGTCCGGGCTAATGTTTTTAATGACTGAACCCGATTGTAATGAAACTTGGGGAAAAGATATAAAAAACACTGCCATAAAAAATGTAGGCTATATTTTATTATAAAAGGGGACTTTTTTGTAAAATTAAAAACTGATGAAAGAAATGGTTTTGATAGCTTTTCATAAACTTTTAACATCTAAAATGTATCGAACATAACTTTTTTGATTTTTTAATACTTTTTAAAACCATTTTAAAACAAAATGACCCTTGAAAGTTTTCAAGATAATATCAAATATAGTGAGTTAGAAATGATTTTTTGCTAGTTGAACTACTTGCGCAAAGACCACTGTTATATTTTTCTCTTTTCTCTTCTATTTTTTTGTTTTTAAGTTTTACTAAATATATTTTTATTTAATTTCCAGTATGAATTATGACATCAAGGATTTTTTCTAATTTTCTTTTAGAGTAGAGTATATTTAAATAGTTTTTATTAAATTATGTAACAAGTCAATATTAAAATATAAGGCATCCTTAGAGTGTGTAGGTATAAAAATGTTGCCTCTCGCTCCGCGATCATCGAGCGAATTAGTGTATAGATATTAGTGGTGGAGTTGTTTTAGGATTGTAGTACGATTGGGTCGGTTCGGCCGGGTAAAGGCTACGGTCTCACAGAATACCCTCACAACAAAATTCAAAAGTACTGAAACATCGCAAAGCTTAGTTTAAAAATATAAGAGTTTATAGTAATAAGATGCCATATCTCACCCACACCAACTTTTGAGAATAAAACTGGATTTGTTGGAATAATATATTTTACTTATCAAATTGTTGTAATTTATTTCCGGCAGTGTGAAGTTGCGTTCGACTTTGAATTTCTGATTCAAATATTTATTGACTGATGAAACTGAGTTTCATCATCATCATTTCAGCACTTCACAAGCACACTGCAGAAAATAGCCTTCCCACAAGGAGCGCTACAAAACACGGTCCTGAGTCACCGTCATCTTTCGACTTCTTGCATCGCTTACCAGGTCGTCACTCCAACTAGTGAGGTCCTTACACTTTGCTTATTTCTATAATTATATAATTTTATTACAATATAACTAATCGTTTGATTACAATTTTAGAGCTTTTTAAATAACTAAAATGTAATGATTTCTTAAATTTACGCGAACACTACCCATAGATTAAACTACTTTTACGGTTTTTATCGCGATTAATTATAAATGTTTTTAATTCCCGACATTTCAAGTGCTTTCCAGCACCCATGGTCACGGGGGACTGAGGTGACTGACGTCCCGATGTCAATGTTAACCCGGAGTACTTTCAGCCTTTTAATTACTGTTTATGGTCCGTCTTGCAGTGGAATGCTTGGGTTTAGTTTTAATTTTATTAATTACAGGGTCCCAAGCAGGTGGTAGTACATAGCCTCCTTCTCTATTGAAGAAATAAGGGTGTTTTTTAATTTCAATAGCCTCACGTATCATCCTTGGTAGGAATCGATGTTATTTCGCGAGGATTTGTGGTCTATCAAAAAACAAACTGCAGACTTCCCGGAACGTTGAGGCCTCACGTCAGCTATATGTTCTTTTACGCGGGTTTTAATATATCTTTTTGTTGTATGAGAGACCACATTCACAATCAAGCTTGTACACTCTCGCATCCCGTAGAGGAATATGACATATGGTAATCTTACTAATCTTCTTTGGCGGCTTGTAGAATGTTCTAATAGAAGCTCGCTTCAATATGTAACCAATCTTGTCTGTGACACCTCTGACATATGGTAGTACAGCAGGCACACGTTCGACTGTGGCCGGCTTCACTTGGTTACTGTGACGTAGGCGCGGGACACGAAGCTTATTATCGTGCAGAACTTGCTTGACGTGCTGAAGCTCGGCGGCCAGGTGTTTGCTGTCATAGATCCCTCGTGATATCTGTAACAAAGATTTGTCCACGGTAGCTAACTGTGAAGGATGGTGAAACTCACCACCAATAACTAAAATGTGTTAAAGTTAAAGTTAAAGTTGCAGCCTATATACGTCCCACTGCTGGGCACAGGCCTCCTCTCATTTCTGAGGGGGTTTTAGGGCAAGGAAGTGTCCGCCGCGCTGCCCCAATGCGTGTTGGCGAACTTCACATGTATTCGAAATATTTTTTTTCTTATTCCTCAGACATGTAGGTTTCCTCACGATGTTTTCCTTCACGCCGAGCACGTGGTAAATCAGCACTTAAAATTGCAATTAACAATTTCATTGGTGCCGGCGGGGTGTGTTAATTTTTTAAGTTAAAATGTGTGAATCAATAACTAAAATGTTATTCAAGCGTTATCTCAAAAATATTATTAATGTTTATACAGATGTAACGGATGACAATTAAATTACTCTACCGAAAAAATAGTTTGTAGTAAGTTATCACATTAGAAGCCTATGGTATAGATATTCTTCAATTTTAGCTTTAATTTTAACGAATGCTGGACTGACTTCCTGGATGTAGGAAGCCGAAGTTCCTTGCGTGAGGCCTATTTTCAGCAGTGGACTTGTACATGGGTGTGATGAATAATGATGATGGTTTCCATTATGCCGTGACGTAGTAGCTCAAGACCTAAGCACTCGCTGTAAATTTCACAGTACGCGAGCAATACGGGTTCGATCCCCGCTGGCACCAATGATATTGTTAATCTTAATTTTAAGTACTGATTTACTACGTGCTCCGCAGTGAAGGAAAGCATCGTGAGGAAATCTGCATGTCTGAGAAGTAGGAAAAAATATTTCGAAGAAATGTGTTGCTTGCCAACGCGCATTGTTAATGCGTAAGCAGTCTTAGACTGGTGTATGCATTTTTTGCCCCTTGCTTTTGTAAATTTTTTGGAATATGTGTAAAGTGTATGTATCAAATATATAGTTCTTTTTTTCATTGGGAAAGCGCAGTGGACATTTTCTTGCCATAAAAGCCTCTCAGAAATGGCAGGAGTACTGTATCTTTAACTTTGTAACACTATCTCATACCAGATTTTTTTTATTATTCTAAGCCAGCACTTACATCTACTTACTACAATCCCACCTGATGGTAAGTGGTGATATAGCTTAAGATGGTGAAGCGCACTGACTTACCAAAAACCTATTCACTCTTGCCTTGAAGATACCCCCATTTTAATCGGATGGAAAGACAGATGCTGGCAACTTATTCCATTCCTTTGCTGTACGCATGACGAATGACTTGGCAAACCGTTTGGTTCGAATGCATAGAAAGTCAACAACGAAAGGCTGGTGGAACGTCTGGTTGTCCGATGGTGGAAAAATTGTGATATTGTGTTCTTTAATTAGGTATTTTACGTTTTTTCTGCCTACAAAATGCAACAAACTAAGTCGTGTTAAAATTAGATTACGTGAAACCAGCTTAGACTTGACTTATGTAATTCTTTTATTACAAAATAGTAACATTACGATAATTTAAAGCGCCGCTAAGTCTAATTTCTTTTTAATTAACATTAAGACTCGTTTAAAAAATTGAAACTATCTGGCTTAAGACGGGTTTTTGATAGTTAAATTGTTTAATTTGTAAGTTCATACTTTATACAGTTTATCAATTTTAAAACCATTAATGTACTATTACTTAAAGAGACGATAAAAGCATAAAATAATACAAATGACATTATGATTGATTGTACGATGTACCAAAAGTAGCCTAAGATTAACGCAACGTATTAACGTAACGTATTAAAGCAACGTATGTCAGGTATAATAAACATCTTTAAATATTTCTAATGTAATAGTTAATGCAGCTGTATGTGATCCTGTAATTCTAAACATATACGAGTAGACCGATTGAGCTGTATTTACACTATATGTTTTTTATCCAGACCATGATTCATTACTGTGCTACAATTCTATAGGTGGCGCTGTAGTCAATTTATAGACGAATTCTATACTTATGGACAAAAATTAATCGTATTCACAAAAAATTATTACATTAACATATTATCGAATAGGTTTTCATTTTAGAACCCTAGATTTTATTCTTGCAATTGTTTTTTGAGTCTAGTATACAAATAGTTATTAAACTTTATTGCAGTATAACTTCGAAAATAAGTTTAGAACGAGTGCATGATTTTGTGTATGCAAGTACATATCTGCTGAACTGTATGTTTTATCTATTTTGATTAATATAAAATAAGAGATAGCGAGTTGGTAAGAGTATGGGCGAAAGTCATATCCCACCGCGACAAGTAAGCAAATATAGGTAATATAATAGATATGAAGTAAATTTTGCTTAAAAGTTTCTGGTTATCAATTGAATACTACACAATACATACATTAAGAGATTTTAGCGTTTTGCGGTGGCGACTTAAGACAATCAACTACAATCAATAATTTCGTCCCGTAGCGTAGATGTCGTAAGAAGTTAAAGGAAATCCAAAAAAACCTTACAGTTTCCGTTAGATGGCATTATAATAACCTTTTCGTTTTCGCCAGACGACCTGCTTGCTCACGTCTACCAAGCTTGGCGGTTATGGAAAATCCTGTGAATTATGAATTTTTTTCCTAAGCTGTAAGAAAAAATAAAAAATAAATTGAAAGTGACAAAATTTATTAAAACCCCCGAATCGGTCTTGCATTAGATGAAATATAATGAGTTATTAGAATAAATGTTTACAATTGCCACAGTTTCTCAAATCATCCAGGAGTGACTGGTAGAGAATGCCATAAGACATTAAGTCCGCCCTTTATATCCTTTGTTATGAGGTGTGTAATAAAGGTTAAACAAATAAATAAATGTTTTTATTTTAAGTAATATGAAAGTTTACGAAGGAACCTCTAATGAAAATCGTGGAAAATATTCAGACAAAAAAGAAGGTCTCAGGTCAAGGTCTCAGGTCATGAAATCATGAAATTATATACTTATTTACAAACGTATAGCCAGTAAGAAGATAAAACATATAATTTGGTGATCATGTAAAAGTTAGCAACCTTTATACTTATTTATGTAGTAATTGCTCTTTTATTACTATTTCCTTAGTATATTCTGTCTATAATTTTTCATAGCATAAAATATAGCAAAAATAAGATATTTGAACGCAACAAAACATGCAATAGAATTTTAAACTTCAATTGTGCCATAAAATTTATTTAACGGTAAACAATTTCATATTTGAAACTATAAAATGCATTTTGTTTTGATATATACGATTATTTACTGGCCCTGTATGTAGAAATATAAAATAACATTGCTGTTTTACTACGACTCTATAGCTATGGCGTTCGACTAATGTCACGAAATATTAGAATGAAGAATACTGCATTAAATTTATTAATTTTTATATTAGCTAGTATTAACAATTTAGATAACGTTAAAAGTTAGTGTCAGGTATACACCTATATAAAATTAAATGTATATAACACAGTGGAATATAACATTTTTAAGCGATCATTTATTAGGTGATGTAATGCACACTGGAAATAGATTGGAAAATTTACTTCAAAAATATTTGAAACCAATAAGAAAAATATCAGGTAACGTTATAAATTGTTTTCGACTTGAATTTCTGACCGACTGCTCCGTGGCGCAGTGGCTTAGCAATGAGTTGCAGCGCAGGCAAGGCCGCGGGTTCGAATCTCGCACGGAACAAGTATTAATTTCAATGCTATAGAAATAAACGTTCCGGGTCTGGATGTTTGTCTTTGTGTAATTTATGTATGTAAACTGCCTGCGTGAAACAGGAAAAAATCTAGTGTGGGGATAACGTCTTTCTTTTTGAGAAAATTAAAAGGAATTTAATTACAAAACAATCCTTCTCCCTCATCATCAAACTGTAGAAGTGCACAACTGTACACGGACCTCTCATGTTACCTCACCTATAACGTGTAATAATTTTTATTACTAGTTTTCCATTTAAAAATATAATTAATTAATCAATCGTTAAAATGGTCACAATATTTAATAACCTCATAATTAAAGGTTTGTATAGCGGAAGACATGATATTTGTAAAAATCTAAATAACTTTATTTAAAAAACAGAATATTTTGTAATTTCAAGTATGGTACGAGTATTTGTAGAGCAAATGTCAATTACATAAAGATGCACTGCGTCTAATAGACTTATTTCGTTAGAAGGATTCTTTTTAAACCATAGTTTTAAACTCAAAACCATAAATAGACCACGTTATGTAATAAGGCGGTAACAATATTATATTTATTTTCAGAACAATTTCCAAGCCGCGCAATAGAGTTGCAACTGGAAATCGATGGCAGCAAACCACACATTTTATCAGTGCCAAAGAAGAAGCAAAAGTACATTCGTCTGCCTAAACCAGCTTATTTGATAAGTAAATTATACAAAAAACCTATTAAGTAAAATCAGAATACATTTATTAGCTAAAAATACCCATACGTAAATAATCATTTAAATTTCAAATTATATTAATTTTAAATTTTATATCATAGTCCCAGTAACTACATGAAATGAAAATGAAAACTTGCTTTCTGCTTATGTTATTAAATTAAAAATATATGTTTATTTATATTCATGTTTATGGAAACGGTTATAACAACTTTTGAGAAATGAATCCGTTAAGGTCTGAGATAAAATAATTAACGAGTTTTTTTTCCCTAAAAATCTTTTTATAAAATAGTTTTTCTCAAAATTTACTTTTACTTTTTCATTAAACATTCTTAATTAATGGCGATAATAACTCTTATTTCGGATAATATGTAAAGATTTACCAGTGCCGTAAAATTTGATTAAAGTTAAAAATTAAACATCTCAAAAATGGACGGACCCAAAGTATGATATGACAGTTTAGGTAGCGAGGAGTTTGGTAGTACCCCTGCTTCGCTAAAAGTGGCAACTAAAGCCAAATAAAGCAAGGCCCCAACAGGCGGCGCAGAGTTCGCAGGCAGCTTTTAAGGAAAGCAAATACGACTACTATGAAGAAAAAGATGATGATGACGATTATACGATGATTTACTCTAAAGTATAGTTAACCATTATATTTATATTAATTCCATTATAATTTCGATTTACTTGTCCGGATAGAAATACCAGCTAAATTCTAAATGTTTGTTCTAAAATAGTGGTGGGTTACGTTTCTGTCACTACAAAACACACGCGTAGGTTATATCCAGCGAGTGTACTTACGTTTGTGAATATTCCTTAAAATCTCCTACAAAGTTCACTGAATATTATATCATATGCCTTGACTCGAATACCAGCCAATAGAAAATTTTGTTTAACATACTAGTGAATAATATTCGAGTCTATTAATTTTTCATAAAAATACTCTCACATAATATTCTGCTTGCATTTCGCTCTGTTAAATACCATATATTGTAATCATTATTCGATAAAGGAAGGCAAGGACCAGTATTGATTTAGGGCCTGCGCTCACAGACGGCACAGCATGACACAGCGTGGCACGGCACATTTCAGTATGCCGAAGGATCCTGTTGCATCCCGCGGTATACCAAACAATCCCAGACGCGCTCCTGTACCGCGCGCTTGCGCGAGTCGTTGAGATTGCTGCCGCAACGGTCTAGATTCAACCTTGTTTCAATTACTTAGCAGTCACATTCCATCAATAACATGAAGTAACTTATGCGTTTCACGTGATGCAGCGGCAGGCCGCTGCATCCCATGGAATTTTTTAGAATATTATTTTTATAAAATATTAGGTTAATGAAGGAAAGGGGAATTTGGTTCACTCACAGTCCAGTGAGACGATAACCTCACACGACCGGAAAGAGATCAGGTGTAGGAGATGAGACATAAGTGTACGTGCTTTCTGATGCACGGGGATGAAACACTACTTATTTATTGACTCTGGGCTGCTACTGAAAATTTCTTAATAAAAAACCTAACAGCTGACTTTGGCCCGACTCGTGATTTGAACCGGGACCTCTTGATCAGCAATTACGTTTGCGAACACTAGTAAACTCAGTAGAAATTCGGTCGTTAAGGAGTATGTTAGGGCTGAATCTGAATAACAGGGTGAGAAATTGTGTGATAAGAGAAGAGTGTGGTTTGCAAGATGATGTTGTGTCCAGGATTAAGAAAGGAATGCTTCGGTGGTTTGATCATGTGGAAAGAATGAATGAGGAAAGAGTGACAAAGAAAATTTATGTTGCAGAAGTAAATGGCAGAGTCGGAAGACCTAGGCGAAAATGTATAGACCAAATTAGGATTTATTGAAAACGGGCCAAATAAAGAGTACCCTTATCCGACGAGCATGTATGCGTAGGTATATGGACGTGAAGGGGGCGTGAGAGGTGTGTCAGGATCATGCCAAATGGAAGTCTGTAGTCTCTGCCTACCCCTCTGGGTGACAGGCGTGAGTGTTTATGTATGTATGTATGTATGTATATATATAAAATATTGGTCGATTTAATGAAAAATATTTTTACAATATAATAATTGTTATTGTTATTCACAGAACGATCCAACACGCTTTCTGGTACGTAAACGTTATTGTTTGAGTTTATATCATATCTTCAAACAATTGTAATTTATATCTCTTTCACTTACATTCTTTTCTTCATTTTTTAGATGTAAATGCTTCTTCTATTACTACATCAACTGCATCAGTAAAAGAAATTAGTACATCATCAATTATTACAACCAGCACAGGTATATTATATGTTTTTGATTTTCTCTTTGTTTCATTTTAATCAAAGCTTTATCCTATAATACACACCATATATTTATAATGTCTTCCTTTAAATGATATTTGAATTATCTATAATATGTTTAATTTACCCCTGGTTCAGAAAATACCTCTGTCATGGGGGAACCAGTAAGAAACCTAGTTAGACTTAAAAACATAAAACAAATAAAAAATAGTATGATAATGTAAGCCTTCAGGAAAATAGAATATAAATCTATAATGTAATACGAAACAAACATATTACTTTTTCTGTGTTATTTTAATCAGCATAAAAAGAACGCGGCATAGATACTTTGGTAATTTTTCATAATCTTATCTTTAGAACCTATAGGGTTATGAAAAGTGACCAGAAAATGGTCCATGAAAACGAACTTTTAGTTAACCTGTTAGTATCTACAGTACATAAATGTCTCTTGTTGACTCTAATAAATTAATGTATATGGGTTGTTATTTATGAAATTAAAGCTTCTAGTAAAATAAGTTGTCAACAATGCAAGAAGGTTAACCTCTCACACAAAACTTTGCAAAACCTATGCAGTGAACTTATTTTGCCTTCCATACGGCATCTACTGATCTTTATAGGTGCAAAGTTATTATTTATTTGGTGTATTTATATGATATTGTCGATTATTTTGATTATACCTATATAATGGAGGTCATATAACAAGAATATATCTAGGTTTAAGAAATCGACTTAAAACTGCTTAATTTTTTATTTTTTTTCAGAAGTAATTAGTTGTAGTACGAAATATAATATATTTACGACATAGGATTAAATGTAATGTATAGATAATAAAAGCTCATGTAGGTTTCTATTACAATAATTATAAATCCTCTCTGTGTTCGTTAAATTAACTTCTAAGCGGCTGAAATAAAATAAATTGAATGAAACTATTTTACATATTATATCGCCTTGCATTTAACATCAGGATTTAAAAATAGGTTACTATTGTGAAATTCTAATGTTTCTTGAGTCTGAACTGTTCAGCGTTCTGATGTCATAATTGATCTGAGCTATCTACTGCCTATAAATATTAATTTTTGGTGTGATCTGCACAAAATGAGCTTACTATCTTTATTTCACTCGATAAAATTTATGAAATTTGGATACGTTTAGACTGCATAAATATTTCTAAGAACTTTTACTTACCTGTTCAAATGTCTTTTAGTCGATATTTTAAGGCAAATAGAAATTTGGTATCTGCAGCCCTTCAACAAATTTAAAAATTGCATGCTCTTGTCTACATTTATGGTGTGTATGTAATGGTGTGTTGCATACTTCGATCAATAATCTATAATTGATCGAAGATTGCATGCCTACATTGCTATAACCGGTGAATTAAATGCTAGTTTTCCAGTCTGTAATTAATGATTCAATCACATAATGATTTTTTATATTTACAATCAAATTGAATCAAATTAAATTGAATAAAACAATTTTTTATGATTTTAAGATTCGGACCATAAGCCGGTATCTATGGCTGAAATGAAAAAAATACTTGAACAGTATGACAAAGAATGTAAGTTAAGTCCTCTTTCTTTTGTAATAGACAGTATTGAAATGGACTTCATTATCTTCATTTTTTAACAGTGAAAACCCTGCACGACGAAAATAAACCCCTTCTCAAAAAAGATCTTTGGATGACATTAGGTAAATATTGTCATTATTAATTATTAATTTTTCTTTTGTATTTGCGGCTGTGCTTTCTGTAAGAAACTTTATCGTTGATGATGCTCTTCTACTTCATGCACCCTAAAATACTATTGAAAGCTAATAGATGTGAGATTCGGATTCCAGCTGTTACTTCGTTCTTACTGTAAACAGACTAAACACAAACATTTGTACATCATAAATTTCCGTAATATATTCATTGACCATCTTCGCTTCTTCAAAGCATTTACATCTTGTTGGAAACCTTGAAAATTCTCATTATATAAAGAGAAAACCTGATTGATGTTATAAATAAAATAATTTGTAAAATGTACGAAATTCTATGACTATTTACTGTTAAAATAAATTAGTTTTAATCAACTTCATAAATGAGAAAGAAGGTTATCAATGAAATTGCATATTTTTTAATATAATATTATGCTATTATAATGTCCTCGAAACCGAATTCCAGTCACGGCAGTCTCCAGGCACGGGTTAAAAAACCGCCAATTTTCTTATTTTAAATATAATAAATAAAGAAAATAAAACATAACACGTGAAATATATTTGTTAGTGAATTTGAGTTAAATGTTTGAGTTAATTCATTTTATATTTAATTGCATGAATTTAAGTTTATGCATTTGTTTCGTTATGATAATTTAAAACAGTTTAAATTACCAACCATTTACAGGAATGAAATATGGACTCAGTAAGTGTAGACAGTAATTATTGCTAATCAATTAATATTGACATTGAATCATAAACACATGACAGGTTATAATAAATTGTTACTTTTTATTTGACACAGAATGTAACGATAAACAATCAAAAGATGAATTAAATTCCGTATCACCGATAAATAGTGGTAACCTACAAAAGGTTCTGCAAATTTTAAAACAAGGTACGACTTTTTATATCCTTGTGTGGTAATCTTCGATTTTTATTTTGTAATTACATTTTTTCTTATAGGGGAGCTGGTCGAACGAAATGCTGTAAATCCTGCTAGTGGAGAAAATTTACATTGGTTTAAAATAAAGGTACCAAATAATTTCTAACGTAAACCAATATTAATAGACTTGAAATACATATTATGAGGTATCTATTCGAAAGACTTTTGTTTCTTATTGTATGTAAAGCAATATATATAATTTTGCTAATTTACTTACCGAATGTAAATAAATTTTTACAGAGGTCCTTTACTAATTATAAAATCCGATATTTAAGTCAATTTATATTTTTAGAAAAATCTAATTGCATTATTATTATGTAATAAAAGTACTTTTATTTAACTGTCTTTTCATTTTATACCAATCGGTACTGAAATTTATTTTCTTTCTTTCATCGATCATTTAATGTCCATTTCAGGACATACCGTTACCTTTACAGCCTATTAAAGTCCACTGCTGATCATAGGACTCCCCCGTAGATTGCCTCATAGGGGGGATATTTTTTATTTATAGTAGTTATAAGGAAGACTCTGCTGCCCATCTCCTGTTTTGTAACCTTCTGTCACCTCTTACAACATCTACGGGATGATATGTAGGACACTCGATAAGTTTTTAGATATACAAAAAGTATTCTATATAGTATTAATATTTAGTTTACATCTTTTCGATATATTCTCCACCATGCTCTATGCAAAGTTCCATTCGCCTAAACCAACTCTGAAAACACTTTTGCCAGTCTTGATCAGTAAGGTCGGAAATCGCTTCCTCGTAGGCAGCCACGGCTTCTACAGCGCTTGAAAAAAACTTGCCCCTTATTTTTCCTTTGACTCTTGGAAACAAAAAAAAATTACAAGGAGCTAAGTCAGGGCTTTTTGCCCAGAAGATGGGCAAACGAGCATATGGTTCACCTGATGTTAAGTGACTACCGCCGCCCATAAGCAACTGCAACACCAGGGGAATTGCAGGTGCGTTGCCGGCCCTTTAGAAAGGAGTAAATTCTTTTCTTGTAGGTTCCTAGATCGTATCGGTCCGGAAAAATTGCCAGTGGTAAACTATTCCACAGAGAGGTCGTAGGCGGAAGAAAACTAGGGTGGGTGACAGAGTTTCAACACCAAATTCCGCAATAAATGCTTTTGTTCTAAGGGAGGTATGTAAAGAGGCGTTATCGTGATGCAGCATGATTCCCTGAAGCCCGGTCTTTGGTCTTCTCTCCCGCACAGCTTGAAAAGCTTTGGGTAATGCCACTGTAGTTTATTATTCAGAGTTGACTGACCTACAGTTTTCCAGCTTGCTCCGCTAAAAAACACTAGCCACCATTTTTTTGCCGACATTGAGAGGTCTTTGCAGTTTTGTCAGTTTTGTCATTGTCATTCGGATCATATTGATAGATCCGTGATCCGTGTCTCGTCACCAGTAACGATTTCTGAAACACGCACACACACACACACACACACACACACACACACACGCACGCACGCACGCACGCACGCACGCACGCACGCACGCACGCACACCACGCACGCACGCACGCACGCACGCACGCACGCGCGCGCGCGCACGCACCACGCACGCACGCACGCACGCACGCACGCACGCACGCACGCGCACGCACACGCACACGCACACGCACGCACGCACACGCACACGCACACGCACGCGCACACGCGCACGCGCACGCACACGCACACGCACACGCACACGCACACGCACACGCACACGCACACGCACACGCACACGGACACGCACACGCACACGCACACGCACACGCACACGCACACGCACACGCACACGCACACGCACACACACACACACACACACACACACACACACACACACACATTATTTATTAGTATTAATTGTTAAAGTGAAAGAAAAATTTACGTCCAGTCTGGTTTGCCAGTATATTAATGTTATTAGCTGTTCCCCGCGACTACGCCCATGTGGATTTTTTGTACGAAACACTTAAATAAAAGTAGCCTAAGTTACTTCTTATAACATCAGCTATCTGCCAGTGAAAGTCTCATCCGAATCGGTTCATAGGTTTATGCGTGATGCTTGTTCAGACAGACGTCGTATTAGAGTTTTATTATAGTAATAGACTGATATGCTGTAGTTTATTGCCAAATTAGCCTTGAAATCTAAAATTATAATTATTTCAGCCGACTCAAAATATATTTGGACCAATATTTTTGTAAATAGTTAAGATATTGAAATACATAATTATTGAATACATGGCAAAATAATATATGTAACAATTATATGCTCATATATAATAATGACTTGAGTAGTCACGGGAAACAAAATTATTTGTCAAAGTTACAGGCTCAGCAGTCACGGAAAATAAAACTAGGTGTCAAAGTTTCATGCTAATGCAAAATTTAATTATGGGTTCAGTTTTTTTTAAATGATTGATTTGTTAAGAAGCAGGCAATTAAAAATAAAACTGTTCGCTTTATATATTTTACACCTAGGAAACTAAAGTTTTCAAAATGCACCTTCATGTTGAAAGCCTACTCGGTTACTTGCAAGTGGAAATATTTTGAAAAATTATGTTTTAATCAATTGTGTGGCTCTATCACGTAGTTACACATATTGTTATAACTGTATGTAATATATGTAACTAATATCTCTGGTATTTATAAAAATTTTGGTACGAATATATTTAGTCGCCTGAAATAGTTCAGCTCGGTCTGAATTCGTATCAGGCACTCGCCGGCTCCCGAGCGACATTCTCGCTCCGCTCGTTGCGATTATCATACTAATGCGTTATGGTTGTCATACTAATTTAATTAACTAACTTTAATTAACTTTGCTTTACCTTTATGCATGCTGTACCTATATGCATAAAAAATAACGCTAACAAAAGTGACTGAGAAGCAAGATTTAGGACAGCTGACAATATGCATATTTTACTTTAAATAACGATTATACGTTTAAAATGTATCACTGTATATATGTTACTAAGTTTATGCAGAGAAAAAGAGATTTTTAATAATTTATATGACAGTCAAAGTATAGCAAAAATTATCCTAAAAATTATATGCCGAATATTTTAAGGGCATTGATAACCTATTATTCCAATAACATAAAATGAAGTCATCTATAATCCACGGTATCGCGTCTCTTATATCCTAATTAAAGAGGTTATGCAAGACTGTGGATATCTGTCTAAGTTACTTGAAAAATACGTCCCACTTTACTTGAGATAGCTTAGAAATCTCGAAATGTAATGCAGCCAGTATCGAGTCATTCATTATAGGGTAAAAAAGATAAAACAAAACGTTGCACTCACACTAAAATTTTCTCCTGTATCTTGAGGACGTTTTCCATACTTACATAAATTGCCGAAACTATTAATGACTTTTAGGACATATAAAAGAACCATAGTAGCTTAGGGGATAAACACTAAGCGTAAATGCTACCCTGGTTCTAAATGGTACCTTTCTTCGGTTCCCGCCGGCACCAATGAAATTATTATTTACAATTCAGGCAATTATGTGGTTTCGGTTTGAATTTCTGATGTTATTCTGAGGAGGGGACACGAAAAGTTTATAATATGTAAACTAATATATTTACTGCTTTGCAAGATACTTATCATTACATTTGAGAAAACTAAAGAACCGTTGGTCTGAGGGCGCGTTTTTCACCTGCTGGATGGAAGCTATTACGGCCTCTACTGGCTCCGTAAATGTGAAACTTCACATCAATTATATGATTTTTGGGGAAAGAAAAAATCGCATGGTGCGGTGTCTGGTGAGTGTGCGGGTTTCAGAAGCCAAAAACGACATTGTCTTGTTCGCGGTGTATATTGTCATGATGCAATAGGATGCGACCTTCCTAGTCATTTTTTCTAACTTTTTCAATGACCCTTGGCAAATAAATGAGTAGCGCTTAAAATTAAATATTTATTGCTCATCAGAAGGGGAAAGGGAGAAAACCATTCAATGATCAATTTTTTTTGCCCAAGGTTCTTGCATGCCTCAATTTTGTTGGGTTGCTCTCGTTTTCAAATATCCATTCAGAAGATTATTGCTTTTTTTACGGAATGTAAGAATATAATACTATTCACGTTTTTTCACCTGTCACAGTGTCATAAACAGCACATGAATGTTCGGGACCATACTTTAACAAAAAAAAATATACCAATCAACTCGAGTCCGTTTTTGTTCTTGGGGTAACTTCATGAGGAATCCATCGGCAACGACTTCCTGGAAGTCCTTGAATCTCCTTAGAGGTGATGCGCCGGTTTGCAGTTGATGATCGACCATCACGAATTTCATCATGGAGAGACACACGGCCACGATCATATACTACGTAGTAACGCCTTACGTTGCTCATAAAAGGTAAGCACCTTATTTGCGCACCATAAGGCGTTTTAAAGACGACAAATACAATCTTGCGGAGATAATTAACTTTTAAAATCATAAAAAATCATCAATCATGTTTTTAAAACATAAACAATTATCAAGAATCGATCCAAAGTAGTGGTTATAAAGAAGGGTGAAACCACTTCGGTTCATTTAGACAGAGTCAAATTCATGAGGAGCAATAAAATAACATTAAGTTCATACATCTGTGATAAGCTGATAAGAATGAAAAATTAATTAAAGTGATTTTTTTAAATAAGTTACAAAATGGGACGAGTCAGAAAGATGTTTACATTTTATCGACGTCATTGCACCCAATGTATTTAAAAAAAAACTGTTCAAATACTCGTATTCAGACGTTTCTAAGAATTATCTTGCCCAACAAGAACGCTATTTATAAGCTTATCTTAATTACACACACAACAGTAACAAACAAATCTGCGAGATCATCAAAATTACGAAGTAACATTTTAAATTTGAAACTAGTCAAGGCTATATGTCTGGTCTAACACATACACTGTCGTAACACCGTCAGGGAGCTCACTAAATCAAACAAAGAGCAAATTAAACCAATCAATTACTTGTACAAGAACTATTATTTAATTCGCCACTTGACCTCTTGCTCGTAATAGGGTTGCCAGATGGTCGGAATTCGTCTGGATTCTCCCGACATTTTAAATGATCTCCCGACTCCCGACAAAATTCAAAATCTCCAGATAAACAGCTTCTAGGAAAGTTTTATACAAATTAATAATTTAAAATTGCCGCGCGCTTTCACGTTCTTCTTCGTCATGTCCCACAATATGGTTATCTCTTTGGCCCGGTTTAGATCGTATACTGTATTGATAACCTGCTGTAAAGAAGTATATTTGGTATAGGGGAAATTCGTTTTCCCCTATACCAAATATCGAATATCGAAATGATATATTAATATGGGAGTTTGTAATAAAAAGTCTAATGTATACTGATAATAGTGAAGGGGTTAACGAATGCAAACAGAAAGTGATTTCAGAAGCTTATTACATAAATTTGTCCACAACGTAATGTTGGAGTGCCAAGCAGTAATTTTAGCATTGGAAATTGCTGCACGCACCGTCCTAGAAATTGAGTGTAATGAAAAAACTAATGAGTCATCTCAAAAACAGTTTGTATGACAAATACTTCGGTAGCAGAAATAAAACCTTATTAAGAAATGATGCTGATAGTGAGAAAACTTTTTGCGTCAAAGCTGAACAGTTTTTAAAACTTGCAATTCAATAATTGCAAGAACCCTATGATTTTTCTGACCACTCTAAAAAAACTCGCTGTATTCTCTCTAAAAAGCGTGGCAAAATTTGGGCATTTTTTTTAAATTCACAAAAATACATATATCATTAGCGTTGCCGCCTTCCTTTAAGCAATGCTTACTGTGAAAGGGTGTTTAGTTTGCTAAATAATTTCTGTACCAAACAGCGAAATTGTATGACCTTTGATTTAATAAAAGCTGAGTTAGTAATTGGACTGAACTTACTTCAAGTAAATTGTTTGAATTCAAATGCATGTGACAACCTGAAAACTAAGTGTACTTAAATTGGTTATATGTCAACAATGTAAAATTTTTTTTGTGTATTTAGTAATTATTTCTATAAATGTTTATTAATTAAAAAAATATATTACATTTCTATCATTCATATTTATTTCTCCCGACAACAACTCCAAAATCCCGACATTTTCAATCTTTGTCCAGATATTTTTGTCTTCCGATCTGGAAACCCTAGCTCGTAACGTTTAAAAATTAACCACTTTATGATGCTTAGGTTTAGATAATTTTGTTACATCATTAAACTTTTTAAGCTACTAACTAATTTCATTAAGTGTTTTTGTTTAATAGTAACTGTTTTGTAATTATGATCAAGACATACACAAATTAAAAGTATCCCCAAAAACATATAACATTCGGGATTGTCGGTAAAAGAGTTGGATCTTAACGGGCGCCAAGCTACATGTCAGCTGGATTTTTCTTATGGGGTTTTATTGGTTATTTAGATAGGGTGACAAACAAGCACACAGTCCACCTGATGGTAAATGGTTGCTGTGGCCCATAGACATCTACATATATCCTCGATTACTAATCAAAATGCAGATGCGTTGTCACCCGTGAGGACTAAGATTGAATGCCTCGTTTCCAGTAAAAAGGGTCTCCGGTTCTCTACACTCACCATACGAAACACAACAGCATTTAGCTGCTATTTTACGCTGGTATTCTGTGAGAGCGTGGTCCTTCCCCGATCGAGCCGACCCATTCCTGCTACAACCATAACATAGCTGCAGCATGGCTCTACCATGCACGAAATCTATAGATTTTTAAATAAAAGTTTTATACAACGTCTTCGGAACTACTATAGATCTTAGAGCTTGTTCAGATCTCATCACTTTTAATGGTAACCAAATCCCCCTTATGACTTAATGACCCCCATCTTAAAGTTATAGCCTATACATACGTCCCACCTCTGGGTATAGGCCTCTCTTCATTTTTGTCTTACTTATTTTAAAACTAAGGTTAAGACGAGGTCTTAGCACGATTTCAAATTCGTTTTTCACACGCGCGTCCCGCAGTGGGCGGAGCGCAACCGGCTGTCGGAGAGCGCCGCGTGAACAGTATGCGCAAAGCAAGCAGACAATTCACCTCCAAACAAAAACTTTTCCGTGAGGTCTACTGTTCTCAACACTACTAGGTATTATAGTAATAATATTTTGAGTACCTACTCACTAATATCAAAACTGTTTACAATATCTGGAGTCTGGACATCATACTACATTTTAATTATCAATATTTTTTTAAAGTCAGTTTTATGATATGAGCAGGTACTTAGTCAGCTATTTACATACATAAACATTTAAAACGCCAAGTTTCGTTGGCAAAATAGCTAAAATAAGAGAAAAAGAATAGTTTCAAATAAAACCTAAAAATTCAAATTTATTTTACTGTTTTTCTATTACCTTACCTCCGGACTTGATGGAGTGACCTGAAGGTGTACTTTGGTAATCGGCTTTGGAACAGGTCGCCGAGTACTACTAGGTGTGCCGAGTTTGGTCTCGTTTTGTTAGCTATGACGAGCCCTTACCTCCGGACTTGATGGAGTGACCTGAAGGTGTACTTTGGTAATCGGCATTGGAACAGGTCGCCGAGTAATACTAGGTGTGCCGAGTTTGGGCTCGTTTTGTTAGGTATGACGAGCCCTTACCTCCGGACTTGACGGAGTGACCTGAAGGTGTACTTTGGTAATCGGCATTGGAACAGGTCGCCGAGTACTACTAGGTGTGCCGAGTTTGGGCTCGTTTTGTTAGGTATATATAATATGATACAAAATGAGCCCACTCGGCTTTGGCGACCAGTTACAATAGCGATTACCAAAGTTCACCTTCAGGTCACTCCGTCAAGTCCAGAGGTAAAGACTCATCATACCTAACAAAACGAGCCCAAACTCGGCACACCTAGTAGTACTCGGGGACCAGTTCCAATAGCGATTACCAAAGTACACCTTCAGGTCACTCCTTGAAGTCCGGAGGTAAGGACTCATCATACCTAACAAAACGAGCCCAAACTTGGCACACCTAGTAGTACTTGGCGACCTGTTCCAATGCCGATTACCAAAGTACACCTTCAGTCACTCTGTCAAGTCCGGAGGTAAGGACTCATCATACCTAACAAAACGAGCCCAAACTCGGCACACCTAGTTCTACTAGTCCAAGTGTTCCTGTATTAGTTACTGAAGTTCACTTTAAGGTTACTCCATCAAGTCCGGAGGTAAGGTCTTATCATAACTGACAAAACCAGCTCAAAGTCCACAGCTAACTTCTCAGTGCCAGCAGAGGGCTCCCAGTGCAAAGCAGTCTCTAGAGAAGGTATTCGTATTTCGTAACTAGGTCTAATTACTCTATGTATCTTAGTATATTTTTGAGGTGCAAGAAATCAAAAACAAATTCGAACTTTCAAATTATCAAAATAATTTTATTTGACTACGATTCCCGCAGCCGGATCTCACAACTTTTTACGATAGAAGAACTGAGTTGCGAGCAATGATATTATAAGTAAAAAGGTGTAGATAGGTTACCTACACAATATTCGATCTACAAAAACGGCACACTAACGCACACATAAATAACTAAATATTGAAATAGCATACTACATTACGATTGGACGTCAAAGTAGGATGGCATAATTAAACTTCCGCAAGCGTAAAAGAGACAAATGTAATTTGGGACAGTGTGTGGTCTTGTGTAGTAGGAACGATGTAGAATAATTAATCAGATATAACACTATACCATACACCGATTTATGCCAAAAACGCGATTCACTCATGAGTGCACGTAGTAAAAGTAATAAAGTAGTAAAAATGCATTAAAAGTTGGAAAATAAATAAAGACATTGATTTTATTAAAAATTTATTATAAAATAAAGTGCTGTAATAATTATTTATATACGAACGTATATACCACTTCATTACGCTACAAAACAAATAAATTGAACTTATTAATTAATAATGACATATTTAATTTATGTACACAATTTGAATTACAATACTCAGAAATAATATTACTTCTCTTTTAAAATGCGTAATTTTTGAATTCGTAAACAATACGAAAATAAATCAAGGAAATAGTAAACGAATGAAATATGATTCCTTTTGACTTTTGGAAACATCTCTTGTGTAGTTCTCTCATCTCATCACATATGACGGTATTTTCGGTGCAAAAACAAAATACGAATTACAGTCAACGCCGTTGTCAATGACGCGACGATAGCGGGACGACTGAGTCAAGGTTTGCTAATTAGCATAGTTTTTACGTGCCACTTGCGGTGCGCGTATAACCTACCTACCTCTTTTGCTTATAATATCATTGGTTGCGAGACTTTTGTTGTTTTTTTTTACAAGTTATGTTTTTGATGGCATAAATATTTCATTGTATATTCCAATAGATCTTACGCTTTTAGCAACTGCTACAGAGATTAGCGTCCATTCAGATCTCGATTCTTTTAACGGCGAAACCGAGAACCCGGAAAGTCGTTTTTAAAGTACCGTAAACTGTGTCATCAACCTACTAGGTCTTAGTCATGAAATTATGGTATTGTCGTAGGTTTTCATACGTATACAAAAGTTTCTTCCGAGTTTCTTTCGATTTGTTGACCTGATATTGGTGAAAATTGAATTGTAAAATTCCATTACATCAAGTTCAAGATAATAAAATAATGATCAAAAAGGAAGTTTGGAGATAAATTCTTGGATCTTAATATAATTTATTTAGCACTGAACTAATACCGTACATAAAGTAACGTAAATATTTTATATTTATTTTTTACAAAATAAAATATGTATATTTTAATAACATTGATAAATAATACAGTTTTGTTTTAATTTTTTATTACTTTCTTGCCAATTTATGCAGTACGATAATATATCCTACTTTAGCAAAGCTTATGTAAGCTTTGGATAGTTAGATGTATACTTCAGTAAAATACGAAATATACAAATGACCTCCGGAGCATAGATAATAATCTAATCTTTGCTCGTCAGAATACCATGCAATTATTAAATTATTAACTGCAGGACTTTTGTTATGAATACTTGATACAAGAGAACAATGTGTTCTCTTTGTTCAAAAGGATAATATTGACATTGCTGTCAATATTATCTTTTTGACAACACTTAATTATGATTAACTCACGGTTAAATACCGAGAATTGTCCTGATCATTAATTATAAAATATATATATATATATATATATATATATATATATATATATATATATATATATATATATATATACATTCATGATCGAATTTAATATTTAATTATTTTGATGAAACATCGTGAGGCACGTGAAAACACGTGATAACCGCATTGGACCCGACGGACACTTCCTTGCCCAGAAGTTCTCACCTCAGAAATGAGAGGCCTGTTCCTGCTGCGGGATACATACATAACCTTATTTCTCGTAAAATATTATTGGCAAAAAGTTTTTTTTCGTACTGTTCTTTTGTATTCCGTACCGACGGAATAACGTTAAATAAAATTACTATTCAAAATTAACTCCGTAAGTCAAAAATTGGAGTTTTAATCCTCATGTCATCCAAATGGTTACCCAAATCTGTTATATATAACATGTCTAAATTTATTATTTTCATATGGCACAATCTCTAAGAAAAACGTCCGTTACAGACAGAAAAATAGACACTGAAGTTATTCTCTATCTTATTCACTTAAGATTGGAACATTAATTTATCAAATGAATGTTTAATAGAATCAATCATAATGCACAAAAAACAAAGTTCTTACTTAACTGACCTCATAACCCGTCGCGTTGTTGTACTGTTGTATTGTATATAGTTAACAACTTTACGATCATAATAATAGTTTTGCCGTTCAGGCCAATTTAGATTGACCCATTGAACCTATCACATTTTAATATCCTATACATGTTTATCCTAGGGTTTATAATTTGAAAGAGAGCGGATTACTTTGGGCAATGTATGAATAGAATGACTGACGCTACAGATATTAAATGAAAGCTTAACTGTTTATTTCGCTGCAGGCCGTTAGTAATAAAGGAGGTAGCCTTGACATTCATGGTGGCAAAGGTCTCTGTAATTAAAAACTAACTAAAATTTAAGACAAAGGATGCTGCGCTTGTGTAATAAAACTGCAATTAATCTGTCAAATTATATCTTTAATGTTTTCTGAATTTTGATAATAAAGTTATAGAATTGATAATAAAGTTATAAAAAATAATGTTTTCTAAATTTTAGTAAAAATTAAAATCATAAAGCTGTATTAATCCCTACTTTAATGTACGGCAGTGAAAGTTGTGTGTGGCAGAAGAAGCACGAAAGTAGAATAAATGCTGTAGAAATGCGGTCTTTAACTAGTATGCTAGGGTTGAATCTGAATGACGGGGTGAGAAATTGCGTGATAAGAAGAAGATGATGTTGTGACCAGGATTAAGAAAGAAATGCTTAGGTGGTTTGGTCACGTAGAAAGAATGAATGAGGAAAGAGTGACAAAGCAAATTTATATGGCAGATGTGAACGGCAGAGTCGGGAAGGGACGCCCTAGAAGAAAGTTTATCGACCAAATTGGCGATATTTTAAAAATGGGCCGCATTAGAAGTATTTTCAACCGACGAGCATGTATGCGTAGATATATGGATGTAATTGAGGCGAAAGAGGTATGTCAGGATCGTGCCAAATGGAAGTCCGTAGTCTCTGCCTACCCCTCTGGGTGACAAGCGTGAGTGTTTATGTATATTATGTATATTTTATGATAATAGAGCACGTAATGCAGTTACAATAACTAGAGAGTTGACATTTTGGTTACAATTTTTGTGTAAAGACCTAATCTTTACCTTGGAAATTGCTCTTATTTTATGAAATAAGTTTAACGTAATATTTTTTCTATATTATTTATTTTTATTAATTAAAGTAATCATCCATGCAATCGATTTTTTCACCGCAGCGGCAGTTTATTGATGCCCTTCTTGAAGGAATCAGTTGGACGGGAGGCAACAAATTATTCAAAGGCATTTTGTACGGTTTCTCAGGTATTGAATTTTTATCCCGCCAAAAAGTTATCCAAATTCTGGAAAAGTAGAAGTCTAAAGGAGCAATTTCTGGTTAGTACGGCGGATGACAGAGAGCTTTCAACCCTTGCTCTTGTAACTTGGGGACCATATGTTGTGCAGTATGAGGTCGCGTGCAGTCGTGCAGGTGGAGCAGGAATAAGCGATTGACCAAAGCTGGTTGGAGACGTGCGAGCTTCTCAATCATTGTGTTCAGTTCTTTACAGTACACATCTGTAGTAATGCTCATGCCGTTTAGTAAGAAGCTGTGATGAATCACACCGGCGCTAAACCACCTAATAGTGACCATCACTTTTCTAGGGGTAAGTTTTCGCTTAGGGCATTGTCAAAAAGAATCCATTTTCATCGCAGGTAAAAATGCGGTTCAAAATTCCGTCATGTGTATGCCTTTTGAATGGTGCTAGACACGACTGGACGCCTACTTTGTGCTGGCGATCATTGAGTTTGTGGCGCACCCATTTGTCAATCTTTTTCACCTTCCCAATTTGACGCAAATGGATCAATATTGTTTTGATACTAAGTTCAAAAGAAGCTGCTAATTCAGCCGTAGGTTGAGTATTTTCAGCTTCCACAATTATCTTTAATTCGTAAAAAGACCAAAATTTTCGGATGACCACAGTGTTGATTTTTAGGTCGAAATTTTCAAAACAGATGTGGGAAAACTAATAACAGGTGGTGTTTTAGTTTGTAGTATTCGTTCCGTAAACGTCATTGACGTTACGTGCCGCTTGTGTCGCTCCCACAAAGGTACTCACATTCCATAATTACTAGAATTTTTAACGTATCTATTATGACGAAAAATATTCAAATGCGATAAAAACATATCGCTAATCAATAAACAAATGACTAATTTTGAAAACAGAATTCCATGTAATCTAATTTAAAATGATTTGTATTTTAATTATTAAAATTAATTTGAAATTAGAGTTCTTAATCAAACAGAAAATATGTGGATTTGAATTGGCCAGTACTGCAGAACGGTAATTTCATAGGTAAAGACTTATTAATTAGTGTATTGCCTTGTAGTGGTAGTATGAGAATATCCCCTACCCCATATCGTCCCGTGGGTGTCGTAAGAGGAAATAGAGGCAAACAAATCAGGGTAGTAGCGTCCTCCTAATAGCGATTAAAAATAAAAATAAAAGCTGCGGTTACCAAGCGTGGCCACTATGGCAAAAAACCCCCTTATCAGGCATGGCCTATGTTCAGTAGTGGACTTTAATAGGCTGTAACGATAAAGATAACAATATTGAAGGAATGTAGGAATCAATATTTGATTCCTATTTTACGCTAGTAGGCTTATAACCCCTTATGTTAGTCATATTATCTAAAAGAAACACTGCGTAAGAAACCAATCTGAAACTACAATTACCTAGCCAACAGTCAAGTGTGGTGAGTACGGCAAATGCTAACAAATTTAGAGACACTCAAGGCAAGCGATAGTTTTTATGAAGTGATTGGGATGTTGATGATCGTATGCAGTTTCATATTTAATGGACATGAAAAACTTAAATAACAAGAATACCTAAATAGTTGTTGCGCTTACTGAATAAAGGTATGTGACTGACAAGTGAATTATTAAAATAGGGCAAATGAATTTACCTTAATACGAGTGCTACTGGAATACTGGCCAGTGCCCCGGAGCGCAGCCACACCATAAAATTAAGGTAATATCGGTAGCCAGAGAGAACTTTAACATTTCCATATAGAGCCATGATGGTCTAGACTTTCACCATAAACGACCAATTGGCAGAAGTTTGCTGCTTGGTCAGTGTTTTAAAGTGAACTATCTCAATTAGCGTCTTGATAAGTGACCCTCGCTATTGCGTTAGATAATATCAAGTAGATTACTGATATTATGGGGTGCACTTAGCACCGAGGCGTACACGTTACGGTTATGACAGCAATGGTTGAACAAAACACCCCTGGGTCTATGTCTATTTTTATCAAGAGAATCCTTATCCGACTCACCTTAGTATATTATTATTCTTCAGGTGACTCTTACACAAATTTTATATTTAATTTTAAAAAATCTATTTAAATTTCACTAAAGTTACTAACTCTTAGTTTTTTTTTATATTCAGAATAAAAATATTATCAGCAAACCTTATTTAATCTATTTGAAATTTAATAAACAAGTGTTACTTTTTATTTTATTTATTGAGCTCACAAATTTTCTAATAAATGATGTATTCTGTTTTTTTTTTGTGTTTTCATAAAGCCTTGTGAGTATAAATGTAAAAAAAATACCTGGTTGAATACAAAATTAAAACAATTGATCTATTTTATTTAAAAAAAAACTGTATCTTTTAATTTGTTTATGGTGTACATTATGATACGAATAACTTTTATCCGATAATTGCAAAATTAGGTCTTAATTTTTATTTTTTATTTAAGGCCGGATTTTCAACCTAAGCAATAAACTATAACCTGACTGACTATTACATGGTATAGCCACGCTTTAGCTATTTTACGGCTGCTTTGTAGAATTGGTCAGATTGACCGGGTAACCACGTTCTCGCAGAATATCAGCGTAAAATAGCTGCTTAATGTTTCTGTGTTTCATACGGTCAATGAGGAAAACTAGATAACTTTTTAATTTGTAACGAGGCATTCCATCTTAGTCCTCAGTGGTGACAACGCATCTATATTTGGATTCATAATCAAGGATATATCAGCAACCACTTACATCATATGGACTGTGTACTATTTTACCACTCTTATTATATTAAAAATCTATAAATATATTATAAAAAGTGAAATATTTTAACTAATTAATTCATACAACTGAACTATTTTTTTTGCTTGCTGTTTATCCTGTGAATAGCTTTTATCTGACAACTGATAGATAAGTTTTCCCGAAATTAAACTCTTTGTATGTTATTTGTATTATTAATTAACCTATATTATAATTTGAAATGATATATAGGATCTAGATTTACTAAACAATCTAATGTAATAATATCTTTTATTTATATGCAGTAATATATAGTAATATTAGTGAAGTGTGTTTCCGTAACAAACATGTTTTTCCAATGTAATTATTTAATAAATTTGTTTCCTTTAAATATCATAACATAACTAGCAGGATGTATATATCTCATCTGATATGCATATTTAATTTTAGTATAACATCTAATCATTTAATGCGTACGTTGTATTATAGATTTGATTTTAACACATATCATACTAATAGTTTTAATTTATGACTCAAATGGCTCCAACAACTGCAAATGCAATATTTTAAAGTTATTAACACTGCAATAAACATTTAGATATAATGAAGTTGAAATCAAATATCAAAAATGTTTGGTCGGTGTATACTGGTTCGGAAAGACACAAGCAAGCGTGCCGGGTGCGGCCGCGCCTATCCGTCCGCACGCGCGCTGACGCTCGATAGCAACCTATTTTTTATTTCTTAATAGGTTAGATCGCAACTAAAAAGATAAAAGCTGATAAGAAGTCAGCAAAATTTATTACCAACAACAGGTTTAAGTATCTTCATAGCTCTGTTTCTATTTTTGTAATCTGATTTTAGTTTAGAGAGCCGATAAATAAATTACTACAGCTGTATCAGTGACCATTTGTACGTGCAACGTCCGTTTATCACTTATTAACTTATTACATAAGCGTTTCTTTGTTTTGACTCACCAATTGAATAAAATTGCCCTTTTTGTTTTGATCCTATATCGAATTTGTATTATATTATTTTCGTATTACAGTACAAGGTATTTAACTGTTTTTTTTTTAATTTTAATAACGAATCCAATTTAATTTAAAGATGCATATTGCTTACCTACCTAACTCCTATTAAATATTAAGTGCTAGGATGAATACAAAAGCAAACTAATTTCAAATGTTATGACACTATTAACTTCGTATTTTAATGAAAAGTTTGCTGTGCATAAGAGGCTGGAGATCATTATTAATATCTTAATTTCAATCTTTGGTTCAATATTTTTTAATTATTACATTTCAACAAGAAAAGCATAAAAAAATTGAAAATTATTTATGTTTTACAATTAGAGCAGAATTAAAAAACAGAAATTATGGAAATTATTTTTTAATTAAAAAGTATAAAATACCTAGGATCTAATAAATAAATCTATGATGCAATTTATGGAGGAGGGCTATGTTCAGCTGTGGATATTTATTGGATTGCAGTAAGTGGATGATTATAAATGAATTAATATATATATTATGCATGAAAATTACAAATACTCATAATTTATTTAAACGAAAACATAGCTAATAAGGTTTGTTTTGAATTGATTTTACTATAAATAATATCTGTACAGTATTTATCAGTGAAAAATCAGACAATGATTTATCAATATAGACAATGAACCGGATTTGAACGATTGTAATCGAATACACGTATTAAACTACAAATTAGCTACTATCTAGTTCGTAATCAAACTTAGTTTTAATTAAGAACTTAAGTAGGACGTAATGAAAACTAAATAATGTGGTACTTGAGTCTGACTAGCTAGTTACTCGTATGAAGAGATTGTATAGTTTTACATATGAAATATATTGTAGGGTTGTAATCTTACAAGTATCAATTTATTTTCTAGTACAATTTTTTTACAGGAAGGTTGACAAACGAGCACACAGACCACCTGATAGTAAGTAGATGTTGTGGCCCATAGACATCTACATTTAACCTCGCTTAAGAATCAAAATGCAGATGCCTCGTTTCCAGTAAAAAGGGTCTCCGGTTCTCTATACTCACCACACGAAATACAGCATCATTAAGCTGCTATTTTACGCTTGTATTCTGTGAGAGCGTGGTTCTTCCCCGGTCGAGCCAACCTACTCATGCTACAACCATAATAACTGCAGTGTGGCTCTACCACGTATAAAAATGTAATATATAGTTATAGGTTGTTCGAATAATTTACACCAGTTGTCCCTTAGTGGTCGAATTCGACCGTAATTCATTAAATTGTTGGGTTTGTTTATTAAGCAAGCTGTATTTCACTTTCAATTGTACATTAATATATTACAAAGCATAAATATCTTATGTCTAAGCAACAAATACGAGTCTGAGCACAGAACAAAATTACTCTCTGTCATTGGCAGTACATACATAAACAATGAATGTTTTATTTAATTTAATGAAATATAGTTTAATGTAATGATTTCTTATATTTACGCGAACACTATACATTGATTAAAACTACTTTTTACGGATTTTATCGCGTTTTATTTATATTAATTTTAATACCCGACGTTTCGGGTGCTTTCCAGCACCCATGGTCACGGGGGACTGAGGTGACTGACGTCCCGATGTCAAAGTTAACCCGGAGTACCTTCAGCTTTTTAAGTATTGTCTTTGGTCCGATCTACGCAGAATGAACTAACTGTATTTTGAAGTCTTGCAGTGGTATGCTTGGGTTTAGTTTTAATTTTATTAATTATAGGATCCCAAGCAGGTGGTAGTACCCAGCCTCCTTCTCTATTGAAATTAGGATGTTTTTTAATTTCAATAGCCTCACGTATCATCCTTGGTAGGAATCGATGTTCTTTCGCCAGGATTTGTGGTCTATCAAATCTGATGTAATGGTTGGGGCCATCTAGAATATGATCGCAAACTGCAGACTTCCCGGAACGTTGATGCGTCAGCTATGTGTTCTTTTACGCGGGTTCTAATTGATCTCTTTGTTTGCTCTATTATATGAGAGACCACAATCACAATCAAGCTTGTACACTCCTGCATCTTGTAGAGGAATATGACACTTGACGGATGGTAAGAACTGACTAATCTTCTTCGGCGGCTTGTAGAATGTCAATGGCAACGTAAGAACGAAACGACCACAGACACGAATAGTAAACAAGGCGTGGTCTATAACCTGTCAAAACATACTCTGGACGACGCCACATTAAAAGTTTTAGGAAGAGGTTTTAATTACGCAATTACACCGCGAAGAATCCCGTATGAAGACATTATCTGTAGTGTTGAGGATTGTCTGTATAAAAATAATATTGGTAATGAAGATTTAGAGGCCATACGCCAAGACATTTCGTTTATGTTACGTCGAAGTACAGAGCCGAAATTAAATCTTCCCAAAAATGAATTTAACGCGTTAAAAACCTTACGAAACAGAACAGAGCTTACGACTCTCCGCGCAGATAAAGGAAATGCTACGGTTGTAATTGATACGTCGGATTACAATTTTAAAATACAACAACTTTTGTCGGATGAAAGTACATACCGTAAGGTCAAAACAGACCCTACAACTAATACGCTTAAAACAACTAGCGATCTAATTAAGAAATACTCCGAGAAATTGAATCTAGACGTCAATTTGATGATACCTTCGTGTGCAAAACCTCCCAAGTTGTATGGGTTACCAAAAATACACAAAACTAATGCTCCATTACGTCCAATAGTGAGTCAAATCGATTCGCCAACGTACAGATTGGCTCAACACTTAGCCAAAATATTATCACCACTCAGAGGACACACAAGAGCACATACTAAGGATTCATATCATTTTGTCAGTGAGATAAAAATACCTACGTCTTGCTGACAATGAAACCATGGTCAGTTTTGATGTTCAGTCTATATTTACATGCCTACCTGTTGAAGACTGCATCTCAATTATAACTAGGAAACTAGATGAAAATAACATGCCACCAGAATATGCAGTACTACTAAGACATTGCCTTAAATCTGGCTATCTATTGTGAAAGGAAGAGTTTTACAAGCAAGTAGATGGTGTTGCGATAGGCTCACCTGTATCTCCCATTGTCGCCGATATATTCATGGAAGACTTTGAGGAGAAAGCCCTCCTTACTGCACCTGTTACCCCAAGGTTCTACAAGCGGTACGTAGACGATACTTTCACAATTTTACCATCAGACAAAGTAACTGCATTTTTAGAACATCTTAATTCCATAAACCCTAAAATTCAATTTACTATGGAGTTAGAGGCAAATAATTCCTTAGCTTTCCTGGATGTGTTAGTCATCCGAAATCCTAACAACACCATAGGTCATACTGTGTATAGAAGAAAGACGCATACAAACCGATACTTAAATGGTGAATCTCACCATCATCCTTCACAGTTAGCTACCGTGGGCAAATCTTTGTTTCAGAGAGCACGAGGGATCTGTGACAGCAAACACCTGCCCGCTAGCTTCAGCACGTCAAGCAGGTTCTGCACGACAACAAGCTTCGGGTCCCGCGCCTCCGTCACAGTGACCGAGTGAAGCCGGCCACAGTCGAGCGTGTGCCTGCTATACTACCATATGTCAGAGGTGTCACAGACAAGATTGGCTACATCTTGAAGCGAGCTTCCATTAGAACATTCTACAAGCCGCCGAAGAAGATTAGTCAGTTCTTACCATCCGTCAAGTGTCATATTCCTCTACAAGATGCAGGAGTGTACAAGCTTGATTGTGATTGTGGTCTCTCATATATAGGGCAAACAAAGAGATCAATTAGAACCCGCGTAAAAGAACACATAGCTGACGTGAAGCATCAACGTTCCGGGAAGTCTGCAGTTTGCGATCATATTCTAGATGGCCCCAACCATTACATCAGATTTGATAGACCACAAATCCTGGCGAAAGAACATCGATTCCTACCAAGGATGATACGTGAGGCTATTGAAATTAAAAAACATCCTAATTTCAATAGAGAAGGAGGCTGGGTACTACCACCTGCTTGGGATCCTATAATTAATAAAATTAAAACTAAACCCAAGCATACCACTGCAAGACTTCAAAATACAGTTAGTTCATTCTGCGTAGATCGGACCAAAGACAATACTTAAAAAGCTGAAGGTACTCCGGGTTAATTTTGACATCGGGACGTCATTCACCTCAGTCCCCCGCGACCATGGGTGCTGGAAAGCACCCGAAACGTCGGGTATTAAAATTAATATAAATAAAACGCGATAAAATCCGTAAAAGTAGTTTTAATCAACACATATTACAAATAAATTTTTGCTGTCTGCAATTCTTATTCATATAAGCTTTAACTATGACAAAGTGTATCCTAGTGTGGTAGTAACGATTTTTTAAAACAAAAAAATAAAGGGAAAGAAAAATATAAAATAAGGGTGTAAAGGAAAATAAACCAACTTTTCTCCAAATGCCAAACATACACGGTGCATCCGATGATATAAGTACGAGGCTTTTCAACCGCCTGATGCCAGGAAGTTCATAAAACCCATCCCATCATGTTATGTAAGTCGTTACAATTATGTATGAATAAAATGACAGTTTGCATGAATTTCCTGGAAGATATTTTTTCCTTCTATCTTTATTGACATATAAGATACAGGGTATAAAAAATAAATGTATAACGTAAATTAAGCTATAAAAATCTCAATAAAGTTCCGTCAAGGTGGTATCATACCGGCTTTCGAGATGAACTACGTTTTACTCGACGATAATGTACTTTTTGCCCCCTGTCATACATTGTCAATCCATATAATATCTGACCATAATCATAATTATTAAGATGTTTCGGTCGACAGTTTTAATAACGATATATGTAATGAACATAATAACGATATATGAATCACATACATATATACAATAATAACGATATATGAATCACATACATACACATACATCTCTCAGTCCTCAGATGTGACAACGCAACATTTTTAATTAATGATAAAAATGTAGATGATCAGGTGTACTGATTGCTCGTGTGTAATCAAAAATCGATATGATCCGTGACCCCAATTGGTCAGAGCATAAAATGTGTGTTATGTCTTAAGTCAATAAATAAAATAATTGAATACCTACAAAGTAAAATAAAAATATCGTGATTCGGATTCTATAATCATGAAATTCTGCACAGAATCACTTGCAACAGATTTTAGATAAATACGTATTGCTGTATTTACCTAAAAACTGTTTTTTTATTTTCTTTTCAAAGGTATTTTTTTAAGATTATTTTAAAAATATGTTAGTAAATTTATGAATAGATATATTTTTATAACAGCTTACTGAAATTCGTCAATATTGATAATTTTGATTCAATGTATTTGTTGATGTTTTAGATTTCTTTTATAGATTTGTTTGAACTATGTTTTAACGATAAACGGGAAGTCGGTTGTAATCTAGGGAAACTTATTTAACTTCATACCGTCTTTTATATAAAAATGTCAAGGCCCGATTATGAATATGAGTACATAATGCCACGAGTAAATTATAGATGTTTTGCATAAAAATTACCATATCAAACATATTTTAATTTTAATGTTCTACCTATATATAAAACAACCACATATTATAGACCGTAACCGTAGCTTAAGAGGAAGAGTTTTTATTCCTTAATTTATTAGTTTAAGCTCATCACATATTTATCTACTGTCGAACATAGATCTCTCCCATATATTTACGTAATTACCATAGTTGCCAGGCTTACCAGTTGGATTGGCAATCGCAGTTTTTCCGTTATTTTTATTGACTTACTATCAGAAAAATACTACTGCTGAACATTTCCAATTTTAATTTTCGTCTGTCGCCTACTATGACACCCACAGGCCACTACACGACACTTTCAATTACACTGGCTTAAAGTAAGAAGAAATGGATCGCAAATTCTGGAGCTACACCCTACCGACAATTTACAGTTAATATGTTACATCGTAATTTGAGAAAGTTTGAAGATTTGGTCTAAAAGGTACATAAAGCCGGTGTAATTACAGTCTTATGTGGCATTACATTTGAGTGGCATTTCCATTCAAAGTTAGCTGCAGGCTTCAGTCGTGTCACAAAATAAAAAACTACGCGATTGTGATCAGAACTAATGTAGAGAACCGGAGACTCCATTTACTGGAAACGAGGCATTCCATCTCAGTCCTCGGGGGTTACAACGCATCTGCATTTTGATTCTTAATCGAGATAAATCTAGATGTCTATGGGCCTCAGCATCTACTTACCATCAGGTGGACTGCGTGCTCGTTTTTCACCGTTCTTCTATATTAAAAAAGCAGACGCATGAGTACGCGTAAAACATACATCGTTGAGGATTGTATGTTAGATGTCATGTCGAATTTTTAAACACGTTGCCTGACCCCAATATCCCTCGCCACAAACTTAATTTAAAATTCGGTGTGCTTATGACATTATTGGGCAACCTGAACTCGCAAGTTATGCAACGACGCCCGAATCTGCAGCAGAACGTTGAATACTCCTAGTGGGAGATCCTAATTGGGTCCGGTGCCGGAAAACATGATATTTTTATTTCTCGAATTCCATTAATACGATACTGGTCATACCCAACAATTTTCTGTCAGCATCTGCTTTGCAATGACACTTAATAAAGCACAGGGCAGACGTTGAAGACGGCGGGGGTGAGAGTATCTGTAGACTCGGACAGTTGCGATATCGCGAGAGAGTGATGAAACTAATGATTTTGTGTACCTACACTCCAGACATCCGTGTATAAAAGCTATATAAAGCAAAATAAAAAATAAGTTGAATTTATAACGAGATATTTACTATATACTAGTACTTTGCCTATTTAATTATAATGACATGAACTATCTTAGAGTTTATGGTTATATAACTGGTTTTAAACTCCGTTGCAAAATGTTTCCCTAACAAACATTGCAAGTTAAATAAAAAAAGCTTATAAAATAAAGCTATATTACAGGATAAACAAAACTCAAAAAGCAAATGATGTATAAAATTATTTGAATTAAGAATTCCAAGTCAAACCAAAGCATAGGTTAAGTCCAAATAGTAAGATTAACTGAACTGCATTATTATTTTAATTACGTATTAGATTATTTTTGTATCGTTTAAGGGGTAAAGAAAAGTTATCTTACATTAAAGGTTTAAGATAGGCTTAAGATATTTATTTCTCAAAAGATTACAAATCGCTTACGAGAAATAAAAAATTTACAAAAAATAATAAAGGAATCTATTACCAGCATACAGAATATTAACTATAGATGTGGGTAAAACGTAAACAATTAAAAGAACAGTAAACATAGGTTTGAACATCGCGCACAAATTGTAATGATCGAACAATTAATGCAACCGAAACAGAAATAAGGGTGCGTAAAAACTTATTTAGGTTTAATTTTAGCTTGTATTTTTATTTTATTTTTGGGTAATTAGTAATTTTCCAAAATATGGCGTTTCAATAAGTTTTTAAATAAAGATAATGTTTTTGATTCTTTTATATTTTTAGGTAAAGCGTTATACAGTTTAGCACCATCAAACATTATATTTTTCTTACCATACGCTGTTCTAACTTTTTGTATGTATATATCATGGGCACGCCTAAGGTCATCATCATCATCATCATTACAGCCCTTCACAAGTGCACTGCTGAACATAGGCCTCCCCCAAGTAATGCCACGAAGCACGGTCTTGAGCCACCAGCATCCATCGACATCCTGCATGTCTTACCAGGTCGTCACTCCATCTAGTGGGTGGTCGCCCTACACTACGCCTACCGGTACGAGGCTGCCACTCGAGAACTTTTCTTCCCCATCGGTTATCGGTTCTTCAAGCTATGTGGCCGGCCCATTGCCACTTCAGCTTACTAATCCGTTGGGCTATGTCGGTCACTCTGGTTTTACTGCGGATATCCTCATTTCTGAGTCCATCACGCAGAGAAACTCCGAGCATAGCCCTCTCCATAGCTCGCTGAGTGACCTTGAGAGTCCTCATACGGCCAGCAGTGAAGGACCACGTCTCAGATCCGTATGTCATCACTTTCAACACGCACTGGTTATATACACTTTATTTTTCAGAGATTGAGGTATACCTGACGAGAAGATGTGTCGTAATTTCCCGAACGCTGCCCAGCCGAGTTGAATGCGTCGATTGACCTCTCGGTCGAAGTTGGGCTTACCTAGTCGGACTATTTGTCCCAGGTAAACGTAGTCGTCAACAACTTCGAGCATAGTGCTCCCAACAACTACCGGCATAGGTGTGACATGGACATTAAACATGATCTTTGTTTTGTCCATGTTCATCTTAAGATCTATACGTTGGGAGACACCATTGAGGTCATTGAGCATAGTGCTAAGGTCCTCCAGCGATTCTGCCATAAGGACTATATCGTCGGCAAATCGAAGATGAGTGATGTATTGATGTTAATACCGTATCCTTTCCAGTCCAGTAGCTTGAAAATGTCTTTCAATGCAGCGGTGAAGAGTTTCGGGGATATAACGTCACCCTGTCTTACACCTCTCTGCAGTTGGATAGGTTTCGAACTCTGGTTCTGTACTGTACAAACACTTCAGCACTTCAATATACCGACAGTCAACTTGGTACCGCTGAGGGGACTGTAGCACCGCCCATATTTCGACGGAATCAAAGGTTTTCTCATAGTCCACATACGCCAGCAAAGTGGCAGATTGTACTCTTCGGTCTTCTATACAATCTGCTGCAGGGTATGTATGTGGTCTATGGTACAGAAGCCTTTTCGGAAACCGGCTTGTTCGGGAGGCTGGAAGTCGTCGAGTCTGCCTGCGAGACGATTCGTAATGACTCTCGAAAACAGCACGTAGACGCGGCTCAGAAGAGAAATCGGTCTGTAGTTCTTCAAGAGAGTGTTGTCGCCTTTCTTAAAGAATAAGACTACCGCACTTCTGCTCCACGCCTCTGGAGTAATGCCACCATGGAGGACGGAATTGAATAGCTTCTGAAGGACTTCAAGTACCGTTCCACCCGCTTTCAGAAGCTCTGTTGTAATTCCATCCTCACCTGGGGCCCTACCGTTTTTAAGGTGCTGGAGAGCCATTCTAATCTCGCTCAGACTGGCGTCTGGGATATTATCGGAATAGTAACGGATAAGACTTGCTCTTGGATCGTTACTCACACTTGCGTGTGGCTCCAACGATGATGTGTACAGCTGCCTATAGAACCTCTCAATCTCACTCAAAATTTCAGGTGTCCCGGAAACGATGCTGCCACATTCAGTCTTCAGAGCTTTGGAGAAAGAGCCAAGTGTCAAAGAGAGTGAAAATCTATACTTATTTTAAACAATATTTGCGACTGAATGTCGTTTTTAAGTATTTTACTTATTAATATGAAAGGGTCATATTGAAATATTTGTGATATATTTAATAATTTTGTTTCTTTATGTATAAAATTAGATGGTGTCAAATATTTATAATGAAATAGTACCTTGATTAATTTGTTTTGGGTAGTTTGCAGTCTACGTAAATTTGTTTTGTGTGCTGATCCCCATACCTCGATTAAATAGCCAATAAACAAGTGTATTATATAAAATCGAAAATTCAGTGGGAGACATCCTACTATATTTCGCACAATTCCTAAAAAAAGAAGACAATTTAGAATTTATTTTCTGAATGTGTTGCTTCCACGACAACCTGTCATCTAATATAATTCCTAGGTATTTTTCCTTGTTTTCTTTATTTATATGTGCACCATTTATTGTGAGAATCGAAAAGTCTGGTATCTTTTTGTTTTTTGCAGAAAAGTTTTTGACACATTAATAGTTAACAAATAGCATGAGAACCATTCTTGCAAGAGGTTAAGGTCTTTCTGGGCCTTCTCTACGATTCCAGGAAATAATTTAATAGGCTTAGCGATCATATACGTTAATATTCTCATCAGTTTGCTATACAAATGTATAAGGATATCACTTTATGAACATCCACTTGGACGAAGTCGCGATCACAGCTAGTTAATATATAAAAGTGATAAATACACCTAAAATAATTATGAAACTTAACAAGGTCTTTTATCGCATACTAACCTATAATTTCAACATTTCGCTTGGAATGCCAATTATTCATTGCGATTTTTCAATCCACTTGCATAAGTATATAGTCAGATATTAAGTAATTACAGTGTGTTAGCGGATGAATGTCTCTTTAGTGAATTTGAGTGAAATATCTCATAACAGAGGTCAAACCGTTCTCTGCATACATTTCATTATTCTTGTTTTACGTACATGGTTGAAACAATTTGCTCTCGTTTAAAATCAACCTTGCACACAATTATAAAATGTTCAAAAGTCAAGTGTTGTAGCCAAATAATTCCCAGAATTTATGTCTTTAATTTTATTTATTTTTTACTTGCTGACTGCAATAATTGAATTACGTGCGCAATGTCACGGAGGCGTTGGTTTTTTTTTAATAGGATAAAGGTGACAAACGAGCACATAGTCCACCTAATGTTAAGTGGTTGCTGTGACCCATAGACATATAATTTCCTCGATTACGAATCAAAATGCAGATGCGTTGTCACCCGTGAGGACTAAGATGGAATGCCTCGTTTTCTGTAAAAAGGGTCACCAGTTCTCCACATTTACCATACGAAATACAGCGTAGTAGCGTTAAGCTGCTATTTTACGCTGGTATTCTGTGAGAGCGTGATCCTTTCCCAGTCGTGCCGGCCCCTTAGTTTTACAACTATACCAGTAGTATATATAGCTGCAGCATGGCTTTACCACGTAATTATGAAAGGTTATGAAGGTGAGACCCTTAAGCTTTACTAAACAGGTTATACGTATAAATTAAGTACTTTTTAATGTGGAAATTCACAATAAATACACAATTCAATATACACCTATTTCATGGCAGCTCTCACCTAAACTTTAAATGCAGAGTATAAAGGAATGGAACATCAAGTGTTTTAAGAAGAAGCAGGGAGATATTTCATTACCCGTCGATTTAATCCTTTATGTAGAGAGGTCAAGTCGACATGCAGTTCAGCTCATAGTAAACCACCGCCAATGCAGACGTTTCCGTAAAAACAAAGAAATTTAAAGTATGTTGCTGGCCTTGTAAAAAGGACCAGGCCTTGTAAGAAGGATCTTTTTTGATAAAAATATTGATCCGGAAAAACAGCTGTCGACAACTAATTGTGATTTAGAGGCAAGATGATATATTTTTATTATATTTTTTTATATAAGAAAATTTTATATTTATATTATTTTTATTAATGTGATCATATATGGCAGAAAATTTCTAAAAAAAACGCACGGGTTTTTATTGCCAATTAACGAGTTAAGGAATTATGTGGCAGTGTACGATGGCAACTTGGTGGCAGAAATTAATCCGAATAATACTTCAGAGCACTTCACGCGGAATAAACGTAGAAGTTAAAGTTGAGCAGAAATCAGATGTTGATCTTAATACGCTTTAGCAGTTAATGTAGTTTCTATTACATCTTAGAAAACAAATAACTTTTTGGACACTAGTTTGGACTTAAATATAGCTTAGACATCACACTTTTTTATTAAATAAAAATATATACAAAAAAATATAGAGTGTTTTCGTTGTAAGAAGTATTTTCCTTGGCCATTAGTAGACGCAGTACCAGACGTCTCGCATCTTGATATTTCGCTCCGTCACTAATCTGGACTATTTCTTTAATTCAAACCCAAGCATGCCACTGCATGATTTCAGGATACTGTAAGCTCGATCTGTCGTCGATCTCGAACTATTAGTGTTTGAAAGCTGAAGGTAACCCAGGTTACTTTACAACAGGACGTCAAAAATTTCAGTCCTCCATGACCATGAGTACAATAAAGGACCCAAGATATCTGGAATTAAAAATTATTTAAAATTAAACGCTATGAAATTTGCAAAATTTGTTTTATTCTTCTTCTTCCTGGCCTTATCGAAAGTTATTTGGTGTCGGTATAGTAAGTCTTCCACTTGCATTCTTCTCTATTAGCCATTCTCTCTTCATCTCCTGATTTACTCTTTTCTTAAAGTTGCTAAGAATTATATATCCCATCCATTATATTATATACCCATATCCGTTCAATGAAATAAAATTATGTGTATTACCTAGTTTGAATAGTACGGTAATACCGCACGTGTTTCGCCTCTACACGAGGCATCCTCAGGTGAAGTAGACTCAGCGGTGGCTGTCCGCTAAGATGTCTTAGCGGACAGTCACCGTATTATCGTCGATGGCGTGTCTTTTCTATTATAGTGGTGTTGGAAATAGTGGTGCTGGGATACCTCAAATAGTTCATCCATCATTCCTTAGGGCTCCTTTACTCTAATATCCGTACACTGAGTTTCATTCAATATATAGAAATAGCGTAAATATTTTGATTGGTTTTGACCAGATGGTTCTTTTTTATAGAAAAATATCAATATTAAATAAGATGAAAAATATACTCTATGTATTCCATATCAATATACTCCATATTTATCGCATTTTAAATAAAATCCATGTAAAAGTTTTACATACATATATACATAAACACTCACGCCTGTCACCCAGAGGGGTAGGCAGAGACTACAGACTTCCATTTGTCACGATACTGACACACCTCTCTCGCCTCCTTCACATCCATACATCTACGCATGCATGCTCGTCGGTTAAGGGTACTCCTAATTTGGCCCGTTTTCAATAAATCGCCAATTTGGTCGATAAATTTTCGCCTAGGACGTCCCTTTCCGACTCTGCCATTCACTTCTGCAACATAAATTTTCTTTGTCACTCTTTCCTCATTCATTCTATCCACATGACCAAACCACCGAAGCATTCCTTTCGTAATCCTGGTCACAACATCATCTCGCAAACCACACTCCTCTCTTATTACACAATTTTCTTACCCTGCCGTTCAGATTCAGCCCTAACATACTCCTTAACGACCGCATTTCTACTGCGTTGATTCTACTCTCGTGCTTCTTCTGCCACACCCAACTTTCACTACCATACGTTAAAGTAGGGACCAACACAGCATTGTGAATTGCCATACGTGCCTTTTTTGACACATTTTGACTCTTCACAATAGAGTGCAGGCCCCATTTACTCTATTTCCCGCATTTACTCGTCGTTCTATATCCTTATCATATCTTCCATCCCTGCTAAATACGCAGCCCAAATATACAAACTTATCTACTTGCTCGATCAACTCCCCTTCTATTCTTATTTTACATATCGTTTTACTTTCTTCTCTTTCAAAAACCATAACCTTCGTCTTACTTGCGCTCACTTTCATACCACTTTCTTTTAATGATCTGTTCATTAATGTAACCATCATTTGCAACTCGGCCGTCGATGTGGCAAGGATAACTTGATCATCGGCGTACAAAAGGCATTTGACGGTTAACTCACCCATTCTTAAACCGACTTTCAAATTTTGCAAACAACTGTCCATAAATAGGTTGAACAGTCACGGGGAAGCCACACAGCTCTGTCTGACACCTTTATGGATGTCAAACCAGTCCGAGTAGACCCCGTTGATCCTAACACAAGCACTAGAGTCCCTATAAAGAGATTCCAATGCCTGTATCAAGCCAGCGCTCAACCCAAATGAGTTCAGTGTTTACCATAGCACATCCCTATCCACCCTGTCATAGGCCTTTTCCAAGTCCATGAATGCACAAAAAACCTTTTGGTTTTTGGCCAAAAACTTCTCCGCGATCATGCGCATGGAAAAGACTTTGTACATCCCATTCCCTTTCTAAATCCCGCTTGCACATCCAAAATTTTTACATCAGTTTCTTTCATGACCCTTTAAATCAGTACCTTAGCATACAGTTTTCCCACAATGCTAAGAAGGCTGATGCCACGGTAGTTTTTACAGTCCTGCTGCGACCCTTTTCCTTTATATACTGGGACTATCACGGCTTTGCACCAGTCTACCGGTACCCGCTTCAGTTCCCAGCATAAATTAAACAAGGTGTGCAGCAGGCCTGTCACGATTTTTTCTCAAGCCCTTAGCATTTCGAGTGAAACCCTATCATATCCGGAGCTTACCTGATTTCATGCTTTTCATTGCTTTCATTATTTTATCTATACTTATCTCGCTACCTCTTTCTTCTTCTTTCGGAGTTTCTACTTCACTTAGTACACACGTTGTCTCCTCACTCATAAACACGCTTTCAAAATATTCCTTCCATCTCTTTAAACTCAAAACTTCATCATTCAGAATATAGCCATTCTCGTCTCTTATAGCATTCATCATAGGCTGTTTTGAATGTCCCCTGGCAGTTCTTACAAGTTTCCAGAACATTTTAATATTTGACTGGAAGTTATCCGATATTCTTCTATCATTCTTATCCGTCCTTTCTTGCTTTTTTCTTTCAACTACTTCTTTTACTCTCTTATTAAGATGTCTAAAGACTGCCTTTTTTCTTTCAATCTCATTATTCGTACCGCTAGAATTACCAGCCTTTGTTGCTAGTAAATCTAGCCATGCTCTCTTCTTTGTTTAAACTTCCATACGTATCTCATCATCCCGCCATAACGCATTATTTTTCCTTTCATTTTTTCTCTTACTAACACCAAATACTTCGGTAGCTGCATCCACTAAACCTTTCTTTACGTTTTGCCATACATTCTCCTTGTTTCCACAAGTCTAACTCCTTCATACATAATTCATCCAAACCACTTATAGTTTCTTTCAGTCTGCATTTGATCTTGTTTTTCTCACCTTCATCTTGTAACCTTTCTGTTCTAATACGCTGTAACGCAGTGGTAGACACAGATGATTGATGCGCCAACGCCTGAATAGACCATTAATTCGGCATAAAATCAAATAATGATCCGTTCCTACGTTAGAACCCCGGTAAACCCTTGTATCTACAACAGCGCCCCTCAATCTTTCATCCACAATTATGAAATCTATCATGCTTCTATCGTCACCTCTTTCCCAAGTATACATGTGAATCCTCTTGTGGCGAAAGCAAGAGTTCGTCACAAAAAGATTCTTTTCCATACATACGGTGAGGAGACTTTCACCATTCTCATTTATACTTTCATCACAAAAACGTTCTTTTTCATAACCAAGCCTCCTCACCCCAACCGTTCCATTAAAATCTCCTAGCATAATAATATTCTCATTTCCCTTACACTTCATTAACACTATCCTTACCATTTCCTAAAACCTCTCGGATATAAGTGGGCTTAGACATGTCTGGGGCGTAGACCCCTAGCACAAACAACTACTTTAAGCCCACTTTCATTCGTATCCATAGCAGTCTTGGGCTTACACATTCATACTCTTTCACACATTGGCCTATTCTTTCTGAAAGGATGATACCTACTCCCTGGCATGCCCGCTCGATCTCGTCTACACCAGACCAGTATGCGGTATACATGCCATGTTCACTGCACATCCTTTCCCTTCCTTTTCGTCTCATTTACACATAATACATCTATTCCTCTATCATACATCATATCGCATACTTCATCCATTTTATCATTCATTGCCCCACATACATTCAACGTAGCCAGACGGGCCTCTGCAATCCACTTTTCGCCTCTCCGGGAGACAGAACGTGACGGGTGGCGAACCTCGTCGCCGGTTTTCCTTCAGGAGATTCTTCGCACCCCTGACGCATTAAAGGGGCGCCGGAAACTCGGGGCCATTTCTTTTATATGGTTCCTTATGGTACGAAATATGGGGTAGTACATTTTACGCCGCTACCACGGCGTGGAGCCGAGTCTGTGGTATCGGCTTGTCGCTCATTTAGCATCCACTCGGGGGACACGTGTAGGGTGGGCCTAGGAATAGGTGGTCAAAGCCTACGGACGCGAGCGACTTATTCCTTACATGCCGTAAAAGTTTTATAATATACGAAGCTATTTCTCAGAAGTTAAACTTAATTTTTTTTTATGTTTATACAAAACTTTCACCACGAAATGTTTTATGTCAATGTTCTTCAAATGACGATTTTGTTCACACCTTTATTTCGTCATTTTAATACATTTTTATATGTATTTGGTTATAGAAGCGAGTGAAAAAGTTTAATTTTAATAAAATTAAGGTACAGGTAAGTAAAGTAACTTTTATCAAACATAAATATATAGTTTATAGTAACAACGGTCTGGTCTGATGTTGTATCCCTTTGCATTTTCTATCGTATCTAATACTGGGAGTGCTCTGAGGAATTGTTCGGAATTATCCCAGCTGCCAAACTTCATAAACGCACATCGCGTCAAAATTCAAGATACCATCCTCACCAGGAGTTTTTTCCTTGTACAACTTCTCTGTGGAATTGTTAACCACCAGCAATTTTTCCGGGCCGATACGACTTAGCGATATTACAGAAAAGAGCTTACTCCTTTCTAAAATACCGGCAACGCACCTGAAATTCTCCGGGTGGTGCGGTCGTTCATGGGCGACGGTAGTCACTTAAAAAAATCTTGCCTGTAAATTAAAAACATAGGACGAAGAATCAGATTCATCAATTTAGCTTAAGTAAAAATTGTATTGGCGGTGTAAGAATATCCACTCACACATTTCTGATAACAACATAAAATTATAAAAGACTACGGGTGCCAACCTGTATGCTAAGTGAGGCTACTAGAAACGTAGCAATTTCTGGGGGGAAGGATATTTGCCATTGCTGCCACGCTTGGCAGACAGGTTGCCAACTGTAGTTTTTAGTTTTTGCTAATTTCAATAACAAAAATATGTATTTGAAGTTCATTGTATGTCTGAGAAAAATCCTTTGGTATTTTCATTGGTATTTTTTTGTTCCCATCTCTTCATTCAGGTTCCCTCAGTTGACTCTTAGATTCTCACGAGATGATAAGGGGTAGTGAATGTTTTGAAGCTTGCCTTGCTTCCCTCTGTCGCCTCTTATGACACCCATGTGATGTTATGGGGTTGGGGATATCCTTGTATTGCCATTGCACGGTCACGTCGTCATAATATTATTTATCGCAGGTTTATTGTTAAATTTTAAAGCCCCGTGATAGCTCAGGGGCTAAGTATTGTCCTTAAATTTTATTGTACGCGATCAGCCACCAGACTAGATTTGCGGATAAGGGTGTACCGCTGAGAAAATTGAATTTCTGATAAAATTAATTCCCCTTGACATGTAATTATTCACTCTTCAGAAATGAAAAATGGGTTGTAACTAGCAGTGTGACATACGAGCATAATACAAGACTGAAAACCACTCTACTTTTCTTTTTTGTATCCGAATTTTGCACCCAATTAGTAAAAATGTGATACGTTATTATGAAATATGGATACGTTAACAGTCCTAACACATACGGTCTTAGTTCCGACATGTATGCGTCAAAATGCGTAGTATTCCTCTCATTTCAAAGAGAGTTTCTGAGCACTTAGTTCATCAGCACTTAATATTGCAACTAATCGTTTCAGTAGTGCCGGCTGTGATCAAACACGCTTACTGTGAAATTTGCGGCGCTGAGCCACTAAGCTAACTCGACTGTATATTTTCTTTTATACCCATGTAACGTAAAATTTTTAGCTAATAGTGATGTAAGTTGTCTTAAAATTGATAATTTCATAATTCCGCAACTTTAAATAAAATATAATTCTTGTTTATGTAATGTAATAAATAATTATTGTTTCATTTCCAATTACACATGTTTACATACAGGAACAAATTACAATCAAATAAAGTAACAATAAGTCTAACAAAAACAACTAGAAACGGGAGAAAATATCTTATAGGCTAAGCATTCTCTTTGTCTCTGATTTTTTCGCTATATTTCTCTCTCTCACTTTCCTTCTTGGACGCCTTGGATAAGAAATAAAATACAATAAACAATAAAAGAAATTCTCAACAGCGTATAGTAGTTCGAAAGCTTTATTTTTGGAAACCGTTAAATTTCAAATTAAAAATTATATCCAAAAACATTGCTATTCTCTTATAATTTATTCCTGTTTATTTAGTTCCTATATTACCCGGTAAATAATGACATACATGACCCAAGCTAGCTTGAACAGCGTGATCAAAGGTCGTCTTTATCTTTAAATTTAAAGAAAGGGAAACTTCGCGTGATCAAACGGCATTGTACCGGGGAATGAATTACTTTGTTCAAATGTCTGAAATTATCTTAATCAGAATCAATGCAATTTGGCATCAAGTGCGCACGTGCTGTTTGACTCGACGTAGATGCGACCTTGATGTTGCCCGTCTATTGAGCTGTATTTTGATATGGTTGGCTACTTAATGTAGATTATTTTTATAAATCTAACGTTAGTTAAAACTATTTAATTTATTTTCAATGCACTTTTGCGGTGATATTTATTGTACTATTGCTATAATTTGCTTCATTGCATTAAATAGTATTCAATGAAAGGAAAAAAACTACTACATCAGAAGCTGTGCGCACTAAAATTTTATGTATGGAATTTGACACCAGATGTCAAACTTTGCAAAGACTCTGGTGCCGCGGCTAAGGGACTTCTTTTGTGAAAAATATATTGACTGTCTATAATATTCGAATAACTGGTTTACTTTTGGTTGGGAGGAGGGGGGAAGGTTAATTTGCTTGCTCTTATAACTTAAGTAACCATTTTTAAAATTTTGTCGATCTGTCTATCCGTCCAGGCTAACTTCAAAATGGCAGAAAAGATTATGATAAATTACGACCAGATAGAGAGCAAAGCCAGGAAGGATCTAAACTATATTTTATCCGAACATTTTCGAGATTAAATAAATTGGTAAAATTAATGGTTTTTGATAATCTTTTATTAATCCAGGCAAAGCTAAAGCGAGTCGATAGTTAATTAATAAATTCTTAATTTTCAATTATCAAGTTTTCCAAAGGTAATATTAATCATCGAACTAGGTATGTCGTAGATATTGGTATTTTATATATCAATGTTTGGTGTTTGTTTTGGGTGCAATATCGTGATACAAAAAAAGTAAATTAATTCAAAACTTCCAATCAGAAGCCACTTCTTCTCAAGTTAGGTTTTAAGTAGACCATTGCTGAACATTCCAACACTTAGGCAGTATACCGTTTATTTCAGCTATTATAAAAAGTCCTTCTTTTATTTCTGCTGTATTGCTTTGCTTGTATTACTGTGTTCTAATCTGATGAATATAGAGAGCCAGTTAAGCCAGTATATTTACAGACATTCCATGTTAGTCCTATGAAGTGATAACGCAATGTTACCGTAAGGTGGATTGCAAGTTCATTTAGTTTTATTTAAAAAAAAAACAAGGTCGATTGTCAGCTTGGTGGTTAAGTCGACGAGAATTAAAATATCTGCGGTGGAAATGTATTATGGATTATTTGGACGTAAGTTAGTCAGTATGAGCATAACGATAGTGTGACCTTTAAAGTCATCAATAGACTCTTGACTTCCATGCTAGGCTGGATTCGGCATCTCTAAATGACAATTAACGGCATTAAAGTTGGGCTTGGTCTTATCATTGATTTTGCCCTGGGCATTTGAGTATAGGACGGAGATACACACGTGGTAGATACATGCTGCTGCTATATTATGGTTGTAGCACGGATGGGTAGGTTCCACAAGGGTAAGACCACGCTCTCACAGAATAGCAGCGTAAAATAGAAGCTTAATGCTGCTGTGATTTGTAAGATGAGTGTAGAGAACCGGAAACCCTTTTTACTGGAAACGAGGCATTCTGTCTCAGTTATGAGGGCTAACAAGCATCTGCATTTTGATTCTTAATTAAAGATTAATGTAGATGTTTAAAGGCCACATCATCCACTTATCATCAGATGGACTGTGTGCTGTGACAGTATCTACGTACTCCTCTAAGGTAAATTATGATTTATAATTGCTATGATGAAGAAGGCTAGGCGACGATCAATCACAAGGCGAAATTATAAAAAAATAAAATTACAATTTAACACCGATGTAATATATTAATGTATTAGCAGAAGATTCATATTTTTTATAGCATTCGGTGATAAACGACCACACAGTCCCATAGACATCCACATTTATCCTCAATTAAGGATCAAAATGCAAATGCGTTGTCACCCCTGAGGACTAAGATGGAATGTCTCAATTCCAGTAAAAAAGGTCTCCATCTTCGGTTCTCTACATTCATCATACGAAACACAGCAGCACTACGCTGCTATTTTATGCTGGTATTCTGTGAGAGTGTGGTCCTTCCCCGGTCGAGCCGACCCATTCGTGCTACAACTATGATGTAACTGCAGCGTGGCTCTACCACGTAAAATTTATTCGAGTATTTCATCATTTTCGAGTATTATATCATTGTGTTGAATTGATATTAATGTCAAATAAGCGTTACGATGCTAGGAATGGGACAATCGTAAATGATGCAACATTAAGCAAACCAATCGTCAAACTATAGGCTTTTAAAAAAAGTCTTTACAGATAATGCCTTATAGTTGGCATATTTGCCATTGTTGCCACACTTGGCAGGCAGGCTGGTAAACATATCAGGAAGATGCCGCTGTTCATCTCCTGTTTCATTACACTGTCGCCTCTTACAATCTTAATCCGCCTTTACGTTAGAGCCTATTTAAAGAACTTCCCTATAGATAACCTCAAAGTAAGAAAGTCCTGGAACACCTTGATTTGTTCGACTCTGTAGTATCTTACGACACCCTAAGAGACGTTATGTGATTTCGGATATTCTGACGGCGCCATTACAGGATGTCAATTTTGATAAGGAAAAATTGGCGAACAATTTACTAAAGAAGTCTTGTTCTAATTTGTTCCCTTATTTAAGTATATAAACAAAGCAATCAGTGACCTCCACCACCTTGGTCGTGTTATAAATTAATTACTTTATTTAAACTTTCGATCCATTCAATCCAATTCTCGAATTTTGTCTATTCATTAAATCATGTATCATCTTTGTTTGTATCAATAGTGAAAAGTATCGTATTGTATATTAAAACCCTATCTTTATTACTTTCTCCAATAAAATACATATAAAATGTTTTGACCGACGAATATATTCATATTTGCCATCGCCATTTACTTTGTTGAAAAATATTCACATAATTAAATACGTAGTTAATAAAATAATGTGTCTGTTTTTTCTTTACATGTTGAAATGTTTTAAATGAAATGAAAAAAAAAACAACTTTATTATCATTGTTACGAAGAAGCAGTTGCTTGCGACGCTAACCACTATAATAAAACTATTCAGTTATAGGTAGGTGGAGTTCGATAGCGAGATCGTTTATCTACCTCTCGTTTTCACTGCTTGTGAACGGCCAACATCTTAAGGTCAGAGCAAAATTAAAAGTGTTTTAGTATCTGATTACAGAGGCTTATTACGATTCGAGCTAGGCCGCTATGTAATATAAAGCTTCCTGTCGATTAGTGAGATAAAACATTATAATAGTATACTTCTTTAGCACAGTTAGTTGTAATGTCATTTTCGTAAAAAAAGTGATAATCAGATCATAACCAGTCCATTATTGGACATAAGTGTCAATCCACTGGCTCTTTTGCCTTTGTTACTTTTCTGGTTATATTTTTATTTAACCATGGCGGCAACTTTCAAAAACAATAGAAACCTATCAACGTCGCCAAAGACGTAATAGTGCATCAAGTAGTAACTCAGAGTAATTTACTCGTTCTTATAAATAATACGTGGTAGAGTCACGCTGTAGCTATAATATGGACGAGGGAAGGACCACTGGAAAACAGTATATTAATGCTACTGTATCGCATGATGAGTGTAGAGAATCGGAAACCCTTTTTTACCGGAAACGAGGAGTACCGTCTTAGTCCTTAGGAGTGACAACGCATTTGCAGTTTGATTCTTTAGTGAGGGTAATTGTAGATGTCTATGGGCCTTATTCTATAAAAATAATATAAGTAAAGTAAAGTAAAGTTACAGCCTATATACGTTCCACAGCTGGGCACAGGCCTTCGCTCATTTCTGAGAGGGTTTTAGGGCAAGGAATTGTCCACCGCGCTGCCCCAACGCGTGTTGGCGAACTTCACATGTCTTCGAAATATTTTTTTTCTTATTTCTCTAGCATGCAGGTTTCCTCATGATGTTTTACTTCACCGCCGAGCACGTGGTAAATCAGCACTTAAAATTGCAATTAACAATTTCATTGGCGCCGGCGGGGATCGAACCCGGTTTGCTCGCGTACTGTGAAATTTATAGCGAGCGCTAACCATCTGAGCTACCACGGCTATACAAAAATAATATAATAAGCTAAAAATAGAACATTGAAATAATGTCCACACTGAATCTGTGATGTGAACTGTTTTTTATAATATCCTGTATTAATTAATGTGAAAATCATAGATATATTAACGTCGGTTTATTCTAAATTTACGATGAAAAGAAATAAATAAATAAATCCTTCTTATCATAAATTAAAGTGTCGAAACAGATTTATACAGTGAATATTGCAATACAGTAGTAAAATCAGCTCTACATTCATAACTTGATACTCTCGATTGTTGTACCTAAATAAAATATTTCGATAATTTATCTCCACTTGTGTGCAAGAAGAGAACTCGATTCAATATTCGCGTATGTACGTCATACGACAGGTGGGCAGAACTCGTAGATAACAGTGGGAAAGTAGGCTGCAGTAACTTGTCTATTATTTATTTAGATGGACGCTTGAGTTACTGTCCCCCGCAAGTGTACAATGTTATTGCTTACCTAATATAAGAGCTGCGTACTGTATTCAATTTTAAACAATTAAGGGTACCTTTAGAACTTCTGATTACGTGTGTTAAATCGACTCAATATCGCAATGGCCTAAACCGGGGATGGCGAAGCTTTATGTATCAACGTGCCATTTTTCTAAAGAAATGTTTAATTAGAATTAAAATAGACGTGCCGTAAAATTATTTTGACATCGTGATTATTGGGAAAATAATAGTACTAAATACTATCGACTCAAAATTCATTATTTACTACAAAAAATTAATAAAGAGTTTTGAGTTGAGACATTTGTTATTTTACATTGCAAAAATTTTCAATGTATAATAATAATAAATGTTTCAGTAATACGCCTAATTCAAATTGCAGTAACATTAGAGTGACTTCTGTTGTTGCAGATTTGTTGACAAATAACTTATATTGGGGTTGTAAAATTCTATATATAACACAAATGAACTTTTAAATACAGTTGTGTCAATGAAATGTTATGATATGCATACTCGTAAATCATAAATGAACTATGCATTCCTTGGGGGAGGCGTGGACTTGTGAAGCAAGTTTTCATCTTAGAAATACTTTTTCTATTACCATAAATCGATGCGTTTGACTATGTGTAATTTATATATGTAAAACGGCTTCTATCATTATAAAAGTCCACTGTTGAACAAATGTTTCATCCACAGATTGCCTGATAGAATAGGGAATTTTGCCATAGTTGCCAGGGTTGGCAAGCGATCCCTCATTCAGTTTCTATCATTAGTAGAAGCTAACATTTAGTATGTTGAAAAGTAAACTTATACCCGCCAACGAACTTGTGTTATTTTTCACTGTCCACACAAAACTTTTCTTACTACTTTGCAAAAACTGTACTTACTACAGTCATGAGGATGAATGAGTGCACGAAAGTAAAATTTATGAAATCAGTGATGCGCGACGTTTACAATGAACTTCATTTTGGAAACTATTCATTCTCTTTTGTTGACTGTAGCCAGGGTTACCCACAGATTAAAATTAATAATTTATATAAATTATTAATTTTGAAACGTCGGTAGTGTAAAAAGTTTATATACGCGATAAAATCCGTAAAAAAACTAGTTTTATTTCAATGTATAACCGATAAATAATGTAGACCCGAAGCCAGAGCGGGGGTTAATTACTTATATGTCACTTATGTTCCTGACATATTGAAGTTTTCTGTTGAAGCATTACTTATTTAAGCAAAATTTAATAGATATTATAACATTAAATATTTTAACTGTAACTAGATTTTCCTGCGGCTTCGTTTGCGTGAACGTCGGTTTAGCAACATCATTAGTGCTCCGTGCCATAATTAGCTAATCAAAACACTTATGAAATCACTTAGGTGTTTATCTGCCTCTTATAGACTAGAAGACTTAACTATTTATACTATTTCACGCAGATAATTGTAATATCTACTTGTTCATAAATTTGTAATAAGACGGTATGAGCCTGTTACCGTTAACATTATAGCCGTTCATAAGTTTACTGCTCCCCTACTATTATATGCCTCCCCCACGTTTAAGTTACCACGCCAAAGTTACCACGCTTGGCAAGTGGGTTGGCAATCGCAGTTTTTTTTATTAAGTTGTTGCCAAGAATATGCTGCTACACATCTCCTGGTTTAGTTCTGTCATCTCATACCACACGTACGGAATGATATGGGGTAGTATTCTTACACCGTCGCTACGTAAGCTAATAAAATATTTTTCAAGATAATCGTGTGGGGTGTGAAATAAAAAATTTTCACATCACCCTTACAAAAATATACGTGAAAACGTATAAATAATTATTAAAGAAAATATTTTTAATATTTATTCATTTTCACTAAGAAAATTCTTGAAAATTGTTATTTTTCATAGTATTTATCGTTAAAAACAGAAAAACTCATTAATAAATTATAAGCCATATATTATATCTTATAATTTATTCGTTATGAACACTGAATTCGAAAAATTATTGCTGGATTTCATAATCTTTCTTTCATTTATAGCGTAATATTTATCTGCATTATTTAAAACGTATCATTGGCCCCTAGATAAAAATTCAAAAAAATTGTAGAGAAACTTAATCTCTAATAATATGTACCCAATATATCAAACAAAACAAATTCTTAATCACAGTTTTGTGTATATGCGCTAAATAGTATCGTTTCTGATATTATATTATTTTTATTAATATTTTAAAATTATACTTGTTACCAATCACTTTCATGATCATCATTGGTAGGTACTACTACTGGACATTTCACAATCCACTTCTGGACATTTTTGTCTGAATTTCGGCATTCACACATTCAGATGCTACCAGCTGAATAGCGCAGATCGATATTAACCATTTTTGATCGCTACCATGCTGGTTCTATTAAAATTCATTTAAAAATTGTACAAGCAAAATTATTGTAAATTTAAATATGTTTAAAAAAAAGTCCCACTGGGTTTCTTGCTGGTTCTTCCCAGGACAGAGGTATTTTCCGAATCAGTGTCATTTCATCATCATGTTGATCACCGAATCGTTACGTCATTTTCATTTTTATAATTACCTTCTGACTATCTTTTTCATATATTACTATAATAATATTAAACATAAAATTTTGGTTTTTCACCGTCCAAGGTTTCCTAAGTTTCACCATCCCATGGGTGCGGCAATGCATCGTGACGTCTGCCCCCCATGCGCCTACTATCTGCCCGATGCAGATCTAGCGCGGGCGCACAATTTGTGTGGCTCGTGCGCTCGCGCTCAGATAACGCTTGAATAATACATTCGCTCTCATTGTGCTCTAGTTTATTGTATAACACCACGTACTAAGTTTCAGTTGAATGCAGGTAATTTAGCTGTGATATCTTTCGGTTGACGTTCCTTCGATTGCGTGTGCTTAAGTACAGAAATAATGAAAACGGCCTTTTTAAACGTCTTATTAATTTCTGTCCGGATAAAAGAGTTTGCCGTGAATGCTGCTCTATTCTGGGTTGACGAAATACTCATTCATGTTTTCGAAATTTTTTATTTCTTAGTTATAGGTACAGTATACAAGTATTTGTGTTTAGGTGGTAGAGCCATCCCCCCTTGTCGTGGCGGGGGGTCTTAGTAGCCGTGGCTTGGTTACACGCGGTAAACTAAGAGGAACACCTACATGGCTGGCCCGAGGTGTAGGGCTGGCCTAAGGACGCCACTCCGAGTGGGCTTGATGAACCCACTTGGGATGTGTGTCGGTGGGCTGCGACGAGAGGGGTACCCTCTGCCCCTACCGCTGCAGTCGAGGTGGAGTCGCGAAGGACGAGGAGTGCTAGCATGGCGATGCGCTACTCACCCTATCCTCCGCGACTCTGACGGGGCCGCAACGTTAATTAATGCGGTGGTGGTGGGGCTGCGAGGGGAGAGGAGTATCGGTATTGTGAGGCGCCACTCTCCCTACACCCTGCAGCCGAACTTTGGTTAGCGGCGGAGCCATAGATCAGATCCGCCGCTGGAGGCAGGAAGGCTAGGCTTCTGAGTGCTCGTTTTTCCTGGCCCCATGGCCTTCGCGCATCGGAGACGCGGGTGTCTGTTGTGCACGTGAAAATGGAGGGCGCGCCATGTGTTCTGGCGCGTCGGGGTTTTAGTCGGTGCGAGTCCGACCTAACCCATCCTTGCCCCTGCGAGGCGGGTATGCGTAGGCATTTCCCATGTTAAAAATAAAAAAGATTGTAGAGCCATGCTGGAGCTGCATTGTCGTTGTAGCACGAATGGGTCGGCACGAACGGGGAAAGACCACGCTCTCACAGATACCAGCTAAAATTACAGCTTATTGCTGCTGTGTTTCGTTAGATGTGTGTAGGAGAACCCCAGGCCTTCTTTTTCTTATAAAAACGAGAAGGCGAATCACCTGATGGCAAGTGTCGTCCAGCGCCCATGAACAACCATTCTTACTGGTACTGGTAAAAAAGCTTTTATCTTAGACCTCATTGTTGATAAATCTGCGTTTTTATTCATTTTCGGAGATAGATGTAAATATCTAAGGGTCACAGAACCAATTTACCATGAGGTGGACCGTAACCTTGGTCACTTTTATTCTATAAAAATAATAAATATCCAGGTTGCTCTACGCGGCTTTTAATAGCCGAGCGTATAATAAGTCAGGGCCTATTAGTTATTAATAATTTTATTGATGCTGGTGAAAAGCGAATTCCAGATTTTATGAATTCGGTCACTTCAGTCGCCAATTTCAACGAAATTCAACAGAGCCTATCCATCTGTGCAGGTCCAGATTATAGTAGATATTGTACCACAATATTTCAATATCGTTGTTAAAATTATTTAAATTAAATCGAGTAAAACAGTCTCGAAATAGAGCGCCAAGTTGATTCATTAGTTTGATTTGAAATAATGATTCGAGCATGAATAGCCAAAACTGCTTTAAAAATATTAGGAAGTAATTAGTTCAGTTTTGGGGATCAAATTAAACGCTGTCCCATTCAGCAGCTTAAAAAGTCTTAAAATATAAGAAAATGTTACATTTTCTTATCTATCCTACCTAGCAAACAAATCTCTTTAATCTGTGAGATTTAAAGCAATTGTTTTATTAAATAATCTCAATATTTCCTTCTAAATATTAAATGATTACATTTGATTGTGTTAAGAATATTCATTGTTCCCGTATCTTTAATAATAAATATGTAAACATTTACCCTTTTAAAGTGATGTCAGACGACCTTGTACCAAATGTGCTCGTTTGCTGCCGGAACCATTTATTGACTATTTACTACTCATTAACTATTGTTTTGTTACAGGGAAGACTGTAGTATATTATTGTATTTATTCATCACTAGTTTTAAACTATAGTTCAATTAATATATTTTTTTATCCAAACCTTATAATGTGTATAGGAATTATCCTCAAATCAACGTAGTAAACCACTGGTTTAGACCGGGGGAAATATACTTTATAACTTTCACAGTATACCAGCGTGAATTAGCAGCTTAGTGCTGTTTTTCATGTGGTGATTGTAGAGATTCGGCAAGCCTTATTATTGGTAACCAGGTATTCTATCTCAGTCTTTTTCGTTTGTCATTGCAGGATAGTGTATAGGTCACAGCATCCACTTACTCTCGGGTGGGTTGTGTGCTCGTTTATCTCCGTTATTGTATAAAACATTGGGAATATTTTTTTGCCGTAAATGGTGACACAGACACAAAACAGGAGATCGGCAGAAATGTTTTCCTAAAAACAAATAGAAAATAAAGAACTGCGGTTACCAAGCCGAATGCCGAATTTGACAACTTGGTAAATATCCCCCATAGAGAGGCTATGTTAGTGGAATAGTGAGGTTTTTTTAATTATTGTATTTTTTTAAAATTACTTTACATTATCCTTAATCCGTGGCATATCATAACGTTATGCGCTCACCATGTATTTTACATTATCGTTAATCCGTGGCAGCTCATAACGTTATGCGCTCACCATATATATTATACATTATCGTTAATCCGTGGCAGCTCATAACGTTATGCGCTCACCATATATTTTACATTATCGTTAATCCGTGGCAGCTCATAACGTTATGCGCTCACCGTATATTTTACATTATCATTAATCCGTGGCAGCTCATAAGTCATAACGTTATACGCTCACCATATATTTTACATTATCTTTAATCCGTGGCAGCTCATAGCGTTATGCGCTTACCATATAATTTACATTTTCGTTAATCCGTGGCAGCTCATAACGTTACGCGCTCACCCTATATTTTACATTATCATTAACCCGTGACAGCTCATAACGTTCTGTGCTCACCATATATTTTACATTATTATTAATCCATGACAGCTCATAACGTTATGCGCTCACCATATATTTTACATTATCATTAACGCGTAACAGTTCATAACGTTCTGCGCTCACCATATATTTTACATTATTATTAATCCGTGACAGCTCATAAAGTTATGCGCTCACCATATATTTTACAGTACGCGGGTAATCCGTGTTTGATCCTCATCAGCACTAATCAAAATTGTTAAATGCAAATTTAATTGCTGATTTAATATGGTATATCCCTGAAATCCAAAATTATATTATGTCCTTGAAATTTTCAAGGACATAACATAAAACCCTATAACAGTCTAGCCAGTTGCCCAGTATTGAGACGTATGTAAATAGGTTCTTACTTTACTTATCACATTATATCAATCTAAATTTTATTAAAGGAAAGTTATTTGAAAGAAAATTTTGCCAGAATGAAATTCTTTCTTCGATCTTCAGTTTCAGTCCAACGTTTATAAATTATTTAAGTCAAAGCGCAACTAACAACTTAATAATTATACTGTTATATCCGTGAACTTGTTTTCCAACACTTGAAGTGTACCTACCTATTATTATTAACAGCTTAATGAGTTTTTGTTACGCAAATTTTTGTTTTATTTCTTTTATAATTTAGATATTACTCAGTACTCAGTACACTACTCAGTAGTCAGTTCCTGTAGTTAAGATAATTTGACATCTCATTATTACAGGTACTGACCCTTGGAGACGGAATTTGTATTTCAAACGTAATTCAAACGCAACATTCTCTCGCAACATTCAGAAGTCATGAAATTATACGTATATTACGTATATTCCCAACATGAAAATATCCTAAAAAGCAACGGGAGCAGGTTTAAAGGTGTAATACATTTGGTACGTCGATAAGCATTACACCTGCCAAAATGTCTATCACTCCAGAAAATTGCCTTCATAAAATTTATGAATAAAAAAGCCGTTTTTACTTAAATTATTTTATTTTTTTGGAAAAACTGAAATTATGTTACTTTTTCTAACATTAAACATACTTAAATCATCTATTCTATTTCAACGTAAAAATCCATTCAAAAAATTTATACAATCGATGCATCAAACGAATAATAAAATATATAAATAAATATTACAATTCCGTCAGATTATTTGCCTTTAGGCCAGTTACTGGTTTTTTGTCTATTACTCGCATTCAATTGCACAATAGTTACGTGCAAAACTGTAATTACGACGGCCGATTGCCTTCCGTATACGACACTAACAATGAAACCGATATCAAATTGAAAACGAACGAACTGGATCTCGGTCACTCTTTTTATTACTCTAGCACGCAATATCGGAGCGGACTTAAAACATCCAATCATTGTCAAATTTAAATGCATTCTGTAAAACATTTTAGTAAAGAGGCCCGGTAATTCAAGGGCCTATAATATGAAATAACAGCAGCAGTCTGCGGATACTATTGTAATTATTAATTACTATTTTAATTGCGTACCGCATTCTCAAAGGTAATAGAAAACAACCATTCAATTTGTTCTTTACCCAAAGAGTCTTACATCATAATAACGACACTTGTCTTTTAGCTATACATAAAAAAATGTCAAAAGAAAGCCTGCATCGTACAAATATTTTTCCATCAAATTCTTCCACAACGACGCTATTGCCCACAGTAATTTGACTGACATATAAGTAAACAGTGTTGATCACAGTGTAACCAGGTGTGATGCCAGTGATGACATGTGGAACTGAGCCATAGTCATTCACTGCTGAACGAATGAGGAAGCTCAAGATGGTTCGATGTCTTGACGATGATCTTGACGTCTTGCAGTGGTATGCTTGGGTTTGGGCTTAATTTTGTTAATTATAGGATTCCAAGCAGATGGCAGTACCCATCCATCTTCTCTATTGAAGTAAGGATGTTTTTTAATTTCAATAGCCTCGCGTATCATCCTTGGTAGGAATCGGTGTTCTTTTGCGAGGATTTGTGGTTTATAAAATCTGATGTAACGGTGGGGACGATCTTGAACATGTTCACAGACTGCAGACTTCCCGTAGCGTCGGTGTTACACGTCAGCTATATGTTCTTTCACGCGGGTTTTTATGGATCTTTTTGTTTGACCTATGTAAGAGAGACCACATTCACAATCTAAATTGTACACACCTGCATCTTGTAGAGGGATATTACACTTGACGGATGGTTAAAATTGAATAATCTTCTTTGGCTGCTTGTAGTATGTTTTAATGGAAGCTCGCTTCAAGATGTAGTCAACCTTGTCTGTGACTCCTCTGATATATGGTAGTACAGCAGGCACACGCTCGTCTGTGGCCGGCGAACGAGGTGTAGAGACGGCTATTTTCGGACTTTCTTGCCTAATAGAATTTTGTAATGAAAATATTCCCAATTAAACCAGAGTAATCGACATCCAGGACCTGGCAACATACGGAAGGAAAGCTAGCTAGTGCCCGTTTTGTGTACGTGAGCTGAGTGTACGGCCGCACCACTATACGTAAGCTGAGTACCACTAAATAGAGTGGTGACATGGTAAGTCATGCAGTTTGATGCAGGTGGTACTGGACTGTGTTTTGTGGCATTCCTTGTGTTCAACAATGGAGTTGTAATAAGCTGAAATAATAACAGTGATAATAAACAAGCATTATAATGCAATATAATAATGAATATATTTTTTGACACGTATTCTCACAAGTAGAATCAAACCTTTTTCAGGCAAATAATTGACATAAAATTTTAATATTATTGTATAAATAATTTATTCATGTTCACGTTAATAATTTATCTCATTTTTTTCTTTATGATTCATAAGTCGTAAGTTCGTAATTCATTGAACATGTTATTGACATATTTGTAATAATATATATGTAGGTTGCTCAAGGTACTTTAATTTTGCAACAAACACAGAGTAACCTAAGGTCATATACTAATGACATCATAATAGTGTTATATATAGTATATATATATTTTAGTACTTGTTACAACATATTTTTGGTCTAGTGATTTCTAATGCAAATTATATAATAACATATGTTCACTTAACGGTCAAGAGTTAAATATTACGAGCACAATATCCATCGACCACACTCGCTTGTCTCTTCGACTACATTTAACACGTATCAAGTCTTAAACTAGTCAACATGATGAGAGATAATACTTAATTAGAGCATGTTTCATTTTAAGGCAAACCATTGCATTTCTTAGCATACTCTGTACATGTCGTATTAGTATTCAACTAAATGGCAGAGTTCAAGCTTATCTGGTCAGGGCTGGGCGCGTGTATCGCCCCAGCTATCAGTTGCACAACTTATAAGTTAATAGTAATTACAATAGATGGCCATTGTTCGCAGTGGCCGATCGGCCTTAGCATCACATGACCTTCAGGCGACTCAAGCGCACGATTTTTGACCGTTGCCCTGAATATCATAGAGTAAATAATACGCCCCGCTATATCAGAATAGATTACCTAACAGTTTTACTGTTTTGCTAAGGAATTTATTAAATAAAACAAGGAATAAAAACATTATAGATATAGTTATTCGAACATTAGATAATCTATGAATAACACTGAACGATTAAAATTATTACAAATTAGAAGTTTCAATATTCAACGAATTCATAAAAGTGTGTTTTGTTATTGGTTTAGAGCTTTAGAGGAATTAATAATTTAATTGTTTTGATGTATATACTACATTTTTCTTACTTTTTTCATATAGAAAACTTATAAACAAGATTATTTATTGTTACATGGTAGAGCCACGTTGCAGCTGTACTGTGACTGCAAAGGGAATAGATAGATTCGACCGGACGATCATGCTCTCAACGAATCATCATCATTAAATAGCTGAAATCATTACTAAATAGCAACATAAGCAGCTGTGTTTCATAATTTGAGTGACGACTACTGCTTAGCCTATTTTCTAATAACTAGTCATTCCGTTTTAGTAATTTGGAGTGACAAACTTCTGCATTTTTTTTCTTAATCGAGAATTATATTTATTAAATAAAAAAAAACTACATCATCCAACTAACCGATATTTCATGAAAGATGTGACGAATATTGGTAATCTTTTTTACTGGTAACGCCGTTTTTCATCTATGGGTAAACAGCGCATAATTCATAATCGGTTTACGCCATGTATCGATCAACAGAGCTTTGTTCATTAATAAGCAATGATAATATCGCAGGTAAAGTTACATCTGTAAATATATTATACATAGCTAACCATGAATTAGCTCGATCGCGTAAGGACCGCATCCTCACCATCAGCGTCGAATAGCAGCATAACGTTGCTGCACTTCATAATTAGTATAGTAAGCCGGTGGCACTTTTACTGGTATTGAGGCATTTCTTCTAGATGTTGATCACATGGGTATCAATACTATATAATATTTATTGTTTAATCAACGGTAGATAGTATAGTTGTCTTTGGACCATATACTTATTTTGGGCTAAGTAATCTTTTTCATAATAATTTATACAAAGATATGCAGCTCTATGCTATTACCAAACATGAATAAGCTACAACTGGGCCGTTTAATATTGACACTCATTAGTCTTTTTATTACCTTTTTGTTATCTTAAACAGTATCGCCTGTCAATAATACATCGTAAGTAGGGTCTGCGGTACTTTTTTATGCAATGCCATCAAATTGCGACTCAGAATGCCCTATATCATTGAGTATAGAGGTAAGGAGGACAATCTCCCATTGGAGAATAGTTGAAATGTGTCCATCCGTAAGCACTAAATAACAATTCAAAAACTCTCCACAACAGCGATCGAGTAGATACAGGAAAATAAAAATTTTGAAAACTATAAAATAATTATTATAAAAAGAATAATTATAAAATTAATTATTAGTAAAAATAATTATAAAAAAGTTTTTTAAAATTTAGACTGTAGCTATAGTGGCGCCACCCTTATTTAACGCTTTCCTACGGCCATTTTTTATACTAAGTCTGTAGTCCTTACCTACACACTCCATACTCTATAATATGTTACAACTTGTCATGCCCTATTATAATCTGTAGCAACACATCTATTCACATATATTAACATCAAAACAGAAGGATTATGGAAAGACAATAAATAATTTATAACGTCGTCAGTAAGGAATTTCCATTTAAAACAATCACGTGTCGGTTATATAGTAATTAAGTTATACTATCGTTAAGGATGACTTTTATTTATTTTCCAGTAAACGCTTAAGCTAATCAGTTCTAAAATCATCTATAGTTTTTAATGTTAAAACCAAGATAAAAAAATAGGGATAAAATATCTCCTAATTCCTTTTCAACTTTTGGTCTTATTCAAAAAAACTCTTTCTCTCGCTTTATCTCTCTTGGCTCATTAGTAACTACCGTGTTAAAAGTATTACGTGAGTAGCATTATCCATACTAATATTATAAATGCGAAAGTGTGTTTGTTTGATTGTTTGTCCTTATTTCACGTCGCAACAGAGCGTCGGCATGGCATGATTTTTTTGTATGGGGATAGTTCGGTGGCTGTAGAGTGACATAGGTTACTTTTGTCCGCGGAAAAACATTTCATTCCCGTGGGAATATATAATATGTTGCAAAAGTTTGTCCTTCTTTCACGTCGCAAGAGAACGTCGGCATGGCATGAATTTTGGTATATGGATAGTTCGGTGGCTGTAGAGTGACATAGGCTTTTTTCAGCGGAAAAACATATCATTCCCATGGGAAAATCGAATATATTGCAAAATTAAATTCAGCTAGGTGGCGCCACCATGATTCTACAAGACGGACGGCGGTACGATGGACGCACACAGAAGGTCAGAATATCTGGATTATTATGTATTTTAAAATTAAAAATAGTCGGAAAGAAATTGTTTTTCCTCTCTGTTGTTATTGTTTACCAAAATTAAGATAAAAAATGTATGGATCTGTATTTTTCCACGCAGAACCGGGAAGAGAGCGATAAAAAACATAAAATTCACCAGCTGATTTTCTTCAAACGTTTTGGTGCATTGTAATTCACAGAATAGGCGATAACCTCGCAGACGATATTAAGTAATCCGTTGATGCTCTGCCTACCTCGCAAGGGTTACAGGCTTGATTATAAGTATGGATCAGAAATACTATAATACGCTTTTACCCTTAACTATTACTTAACTGTGGTAGAAACAGTTCTTAGTAAGCCTTATTAATAAGCCTTAGTAATATTTATAGAACGGAAATGAATACAGTTCTTATATGTGGTAATGAATGAATCGGCATTACAATAGGAAAAATTGTGAAAAATTATAAGAAAAACATTTTTTGGGAGTTCTTATTAACTAACGTATACATAGTTAAAATTGATTCCGCTAGATGTCGTTACTAGGTTTTTAAAACGCGGTAACGAAATGTTTCCTGACATGTACTTAACTCCCGCCGTTGAGCCGCGCCTAAACTTATACAGCCCTATTAATAAACACAGACTTGATCGAGATTAACTTTACTCCTAGTTTAAAGCTTAAAATATTTAATTTCAGTATTAATAAACATAGAGTAAGGAGGGAGTAAACTAATCCGAATCTACTCTCGGAATAAAAGTTAATCCTAGGCGGTACCTAGTTTAACGACTGAGTAAGCATAGACTAGTAGCCTATTTTGACATTTTGTAAAACTTTACGTAGTTAAATTCATAAGTTGTAAGCACTAGTAACAAAAACTGCATAATGGAATAAAATGTCAAGAAGTGATGTGAAGCAGAACAAAGTGATTGCAGGTTTTTATTCAGTATGTGGATTTAGACAAATGATTGGGGCTATTGATTGCCACATATTCTAATCCCGAAAGTAGCTGGAAACATCGGACAATACTACATAAACAGGAAATGATACAGTTCCATATATGTACAAGTAAGTTTTATAGCACCTAGCTAGCCCATCCTTGCCATATAGGTACTTAGTTATTTTCTTAGATTCAATACAATAACTTTAATCTATTATTTCATATTAAAGAAGTTATGAGTGCTTTGTTCCAGGTTGTGTCAAATGCAAATTTAGAGTTCATGAATACAGTGGCACATTGGTAAGGCAGCACACATGACTCAAGAATATTTAATGAAAATCGCATTAAAACAAACGTTTGAGCAGTCAGAATTTAAAGGCAGACTTCTCGGAGATTCTGGTTATGCTTGTACTCCTTATTTATTCACTCCTATCTTGTGTCTTAATAAACAAAAGGAAGAAATGTACAAACGGTTGCACATCTGGGAAGCAAAGGTTTCGGTGTTTACTGCGAAGACTAAATACTAAATAAGAGCATACAAAACTATATATGTACATTGCAATGCAAAAGCAAGATCTGCTTGACGATGTAGTATACGGAGATGATGAAAATGTACCAGTCACACAATTAGTAAATAACTCCGTTAAAGGAAATTCTGTTCGGGTAGCATTTATTAACGATTTTTTAAAAATAAATATACAAAAATTACATGTATAAAAGATTGTATTTATCCCCAAAAACAAAACAAAAATGGTTATTTAATTAATTTTGACCTTCACGCTTTTTTCTTAATTCTAAAATTTCGTTACAAATAATATTAAATATGATTATATTTAGACCTTAATTTTTCCACCGATTCCGAAAACAAGAGGAACAAGGAACAACACGTAACGCTTGTCTCTTGTCAAACTCAAAATATTGCCTGTCACTGTCATTAATGTCATCATCAAACATTGAATTTATTCACTAATCATTCACTGACTCACCCTTTTTACTTTAAAAATAAGTGGGTTGCCATAGCGCAAGCGTTAATCCCGGCGTAAGTAATGTATAGTTAGTCCGAGGTTACTCCATGTTTATTAATAACATTGTAATAAAGAAGTAAATAGTCAGTTACTCTGAGATTAGCTAGTCCAAGTGTAACTTCGAATTAAGCTTGGAATAAGCAATTTTTATTAATAAGACATATAGTGCATACGGTACCTATACGCTTAAATTGTTTCTATTTTGTAGCTTATTCGACTACCTGCCTTCGATTTCGGTTCTTTGTTATTTGCTTTGTGATTTGGTTAAGGTTGAATGGATTTATATTGGCTTTAACTTTCGGATTTGTGTATTTTCTTGGATCGGTTTTGTTGATATTGTTGGTATTCCTTTATACATATTTAGACTCTGGCTTTGATTTTGGATTTTGTTTATTTAGAATCGTGAATTGGTTTTCGTTGTTTTAGGTTGTTTAACAATATTTCAAAGGAATATTAATAGTATAGATAGTGTATACGGTACCTATACACTTACTTCTTTTTTCGTTGGCTATATTTATATTGACTACTGCTTTCGATTTCGGTTTTCTGCGATTTGTTTTGTGATTTGGTTTAAGTTGATTCGATTTTTTTGGTTATCGTTTTCGGATTCGTCTTGTGTCTTGAGTTAGTTTTGTTGTTTTGATTTTAAAAAATATTTAAAAGTAATATTTATTCCTTTTAGATATTTTGGATTTGCTTTTAAAAAAATATTTAAAAGAAAATTTAATTCCTTTTAGGTATTTTAACTTTTTTTATAAATAGGTTTTTTTGTTACTTCATAATGCCTCGCAAACGTAAGTCTCGTCTTTCAAGAGTATCTTCTCAAAGACAAGCGAAAAGATTAGCTCGATCGCTAGAATCTTTAGAAGATTCTGAACTGAGAAGGCAAGAACAAGCAGAGCGTCAGGCCGCTTTTAGAGCATCTGAGACACCTTCTTAACGCCAGGAAAGGCGTCTTGAACAGGCAGAGCGTCAAGCTACTTTAAGAGCTACTGAAATATCTGATCAAAGTCAGCAAAAGCGTCTTGAACAGGCAGAGCGTCAAGCTACTTTACGAGCTACTGAAACACCTGATCAAAGTCAGCATCATTGAGCAAGCTGAACGTCAATTTACTATAAGGGCATCTGAAACACCAGAACAGACACAGGCGCGAAGAGATGCAAATGCACAGCTCCAAGCTGAACGTCGACAAAATTTTCAAAGAAACAATTGGTCGGTTTTTAATGACGCAGTGTTGGCGACGCGCCTATTAGAATATTTCAGTTTATTAAGTCAACCGATGACGAATAACTTCTCAAAGGCATATTGTCCAATAGCAAGGTTCTGATAAGAAAATGCTTAGTTAAATCTTAAAGAAATATCGAATTAATGATATTCGATATATCGAAGGTCTTGGGTTCGACTCCCAGGCCGGACTAGTTTATTGTTTTCTTAAGTAATATCTCTTAATAAATTCAAAGGAATATTAAAGTGAAGTTAGAGATCGGATTTGTTCCCCGGTCGAGATGATCACTCTGTGCATAAATAGAATTAACGGAAATTAATTGTATAAGTATTGCCTTATATGAGTTTGATATGTTTTGTACGAAAATAAATGCCTATTTGCTATGATTGATTTATGAGAACATTCACTTATATTGTTATCTGATAAGAAACATGATAACTGATAAGAATCTGATTAGAAATAGTTTCCTACAGTTTGAAAATTGTGTAGAAGCATTTATTCACCCAATATTGTTAAAATTGGTGTATATCAGACTTTCATTTTTTCTGATAGCCGAGAGCCGTGCAAAAGTTAGTTGTTCAAATAGTGTGAGTTCACAGACACAATTTATGTAAAAATGACTTGTAAAACATTTCAGGTTGATTGTACGTGCTAAAAAGGTGAATTCTGTGTTATTTTTATGTGAAAATTCCTGTGTATAAGTGAAATAATGATAGTTTTGTATAAGAAATTTAAAAGTGTTTTAATAGTGAAATAAATAGAGAAAATGTAAATTAAACTATTGTATTAGTTAACATATGTATAATTTCAAGTGGAAAACATCGTTTTAACTTTCTATGTTAAATATTTAAGAAATTTCGAGTTTGAACTAGTGAGTAAAATAGGCATAATTGGTTAAATAAATAATAGGTTTTTCGTGATATAAAAATGTAATGTATATCGTAGTGTAGATATTGTTTTGTGCTATCTATACAGGTAAATTATGTTGATGTATGACTTATGCAAATAAAGTAATTAAGTAAAACGTGAGAGAGTAATAGAACAAATTCATGTAATTGAGTTGCGCAAGCGCGCGAATGGCGCGGCTCACTTTCGCGTATAGCTCTGGGGTAGCTTAGTAAATGAGTTTTATTGCAATTCGTTAGAAAGGCAAAGTAATCGTCTTGCCGAAACCCGGGAAGGACAGGCGTAGAGCTGCCAGCTACAGGCTGATCACGCTGCTACCACACATAGCTAAACTGCTTGAAAGATTGTTGCTAAGACGCCTCCGCCCGTGCATCCAACTGCGGGCGGAGCAGCACGGATTCAGGAGGGGTTACTCTACAGCAACACAGCTGACCAGAGTGCTGCACCTGCTTGCGGCCGATTACAACCGTGGCCGCACTACGTTGGGCGTCTTTCTCGATATCGAGAAGGCGTTCGACAGGGTGTGGCATTCTGGACTACTTTATAAATTGGAAGAACAGACCAGTGTCCCTCCTGCTATGTTGCGGCTAGTGGCGTCTTTCCTGGCAGACAGGAAGTTCTACGTCTGCGTAGAGGGCGCCGAGTCCGCAACCAGAACCATCAGAACCGGCGTTCCTCAAGGCAGCTGTTTGTCTCCAGTCCTGTACGCGGCTTATACCAACGACATCCCTACCCTGGCAGGCAGGCTGCAAGAATGGGAGGACGACGTGGAATTGGCGTTATACGCGGACGATAGCGCTTATTTCACCTCGTCCAGAAGAGCTCAAATTGCCGCTGCCAGGATGCAACGCCTCCTGGACCTGTTGCCACCATGGCTAGATGAGTGGAGGGTGGTCGTCAACGTTGGTAAGACGACCGCTCTGCTCACTCGTCGCCTCAGGAACCTACCACCTCAATTAACCCTCAATGGCCAGCAGATCGCGTACGAGAAGGCCGTGACCTACCTTGGGTGCCGGATCGACCGGGCGCTGCGCATGGCTGCGCACGTCGACCTCGTCGTCCGCAGAGCACGATGTGCGCGGGCGATGCTACGTCCGGTCCTGGCATCCAAGTTACCACTTAATACCAAAGTGCGTGTCTACAAGACTTACATAAGATCAATTATCACCTATGCTGCTCCGGCCTGGTACGCGCTTCTGAGCGAGCCTCTGAGGCGGCGACTGCAGGCCCAGCAAAATATGGCGTTAAGAACCATCGTCGGTGCGGGTCGCTACGTCCGGAATGACGTCATAGCGGCCAACCTGAAAATTGCTACCATCCAGGAGTTTGTGGCCCGGTTGGCGCGCGGACTGTTCGACCGTGCAGACAACGGGCCACACAGACATCTAAACAACTTTGCGCCGCTACACTCTCGCCCTCCGGACGAGCGACCCTATCCAAGAGAACTCCTCTCTATATCGATTAGAGAGTCGAGTAACAACCCTCAATGCCGCTGAAGTCTTAACCGGCTACGGAAAAAATTTCACCGATTACGGACAAATCTGAATATTGATACCAACAACGCCAATAGAAGGCTCCCAGGACCGGTCCATAGTGGTGTACCGCGAGGACAGCACGGGTAATGGGGGCTTACCCCGAGGCCCGAAACCTCCATGTGCCATAAGACACATGAAGAAGACATCAACGTTGTAATTCGTTCGGGGAAGTTCGGGAATCGTTCTGGGAAGTTCGGAGAAACTTCGAGAAAAGTGCAAGACCAGCAGTCAATAAGAAGAAAGAAAAAGTGTAGGGAAGTGATAGGGAAAAGTAATTACTCTCTTACGGAACGGTTTGAAGATAATTGCTGTTTTATTCCCAAGAAATTCATCCCTCAAAATTATACAGTCCACATCGAAGAATTGAGGCGTTGGGACCGGGACGACTTCGGAAGACCCGTAATCCCCGTCTGAACCAACTCGCTGAAAAGGAAGAGGTTATCGCCCTTGTGTGTTACTCCGTTGCGGAGATCACATACGTTGTTCCCGAACCCAACGTAGGCGTTATAGGAGGCCGGATCGAGAGAAGCCTCGATTCCTCCCTTCTGTTTCTTAATCGAACGTTTAATCCCCGTTGGTCCTTTTCAATTGGTCCTTCGCGGCCAGATCAAGAAGACCCCCGAACCTGGGTACCTTTTTCAATTGGTCCTTCGGAGCCGGATAAGGACCACCCGAACCCCGCCAGCTGGATCAAGGAACCAGCTGTGGACTGCTGGTTGTGGAGAAAGGAGACGTTCGGAGCCGAGTGAAGATCAGCAACCGAAGGAAGCCGGAGGTTTGAGCTGAAGCAATAGGACCAAAGGCCAGAAGACCAGGTCATCAGCACAGAAGGACTGGACCTGGAACTACTGGAAGAAAGAAAACCGGGATTGCGGCTTGGGGCGTGTGCTCGCATGGGGCACGTATCGCAGCCAGGCGCAGGTGCCTTGTGAAGGCGCTCATCGTGGCCAAGCAGGGCTTGGCATTTTTCCTGTCGGGCAAGCGTGCTCGGCATTTCCTGTCGGACGACCGTGTCTGGCATTTCCTGTCGGACGACCGTGTCTGGCATTTCCTGTCGGACGACCGTGTCCGGCATTTCCTGTCGAGTCATCAGGGTGCAAGAAGAAGCATCCACCGCTGCTGCTGCCAGGCGAGGGTGCGCATGGGCACCTGACTGCATCGCGGCCGGAGGAGGGCGCTTGGACGAGGCGTCACTGGCAACTGGGCGGCGAGCACAGCATACATCCCGACCACCTAACGGTGCCAAACGGTCGGGCTCTGGCGCAACACCTTCGGGTGGAGCAGTTCTCTCGAGTGAGACTGCGCTTGCACTACCGCTCGATTGTTTCGTCATATTCCTTGGCGGGACAGTTCCTAAACCTTTCCTCCATTCCATTCCTGCACGACTCCATCCCTGGACGGCTCACCTCGGTAGGCCCCGTTCAGGATTGATAGGGCTGATAGGGCTGTTAGGGTGGTAGTAGGGTTGTAGGGTTGGGAGATAAGGGGGGGGGAGGGGTAGTGGTGTTAGGTTGGGGTGTAGATGGGTTGTAGGTAAGGGGTTGTAGGGACCGTAGGCCAACAATCACCTTCCTGCAAGATGAAGAAGCCACAAGACCAGACAGGGAGGAGCGAAGGGAGCAGTACAAGAACAGGGCTCTCAAGAAAAGCTAAAGAGGCGGAATCATCTGGAGCGACCACAGCTACTGCGTCAAATGGGGCAACTCCTTCAAGTGGAGCCACCACCGACACGTCCACATGCACGTGGGACTCAGGGACGTCCATGGCAACGACAAGCAACAGGACGGACACCAGTGGTACGCAGGCCAGCACCGCACAACAATCCGTTATATCCAGGAGTGAAACGGTGGTCGAAAAAGTAGGTCAAAGGACCGAAGAAGCGGCATCGTCAAGGACAGTAATTAGGCACACTAGTGACAAAGGGTCACAGAGAGGTAGTAGGTCATCGCGATCGGCGAGGCTGAAAGCCGAATTAGAGGCGCGGATTAAATTCGAACGCTCAGAGCTCGAACGAGCACAGGCAGCTGCTGCCGTAGCCAAATCTCAATTGGAGTTAGCACGACTCAACCGAGAAGAGGAGATCGACTCGAGTGAGGATAAGGAAGAGCGGAATACTCAGGTGGAACCTTTCGTAAGGAGTTGGGTTCAGCAGACCATAATGAGCGCGCCGGTTAGTGTGACGCAACCCGATATTACTGATAAGGAAGCGTGTAAAGGATCACGCCGCAAAGGGGCGGAGATCGAGCGCAACCAAGGAAATGCACAGAAAACACACGCGAGTGAGGTGTCAGAATTGACCGAAGCGATTGTGAGTGCAATAAAGATAGCGGGAAAAGATAAGTCTTCCCAGCTTCATTTCCTCCAGGAATTACCGGTGTTCGATGGAGACCCGGGTGAATGGATAATTTTCAAAACGGTGTTTGAAGACACGAGAAGCCAATTTTCAGGGGTGCAGAATGTCGCACGCCTTAGGAGGGCATCAAAGGGCACCGCTAAGGAGGCGGTTAAGTCATTGTTACTTACTTTGTGTGAACCTGAAGAAATAATGAACGCTCTCGAAAGAAGATTCGGTAGGGTTGAGATGCTCATTGTAGCCGAAATCGAGAATGTAAAGCGTATGCCAAGATTGGCAGAAAATTGCCGGAATATAGGATCTTTTGCAAGTCGTATTACGAACGTGGTTGCCACGATACAAGCGTTGAATCAACCACAGTATTTATACTCACCGGAGTTAGTGAGCCGCATAGTGGAGAAACTCGGAACTATGATTAAATTTAAATGGTTTGAATATCGAGCTCAGCATCCTTTGGAGCCAGAGTTACAGAAGATGGCCAAGTTTTTAAATTTATTGAGTGAACAATTTGGAACGTCCTTAAGCAATGAAAATGCGCCTGAAAAACGGAAGCGTCCTGAATTCAGGAAGCAAACTGTACACACCGCAAAGGGGTCTGTACGTAGCTGTGCCGAGAGCGAGCGCTGTATGCGCCGAAGTAAGACGAGCGAGCGTCTAGAACGCCGAAATAATAAAGGGCACAACCGACAAGTGGTTATGACAACCCAAGACAAGCCTGTAAGTCGGGTAACACATAAGTGTGTTATATGCAACAAGGAGCACTCTATAGTGAGTTGTTACAAGTTTAAGGACATGAATATTCGCGAGAAATGGGACGCAGTCAAAAAAAGCGAAACTATGTTTCCAATGTTTGTCACCTAACCATAGGAGGTTAGAGTGCAAAGCGAAAAAAATGTGGTGTAGAGGGATGTAGAATGTCACATCATCGGATGCTACACCGATACCCAAATGAAAATACCTCGCCATAAGGGGACGAGGGGGGTAAAGAGGCTCAGATTACAACTGTTACTACAATGAATGCACTGGCATGTGCATACTTAAAGATTATACCGGTCGAGTTGTATGGACCTAGAGGAAAGGTCAAGACAACAGCTCTTCTGGATGAGGGATCAACCATGACACTCATAGAGGAGTGGATGGCTCAGAAGTTAGCGCCTCGCGTACGTAAAGAGGGATTACGTATCGAAGCCGTGGGAGGTAAGCGAATTAACGACGACAGTTCGTATCGCTTAAACGTTAAGATAAAAGGCATTTACTCGAATGACTTAGAAAAGATAAGTGTACAAACAATTAAGTCACTTAACCTTTCTCCTCAGTCAGTAAGCCGAGAATTATTACAACGGTGTTGTCATTTGACACCGATTAAGGACGAGTTAATGTATGAGAGGTCCAGACCTACCATATTAATTGGCCAGGACAATTGGCATCTCATAGTTACTCGTGAATTAATTTCAGGAGGTAAGAACCTACCTGTAGCATCGCTCACCAAACTCGGATGGGTTTTACATGGTCACATATCGGGTGGTATTAAACCAATCAAGATTGTTAACCACATTTCCACCAAGAAGGAGGAAGATATGGATAAGTTGATCAAGGATTATTTTAGTTTGGAATCTCTGGGAGTGTTTGCGCGAAAGCCCGCGAACGACCCAGAAGAACGAGCTTCAAATATTTTGAGCAAAACGGTACGTCGTATACCTAATAATAGGTACGAGACTGCTTTGTTATGGTGCACAGACAATGAGTGCATGCCGTCGAATAGAGCGCAGGTTGAAAGTCGCCTGTTTAATATCGAAAAGAAGCTCGATAAGAATAGCGAGTTGAAAAAAAGAATATGAGAAGCAAATTGAAAATCTCATCGCTAACGGTTACGCAGAGAAAGCAAACCATATTTCCATTTCCCCACGTACGTGGTACCTTCCTCACTTCGCAATGACTCACCCACAAAAAAAGAAAATAAGGATAGTTTTCGACGCCGCCGCAAGGACGGGCGGACGTTGTCTCAATGATGCATTGTTAACCGGACCGGACTTATTGAAGTCGCTGTTTGGAGTTCTGCTACGATTCAGAGAAGGAAGCGTGGCAGTGATGGCAGACATTAAAGAAATGTTCCTGCAAGTGAAAATACGGGAAGAAGACAGGGATAGCCTTCGATTCTTATGGCGGCACAATCGTGACGCGCCACCGGAAGAGTATAGAATGACGTCACTCATATTTGGAGCGGCATCATCACCTTGCATCGCTATATATGTAAAGAATAGAAATGCGCAGGATAACGCACATATCTATCCAGAAGCAGCTTCCGCTACGGAAAGCAACTTTTATATGGATGACTATCTACAGGCATTTCCCGACGTGACGACGGCCGAAAGGATAGTAAACGATATGTATGAATTACATAAACATGCTTCTTTCCAACTGAGGGGATGGGCTAGCAACCGACCCGAAGTTTTAAGTAAAATGGAAAATAAATATAAGAGCGACAGTGCTTCGCTGGGAGATAAAGAGCACACAGAGCGCACTTTAGGTTTGATTTGGAATATCAAACGGGATATAATAAGTTTCTCCATAAGTCTTCGTAACACACCGGAAGAGGTGATGGAAGGTTTACGACCGCCTACGAAGAGGGAGATAACTAGCGCTGTGATGTCAGTCTTCGATCCTTTAGGACTCGCATCACCCATAACGATTCAAGGGAAGTCGCTGATCCAGCAAGTATGGAGGACAGGCATCTCTTGGGATGAAGAAGTTTCACACGAATTACACGTGTTATTTTGTAAATGGATATCGGAAGTGAAGAAATTAGGTCATTTAGAAGTACCTAGACCCGTTGCTGAAGGCGTCGGCAAGAGAGTTACACACTTTCACGGATGCTAGTTGTGACGGCCCAATATTATTATTAATAATTAAATTCAATATAAAGGGGCGTCAAAAATAGTCTTAAAAGATATATATTAAGCAATTAAGTTAAATTAATAAACATAAAGTTAATATATTTCAGACATTATCTCAATAACATAGTAAATTAAAGGAAAAATTATTGTTTTTCGTAATAAATAAATTTATTTAAAAACTTGAAAAAATATTTAAAATAAGATAAATAATAGAAATACAAGTCAAAAAATATTATAAAATTAAGTTAAATAACGTTTATAAGATAATTAGAAAATTTGTTAAAAATTGTTTAAGTCATGGGAAGTGTTCGTGTATAAAAGAAAATTTTTCTAAGTTGTGGAAGGAGTTCACGTATAGATGAAATTTCCTAAGTTGTTGAAGGAGTTCATGTTATGGAAGGTGTTCACGTATAGATGTCTTGTATGGAGGAAGCTGTCGGAGGTACATACCTGCAGTTGTACATATATATGGGGTGGTCGGGAGCCCGACTGCCTGAAGTACTGTAGCACAATGACTAGTCCTATATTAGGGACTTATGATATTAAACTCAATGATACAAAAGCAATACTAAAGAAGGTCTCCATGATGAATTTGCATTACAATAGTAGGGTCGTGGGTTCGAACCCTATATATTAATGACTTATGAAAGTAAGGTCTATGATCCAAAAGCAATACTATAGAAGGTCTCTATGATTAATATGCATTACAATAGTAGGGTTGTGGGTTCGAAACCTATATATGAATGACTTATGAAAGTAAGGTCTATGATACAAAAGCATTATTATTGAAGGTCTCCTTGATGCATAAGCATTGTATGGGGTGGTCGGGTGACCGACTGCTCCTAGTACTGTAGCAAAATGACTAGTCCTTATTAGGGACTTGAAAAGGAATATTATGGTGGCGTGTGTGCTGCTTCACGAGCAATTGGTCCGAGGTAAACTTGGACTCGCTAACCGATGTGTCCTAGACATATCATCTTAGTGCCGGTGGTAAGCGGGTTTGTTGTAGCAATACGGCTTTCCCGTGGACATCGCACACCCATACCGTTTGTGGGCGACGTCGTTGCGCATAGCGATGTGTCGTCTATCTTGCGGATGGGGATGATGAGTGTGTTTGGTAGCACTTTTAAGTGTAACAGGCATACTCAACTTCATGTCTTAGTGCACTAGCGCTATGATACGTGGAGTTTTGTTCATTGGCGTCTTAGTAGCGTGCTACTATGATACGTTGGTGATATTTTTTATATAACAACAATACCAACTTTGTTACCAAAGTCGATAGGGATCATGTGGGTGTGTTGTGGGGGGGCGCCACCCGTATGATAGTTGCATTGATGCTTACTGCTACTTGCGGTATTGCGTCTTGTGATGGACCTGCGGGTGTGCTGCGCCTGATTTGACGCATTCTTGTGGTTTTGGTCGATGGAGGTATACAATTAACATCTTAGTGCTGGTGGTAAGCGGGTTTGTTGTAGCAATACGGCTTTCCCGTGGACATCGCACACCCATACCGTTTGTGGGCGACGTCGTTGCGCATAGCGATGTGTCGTCTATCTTTCGGATTGGGATGATGAGTGTGTTTGGTAGCACTTTTAAGTGTAACAAGCTTACTCAACTCTATATCTTAATGTATTACCGCTATGATTCGTGGAGTTTTGTCTACTGGCGTCTTAGTAGTGTGCTACTATGATACGTTGGTGATATTTTTTATATAACAACAATAAAAACTTTGTTACCAAAATCGATAGGAGTCATGTGGGTGTGTTGTGAGGGGGCGCCACCCGTATGATAGTTGCATTGATGCTTACTGCTACTTGCGGTATTGCGTCTTGTGATGGATCTGCGGGTGTGCTGCGCCTGATTCGACGCATTCTTGTGGTTCTGGTCGATGGAGGTATACAATTAACATCTTAGTGCCGGTGGTAAGCGGGTTTATTGTAGCAATACGGCTTTCCCGTGGACATCGCACACCCATACCGTTTGTGGGCGACGTCGTTGCGCATAGCGATGTGTCGTCTATCTTGCGGATGGGGATGATGAGTGTGTTTGGTAGCACTTTTAAGTGTAACAGGCATACTCAACTTCATGTCTTAGTGCACTAGCGCTATGATACGTGGAGTTTTGTTCATTGGCGTCTTAGTAGCGTGCTACTATGATGCGTTGGTGATATTTTTTATATAACAACAATACCAACTTTGTTGCCAAAGTCGATAAGAGTCATGTGGGTGTGTTGTGAGGGGGCGCCACCCGTATGATAGTTGCTTTGATGCTTACTGCTACTTGCGGTATTGCGTCTTGTGATGGATCTGCGGGTGTGCTGCGCCTGATTCGACGCTCTCTTGTGGTTCTGGTCGATGGAGGTATGCGGGTGGTGATGTCTGCTGGGATGTATGGGGGACCTTGGGATGGTGTAAGCCCGACGATAGTCGTATTGATGCTTGTTGCGTTCTGCAGCATTGCGTCTCTGCGATGGTTGTTTGGTGGGACGCTATTCTCAATGGAGCTCTCTGCGTCTTGGTTTGACTCACACCTAAGTAGCTTTGCCCAAGTCGGGTCCCTTCATTGCGGGGCTGCAGACTGTCTGCCCTCCACGATGTTTTATATAACAACATAATATTATATCTCTGTAACTTTCCCACCTTTGAATGATTGAAGGCAACTTGTTGGTGGGTGAGACAAACATGATCGAAAATGCATTTACTCAACGTCAGTGACACAAACCCTTTCTGATGGCGAATTATTACTCTTATCTTATAACTGCCTTTTGGCTATATCTGCCGTTGTATTGGTTGGTGGAGCATATGTGTCGACCTCATGCGGGTAGTAGCTGGCGGGAGGATCTTAGGAGACTCTCAAGGCTGCGGCCGAAAGCCGCACAACGTGGGACCCCATTCCCTTGAGGTGAGCAGTAGACTCATGACACGCTCTGCGGCTAGTAGCCGTGCTGATCATGCAATTGGTGGTGATGCCATACACTTACATCACGTCTGCAGGAGCGGCGGTCTGGCAGGTGGTGGCGCTCACGGAGGGTTTACGGCCAGTGTGCCTATTTGCCTAAACCGTGTGACGTACATTCACTGTGGCTGGATTCGTTCGTATTCTGTATGGCGTTTACACGCATTGACATGCGCGACTTCGGTCGATGTTTATGCTTACGCACTAACAAGGGGCCAAGCCTCTTTTACTGGTTCGCCAGTTATTTTGCTGTGGACTACGGTCCAGTTCCCGAATTAGCATTCCCTTCGGGGGGAGTGCATCAAAATGGTTGGCACTCACCGTGCACGGCGTGTGTGGGGCCGTGTACCTCCCCTACATTTTTTTTAAAAATAAATGTAGGAGAGCGAAGCCCTTGTATTGGGTATTTTTGTATAAATATATTGTGAGCCTTTTCCAAGCGGGAAGGGATAAATAATAATAAATTAATAATGTCAACCTGATACAAGTGGAATAAAGACGTTTTACGTTCTTAACCTTTCTCGAGCCCTGTCTTCGTGAACGGGGTTCACTTAACTTATAAGGCACTACCAACAGCTTTCAATTGCTCTAGCGAATATTCATTCTTCCAAAAGACACCTAAAAGAACTAAGTTACTAAACAAACACAACGTAAATAAGGGTCCTAACTAAGACGATCACGCCAAAAATATTACAAACGGCCTATTATTAAACCTTTAGAAAGATCATTTAGAAAGACCAAAACATATTTTATTTATCCTGGTCACATATATATAATTTTTATCGAAAAGGGGTAAATTAATTATATCTAATATATTTATTATTATGAGAGAGGGGGGGAAGCGTTACATAGTGAAAAAGCATACGCTGTCGCGGTGTATTACGTCACCACGGACGAGCTAGGAAAAAGGCGGATTACGCTGATCGCCGCAAAGGCAAGAGTAGCGCCGCTGAAACCAATTTCGATTCCAAGGCTTGAATTGCAAGCAGCTCTTATGGGCAGCAGACTGGCTGCATCAGTTAGTGAAGAGAGCAAGTACGAGATATCCGAGAGAGTATTTTGGACAGACTCACGTACAGTGTTAGCGTGGATTAAGTCAGATCCTCGCGCTTTTAAACCATTCGTTGCTCACCGATTGGCTGAGATCGAAGATCACAGTAAGCCATGTGAATGGCGATGGGTTCCAACGTCACAGAACGTGGCAGACGACGCCACTAGAAATTTTCCTTCCACCTTCGATGTAAGTCATCGCTGGTTTCAAGGACCTGAATTCCTCAGGAAAAGTCCTGATTTATGGCCTAAACAAGTGGACACCATAAAAAGCTTAGAAACAGGTGAAGAAAAATCGCCAAAAGGCGTAAATGTGCTGAGAAAGCAAGAACCGTTAAGTCTACCCGACTACGGACGATTTAGCAGCTTTAAGAAATTCCTTGGGGCAACTACACGCACCTTACAAGCGGTAGAAAAGTTCAAGAGTTTAAGAAAGTCGGTTAAAGGACCCGACAGCGCAGCCGAAAAGTCGGTTATGTGTTCCAACAAAGTTTTAGCAAAGTCGGTTAAAGGACCCGATGGCGCGTTGGACATAGCGCTCTTGAGAAAAGCGGAATTGTTAATTTGGAAGTTCGTTCAAGACGAGTGTTTTCATTCGGAAATAAAATGCTTGAAAGCAGGCAAGCAAGCGTTGAAAGAAGTTCACGCTTAAGTAAATTATCTATGGAAATAGGGGAAGATAACTTACTCCGTTTAAATGGACGTTTACCTTTCAAGTCTAATTTGACCGAGGAAAGTAGAAAACCTGTCATATTGGACGGTAAACACGAAATCGTTAAAATGATGATTAGAGAAGTTCATCATCATTTTGGACATGCCAATCACCAGACGGTGATGAATGAGGTGAACCAGAAATTTTATGTCTTGAACTTGCGTAATGTAGTACGAAGTGTGTCACATCATTGTCAATGGTGCAGGACATACAGGTCAAAGCCGCAGAACGTGCCACAGGGAAATATTCCTCTGGAGAGAATGACTCATCATGAACCACCTTTTACGTGCTCAGCTGTGGAATATTTCGGACCTACGAGTGTGACTATAGGAAGGCGACACGAAAAACGTTGGGGTGTTTTATTCACGTGTCTGACCACCAGAGCAGTACATCTGGAATTAGCAGCCTCATTGACACCAGCGTCAATGATAATGGCATTGAGGCGATTTATCGCCAGAAGAGGAAAACCAGCCGTTATATACAGCGATAACGGGACCAATTTCAAAGCTGCGAATAAAGAATTATTGAAAGCATGCGAAGAATGCTATGAGGGCATGAAAAATGAGTCATTTAAGAAATATATTAAATGGAAATTTATACCTCCGGGAGCACCGCACATGGGTGGCGCCTGGGAAAGGTTAGTAACATCGGTTAAAATTGCGTTGACCGCTACGCTCAAAGAAAGGAGCCCACGGGAGGAGGTTCTGCATACGCTGCTTATAGAAGCGGAGCATACGGTAAATTCCAGGCCTCTGGTAACATTCAGTATGGATAGTCGTGAAGAGGGTTTGACACCCAATCATTTTCTTCTGGGACGCTCATGTGGTGATCGACCACCTGGATTATTTTTAGAGCAACATCTGACGGGTCAACTCAATTGGAAAGCTGCACAGAGGTTAGCCGACCATTTTTGGACAAGATGGCTGAAAGAATACATGCCTACTTTAATACCTCGAACAGGTAATAACGGAAAGTTCATGGAACCTAAAGAAGGTGATATTGTTTTGATAATAGATCATTCGTTGCCACGAAATACGTGGCCGAAAGGCAAAATTAGTAGAACGCTACCGGGAACAGACGGTCACATCAGAGTGGTTGACGTCATTACTAACACAGGTATCTTGAGGAGACCTACATCCAGAATAATAGTCCTGGTACCCGCGACGCCTCCCAAATAATGGTGCTTACGCACGGAGGGGAGATTGTTGGTGACGCGCCTATTAGAATATTTCAGTTTATTAAGTCAACCGATGACGAATAACTTCTCAAAGGCATATTGTCCAATAGCAAGGTTCTGATAAGAAAATGCTTAGTTAAATCTTAAAGAAATATCGAATTAATGATATTCGATATATCGAAGGTCTTGGGTTCGACTCCCAGGCTGGACTAGTTTATTGTTTTCTTAAGTAATATCTCTTAATAAATTCAAAGGAATATTAAAGTGAAGTTAGAGATCGGATTTGTTCCCCGGTCGAGATGATCACTCTGTGCATAAATAGAATTAACGGAAATTAATTGCATAAGTATTGCCTTATATGAGTTTGATATGTTTTGTACGAAAACAAATGCCTATTTGCCATGATTGATTTATGAGAACATTCACTTATATTGTTATCTGATAAGAAACATGATAACTGATAAGAATCTGATTAGAAATAGTTTCCTACAGTTTGAAAATTGTGTAGAAGCATTTATTCACCCAATATTGTTAAAATTGGTGTATATCAGACTTTCATTTTTTCTGATAGCCGAGAGCCGTGCAAAAGTTAGTTGTTCAAATAGTGTGAGTTCATAGACGCAAGCTAGCCACGTACTTAGGAGGCCAAATATGTAAAACTTTAAATATTTGTAATTTCAGCAATTTATGTAAAAATGACTTGTAAAACATTTCAGGTTGATTGTGCGTGCTAAAAAGGTGAATTCTGTGTTATTTTTATGTGAAAATTCCTGTGTATAAGTGAAATAATGATAGTTTTGTATAAGAAATTTAAAAGTGTTTTAATAGTGAAATAAATAGAGAAAATGTAAATTAAACTATTGTATTAGTTAACATATGTATAATTGCAAGTGGAAAACATTATCTTAACTTTCTGTGTTAAATATTTAAGAAATTTCGAGTTTGAACTTGTGAGTAAAATAGGCATATTTGGTTAAATAAATAATAGGTTTTTCGTGATATAAAAATGTAATGTATATCGTAGTGTAGATATTGTTTTGTGCTATCTATACAGGTAAATTATGTTGATGTATGACTTATGCAAATAAAGTAATTAAGTAAAACGTGAGGGAGTAATAGAACAAATTCATGTAATTGAGTTGCGCAAGCGCGCGAATGGCGCGGCTCACTTTCGCGTATAGCTCTGGGGTAGCTTAGTAAATGAGTTTTATTGCAATTCGTTCGGGGAAGTTCGGGAATCGTTCGGGGAAGTTCGGAGAAACTTCGGGAAAAGTGCAAGACCAGCAGTCAATAAGAAGAAAGAAAAAGTGTAGGGAAGTGATAGGGAAAAGTAATTACTCTCTCACGGAACGGTTTGAAGATAATTGCTGTTTTATTCCCAAGAAATTCATCCCTCAAAATTATACAGTCCACATCGAAGAATTAAGGCGTTGGGACCGGGACGACTTCGGAAGACCCGTAATCCCCGTCTGAACCTACTCGCTGAAAAGGAAGAGGTTATCGCCCTTGTGTGTTACTCCGTTGCGGAGATCACATACGTTGTTCCCGAACCCAACGTAGGCGTTATAGGAGGCCGGTTCGAGAGAAGCCTCGATTCCTCCCTTCTGTTTCTTAATCGAACGTTTAATCCCCGTTGGTCCTTTTCAATTGTTCCTTCGCAGCCAGATCAAGAGGACCCCCGAACCTAGGTTCCTTTTCACGCAGAATTCAATTATGATCCGTTGATTGGTTATAAAAATCACAGATTAGTTGTTATCGGACTCATGGACAAGGCGTGTCAATTTTACGGTGCTTTAAAATGGAAAGATAAGACCGCAGGCATGAGTCGTTCCAATCGCAAAGTGTCTCTTCCGTTACTTGGGGAACCAGAAGAACCTTTGAAAACACTCTTTTTATATGATGCTAATGAGTCGCGGCGCTGTTTAAACAGGATCTGGAAATATAACTAACTTCTCTAACGCCTTTAATGCCATCAGTCACGACATCCTATTATCAATCCTTTCACTTTCTATGATCTCATCTGAGGCTTTGGAGTGGTTCTCATCTTATATTCGAGGCCGCCAGCAGTCAGTTCGCATTGACGAGTCCTCATCAAGTTGGTGTGACTTGCATGCTGGTGTTCCTCAAGGCGGTATTCTATCTCCATTGCTATTTTCAATATTTATAAATCTCATTACCCCAAATCTTCAGTGTGCGTATCATTTGCATGCTGATGACTTGCAGTTGTACTCACACACGAAGGTCGACTGTATATCTACAGCAATTGAGTCTCTTAATATGAACCTAAAGTATGTAAAGAACTGGTCTGATAAGTTTGGTCTTAAAGTTAACCCATCCAAATGTCAGGCTATAATAATAGGTAGCCAACGGATGATAAAGAAACTGGATCCCACAGCTTTACCACCGATCATTTTTAGCGGTTTTATTTTAGAACTGAGTAATTCCGTGAAAGACCTTGGATTGCACATTGACTCCACCTTGAGCTGGCAAACTCAAGTGTCAAATGTTTGTCAGAAAGTGACAGGTATTTTGCGTTCTCTCTACCGCCTGAAGAACTTTCTCCCGTCCAGAACCAAGACGATTATTGTACAGACCTTAATTTTTCCCATTTTTGACTATGGTGATATGTGTTATTTTGACCTGAATGCAGAACTCTTGAACAAATATGACCGTCTTCTTAATAACTGCATTCGATTCATTTTTAATCTTCGAAAGTATGATCATGTGTCTACTTATCGCTCTCAACTCAACTGGTTACCCATTCGTCAGCGCCGTAGTCTACGTGCACTCACTACTCTTTACTCTATCTTGATGTCTCCTAATCCTCCATCTTATTTAACTCCTCATTTTCAATATCTTAGCTCCAATCATGATAGAGTTCTCCGTTCTAGTAATAACCTTTTGCTTCAGTGCCCCCCCTTTTAGTACTAAATTTGTTCAATCATCGTTCTTTGTTCAATCTGTTCTTCTTTGGAACGCTCTGCCTTCCGAAATCAGGAGTGCCGAAAACCGGATTACGTTCAAGTCTAAAGTACAAGAAATGCTCGTCAATAAAATGGCAGAATCAACTTAGCGTTCGTAGTTAGCAGTATTTAATATTATATTTAATATATATTTATTGTGTGTGTATGTATGTATATGTATATATATATATATATATATATATATATATATATATATTGTTTAATTTTATGTATATATACTTACATAATATTTATATATGTATATATTTATACGCTTATATATGTATGAGTTTATATATGTGTATATATGTATATGTATATATGTATATATGTATTGTACATACTTCTTATTACACCTACCTCTTTTATCTCTGCACTACTCTAAGGCAGACTGGTAGATAATGCCTCAGGCATTAAGTCCGCCTATATACATCTAATGTGTATATGAAGTTAAATAAATAAATAAATAAATAACTCATGCTTTCAAATGATGTCCTTCGGAGTTGACCGGGAAATAATAATGTCGGGATTTTCGCCTACATTTACGGTGCAAGGGCAAATATATCATAGAATAGGTTCACTTTTTCCAGCTGAAAACGAACAGCATAAATTTTTACAAGTATATTTTATGGGTGACGAAGAAATTGAGGTAGACCGTCGCTGCCAATTTATCCAGGGAGTTGAGAGAGACACAGTGTTCAAAATTCAAAGATTCTTGCATGAACGTAACATTTTAGTCAAAAAATTTAAAACTGCTTTAATGATTATAAAGTCGTCATTCACGCAGATCGAACCCCTCGAGGAGAGCATGAAAAGCGCTAAAATGCACCTTTGATAAACGAAATAGCAGCCGTAATTAGTGGTGATCAATTTTCTTCACGAGACATTGTCTTGCGAGCACGTGATGATACGTTGCAACGGGTAGCCGATACACACAAGTTTTATGACGCTCTGCAGTACCCATTGATTTATTGCAAAGGAAAAGAAGGTTATAATTTTCAAATTCTACTCATTAACCCGGTCACAAAGGAGCATACTCCGAACAAAAAAGTATCATGTATGGATTTTTATGCGTATCGTATGATGTTGCGAGAAATGATTTTAACCTCTTAGCCCGGTGAAGACAATTATTTCATCAATTTTTGGTAGATATGTATGTGAAGGTAGAAAGTGAACGTCTCCGTTATATATATTTAAATCAAAAAAAGCTGCGCGTTGAGAATTATATACATTTACAAGATACAGTTTCTAGCGACGCCAATGTAAACCCCAGAGATTTAGGTAAAATGGTAATTCTGCCCTCATCATTCGTTAACAGTCCCGCTACCTACATGAGTACACACAAGACGCATTCGCCTATGTACGAACTTACGAAAGACCTGATATTTTTGTTACTTTTACTTGCAATCCCACATGGAAAGAAATAACCGAGGAGCTAATGCCGGGCCAAAAAAGTACTGACAGACACGATTTAGTTGCTAGAGTATTTAGATTAAAGGTACAAAAATTAATGTATATAATTAATAAAGGGAAAATTTTCGGAGAGGTGCAGTGCTTCATGTATTCAATTGAATGGCAAAAAAAGAGGATTACCGCATGCCCACATTCTAATATGGCTTAAAGAGTAGTTGTGGTCCAGCTAAATAGACGACATAATAAGCGCCGAGATTCCGGATTCTGAGCAAGATAAAGAATTGTATGATTCCATCGTCCGAAATATGATTCACGGTCCATGTGGAGCACGAAATTCAATATCGCCATGTATGAAAGAACGAAAATGTACAAAGAAATTCCCCTAAGCAGCTATTAAAAGAAAAAGTGCACAATGACAATGGCTACCCTTTATACAGACGCAGAGCTCGCGGAGATGGTGGCAGGAAAGTTACAATCGAATCTCGCTCTGGAGCGTTTGAAAACTTAGATAACAGCTGGATTGTCCCGTATTCGCCCATTCTATGTAAAATGTTTAATGCCCACATTAATGTAGAAGCATGTAGCTCTGTCCGCGCAATCAAGTATATCTGTAAGTACATAAATAAAGGAAGCGACCAAGCAATATTTAATCTTAGGAGTGAAGGTGAGGCAAATCTCGTTAATGAAGAACAGACCTTTCAAGCAGAGCGTTATTTATTTATTTATTTATTCTTTATTGCATCCTCAAACAAAAGAATACAAAGGGCGGACTTAATACCTTGAGGCATTCTCTACCAGTCAACCCACGGAGTGGTGAGAATTTGACGTAGGTGTGGCAATATGGAATAAGAGAACACAATACAAATGATAATTAACTACATAATATATACAAACTACTAATAAATAAACTATACATATATGATCTAACCTTACATGTATACAAATATATAAATAATACAAGTATACATATTTAAATACATACATAATTAATATATACAAATGACTATGAATATAAACGTCTGCTTGGCAATACATATTAAATTAATAGATGAGTCATGTAAAATGCGTTGTCTTTAATAAATGAATGAATTATGTCATCACTTACGATATAATTATGTCAGCACTTACGAGGCAGCGTGGCGTCTCCATGGCTTCCCTTTACACGAAAGGCACTCAACAGTTACTAAACTTGCTGTGCACTTAGAAAATGGAGAGCGTGTATATTTCACCGAAAGAAATTTCCAAGAAAGAATTGCATCACCGCCAAAAACTACACTAACAGACTTCTTTCAACTTTGTCAAACCGACCCCTTTGCAAAAACGTTGTTATATTCTGAAGTCCCCGCTATTATACTTGGAACACATCTAGGAAGGAGTGGAAACGCCGTATTCAAGGCGCGCCTGTTGCAAATTGAACCGGTGTAAAGTCATCAGATGCCTTTGGTCATGTGTATACCGTCCATGTAACTAATTTTGAATGTTTCTGTTTACGATTGCTGCTGCACCATGTTCGGGGTCCTACAGGATATAAAGACCTTAAAACTGTTAACGGTCAGGAATGCGCAACTTATAGAGAAGCATGTGAAGCTCTGCATCTTTTAGAAAACGATAATCACTGGGATGAAACCATGGAGGAAGCTATGCAGTGCCAGTCACCAGCCAAAATTAGGGATCTTTATGCAACTCTCATATCATCTTGCGGGCTATCTAATGCATATGAATTGTGGGACAAATATAAAGAGCACACGGCGGAAGATATTTTGCGAAGGTTACAGCAGACACATGCGAACATGACATACAATGAACAAATTTATAATGAAGCACTTGGAAAAATTGAAGATAAAGTAATGGCAATGGTAGGCAAAAAATTAAGCGACTTTGGAATGATAAGCCCTCAGCGAACAACCGAAAATGAACTAAGTGATGAAATTATACGTGAAAAAAACTACGATATACCAGCTTTGCAGCAGCAAGTACCCGAATTTGTACCCCGCTTGCTTCCCGAACAAAAATGAGTTTTTGACAAAGTATTAGGACAAATTGAATCTGGAAATGGTGCACTTTTCTTTTTAAATGCCCCTGGAGGAACTCGGAAGACATTTTTTTAATTTATTATTAGCGCAAGTACGGAAAGATAAACACATTGCTGTGGTCGTAGCTTCCTCCTGTATAGCCGCCACGCTGCTAAGCGGGGGCCACACTGTACATTCTGTTTTAAAACTCCCTCTAAATCTAGCCCAGGATGAATCGCCGATCTGCAACTTTAGCAAAAATAGTGCACGAGGTATAATGCTACGACAATGCAAACTTTTAGTGTGGGACGAAAGTACAATGTCGCATAAAAAAGCTGTAGAAGCACTAAATCGAACACTCCAGGATTTGCGCAGCAATACCGATGTAATGGGAGGAATAGTGGTTTTACTGGCTGGTGATTTTCGCCAAACTTTACCTATCATTCAAAAGGGCACACCTGCAGATGAAATTAAAGCATGCCGCAAGTCGTCTATTTTATGGAAAAAAGGTGACAAAATTCAGTTTAACTACGAATATGAGAGTGCATTTGTATAATGATATCAATACTGGAAACTATGCTGACACACTATTAAAAATTGGCGATGGGCGGTTGAAAACGGATACTGAGTGCTGCGTTAAATTGACGAGAGATTTTTGTAATTTAGTACAGTGTCATTCCGAATTAATTGCGAGCGTTTTTTCAGATTTATCGAACAACATGCATGAAGAATGGTTATGTGAAAGGGCGATTCTTGCACCAAAAAATGAGAGCGTTAACAAAATAAATTCAAATATATTAAGCGAAATAGCAGGAGAAATAACAGAGTATTTGTCAGTAGACACAGTTATGGATACAGAACATTTAAAAATAAATTTAAAATTTAAAAAACTTTTTAAGCCCATCGGGTCTGTCTAATTCTACGGATTTTGGAAGGATGTTTGTAAGATTTATCTAGCCTTCGCCATGGTCGCCTCTCGTGGCATCCATAGGATGAAATGGGATGGATTCTCGCTGCTATCACACAGCAACCGGCACTTACTATGAACGAACATACAAGACGTCTTATATAGACCTTTTGGCCCATCAACTAGCATACTTGGAAGATTCACAAGTCGACTGAGGGGGTATGCAATAGTCGGTATATTTAGACTGGTAATGTTGCTCCCTGTTGTAATTATAATAAACATTATGAAATTATAAGCGATTTTTTCCTTTTAAACTTTAAAGCAATACTTCATATTGTAAAGTGTACTCAGTATTCTTGATACTGTTATCTAATGAGTTTTTCTTATAAAGAATTGTTCTAATTACAATCGGTTTTTTGCATTAGATCATGCTCTTGATTAAATATAACACTAATGCAGTATCAATTACAAATAATTTTAACTCCTTAAGTTTTTATATGGAAATTTATAATATAAAGGTAAGAAAATTTCATTTGCATAGCTGTGTGTGATAGCTTGTATTAGTTTATTTACCTGTCAATTTTGAATTGTTATTTAATATAAAAAAAATCTTATACACACGCACATGGGTACATGGGTCACAAACGAGCACACAGTACACCTTATGGTAAATGAATGCTGAGGCCTACAGACATCTACATTTACCCTTGATTTAGAATCAAAATGTAGATACGTTGTCACCCCTAAGAACTGAGGTGGAATGCGTTATTGGTGGAATGTTCTTACGAAATACAGCAGCATTTAACTTCTGTTTAAATGTTGCTATTATTGGGAATCCTGTGATGGCATATATTTTCCCCGTTTAGCTTACCCATTCATGCTATAGCCATAATTCGGCTGCAAAATTGCTCTACTGCGTATAACCACTTACATAACTAAAAAAATTACGTGAAGGAGAAACAATGTTGATAAGTACAAATTGTTCAATAATAGGGTTACTGTTATTTTGTCATACATTTTTGACAGCTAATATTCTACACTTCTAGTGTGTACCATTGACAGAGGAACAGGAACCATTTGCTTCTAAGCTGATATTGTTAACATCTTAAGGCTTTATAATGAACATACTAGAAAAATAGTTTTTTTTTTTGTATGTAATATAAATTATAAATTTTAATAATATTTTTTTATTTGTAGGTAAGTATATTGTATGATTTATTACATAAATCTTATGTATACGTTATTATCATCCATAATTTGTTTAATATTTTGATAACCCTTTTTAAGCCATTTATACTTTTTTTTATAGAATAAGGGTAACAAACGTTTACAGGACTTTCGATTCTCCACACCTACCATACGAAACCCAGTAGCATTGCACTGCTATTTCACCCTGATATACTGTAAGAGCATGTTACTCCGGTCGAGCCGAACCGATTCGATCTACAACTACAAAAAAAAGCTGCAGTGTGGCTCTACCACGAATAAATGTTTAATAAATTGTGCGGACCTGGCGATGAGCAATTTTTTTTTTCACTTCCTGGGATTTTGATGTAAAGGATTGATGATTAAATAGTTAGTAAAGTTACAGCCTATATACGTCCCATTGCTGGGCACAGGCCTCCCTTAATATCTTAGAGGGTTTTAGGGCAAGGTAGTGTCAGCCGCGCTGTGGTAGCTCGGATGGTTAACGCTCGCTGTAAATATAACAGAACGCGAGTAACCCGAATTCGATCCCCGCCGGCACCAATGATATTGTTAGTTGCAATTTTTAAGTGCTGATTTACCACGTGCTCAGCGGTGAAGGAAAACATCGTGAGGAATCCTGTATGTTTGAGAAATAAGAAAAAAATATTTCGAAGACATGTGAAGTTCGCCAACACGCATTGGGGCAGCGCGGCGGATGATTAAATATGATGAATGAATAATAGTAGTAGTATTTTTTATTAATTTATTTATTAATTGGTTTGACTCAGAAGCGTAATTTCTCCATAAACATATCAGAGACGAGAGGATGCCTAGGGACGGATTTGGGTTGTAACTTTACTTTATTGTGTTAGCCTATGGAAAAAAGTATACAAACGGTGGGCGTAACATGCCTTTGGGCATTCCCCTAATCAATCCTGGACGTAATACGAAAATGTGGTATATGAAGGCCATGTCGTTACCGGGATATCGGACGTTGTAAAACCATCTTTTCACCCTTTATATTTAAGAAATGGTTTAGAACAACAAAAACCACTGTACGTGCTCCATTACATTTTACTTCATTATTATCAGCTATATAATACGAGTGTACCTAATACTCGTATATAATACTCGTATAGTTTTAGTGCATGCACTCAAAAGTGCTAAGGGCTTTAAAACGAGTCAGTTATATTTTTAATTTGTTTTCATATTTTACCGTTTTATGAATGTTTGTTTTAGAAAATATGGCAAATATCCCTCTTTTGAGGCTACCTATGGGGAGGTCTATGTTCAGTTGTAGACTTTGATAGGCATTAATGAAATAATGTATGAATTGGTTACAGAAACAGTGTAAAATAAATCCATGATTCCGTAATATCCAGTATTATACATATCTTTGGTGTCATAATGCCTGCGTGCTTTGCGACCATAAATGTGGTCAGTATGATGTAAAAGCCGAAATTTATCGATCTAATTGATGCAGGTATTTCGCTTTATTGAGAGTCAATATTTTGCATGTTTTTCCTGGCCCCATGGTTTCCACATAACGCAATTCATTACGCTGGCAGAGATCATGTCCGTCAAGGATGGCATCCCTGCGTCCCGAAACGCCTTATCTGAGAAGAAAAGTAAGGGGAGGAGTAGTCCTCTCACAAAGAGGGGAACACCTCCCCTGGAAGCCCTCCAAGGGGGGGCTAGTGCTGGTATGCATGCGAGTGTGTGCGAAAGCGTTTTCTGCGTCACTGCGAGTCTGACATAACCCATCCTTATATCAAATATTTTTTAGTTATATTCTTAGTAGTAGCATATAAAATAGCATCAAGTTAAGGATTCACATTCCAGCATCGCACACGGAAGCTCAATTAAAACTCGAAAAGAGACAGCAATAGGTATAAAAGTTATAATCACCTTTATCTTAGTGATGATTTTTTTATGCGATAGGCTGACAAACGAGCACACAGTCCACCTGATGGTAAGTGGTTGCTGTGGCCCATAGACATCTACATCTGTCCTCGATTACGAATCAAAATGCAGATGCGTTGTCATCCGTGAGGACTTAGGTGGAATGCCTCGTTTCCAGTAAAAAGGGTCTCCGGTTCTCTACACTCACCATACGGAACACAGCAGCATTTAAGCTACTATTTGACGCTGGTACTGTGTGAAAGCGTGGTCCCTCCCCGGTCGAGCCGACCCATTCGTGCTACATCTATACTACTAATATAACTGCAGCATGGCTCTACCACGTAAAAATTACAACTTATTTTAGTATGATAAAATACCGAAAACTGAAACATAACAACTTTTCGAATAAAAAACGTTATAGTGCAACAAACAAGTTGCAAACTCATGCGATTTAACGCACCTGATTGTAAACTCCGAACGATTAAATATGGATTACTATCGTGTACAATGAAGCGGTACAACTTTTTTTTGTCTTTAGTGCAAGTGATATGAATTATAAACTGTCCATAACGAAAATATAATAACATATCATCGGACGCGCGTGCACATTATGTTAAAGCGTTCTTACTCAAGAGAGAAAAGTCCGTCAGTCGCAGCCTCGCTCTCAATAGCTCAAATAATTTGGCAACCTTGTGGCCGACCTAAGCAATGCCTCCGTTAATTATTGTAATAAAGGCGTGTGTCAAGTTGACATCTGAGCGTCAAATATTCGGTCGCCCAGTCAAGGTTGATCGTATCAATATTTATAATGAAAATTACGTTTATTCTGAATGGCTTGTCGTCTAATTAACGTAGTAGTACTTCTATTTAAGAGGATTATGAAGTGCCGATACGCGGCGCTAGTAGGTATTTTCAAAAATCCCAACCGTTTCACATCACTCGCCCGTATCGCAGTTGTGCGTTAGGGGGAGTCGCAAATGTTACTTAATATCCTTTTAAAATATTGTTGTACATAATCATAATGTTGTACATAATCGTAAATTTTCATACAAAAAGCGATAACGTTTCCACCCCCGTAAACCTTTACGAAATGAGACAAATTTGGTCTCATTAGATTTAGTAAACCTTTTTTAGGTCTGTACGTTTTTTCTTTTTTATTAATTCAGTTTAGATTAATTTAAAAATAAATAAAAAGGCTCGAGGAAGCTTCTAAGTCAAAAATATAGATATTTTGATGCTAATAATTTATATCGTACAAAATATATCCTTAAAATAAAAACGTATAGAATTAGTTTTTTGAGGGAAAACGTTCTCGTTTTTTGTATGAAAATTTACAGCCTCACAACCCTCTTAATTTCATTTAACTATGATAATGATGAGTAATATATAATAATAATAATGAGCGCTGGGGATAAGCTCTTAAAACATGTACATACAGTATCCAAGCAAACGTGGGTCAAGCGCTGCCGATAGCACAGATATTTTTTATTGCAATTTAATGTTGTAATTTACGACTTCCTTGATAGTGAAGGTTAGAAATAGTGGTAAACATTGCGAGGAGAACAATACGTGTATCGCGAATGTGAAGCTAGGTTAATTCAGCGCTCACCAACCCGCTTGCTCAACGGGGTGAGATTTTTTTATAGAAGTAAGTGACAAACAAGTAAATGACGTGAGTGGGCACAAAACTCACACGAATTAATATGTTACGGATAATAATTAACGGACATGAATGGAGCAAGGTTTTTTGTTGACATTTTGATTTTTGTCATATTTCACTAATTACCGTTTTAAATAAGTGGTTAGTTCAAAGTAATCAGTTTGCTGTACCTAAAGTAGCGACTTATTATACTCGCTATTTTATCAATACCTGGTAAATGTAGCGTTAATTGGCTGTGCATACCGCCATAAATCTCATGAAAGTTTATCAAGTTGTGAATTCAAGTGAATTTTAATGGTTAACTATAAAAACGCTAAAACCTCCCTCAATTGCTGTGTATGATTGTATTATAACATATTGATTCCTATCTGTAGGGCCTGCTTACGATTTTTTTTTTTATTTCTTCAATGAAATAATTTAAGGCCTTTAGTTTTATTTTCTCGGAATTCAGCAGCATGTCCTTGCGCGTTCTAGGTATTTTTCCCATTCGATTTGATGCTAAGTTTGACAGAAGGAATGCCGTACAAGGGCGCCGATCGTGGCCGGTCGCGACACGAAGCGTGACTTTAACCCACCCGTGTGACCACTCGAATTTGAACTGGCAAATACTTTTAAGTGACTCAACTTTCCTCAAATAGTTACGAGCAAAGAGAGGCAAGGAAGCTCTTAAAGAAATGGTTATGATATAATACTCTTTGCTGTCATCTCAATGCCGTCTAAAACACGAAAATCTCAATTCTTTTTTCGCCTACTTTATAATAATTAGGTTGTTGTTAATATTCGAGTATATCAATCGATGGGTATTAGTGTCAGTATGATAACGATTAAGGACAAGCTTCAATTATTAGAATAAATTAATAAAAGATAAATAGTTGAAACATTAAAATGTTATATGTATATTAAATAACATTAGCTTGGAATTAGACTGACAATTTCAAAGCCTCTGTATGAACATATTATAGTATGGATCTTTAAATAATAACAAAGAACAGTAACTAAAAAATATTTTATTAACATTCAACATATAACAAAATATTACTTAATTTTTGCATGCCCTAAGCGCAAAGCGCGTACTTAGGTATGTTCTACTAGCGCCTGAAAGTCAAGAATCTAACGTTTTGTCGCTTAAAATCGTATCTTACAATCATATTGAACATATAATTGATATAAAAAGCACATTGTAAGAAACATAAATGATTGTTGAACCTATTTTTTTTTTAAATCGATTTATTGCTATGTTTACATTAAAAAGGTTATTTTTGTGGCAAAAGGCACATGGGTAGATACACGGAACAGAAATAAAACTGCATATAACCGCGCGAATCGTTTGAACTTCTACAAGCATGCGGGGCATGTGTGCGTGACCACTGGCCACTTGTCGCGTACATGGCGAGACTGGAAAAAACTGGTTACGCTAGCACAGCCAGTTGACAAATCTCAGGGTCGGTGCGACACACATTGTTAGTCAATGGTTGTTTGATATACTGTGTGTATAAATAATGCTATAAAATAAAAATATATCATACTTTAACTATCTCAAGAAGTACAAAATAGAAAATCCTAGTATGGGGTAACATTTAAAAAAATAGGAAGGCATTATCGTGAAAACTAGTCTTTTTACCTGACTAGTTAATAATTTCTTTTTCTCATCAACTTTATTTCGTTTTCAAAAAGTTTTTCATCTAGTCATATCTAACCAGTATGTGACCGTGGAAGGAAAAGGAGAGATCTCCCGCCGGGCAAGGTGTTCTGCCCGGGGAGCGGCCAACACTCCGTGTGATAGTTCGGAGATGTTTTATATATACTGTTTATGATTCGGAATGTTGATAGCGCGATTTAGGCTTCGGTGTGTTTCGCTTGTGGCGCGACGACAGTGCCGTTACATCACCCCCCTGCTCAGACCGGAGGTCGATAGTGGAGCCTTGTTGCCGACGAATGTGAAAGTGCCAGGAGATTGCCTTGTAGTCTGCGGTGAGTCGAGAAGAAGGCAAGAAATCTGCGAGAGTGCCGTGAAGCAGAGGCGAGCAGTAAGGCTCAGAGCCGTGCCGAACACTGTATAGCGCATAGAGTAGCTTGAAGGAAAAGGAAGCATTATTATTCCAGTGCTGCGATGAACCTTGTGAAGCTAGATGGCTTGCAGGATATGAAGAGTGCAGACGATATCTGCTCGGGAGCGAATGGGTGAGGTATTTTATGACAATGGTGAAAGCTTGAAGTTTTCCGAAAGTTGTTGGTTGCGTGTTCAGATCACGTCAGGTGGTCACTACTGTGGCCGTAGAAAGAAAAGGGGAGATCTCCCCGCCGAGCAAGGTGTTCTGTCCGGGGATATATACTGTTTATGATTCGGAATGTTGATAGCGCGATTTAGGCTTCGGTGTGTTTCGCTTGTGGCGCGATGACAGCGCCGCTACAAGTATTTTAATTTAGCCTTCACTCAGGTCACGCCACAAAGTCCGAGACGTATCTGTAAGTACGTAGGATTTATACTTATATATAAATCCTACGTACTTACAGAGACAAAGCTTCTAAGAACGGGCAAAATTGTTACCTATTTTGGTAGGTTTGTCACATGTGAAGACAAATTAAACAAAACATATGTTAAACAGTCTTATCATTAAGAATGATAGAATACTTTACAAATTACTTACTGTAATAATTTTATTTTTATAATTTTTGTTTTTTAATGATTTATTGAATATTTCAATGGTGTGATAAATCCTGAATATAACATAAAGTTTACATAGCTGTTGAGGAGTTCCTTCTTGAGGAGTCTATCCTGTCTGCAGCAGCAATTTATGGTGAAGATCATGTTTAACAAATAAAATTAAATTTAAATACAAAGTTTAAAGTTCATGCTATTAATAGTTAAGTGTTCCCTCTTAGGGGGACAATGCTGGCTGCAGCAGCAGTTCATGATAAAAATCGTGTTAACTATCAAAATTAAACTAACGTACAAAATTTCGTGACTTTGCTACTACCTGTTGAAAAATTCCCTAATGATTAAACAATACTTGCCTGCAGCACCAGGTTATATCTATCATATTATTGCATTGTCACTGAAATTACGATATACAAAATTTCAACTCAATTAGAAACCGGCATATGGTTTAAATCTTATTTGCGATATGTGAACATAACACGCGTACCTACTACATACCAACCCACCCATATACCCATAAATGTTGAGTAATATATTATAATAACAATAAAAAGGTAGAAACACACCCTATAGTACCCTCTTCTTATTAAAAAAGGATCATACAATAGACTAAAGGTACTTACTTGAAAATGTAATAATCAAATATTTGCTTACCTAATAGGTAAATCTTATACTTTTTAACGGTTAATAGTATGGACTCTAAACTTTATATTTAAATTTAATTTTGTTTGCTAAACATGGTCTTCACCATAAGCTGCTGCTGCAGACAGGATAGTCTCCTCACGAAGAAATTCCTCAACGGCGATAGTAGTAGTTAGGTTGTACCAGTTCTGGCGCACTGAGTCAGAGGTGGTACAAGTACGACGTTCGTTGACTCACGATCCTAAATAAAAAAAAAGGTTTTGGCATGCTCTGACCACGAATCTGCGGTCCATTTTTGCGTAGGATGCACGGTTCCGGAGATGAGCAGATCAATTAACTCTTATCTAATTGATATCCGGTGCGGGCCTCCACCGTCATTAGCGCTCCATTGTTCTTATCTACTTATCTATTGTTCGTTCAATACCGTCATTATCTATTCTTCCTCAGCGTGGTGCTATTGCATTATACTCCTTTGTTCCTATCTACAACACTAATCTGAATCATCAATAAAACACATTACCTAATTTTGTTAAAATTTTTATTTATAAAATACAAAATCTTATTACTTATTATCTATAAAATAGGAGCGAAACATCTCATCCACTAACATATCGTTGTACAATCTGTTCTCAGTAAATATACTCGTAAAACTATGCATTGAACATCCCTGAAACTTATATAGCAAATACATTAAGCAATATTCGCCACAAACTGAAGTCCTATCAACATTCCAGTTCCATCTTTTACAATTTCGTACAGGTGCCCGTCCATATGAATCAAAATATTCACCGACTGTTGCCATATCTTGTAATCTAACGGATTCAAATCTGGACTGGAGGAGGGCCAGTCTTTGTGTCGGATGAAGTCGATTTCACGCGCCGCCAGCCAGTCTTTTTTTTTTAAAGAACGTTACCTCCACACTAGGATTTTCTCCTGTATCGTGGGGGCAGTTTACAAACACAAATTTCACAAGGACAAACATCCAAACTCGGAACAATTACTTGTAGGTCGTACAAATACTTGTTCCGTGCGGGATTCGATCCCGCGACCCCCAAGCGCAGCCACTCATTGCTAAGCCACTACGCCACGGAGCTGTCAAAAGTCTTGTGTGCTCTTCGCTCTATGAGCTGACGCCGTATCTTGTTGGAATACCCAGTGCCTGTTATTGAACATGGTATGAGAAACAGGTTACACAAGGTTCGTCAGCACTGTATTTTGATACACAACGTGTTCGTTTTTAACCTTTCTCACAAAAATGTACATCTGTTAAGCCCCAATAAGAAACTCCAAACCATACCATGAGCGAGGATGGAAAATGACCCCGTTGGACACGCGGAATACGGTTGCTCGTTTCTTCACTACTTATCATTTTGTTTGTTGTAGCTCTCTTCTACGGTAAAAATTTTTTCATCCGAAAAAAGAATTTCCCGATATTTTTTTCCCGCGTACCGCTTCAACAAAGCGCGGCATCTCTTCAGTCTCAGGTCCATTAGACGAGCATTCAAACGATGTCCTGTTTTTCTTTGATATGCCCGAAGCCCTAAGTCTTCATTTAACACCCTTTTTACCGTGGTTCTGCTTAACCCCATCTGAAGGGCCAACAGTTTCTGCTTACGTTTGGGATTTCTTTGAATTCGCGCCTTTACAGCTTTTATCACTGCTGGAGTCCTAACAAATCGAGGGCGACCACTTCTTGACCTGTCATCTACACTAGAGTCTTCATTGTATCGTTTGATGGTACGATAAACGAATCTTTTGGTTATATTCAAATTTTTCAGTATATCAAAAAATTTAATTGGCGCGTAATCGCAACGATGCAACGCACAAACTGCAAGACGGTCTTTTTTAAGCGTCCACTCCATATGTAAAAATGAGTAAAATTCTAAAAATTATACAGTTTTATTTTCATGAACAATTCGAATTCAATAAACTTTTTTGTGGCCAGCATTCTAAAAGAAAAGTTTTTACTGTGTGACAATACTTATGACCTGACTAGGTATATACGTTGGTACGTGGGTGTACATGGGCAGTCTGTTAGCAGCATAAACATTATTTTCTAGACTGGGGTGAATCTTTTTCAGATGTTGTTGTACATCTAGTGTATCCATGATATTACTGCTATTAGTAGATTATTACAGTACAATCTATTCAATGACTAACAAAGGAATGATCAATTATGTGATTTCTAAATATTAAATTGCATTTTTTCTGTTATACAAAACGTATTTGAGTCATCAATACACTGAATAAGATGCAACACGAAGTAATGATGAGATAAGCAACAGAATGTGAGATAAGGTTGTTGAAGCATAAAGTTATTATCAATTCTACTGTAGAAATTCTTTAGATTAGAATTATTACTTACTGGTACTATATAAGACCAAGCAACTGCAGTCATGGAGTTAGTGTATGGTCGTTTGACCGCAGTGTATCTATCAATACTACATTTGTGTTACTTCAACGCATCAAAGGGCATAGATGTAAGTGTATAATCTATTGACAAACTTACTTTTCTTTCTGTTATTTTCTTACGTGTGTATGATTTAGTGTTAACAAATTATATTTAAATATTTTGTGTGTATATTAAGCCGTGGTAGCTCAGATGGTTAGCGCAAGCTGTAAATTTAACAGTACGCGACCCGGGTTCGACCCCCGCCGGCACCCCTTAAATTGTTAATTGCAATTTTAAGTGCTGATTTACCACGTGCTCGGCGGTGAAGGAAAACATCGTGAGGAAACCTGCATGTCTGAGAAAATTTCGAAAGCATGTGAAGTTCGCCAACACGCATTGATACCGCGCCGCGGACATTTCCTAGCCATAAATACAAAGACAATAGTAGAAAGTAAAAAAGTTAAAAAATACTTTTTTAACAATGACAGTCATTAGTTGATCATTAGTGAATGTGATTCTGTTTTCTTAAATTACAGGAAGAAAAGAGCAGAAGGAAAAAATGGGATGATGGGAAGTAATGAAGAATGAATTGTTATGTGAAGTTTGTTGGAACAAACATATTTTTAGTCACGTGTCATCATAAATACTTTTAACTTTTTGGTTCAAAATGACACAAAATCTAAAAAATATTAGATACATCATCGACATGGACGGATTTTACATTACATTTCCTCAGAAACATTTTCAATGTAGAGAAATGGCTATTCTAGACGTAAAACTATCCAATAAAAGTGATGCGTTTATCGATCATTATTTGTTTCGGCCAAGTTATCCTTACAATTATTTGTCGCCAAAAGACAAAAAAACTGTTCGTTATTGTGAAATACACATGCACGGAATTCCATATTTTGATGTGACCGAAGAATTAAAATGTGCCTACAAACAAGAGAACATCATTCCCATATTAAATTGGTATATTAGAAATTTGTGCAAAGACGAAGTGATCGCATACAAAGGTGATTCAACAGAAAAACAATTTTTAAAAATGTTGACGACGAATGATAGAATTTTTAATATTGAAGAATATAAATGTCCAAAATACAATTAATTGGTAAATATCATAAATTTAAACAAACGTTATGTGTGTAATAATCAATAATTGCAAAAAATAATCACAAAATTATACGTTACTCAAAATTATACGTGACTCAAATACGTTTTGTATAACAGAAAAAATGCAATTTAATATTTAGAAATCACATAATTGATCATTCCTATGTTAGTCATTGAATGGATTGTACTGTAATAATCTACTAATAGCAGTAATATCATGGATACACTAGATGTACAACAACATCTGAAAAAGATTCACCCCAGTCTAGAAAATAATGTTTATGCTGCTAACAGACTGCCCATGTACACCCACGTACCAACGTATATACCTAGTCAGGTCATAAGTATTGTCACACAGTAAAAACTTTTCTTTTAGAATGCTGGCCACAAAAAAAGTTTATTGAATTCGAATTGTTCATGAAAATAAAACTGTATAATTTTTAGAATTTTACTCATTTTTACATATGGAGTGGACGCTTAAAAAAGACCGTGTTGCAGTTATTGCGTTGCATCGTTGCGATTACGCGCCAATTAAATTTTTTGATATACTGAAAAATTTGAATATAACCAAAAGATTCGTTTATCGTACCATCAAACGATACAATGAAGACTCTAGTGTAGATGACAGGTCAAGAAGTGGTCGCCCTTGATTTGTTAGGACTCCAGCAGTGATAAAAGCTGTAAAAGCGCGAATTCAAAGAAATCCCAAACGTAAGCAGAAACTGTTGGCCCTTCAGATGGGGTTAAGCAGAACCACGGTGAAAAGGGTGTTAAATGAAGACTTAGGGCTTCGGGCATATCAAAGAAAAACAGGACATCGTTTGAATGCTCGTCTAATGGACCTGAGACTGAAGAGATGCCGCGCTTTGTTGAAGCGGTACGCGGGAAAAAATATCGGGAAATTCTTTTTTCGGATGAAAAAATTTTTACCGTAGAAGAGAGCTACAACAAACAAAATGATAAGTTAGTGAAGAAGCGAGCAACCGTATTCCGCGTGTCCAACGGGGTCATTTTCCATCCTCGCTCATGGTATGGTTTGGAGTTTCTTATTGGGGCTTAACAGAGGTACATTTTTGTGAGAAAGGTTAAAAACGAATGCAGTTGTGTATCAAAATACAGTCCTGACGAACCTTGTGTAACCTGTTTCTCATACCAGGTACAATAACAGGCACTGGGTATTCCAACAAGATACGGAGTCAGCTCATAGAGCGAAGAGAACACAAGACTTTTGACAGCTCCGTGGCGTAGTGGCTTAGCAATGAGTGGCTGCGCTTGGGGGTCGCGGGTTCGAATCCCGCACGGAACAAGTATTTGTACGACCTACAAGTAATTGTTCCGAGTTTGGATGTTTGTCCTTGTGAAATTTGTGTTTGTAAACTGCCCCCACGATACAGGAGAAAATCCTAGTGTGGAGGTAACGTTCTTTAAAAAAAAAAAGACTGGCTGGCGGCGCGTGAAATCGACTTCATCCGACACAAAGACTGGCCCTCCTCCAGTCCAGATTTGAATCCGTTAGATTACAAGATATGGCAACACTTGGAGGAAAAGGCGTGCTCAAAGCCTCATCCCAATTTGGAGTCACTCAAGACATCCTTGATTAAGGCAGCCGCCGATATTGACATGGACCTCGTTCGGGCTGCGATAGACGACTGGCCGCGCAGTTTGAAGGCCTGTATTCAAAATTACGGAGGTCATTTTGAATAAACTATAGTGTCATAAGAATCTATGTTTTGTTAAGTTCATTTTGGTATATAAATGGTTACATAATGAATAAACTTGTTTCAATTATTTTATATTAAACATGTGATAGAATTTATGACCTGCGGCTGCAGTCTCGACATAGATAGCGACTCCATCGCAAACTAGCGATCGCTAAATAATTACAACAATAATTGCTTGCCGTAACGATGCTTACAATAAATGCAAGTCTCTACAGCCGAAATTCCGTGCAAGATCGTTAATTATGTTGTTGTTACGCTAACGAAAAACGTATTCATAGTGCGGGTTTTCTTAAAAAAATGTTGGCTGTTAAAAAATAATAGGGAAAATTTGCAGACGTTATTTTATAAAAATAATTGCTTTTCTTTGAAAATTGTACAGAAATAGAAGAAACCTTTTCTTATAAAAATATTTTGTATGTAACTTACAAGTAGCTTTTACCGTTTCTAAGAATTGAATTAACTTGTTAAATATCAAAGGACATAAAAGTTTGCCTCCTTGCAACACTATTACATGTCTGTCTCGATTTGACAACGTTGACATTACCTACATATCATTTATTTTATGCTACACATTTTATAAAACATATTATATATTTTAATATATAAAATATAGTTTATATAAAATTTTCAATGGTGGGGGACAGTGACGCAGGCGCAGGCTGCTCGTGTCTAGCTCCTGGCCATTTAGCATTGATGTTCAAAATTAACAGGTCTGGGTCACACACCTAAAATAATTTAAAATAAACTTAGTTAGGAGTGTACTTTTTTGTGCTAATAAATAATAAACAGATTTATTTATTATTGATGATGTTCTGGAGTGTAACTAGGTGCAATAAAAATATAATCTAATATATCTAATATATCTCTATCTAAGCCCTTAAGACTAATGAGTATAATTTAAACTTTTTCACTTAAACTGTTTAGTGAAATGTATCCAATAACACTTTTTACTATCAATAATAAGGGGAAGATACTTCATGTTTTTAAGCAATTTATGCAGGCTGGAAATAGCCTTAATACCTGTTGATCCCACATTGTTTTGACTAAGCTTTTGATATTAGATTACTTATGAACATGATAATTGAAAGGCTAAGTGGACATAGTAATGGTAAAGAAAAACCTAAGGACAAGCATATAATGCATAGCAACATTCAATTACAAGTGCTGTGAAAAGTTTTGTGGTTTTGACCTCTTTTCTCAATACTATATGTTAAAAGTAACACTGAAAGAAATGTATCTCCCGAAATTCATCAGATCTGAAAATGTCAGAAGAGCACTAACAAACCAAAAAAGGAAAAGAAGCACAACTTATATCTGTGTTCTACCTAATGATGGTACCAACATAAAAGTTTGTAAGACTGTATTTTCCAATATGTTTCAAATTGCTTATAGAAAAGTAACAGCCATTTAATCAAAAATTAAATTAAATGACGTGACAGCGCTCAAAGTACAATGGGGTAAAACTCATACTTATAAAAACAAATTTATGTAGACAATTTGTTTTCTAACAAATCCCATGCTAAATACGATTCCGCCATAATTACTTAATACTTTTATTATAACCTTATATTATAATAGATAAAGATTATTTATAAAACTGTGAAACAACTTATGATCGTAACGAACACTTAGCGGGCTGTCAAAAATGGTAGTTAATAGCAAACATAACAAATAATTGTAAAGTTTACGATCGGTACCGATCGCTTTGACAGTACAGACTACCAAAAATCGTTATATTCGGATTGTTATGACTTAACAACAAATATTGGTTGTAAAGTGATCGTTATGTCGAGACTGCAGCCGCTGACTAGGTAATATGCTATATATAGATAGCTTTATATATCGATACGAATGACGTCGGTGAATATTTTGATTCATATGGACGGGCACCTGTACGAAATTGTAAAAGATGGAACTGGAATGTTGATAGGACTTCAGTTTGTGGCGAATATTGCTTAATGTATTTGCTATATAAGTTTCAGGGATGTTCAATGCATAGTTTTACGAGTATATTTACTGAGAACAGATTGTACAACGATATGTTAGTGGATGAGATGTTTCGCTCCTATTTTATAGATAATAAGTAATAAGATTTTGTATTTTATAAATAAAAATTTTAACAAAATTAGGTAATGTGTTTTATTGATGATTCAGATTAGTGTTGTAGACAGGAACAAAGGAGTATAATACAATAGCACCACGCTGAGGAAGAATAGATAATGACGGTATTGAATGAACAATAGATAAGTAGATAAGAACAATGGAGCGCTAATGACGGTGGAGGCCCGCACCGGATATCAATTAGATAAGAGTTAATTGATCTGCTCATCTCCGGAACCGTGCATCCTACGCAAAAATGGACAGATTCGTGATCAGAGCATGCCAAAACCTTTTTTTTTGTAGGATCGTGAGTCGACTTGTACCAACCACTTCTGACTCAGTGCGCCAGAACTGGTACAACTTCTGACTCAGTACGCCAGAACTGGTACAACTTCTGAGTCAGTGCGCCAGAACTGGTACAACGTAACTACTGATAGTACACTTTAAATTAGACTCAGAATTTACCACACCGTTAAAAGAAACAATAAATTATTAAAAAATAAAAATTATAAAAAGAAAATTATTAATGTAAGTAATTTGTAAAATATTCTATTACACTGTATAATAAAACTATTTAACAAATGTTTTGTTTAATTTGTCTTCACATACCTATTGTGACAATCATACCCGTAAATAAATCCGTACATACACATAGACACATACGTACATACAGATACGTCTTGGACTTTATGGCGTGACCTGAGTGAATGCTGAATTAAAGTACCAGTTAGATATGACTAGATAAAAAACTTTTTGATAACGAAATAAAGTTGATGAGAAAAAGAAATGATTAACGAGTCAAGTAAAAAGACCAGTTTTTGCGACAATGCCTTCTATTTTTTAAAAAATACCGGGATTTTCTCCTGTATCGTAGAGGCAGTTCACTTGTATAAATTGCACAAGGACAAACTTCCAGACCCGGACCAATTACTTGTAGGCCATACAAATACTTGTTCCGTGCGGGATGCAAACCCGCGGCCCTTAGCTCTATAACTCATTGCTAAGCTAATGCGCCGCGGAACCGTCAACGCCGTCACGCCTGAGAACAATTTACTTAAAAATTAAAGTAAGATTAAAGTTGATTTCTGATCGTTTAAAAATAATTCTGTTAGAAGTCTTTTCAATTAACAATAATAAACATTTTTTTGAATATCAATAATAATAACAGTAAAATTTTCAAAAATTGTTGATTGAGATTTTTTTCTACATTTTTTCATGATAATATATGATTCGTGCACTTCTGGATTTTTTTTCAAACTTTTTTATTGAAGTTTGACATAAAAATATCGGAAAATTAGAAGTAACAATAACAAGGTTATTTGTCAAAACTTGTGTGTATTTAAAATACTTTAAAAAATTGACGTACATATAACATGAGCGCTAAAGGCACGCACATTTGGATTTACCAAAAATTTTTTTTTTAACAGCTAGCTCCACATTCATCGTAAATGATAACGTCATAATTAATAGACGAAATAAAGATTTGTTTATTTTTAAAATTAAAAGAAAGAACTTTATAGAGTAATAAATTATTAGAAGCGTAATAAATAAGATATCAGTACATCTAACTTCAAATTCGTGACCAGCAGAGAATATGCAAATTTGATTGATGAGTGTTTTCGCTCAGAGATAAATAGTAACAATAGCTATGTGGGTGTGTTTGTATATTCTTTATCAAAAAAGCGCAAAGATTCAAGGTGAATCGGTTTTATAATTTTTTTAATGATAGATGTATTTTCAAAAATAAACTCTTCTGTTAACGCACAAATATTATAAATGCGAATTACCAAGTGGCTATTTTAGTAAAAGAAAAAAGTAGCCATTCTAAATTGGCATCATTGCCACATTCTTTGATAATTTTGTCTATATTCACAACCCTGGGCAGGATGTGTATGTGACTGAACCTAAATGGGCTGATGGACGTACTTTTGAAAAAAATGTGTTTTTTTTATTATTTTAAGCCAGAGCTTAACTACAATCCCTTATATATTTACATATATATATATATATATATATATATATATATATATATATATATATATATATATTTACATATATATATATAATTTCAAAACAAAGAAGAAGAGCTGGCTCCTTTTGAGACACGCTTGTGTTGTGTTACGCTACTGTTCAGACCCATTCTCCGTATGGCATCACCAAGCATCATGCAGGAACACGACTACGTCATTTGGCGACAAGAATTTGCATTGGTGGGTGGTAGCCAAAAAGCCAGCGGCCGAAACCTATCACCGGAATTGGTGCTGCTCGCTTAGCACCACGAGGACCAGAGCACCAGAGGACAGAGTCAGATTTCAAGTATTTGAGCTAAGTGATGAAGTTGATTCGAGAATAGTTCACAATGGGACCCGCTAGGTGGCGCTGTTGTTGAGATTCAGAAAGCACCTTGCTAAGCCTAGGCCGACCGCTAGTATTCATGTTTTTATATTATTATTACTTTGAACTGGTATGTTATACGTATAATACGGTATAAAATTTCTCAATGTTTGTACATTTATTTGTGACCCTTAAGTATAACTTGCATAGCTCACAACTTTCAGCGGTATTTGAAAGTTGTTGCTTCGATCAATATTATTCAGGAATCGAAAAATTATCATTTTTCATACGAAACCAAAATTATCAGAATTTCATTATTCTTAGAAAGTTGACGAGTGTTTTGGAAAAACCAGAGTAAATACAAGTTTTATTTAAGCATAATAATAAACAATTACTTGACGTCCTTGCATGAAGGAATAAAATTATAAATGTTTTGTTCACTTCCAACAAGGATATTACGAGGACGGATACAAAGGAAGTGATACTGGGAAATTGCAATACTTTATCAACGACCCTTTAAGTGACCTTGCTGAGAAAATAATTTATCGCTTTTGAAAAATAGGCTAGAGCTTTAAATCGACGGTTTTTCCAAATTACTTTATGCAAAATGTGTTCGACCCTTTCACTTTTTCCCCGTACTTGAACTTACGTTACTTAAAATATCTCATAAAAAAATTATTAAGTTAGCAAGCAAAAGTACACAATATGACGTAATGTGAAATTTATAAAGCAAATAAGCTCTCAAAAATGGCTTACTACCAGAGAATATATAATATGTATTTATACTTTGTAAAAACATCGTAACATTAACAGACGGAACACAGCCGCATTATGTAGCTATTTTATGGTGGTTTTCTTATTATAGCCGTGCCGGAGCCGTGGTAGCTCAGGGGCTTAGTGCTTGCTGTACATTTCACAGTCCGCGAGCAACCCTGGTTCGATCCCCTGCCGGTACCAGTGAAATTGTTAATTGCAATCTTAAGTGCTGATTTACCACGTGCTTGGCGGTGAAGGAAAACAGCACAAGCAAACCTGCATGTCTGAGGAATAAAAAAGAATTTAAAAAAATCTGAGACAACATATGAAGTGCGCGAACACGCGTCGGAGCAGCGCGGCGGAAATTTCTTTGCCCTAAAAACCCTCTCAGAAAGGAGAGACCTGTGGAATGAATATAGGCTATAAAAATACTTTACTTTTACTCGTATAATCCCCCTGGGCGAGCGTGTTTGTATCGTTGCTATCCGCCAGCCATGCCTAGTGACTTCAACGAATCCTCATCATGGGAGAGACCATGTCCAAAAGTGGTCGTTTTAATATCATATTATATATACAACAATATATTTTTTGTGACTGGGCAATATTTTGTTAAAGTTTGCAAGGTCAAAAAAGTGTGGAATTTTTAACAAAAAGTTAAAAAGAAATATCCTGAGTTGAGAATTACAATACAAACAAAACGAATTAAAAGTAAAACAAAACTCGCATTTTACAAATTTTATACCCGCAGTATTAATATTTACCTATATGGAACGCCTACACTGCTCACTATGTAACTTAACAGTTTCACTAGCATTATCTATGGCACGTTGTTTGCTCAGATGAACAATATGATATTTTCACAGTTTATCACGCCTGTACATTATATTCCACCATTAAAGTGTTTAGATCTAGGTTTGTCCACATAATTTGGATATTTCGCAACTGTTTTCTATACTCTAAATAAATACAACAATATTTTATTTGTTCATTGTTATTATTATAAATGAATAAAGATCTGATCTCATAACATCTTCATTCGTAATTGATTGTACTATGTATACAGCACTGTTTATTTAGTAATCATTATCAGCTTTTTGAAGTCATCTGCCGAATACAGAAGTTTTTGGGAATAGCCACACTGTATGTACGGGTTGAGGAGTGTAGACCGGATACCCTCACACACCAATTACTGTTTTCTAAGGACCTTTTGACTGACTGTCGCGCAGATACGTCGACTCGATCGAAGGAAATACTAAGCTCTCATGAATTACCAGAATAATGTGCCCTTAAATAAAATGGAGTACCTATATGTACAATTTTTTCATACAAGTAAGGGTGGCAAACGAGCACATGTCCACTAGATCGTGAAAGGAGCAATAGCCACCTTTATCTATACACCATTAAGAATTAAAATTCTGTCACCTGAGGACTAAGATTATACCTTAGCCTCTTTACTAATAAAAAGGGAATCCGATTCTCGTTATCATACGAAGAATTTCTTCGTATGATAACGAAGAATTTCTTCGTATGATAACGAGTATTGGATTCCCTTTTTACTAGTAAAGAGGCTAAGTACGATAACGAAGAATTTCTTCGTATGATAACGAGAATCGGATTCCCTTTTTACTAGTAAAGAGGCTAAGGTATAATCTTAGTCCTCAGTTGACAGAATTTTAATTCTTAATGGTGTATAGATAAAGGTGGCTATTGCTCCTTTCACGATCTAGTGGACATGTGCTCGTTTGCCACCCTTACTTGTATGAAAAAATTGTACATATAGGTACTCATTTTATTTAAGTCAGTTTTAAATAAAATATGCTTTTAAAAACTCCTGCATATTTGAATATAGTTCAGAGAATTATATTAAGGTTTATATTTGATTTATTTACTTTCAATGCGTCCTGCAATCGCGATTATAATGAATCCACAGTAATAACGGGAGAACATGTTCACCAATGGTCTTTTCCGCCCTGAACTGATAAAGAAGAAGACCTTCCCTATTATATATAAAAATGCAGATTTATTGATTTCATTATATGAATGAGTTGAATCGAATCTACTTGAACCTAGTGAATTTTGAAAAATTTAAAAGTTTAGATTTATTATAGAAACATTTCTCAAGCATGTTTAATCCTGTAGGTTTTACCTTTCTTGCATTAACCAGATAGTTGAATTGTCAGAACGTACGCCCACAGAGCACTCGCAGAGATGTCGCTTTGACATTATCCTGATCATAAATCTGTCTTACACCACATCGTGTACGTTTCATCGATAAGATTAACGCCATCTTCTAACATGGAGTTACATAACCATATTATTCGAAGCGGGGTCGCATTGTTGAGTACAAGATCGTTTATCGTTCTATATAAAGAAGTCTAGTAAATTTTTATTGAATATTGTGAAATTACTGTATAGTGTCAGTGTAAGAATATCTCCATCCACTACCCGATATCGCGAGGGCGACAGAGGAGGAGGCGACAGAGGAGGAGGCGACAGAGGAGGAGGCGACAGAGGTAAAATGAAACAGGACATCTTCAACAGCATCTTCCTCATAACAACTCAAAATAATAAAAACTGCGGTTGCCATGAGGCAATCTACGAGGGAGGCCTATGTTCAGCAGTAGACTCTTATAGGCTGTAATGGATGGACGGATTGAGATATCACTCCTTTATAGTTACGTCTTTCGATGTTAGAAAATGGAGCATTTTTTATATAGGAGAGGGGGCAAAGGAGCATAGGGCTCACCTGATGGTAAGTGATTACCGCCGCCCAAGAACAACTACAACACCAAGGGAATTGCAGATGTGTTGCTGGCCTTTTAAAAATGAGTAGGCACTTTTCATGAAGGTCCCTAAGTCGCATCGGTCCGGAAAAATCTCTGACGGAGGTCGATTCTATAAGGAAGTTGAGCGAGGAAGAAATCTAGTGTTGGACCGCCAGTCATCCAAATGGTATGGATTGTATCGTGAGTTTTATCGCGATGTGCGATGGTGAAATCTTGCGGCTGGAATTATTCCGAACATTTTATCGCATATACCACGAGGAAAACACTCCCCGTGGTATATGCGATAAAATACGCAAATAGATGCAACATCTTTTCGCAGTGACAAGAAAGAGCTCGGTCGCCGATGATTTGAACAGCTCTGCGCTGGATGAAAAATGTCTAAATCTAGAACTAAAAACTGTAGTTTATGTTTTTGCAAAAAAATTGCAACAGGATAAATTATCATCACCATTACAGCCATTCATAAGTCTACAGTTGAATATAGCTCTCCCTTAAGGAATACAAAATATGTCACTTCCTTACTCCGTTTAGGGGGGAATCAATGTTTTAAAAAAGCTTTCTAGCGTATAATAAGATTAGACTTTATTCAAAAGGTTAGGCTGAAGATATAACTCCAGACAGGATAGTTTGTATGCAAGTTTTCATATTTGCTAAATTTTTATTGTTACTTATAGAATAACGGCGAAAACGAGCATACTTTTCAGCTGATGGTAAGTGGGTGCTGTAACACATGAACATTCCTCGGTTATGAATCAAAATACAGACACGTCGTCACCATTAAGGACTAAGATGAATGCCTGCTCATCAGTAGGAAAGGTCTACGGTTCTCTAAACAGCAGAATTATTCTGCTAATTCACGCTGGTATTCTGTGAGAGTGTGGTCAAGTCGACCCATTTGTGCTGAAGCCATAATACAGCCGTAGCGTTACCCTAGGTACCACGTAAAAAGTAAATACAGCATAAAATTAAATTAATATTCAGTCTAATGTGAGTAAACAATAATAAAGTAAATTGTTCACTGGTCAATTATTGAGATAAAAAACGTTAATAAAACCGCCATGGTTAGAAAGGTAGGATTCAACTTCCGCGTAGAAGTTCGTCCGTCCGTTCGTTTGTTCGTTATAGCCACCTCCTACCACTTATTATACGTGGTAGAGCCACGCTGCAGCTATATTGTGGTTGCAGCATGAATGGGTCAGCTCGACCAGGGCAGGACCACGCTCTCACAAAATACCAGCGTAAAACAGTAGCTTAACGCTGCTGTGTTTCGTATGGTGAATATAGAGAACCGGCGACCCTTTTTACTGGAAACGAGGCATTCTATCTCAGTCCTCAGGGCTGGCAACATATTTGCATTTTGATTCTTAATTGAAGATTAATGTAGATGTTTTTGCGCCACAGGATCCACTTACCATCAGGTAGACTGTGTGCTCGTTTGTCACCCTTGTTCTATAATACCTATTCCTGTCACCAAGCAACTGTATAGAGAGCCAATCTTAGGCTGCAGGCTGTGAAGCATTCTAAGTCTTCAGATGTGACAACGTATCTGTTGACGTATTAGCTGCAGGTGTCTAGTTGCTAGAGTATTCACATATCATCAAGTGTGATGTAAATTCGTCGGTTATTTAAATTTATGTTTTTTAAAAATAAGCTATTTTTAGTCAGCGTGTGTGATCTTTACGACATACTACATCAAATTACGGATGAATAAAAAATTCTTTAATAAAGGAAGTTGTTAGTAATTGAATGAATTATGATGGCACAGAAATCTTTATAGGCTTAAGTGCATGTCGATTATAAGTTGTACTTTATTACATAAGTCGAGTTAACCGGTGATCTAATACAAAATGATTGATGTCGATACATCTCAACACAACTGACGACTAATATACCGCGGGCTGTTGCTTCTGACATCTGACCTTCAGACACACTTCTGTATTTCAAGTATTCACATTTCGTCACGCCTATAATCTCCAAGGGGGTAGGCAGAGTTCAAAAAGCATCAAGCTATTAAGACATACAGCGTTGGAGCTTGCCCATTCCTACACAACCACAAACTCAATATCCCTTTACTCGCCTTTTAGGACATGTTATGCAAACAACACAGTTTTGTATATTCTTGTTTGTTGTAAGTCCAAGACTTACATGGGGCTACTTTTTCATTGAGATCATTAATTATATTTAGTGTTTACATGCCAACGTATTGTTCTGAAAATTTGTTATAATTAAGTGACTGTTTGAGCGAAATTGCGGCGACTGTTGAGAATCAAAATGTAGAATGTGTTTATAATTTAGGGGACTTTAACGCACACGCATATAACGGGAGAACTATTCGGTAAGGAATTACTTAGTTTATATTTTCATCAAAATTGGTTATGTGCTGATATGTCAAAATTAGGTAAATGTCAGATACCTATACTTTTATAAGTGAGGCGCACGGTAGCAGGCGCTGGCTTGATCATTGTATTATTACCAATGCCGCCTGGAGTGTGGTGGTCGATTTGGATCACAGAAATGTGACCTCTCGATGGTAATATCTAATCTGACCCGATTTGAATTGCAAAATAGTGTAAGCATAAATAATAAATATAGTAACGTTCGGGGACATAGAGACGAAGGTAAAATTGCAACATACCATGATCTTTGTTTAAAAAAATTAGAGATATTAATACTTTTAACTTTAACTTTTATATATATATATATATATATATATATATATATATATTCCTTGCTGTGATAGAATATGTTATAACCTTGATCATATAAAATCTATAGATATAATTTATAATAAAATTGTGTCACACGTCGCTGTTTATAAAAAAGGAAAGTGTCGGAAGGGCATTCGTCAAGTCATTGTTGGCTGAAATAGACATGTCAAGGATGCTCAGCAGGATGCTAGGCAGAAATTTATAAATTGGGTGTAATTTGTATAAAGAAATTTATGAATCAAAAAAGTTATTTGTACTACATAGAAATATATAGAACTATATAGAAATACACGCACGTACCCAAGTAGTATTATTGTTTAATATGTGTAGATATCATCATTATCATAGTCATTATCTTAGTCGATCAAAAGATGACTGCTCAACATAGAACTCTCCCTAAAATCGCCAAATAGCATAGTCCTATACCTCTTATGGACGACACGCACGGTCAGTTCAACTGATAATTACAACTAATCAGTTCAAAGTAGGACTGTTGATATTTTTTTTAAATATCAGGTTTTCGATATATCGATAAATAAACTTTTATATAAAATTCGATATTAATATATTTATAATTGTCGATATATCTAAAATCTGATATTTTAAAAAATATCAACAGTCCTAGTTTGAACTGATCGGTTAGAATGATCAGTTGAAATGAGCGTGTATGTAGTCCATTACAACTATCGACTACCTGCAAGTTTTAATTTAACCGATCATCATTCTATTATTAAGGCGCCAGCCTTCAAAACGATGTCAGGATGAGGCCAGTCTGTCAATATTTTCTATTCTATTATAAGTTAATCGAGCTTTATGGCTGGCTCATTGCCACCTCAACTTTATTAATTTGTTGAACTATGTCGTTTATTCTGGTTCTGGTACGGAAACATCTTAACTTTATTTATACAATTTAAAACATTTTATTAAATTAAGTAAACGTAAGACATCTACTTTAAAATATAACGTGCTTTTTATATTTTTTAAATTATTATGAATTATACGATTTAAATAAATTTATGATTTATTAAAATAGGTATGCCTTCTTTAATTACTAACAAACTGCATATCATACGTGTACTAATAAAGTATTAAAACTAATCGCCCTACATTATAAACTGGAAATCCGGTTCAATATTTATAATAAATAGTATCTATACGAATGTCAAACGAATATAAAATAAATTGCAAATGCATATGTATATGCTAATCGTAATTGTTAAAAACCTTCGGATTCCGATCTTATCTACATAAATCGTACATAAAATAACGTTCAACTATTAAAGATATTTTTTATTGTTGTGGTATTGTATGGTAAGTGCTATTTTTTCAGCTGTACGATAACTTATATACATATATATATATATATATATATATATATATATATATATATATAATATTTTTTTATATGTTAGTCGATGTCATAAGTTTGTGTAGTATTTTTATAACTGTTTGGCATTGTAGTGCGCGGAACAAACTACTGTATTATGTGTTCCAATGAATGCATTCCTTATAGTGCATTCTTGAAAAGAACGATACAGTGAAAATTCTTTTATAGTAATTAATTATTCTAGTTTACCTTAATTTATTTACTTATTTATTTTATGACTACCTCGTTTTTTTATAACATTGGATGACAAACGAGCACACAGTCCCCCTGATAGTAAGTGAATATTGTGGCCATTTATTCTCAATTAAGGATCAAAATGTAAATGCGTTGTCACCCCTGAGGACTAAGACGGAATGCCTCGATTCCAGTAAAAAGGGTCTCCGGTTCTCCACACTCGCAATACGAAACACAGCAATATTAAGCTGCTATTTTACGCTGGTGTTCTGTGAGAGCGTGAACCTATCCATTCGTACTTCAACCATAATATAGCTACAGCGTGACTCTACCACAAAAATTCTACTCGTTGGTATAGTGGTAGTAAGTGCGACTTGTGATTATAAAATCTGGGTTTGAACCCCATCTCGAGTCTAGACAAAAATCAGCTATTGGGTTTATCTGTCAAAAGATTGTCAGTAGTAGTACAGAGCCAGGAAGTTGGCGGTGTTCGACCGCGTCCCACGGAAAGCACGGCGAAAAAAAGCAGTCTTTTCGGATAGTCGATCCATCGGACTATGATAGTGAGGGAATAGAGATTGCACCCGCACTTGCGCACCCACTCATGCAATCCTGAGAGAGACTGACTCCGTTGAGAATGATTATTTAATTTTACAACGCTATGAAATCGAAATGATTATAAATCGAAATGGCGACCATTTTTAGCCACATTTAGATTTCTGAGTTATATATAGAGTTATATAAGCGAATAGACTAGCAAGCTCACAGACACACAAGAAATTGAATTAATAGAAACTCAAACTAATTAAAAGGTCGGACAAACGTTGCACATATAACATAACATACAAGCTAAGTATATAATTATTAAAGAACAAAAAATAAATTAGTGGTTAGAACAATACAAATATTAAAAATGCAAAATTCATTGGAATTCACCATAGTTAAAAACTATTACCATTATTACTATAGAATATGATACAGCCTGTGAAACTCGGAGAACGTCCTTTAAGCTACCTTACTCAAAATTGTGTGTTGAGTACTAATTTGGTCAATAGATGAACAAAAAATTTATACAGTACTTATATAATTAAGCTTACAATATACATAGTATAAAATTGAATACAACAGTATAGAACTGAACTGGATAGAACTGCTTTATTACACATTTCAGTTCTGGTTTTAATGTATACATTTTTACATATGATTTTCTAATAGCTGATCTTATAATATTTTCTAATAGCTATCTAAGCTTATCCTCAAGCATAATTCTGAAACTTTAAATGGATTTTGAGTAACATTGTTATAATTTTCAAACAATTGCAATAAATCAATGAGCCTTCAAGCCTTCAAGGGCCTCACTAACAACTCAGCAGATGGTATCAGAATCACAGATTGTACATAAAATTGCTTTTAACCCAGCATTGTTAGTACTAATTGCAGCACCCGTTGTTGCCCGCCCAGCACGCGCCGGCGGCTACTCTATTGTAACTTTATTACAACGGACTTATAACCTGAACGTAAGGTATTATAAAGAGTAAAATAAGATATATTATCTGTTGAAAAATTACTTTCCCAGATCCTTTATTTACGTAAAAAATGTTATTTAAATTTTTGAACAGCTTTTAAAATGACACCTCATTGGTATCATAACATTTAAGCTTACTTTGATGTCGACTGCTTGACTTGCTTTTGTTTCTTAAAAAATATTAACTGCAATTGGGAAAAACACATATTTACAATTAGTATATATTCTAATTCTTAAAATTATATTTATAATATAAATTAAATTATTAAAAAAGAGGCCTTTAGGCAGGTCCGAAGATATGGTTTCCCTTGATGTGATTTTTTCCGGGACTGCCAGCTCTTCGGTCTCCTTTGTTATTTCCTTAAAAAGGCTTATAGCGCTTCTTAAAAATATATGATACTTTACATATATAAATTTCACATGGTTAAACAATCAGACTCGCAACAATAATTTGTAGGCTTTACCAGCACTTATTCCGTGCAGAATTGTAATTTGGATTGTGCTGCTGCCAAACGAAGCTTTATACCGTTCAATTCGAGTCAAATAATAAAATATTTTTGAAATAATACAATAATTTATTTAATGCATTTTATATCATATTACTCCTTGTGTATAATTCATGATAGCTCATGTGTTAGGCGCAGTCTCGGTGCCACCAAAAATTAATTATAACCTCAATTTAAAGAGCTGATTTGCTTATTTACAGTATGTTCGATGATAAACGAAATCATCATGAGAAACCTACAATAATATAGTAATTAAAGTATTGGAAAAATATGACGTGATCTGCCAACACGCATTGGTACAGCACGACGGGCCCTATCTTTTTTTACATGGGAAGTGCATACAAAACTCGCTCCACAGAAGCAAGGACGTGTTATCTCAGACTCGCATTGGCTAAAACCGCATGGTGTTTTAACCTTTGCCGCATATTGTCAGGGTCGCGGGAACGCATTCATACACATCAGCATCTCCACCAGCGACTGCCTCTCAATTTTCCTTCTCAAGTAAAGCATACCAGAAAACAGGCGGGTCTTCTGTAACTCCACCTGCGTTAGTAGTAGTGGAGTAAAGAGTCCTTTACTCTCCCGAGTCCTCAAGCACCGCATCAGAATATCTTCCATATCTTAGAATATTCAACTACCTGCTAATCGTTGACAACCAACGTCGTGACTTCTTCATCGATGGCAGCGAAATGGTACTCTAAATAAAATTTGCTCAAATTTACTTCAACCTTGAATAGAACTCAAGAGCAGCGACTTTAAAATTATTTATTATTATAAATTTTAAATGAAATATATCAAAGTATAAATTGTGCATTATAAATTGTCAGTATCTACCAACAAAAGAAAATATTGTCAAAAATAATCTTAAACTAGAAATAGATACAGAATTCTGGGGTATCTCGATTGCGTCGGCACATAGTAGTTCGATCACGGCACATAGAATCGATGAAGAAGTAAGTTCTTCATCGATGGCAGCGAAATGGTACTCTAAATAAAATTTGCTAAATTTTTCTTCAACCTTGAATATAACTCAAGAGCAGCGACTTTAAAATTATTTATTATTATAAATTTTAAATGAAATATATCAAAGTATAAATTGTGCATTATAAATTGTCAGTATCTACCAACAAAAGAAAATATTGTCAAAAATAGTCTTAAACTAGAAATAGATACAGAATTCTGGGGTATCTCGATTGCGTCGGCACATAGTAAATCGTGTTTTAAAAAATTTAACGTTAAGGCTTTAAATAATGTTATAATTAATATAGGAGAAAAAACAGCTTTTAAATAATGGTAAGTTAAGCATACTATTAACTGGTTTGGATACAAGTAATGTTATTTCCTGAAATACATGAAATAAAATTACTTTACCGTTATTTGCATGAACATATTCAGATATTATTTATTATACTATTTTTATTATATATCACATTTCTGTATAATATTGTTTTCTTACGTCACTTAATTATCAGTCTACAAACAGTCTGTAAACGCCACTCTCGGCGTGGTTTGATGATGTATATATATATATTGTATATTATGATTTGATGATGTATTATATATATATATATATATATATATATATATATATATATATATATATATATATATATATATATATATATATATATATATATATATATATGTACACTAATGGTTTCTTGTATTCGACTGTTTCGACTCTACGTTCAGGAATTCGTCGGCCTACCTTTACCACTGCTAAAATTTTAAAAGTGTGACCCAGCAAAATTTTTAAAACGTTAGGCAGTTCCATTTCTAAAGAAATACTAAAATTATGTAACAAGGACCTACGTGAACTCCACTCAAGCAAATACGTCCAAGGAGCTGATGCAATCATATTTACCATAATAAGGGTAAGGATATCAAAATGTGTCAGCCTATTGCATAGATTCGAACAGCTTTGCTTAGTCATCGCTTGCACTGAGATCGTAGCTGATTATACCTGATTGTACTGCACATTTAGTTATTTGTGGCTAATATAATATTGAATTTATTTTATTAGTGTGCAATACTGAGACGTCATTTATTAAAACATCTTATTAAGTGCCGCATGAGATTTCATTTTATTATGTTAGTAGGATAGTAAATTACTAGAAGCGTTAGTCGGATTGAATTTAACGGTTACTAAAGTAGCACTTCATTTTATTCCCATTAAATGTAAATATTAAAAGAAAACGCATTTCGCTCATGAATTACTGATAATTTACGATATTAAGTGAAACACTGTGCCGTGTTCAAAATATTGTCTATATTGGTCGATGTATTATAATAAATGGAAACTCCATACACCTTTTTGAGACAAGTTTATTTTTAAGTTCTAGTCGACTTTTATGCGTGGTAGAGCCATGCTGCATATTAGTAGTGTAGTTGTAGCACGAATGGATTGTCTCGAAGGGGAAGGAGCACGCCCTCGCAGAATACCAGCGTAAAATAGCAGCTTAATGCTGCTGTGTTTCGTATGGTGAGTGTAGAGATCCGGACACCCTTTTTTACTGGAAACGAGGCATTCCATCTTAGTCCTCACGGGTGGCAACGCATCTGCATTTTGATTCGTAATCGAAGGTAGATGTAGATATCTATGGGCCACAGCATCCACTTACCATGAAGTGGACTGTGTGCTCATTTGCCACCCTATCCATTAAAAAAAACTATAAATAAAAATAAAAAGAAGAGGCTTTCAATTTGACTGTACATTCTTTTTTCTTGTATATATAGTATGTTACGTTTCTTTCACAATATACGACCGATTTTTATGGCATTTTTTACCAAATACTTTAGGTGTAGTCGTATATAAATTTGGAGAAAAAATTTCACTCCTGACTGTGATAAATTAAGAGGATGAAGATATTAATGTTAATACAGGAAATAGAGTGAATGGGTCTCTACACTCTATTATTAAGAGTCAGAATGTGTCAAAAAAGGCACGTATGGTAATTTATAATGCTGTGTTAATCCCTACTTTAATGTATCGCAGTGAAAGTTGAGTGTGATAGAAGGAGCACGAAACTAGAATAAATGATGTAGAAATGCGGTCTTTAAGGAGTATGCTAGGATTTAATCTGAATTACAAGGTGAGAAACTGTGTGATAAGAGAAAAATCTGGTATGCAAGATGATGTAGTGTCCAGGATTAAGAAAGGAATGTTTCGGTAGTTGGTCAAGTAGAAAGAATGAACGAGGAGAGAGTGACAAAGCAAATTTATATTGCAGATGTGAACGTCAGAGTCGGGAAGGTACTCCCTAGCCCTATCGCTCGGCTACCAATCTAATCAGATCGTACAATACCTACCTTACGCCCGCTCTAGTACGGGGCTAATTAGATCAGATAATATCAGAAGTACTGCCTTATGAAAAAACTACTTTTTCCTTTAAAACAAAACCAAAGACAATATGCAATAGATAATAGTATCAAAGACAAAGATATGCTCTTTTATTTTAAACCATAACCTGGCAATGTTTCTTAGAAAAAAAAAAGAAATCACTCTAAACTTTCGGCGTTCCACGTGCCGTTTTGATAAATGTGCTCCGTCTTTTTTATAGAATTTTATATTTGTGTCTGGACTAAAAACGAAAGTATTATACTTTTTTATATTCCTTGTAATATAGTGAATACATATATATATAATTTGTGGTATAAAAAGTGAAAAGTAAATTGCCAAAAGTGCTTCAAAATCTGGAAGGCCAATTATGGCGGCTGGGTCATAAATGTGGTATTTTTCACATTCTCATTTATTTTTAGTGTAAAATGTAAGTAAAAATAGTTTTCTTACATATTTCAAATAACTTGACGTTGTATTTATTTCAAATTCACACAAAACTATTTTAGAAATATTGTTCTAAATGTCACACAGATAAAATATTAATATTTAATTTTTTTAATTTCTTTATATTTTATATTTTGGTATGAGTAACGAATGGAAACACATAAAACATAAAAATATACATATTTCCAAACAATTTGATATAAATTTCTCCAAAAACAAAAGTGTAGAATTCAAATTAGTAGTAATTTTGTCACTAAAATTGAAGTATATATCACTATACAGCTATACAGGGTAATTTACGTATTTTATTACAATTTCTAGCAACCAAAAATAATTTTATTCGATAGTTTATACATTCAACAAGAAATCCTGTAAGTTTTATCCATAAATATTGTCTCAAAGTGAAAATATAGCAAAATTTGCAATATAGCAAAAAAATTTGCTAATTTGCAAATTTTCCCGCCATTACGGTCCCGAGCGAACGGGAGTATAACATGTCGCGCGCTGTCAGAGCGAAGGGGCTAGACGAAGGTTTATCAACCAAATTGGCGATATTGTGAAAATGAGCCACATTAGTGGTACCCTTAACCGACGAGCTTGTATATATGGATGTAAAGGAGGCGAGATAGGTGTGTCAGTATCGTGTCAAATGGAAGTCCGTAGTCTCTGACTACACGTCTGGGTGACAGGTGTCAATGTTTTATGTTATGTTTATGGCTATTTAGACTTTGTTCTAGTTGTCATTTTGAGTGTGCGATATTCCTTATCCCACTCAAAAGGGTCAAAAAGTTAAACGAACGAAGTCAAAAGATTTCATTGAACAAAAAAGATGGCTTTGATTCTTATACACTATTTCATAGCACCAAACTGTGAAGCTTTTGTAGGCAAATTATTTTATTCTATTTATAGAAATACAAAAACGCAAAGAATTGAACACAAATACAATTTTTACAGAAATACAAAGAATTGAAGTTGGCTTTTATTTTTTAACCATTATCTTCTATAATATGAAACTAAAAGCAAACTTTTTCACTAATGATCATTTACGACACAAACATCCAAATGAGAAACAACCATTTGCAGGCAAAGGCAAACTAGCATGCGGCTCACTAAGTGACTACAACCGCCATGAACAGTTGTAATAACAGGGAATTTCAGGTGCGTTGCCGGCTTTTTTAGAAAAGAATAAGCTCTTTTCTTAAACGTCCCAAAATCGTATCGGTCCGAAAAAAGTCCATGCAGAATTAGAGCCAGCCATGCATATCATCAAACAACAATATTTTTCACACTTTATCACAGATTCTACAATGTTGTATATAAATAAATAGGTGATGAACTACCTATAACTGTTTTAGTTCCTAACGCATTACTAAAACCACGATCTTAAATAAATTCATCTATTTGATTTTCACGTTATACTAACAAATGAAAACGTTATATTTAGCTGTATATTTGCCCACTTAGTAGTTTATAATAAAAGGAAAAATTATTCAGTAGCTACTGAGGTCTAAAATGCGTTTTAAATGTTAAAATACTACAAGCATTGAAGATAAAATCGGTATAATCATAATGGAGGACTTGTCGACCCCATTTAACTTGGCTGCAACGAATATCATAATTCACGAGACTTCAAGGTGAACAAATTGCCCATAATTACGACTGAAAGACTCATGCTGATGTTAGATCAATGCGGAACTATAAATGTTAGCACTAATGGACGACAGATAGGGGTTTTATAAGTAACAAGATCTGAAAATTTTGCAACATAAGGAGAGTGCTATTCTAAGAATTTCTCTGCGTGTTAGAAAACCGTATCCGTATCGGCTCTAGAACTGGAGTTATCTAAAATTGCTATTATCACTAACAACCCTTGAATCGATGGCGAGGAAAGCTGTGTAAGACTGTGACCTGTCTGTTGTGTGTTGGCTGTGTAAGGCAGTCTATAATCTTGTTTAGGTGAATAACAGACTTACCTTACTTAACATTTTTATTTCTACAAACGTATTAGGCTAAAACTAACAAAATGATTATTTACCCGCGCCCGCACCGGTAGTAGAACTGTGATTTAATGTCAAAAATTGTGGGCTCGTAATTTAGTGCGGATTCTTGGTGGCAGACTTTACGCGCAACGGTCGCAAATCGGGCGGGCACAAGGTGGTTTATTTGCGATAAATCGATTGCCATACATTTCATAAAGGCCACACCAGTATGCTTTCGCGTCTCCCACGGCTTACGACCGCAGAACAATTCTTTTAGTTTCTGCCAGTGCAGCGGCAGCCGCAAACAACCGGTCACGTCGAGGGTAATCACGTTGTGAAATTTGCTAGTCATATATCCAGATTTCTTGTATTCTACGCATGTCGCAGTGCCATTACCGCTGCGAGCGTCGATAAATATCTATGAAATCCTAGCGTAACTACCACTGTTATTACTTGCTCTAAGGGCGCTTCTATACGGGCCACATTATCACTGCAATATGTTGCCGAAATATAAATTTTGTGGCCATATTAGTAGTTAATGTAATAGAAAAGCTTTTTCGAGTTACTTGTAGTTAGAGCAAAACAAATTTGTATTTGGTTAAGTTGCAAACATACAAACACACGAAATAATTTCGGTAAAACGTGAAATTTATCATAGTACAACAGTGCGATCCAACGCACAAGCGTTTTACTTTGACATCGTAACTAGTACAAAAGTAGAAACGAACACTTTAGGGATATTTTATTGTTATCTATCGTTTAGCGTAGCGTAGCATGAAGAGTGTAGTAGTGTAGCGTGGTAGACCCACGCTGTAACTGTATTGTATTTGCAACACGAATGTGTATACTGAGGATGAACCACGATTTAACAAATCGTCGTCGATGGCTGCTTTGCGATCCTGTGGCGATTAACGCCGGTGTTCCTCAAGGGTCCATTCTCTCCGCAACTCTTTTCCAACTACATATTAATGATCTGCTAATGGCCGATATCTACGGATATGCAGCCGATTGCACAGTTGTGGAGAGATACCAACAAAGTGCCCGGACCAGTCCGGATCAAATCCAGTCCGAAAGAGAGGCTATGGTTGAGCTGTGAATCTCGCACTAGAGGCAGTCTCCGAATGGGGCGATGCCAATCTCGTGAGATTCAACGCCTCCAAAACACAAGCGTGTCTTTTCACCGCTAAAAAGAGCCCGCTCACCCTGGCTCCTACTTTCCGGAATGTATCCTTAGAGTAGGTACACCGACCGCCTTCAGTTGTTAGGGGTTGAATTTTCTCCGAACCTCAACTATGGGCAGTTCATTGAGTTCAGAGCCAAACCCGATGCAAGGAAACTTGGTGTTCTTGCAAGGGAGCGGCGGTACTTCACACCGGGGCAGCTTCTTAACTTTATATAAAGCGCAAGTCCGGTCATGCATGGAGTACTGCTGTCACATATGGGCTGGTGCTGCAAAATGCCACCTGGAAGCGTTGAAATCACTGCAGAGACGTGCTAAGAGGCTCAAGCTAAGAGGTGACCTTCATTTGGTTGATACCAACCTTGTCAGCCTCGAGCACAGGCGCAGAGTTGCCAGTCTCTCGGTATTCTATAGGATGCATCTCGGACAGTGTGCGCAGGAATTGCACGCTTTAATTCCTCCCTCTCCTTTCCAACATCGGACGACCAGTCGGTTGTCGGGTCTTAATCCCTTTGTTGTCGATATTCCACGCATTGGAACTAAATGGTTTACTTTGACTTTTTTAATGTGTACAGCAAAGGAGTGGAATAATTTTCCGGCGTCTGCCTTTCCGTCCGAAAACGATCTGGGCATCTTCAAGGCAAGATTGAATAGGTTTTTGTTACACCTAAGACAGTGCGATTTACCATCTAAGGCTGCGTCACCACTTACCACCAGGTGGGATTTCGGTCAAGCACTGGCTTATAAAAACTAAAAAAAATGCCGGCGTAAAATTTGAACCAAAGACCCTTTTTATGGAGATCCTGCATTTTAATTCATCAGCATCATTACATTCTAAAAGTCAGCTGCTGAATATAGGCATCTCCCAAAAGCTATATCTCCCATGCTTGCCATGCCACGCTTGACAGGTGGATTGGCAAACGCAGTTTATTATTCGATTATGATGTGGTATCATATTAGATGTGTTGTCATGTTATCAGGAGATTAGACACATTACGTGGTGAAGCCACGCTGCAGCTATATCCTGGTTGTAGCATGAATGTGAAAAAGACCATGTTTTCACGGAATACCAGCGTGAAATAACAGCTTCATGCCGCTGTGTTTCGTATGTTATAAGTATAGAAAACTGGAGACCCTATTTACTGGAAGCGATGCAAAAGAGATGTAATGCACAAGGCATTTGGATGTTCATTTATATTCAAAAGGATGGATGTAGATGTCTATGGGCGACAGCATTATTTTACCATCAGGTGACCTTTGTGCTAGTTTGTCGCTCTTATTCTATAAAAACAGATGTTTTTTGATTCATTATCATTGTAAAATGAATTTGTTACAAAATCCACTTATCAAAGATTAACTGTGTGCGTAATCGTCACCCTACACTTATACAAAACTCACTTCTACAAAAACAGTAAAGGATTTATGATTGGACGTTAATGACAATGATAATTAAAAAAATACAAAGGTATTTAAAATTAAATATAAAGGTTTTACCTCTAAACTTAGGAATCATTAAAAAAATAAATCATCGTTGATGTCAATTAAATATAGCGAAAATGGGAATACGTATTATAAAAGATAGTACTGAATATAGGTAAGTAGACCTCATTTCTGTTACGGTGTTCAGTCTATACAGTGTATAGCTATTTGCGCAGGTTAGGATTATAGAGCACGGGTGTATGCGCTAGCAAAGGTACACTCTCATAGTACGATGGGACGGCAATAAGACTCGACCAGAGAGAGATCACGCGCGGAACCCAAAGCTTTACGTGATTCCGAATCAAATACTTCCTAACAGACAGAAAAACCCAATAAGTGATATCTTGGCCCGACTCGGAACTCAAATCCGGGACCTCATGACCAGTAGTGTCGCTTACAATTACGAGACTAACGAAGCCGTCGTTAAATATATCAAAAGACTTGCAGTTTATTGTCAAGATATTTTTGCGTGACATCCTAGACAAGACAGTGTACAAGTAACTTTATAAATACAATTTATAAATTCAAAACAATCAATTTAAAATATTGGTTAACCATTAAGATAACGATTCAATACAAGCGTCAAGGTTATTCGGGTCTATAACTAAAGAGATTGCGACGGTTACGCAACGTGGTCCATGCTTTTGTCTTTAAGTTTGTGACATCTCTTTCAGAAATATCAGATTCCGAGGCTATTGATATTTCATAATGAATTTAGTCGCAGTAATCGATTGTCTCGCTGAATGAACATTGAATGCCGGAACAAACAATTTATTGAATACCTGTAAAGCGTTTTGTAACCGCTTTCGCACTGATATTTTGTGCAATTGTCATTAGAGTTATAGATTTTTGTGTATATTATATTACTTATTTCATTTTATAGAATTAGGCTGAAAACTGGCACACAGTTCACCTTATGGTAAGTGAATGCTGTGGCCCATAGGTACCTACATCTATCTTCAATTAAAAATCGAAATGCAGGTATTACGTCGGTCACACTTGAGGACTGAAATAAAATGTCTTATTTCCAGTAATAATTCCTGTACTCTACACTCATCATACGAAACAAAGCAGCATTAAGCTGTTATTTCACGCTGTTGTTCTGTGAGAGCGTGGTCCTGCCCAGGTCGATCCAATCCAATCGTGCTGAAAACATAATAGTTGTATCGTGTAAAATGACGTATTTCATTTTAGCAGCATCACAAAAATAAACAATTACTTTGAAGCCAATGCTGAACTTACGAGCAGGGCGTTCTAAGAAGCTGGAATAAACTTTTTATTTATTTATTACAAGTTCTTGGTGGCAGCGTAAGATAATCAATCATCTGTTATCGTCCCGTAAGAATCTACTACGAAAATTTGAAAAAAGAATCCGATAGATGGCGGTAAATCACTTTGTTTACATCAGACGAAAAATACTCAGACCAACGACTGTCAGCAGTTTCAAAAGTGCGAGACTTGTGATAGTGTGATTACCAATCCCTCTAGCAAGCGTGACTATTAAGGAAAATCCTCCCTACAAAGGGAGAGGACGATGTGCAACGATAGACTTCTTCGGGGTGAAGAAAAAGAAGAAGCTAGTGCTTTACCAATATCCTACCTGGTGATAAATGTTGATGTGGCTGAAGATGGCAATGCTTATATCGACAAAAACCACAGACAAAAGATTATTTTTGCCTTGAAGACACAGACACCCGTTTTACTTGATTTGACCACATTCATCACAGTGGGCGGACGGGTAGGAGCACAATGCAGGTTCCACCGAGTACAGGTGTTATTGGCATTTGGAACGATAGTTAGTAAATCCCATTTTGTTCCCCTTACAGCAGCTCATGTTATATTTATTATATTTTTTAAATTAAAATGAAACTAAATATTACGCTTATTTTAATAATTGTTACTATAAAGCAACGATCATCTGTTTAAAAATTCAGAAAACATGACTTAAAGCGACAAACATCTACTTACAATTTTTAAGATATGTAAATGCGATGAAAGGGTGGCAGCGTATTAAAGGTCCATAAAAATTGAAGGTCGAGCTTAAAGTCTGGCGTACGCCGGTAGCTTTTAAAAAGCTTATTAGTGGGCGATGATCTATTGTTTCAACTATTAAATTAATGTTAACGGTGTATTATTTATCGGTCCCTAATGTGTATTTGGTAAGAAAAATATCAATAAATTGTGTTCTCTCTGGCTCTTTTCTTTGAGTTATACCTAATTGTAAATAATATATATTTATTTAAAATTGATAACTTATTTAAGACATTATTATTATTATTACAAATAGGCGTAAATAAAAAGTAATAAGGGATATTTATTAAGTATTTACAATACTACGATTTTGATAATATTGGTTTCAATTGTTTGTGACACTGCAATATTAAACTTTAACTTGATAATTCTAAATCCTTGAAAACATTCAAAATATTTTTTTAAATCTTAACAATTATTTTTAATTAATCGAGTGTATTTCTGTACAATCTTAAGGAATTACATAAACGAAAAAAATCGAAGGCCTATTTTGTGATGTAACTATAATTTAAGAGCGTCTTTTTTTTGTAAATCAATTGAATAGCACGCCATCTAAGATTGCGCTGACCGCATCTATGTGCTCTATTTCCTTAGATTGGTTGCGTAATGGCTACGCATTTCAAGACAACCTTTGGTGTCTCAACTCAGCACGACGACGCGATCCTGCGCAGAATAATTGAATCGAATCTATTGCGTAGCACAACTCAATGCTACAGTTGCTGTCTTCAAAACTTATATCAATACGACGTTTTAATACTTTAATATGAACAATTAAATAGGCTGTGAATTTATGGCCTTTGGCAGTAAAACGCGCAGCAGTGTTTAAAAACTTGTTAAAAATTATTATCTCTTTAAAATGTGTTACTTCGCACTAGCAATTGCATATATAATTTGAGTACCTGGTATATATTTCATTTATTATAGGTATTTTAGTTTTATTCAATTAAAATATATAACATAAAATATACAAAGTAAAAAAAAATTAGAGTATGTATGTGTAAAATATTAAAGAAGTACAAATAAGATTACTTATATTTAATTTAACAATAAGAACATTCTAAATTATAATTCTAATACTAAAAACCTTATATATATATATTATAATAACTAAATTAAATTATTAAAAAAGAGGTCCTTTAGGCAAGATTCCGAAGATACTGGCAGCGTTTCCCCGTTGAATAGCTAGACTAATTCTTTGTCCGAGGTAACTGCCAGCTCTTCGGTCTCCTGTGACGTCGATTAACCTTCTTGCTATTTCCTTAAAAAGGCTTATAGTGCTAGGACCCTACGAACCAAGGGTCTCGACACCGAAAGGGACAAAAATATATTCGGAGCCAAAAATATATTCATTTATTTATATACCTAAATGCGTATGTGGTAACGCTTTACGTGGTAGAGCCATGTTGCAGTTATATTAGTAGTATAGTTGTAGCACGAATGGGTCGGCTCAACCGGGGAAGGACCACTCTCTCACAGAATACCGGTGTAAAATAGTAGCTTAATGCTGCTGTGTTTCGTATGGTGAGTGTAGAGAACCGGAGACCCTTTTTACAGGAAACGAGGCATTCCATCTTAGTCCTCACGGGTCACAACGTAGCAATTTGATTCGTAATCGAGGATAGATGTAGATGTCTATGGGCCACAGCAACTACTTACCATCAGGTGGACTAAGAGCTCGTTTGTCACCCTTATTATTCTAAAAAAATATTAATATTGGAGTGACAGTTCACCTGTTATAATCATTTGCCCTTCACAGTACTTGAAATACCTCTCAGTAATAATTTTATATGTTGGTGGAAACAAATTTGTCCACTGATGCAACCAGATTACTAAGATAGAATGCTTTACAGTATTACAACATGTTGTATTGTTGCTCGCTTGTTTAAAAAAATTAGTGTAGATAACATTCGAATATAATAATAACCACACAATAAATAACATTTCTTCTAATCTAGATGAACATTCAGGCTGAAAATGGCAAAAATATCAATACGTCGTATAATATCTTTACGTGGTATATTGATTTTTTTATACCCTTAAGAAAACACGGACACAAAGATATTATACTTTTGCTAATTTTGACGTACCAGCGTTCATGGGAAATTGTAATCGTTTCAGTATATACGAAAAGCAATTACTTTTTATATGTATAATCTATACATAACGATCTCGCTTATCATAATGATAAAGATATGCAATATTCGGAACGTCAGTTCATAAAATTTTGTAGTAGTGAAATTTTAACACTGATGGAATTATAAAATAGATCTAAAATAATATTGTTTATTATTTAAAAATAAAACCCTTACAGTAAAAACACGTTCACAACTGTTCAGTTTTATGGTTATGATAATTATAATATACAGTGGCTAAATAAGTTATTCGAGTTCTTATGTTTTATAATGGTTAACTTGAAAGGAACCTGCTACATTTACAATATTATTTAAGTCCAAAATACCATCTTGCAGCGTTGCAGCATTTGATTGATTTCAATTAATGATTACTTAATTCACGCGAACACTACACATTGAATAAAACTAAATTTAGGGATTTTATCGCGTTTATTTCATTACTTTTACTTATTTTTAATTCCCGACGTTTCGGGTGCTTTACAGCAACCATGGTCACGGGGGGGGGGACTGAGATGTTTGACGTCCCAATGTCATTGTTAGCCCGGCTACCTTCAGTTTTTGAATATTAATTTTTGGTCCGTGTTACGCAATACGAACTTACAGTATCTTTAAGTCTTGCAGTGGTATGCTTGTGGTATTTTAGTCATTCGAAATCCTAATAACACAATTGGTCACACTGTGTATAGGAAAAAGACCCATACCAACCGATATTTAAATGGTGAATCTCACCATCATCCTTCACAGTTAGCTACCGTGGGTAAATCTTTGTTTCAGAGAGCACGAGGGATCTGTGACAGAAATCATCTGGCCGCCGAACTTCAGCACGTCAAGCAAGTATTGCAAGACAACAAGCTTCGGGTCCCGCGTCTACGTCACAGTGACCGAGTGAAGCCGGCCACAGTCGAGCGTGTACCTGCTGTACTACCATATGTCAGAGGAGTCACAGACAAGGTTGGCTAGATGTAGCCAACCTTGTCTGTGACTTTGTCTTCAAGATGTTGAAGCGAGCTTCCATTAAAACACACTACAAGCCGCCGAAGAAGATTAGTCAATTTTTACCATCCGTCAAGTGTAATATCCCTCTACAAGATGCAGAAGTGTACAAGTTAGATTGTGAATGTGGTCTCTCTTACATAGGTCAAACAAAAAGATCCATAAAAACCCGCGTGAAAGAACATATAGCTGACGTGAAGCACTGACGCTCCGGGAAGTCTGCAGTCTGTGAACATGTTAAAGATCGTCCCCACCATTACATCAGATTTGATAAACCACAAATCCTCGCAAAAGAACACCGATTCCTACCAAGGATGATACGCGAGGCTATTGAAATTAAAAAACATCCTAATTTCAGTAGAGAAGATGGTTGGGTGCTGCCATCTGCTTGGGATCCTATAATTAACAAAATTAAACCCAAACCCAAGCATACCACTGCAAGACTAAAGATACTGTAAGTTCGTTTTGCGTAAATCGGACCAAAAATTAATATTCAAAAACTGAAGGTAGCCGGGCTAACAATGACATTGGGACGTCAAACATCTCAGTCCCCCCTGTGACCATGGTTGCTATAAAGCACCCGAAACATCGGGAATTAAAAATAAGTAAAAGTAATGAAATAAACGCGATAAAATCCGTAAATTTAGTTTTATTCAATGATTTTAATTAATTTTGTATCATCATCATCATCACAGCCCTTCACAAGTCCACTGCTGAACATAGGCCTCCCCCAAGTAATGCCACAAAGCACGGTCCTGAGCCACCTGCATCCATCGACTTCCTGCATATCTTACCAGGTCGTCACTCCATCTAGTGGGGGGTCGCCCTACACTACGCCTACCGGTACGAGGCTGCCACTCGAGAACCTTTCTTCCCCATCGGTTATCGGTTCTTCGAGCTATATGGCCGGCCCATTGCCACTTCAGCTTACTAATCCGTTGGGCTATGTCGGTCAATCTGGTTTTACTGCGGATATCCTCATTTCTGAGTCTATCACGCAGAGAAACTCCGAGCATAGCCCTCTCCATAGCTCGCTGAGCGACCTTGAGCGTCCTCATACGGCCAGCAGTGAAGGACCACGTCTCTGATCCGTAAGTCATCACTGGCAACACGCACTGGTTGTACACTTTAGTTTTCAGAGATTGAGGTATACCTGACGAGAAGATATGTCGTAATTTCCCGAACGCTTTTCCCTAATTTTGTATGTCTTCTTGTAATCAACGAATACAAATAATTTTACGGTACGTAAGTATGCACGGTCCTAAGCCACCTGCATCCATCGACTTCCTGCATGTCTTACCGTTTTTTTAGGTCGTCACCCTATCTAGTGGGGGTTCGTCCTACACTTCGCTTACTGGTACGAAGCTGCCATTTGAGAACTTTTTTCCCCATAGTTGTCGGTTCTTCAAGCATGATAGCACTTTCGTTCATCGATGGATGCAAGTGGCTCAAGACCGTGCTTTGTGGCATTCACTTAGAAAAGCCTATGTTTAGCAGTGGACTTGTGAAGGGCTGTAACGATGATGGTGAAGTAAACATGAATCAATATAAAAAACAAATATGAATGAATGAATATACTTTATTGCACACCACAAACAAATTTACAAAGAACATAACAGAGAGCAGATTACATGTACAATTTGGCGGCCTTATCGCTATATAGCGATCTCTTCCAGGCAACCAAAGGTGTAAAGGAATAAAACAGTGAGTACTAGGTAGGTGGTGCAATATAAATATACCTAATATAATATCAATACATGCAATAAAATACCATATAAGTAAATAACTAATACATTAAAAAAATATGATACACATATACATAGGTATATACATAAACATACACACACACATATATACATATATATATACATATACATACATATACATACATACATATACACACATACACATATATACATACATATATCCTCAAATATATACCACTAACAATAACATAAACAAATAAATACAAAACTACATAATCACATAATTTATCCTAATGATTTTCGAACGATTGAGACAAGTAATGCTCTTTAAGAAGTCGCTTAAAGACTACAATAGTCTGAGCTTCGCGTAAATACAAAGGTAGGGCATTCCAGAGCTTAATAGACTGTACAGTAAAAGATTTATTAAAGAAAGATGTATTGTGAGTTGGTACCCTTAAAATGAGTTTTCTTGAAGAGCGTAAAAGGTTCCCCTGGAAGCCCAACAAAACTAAATTTCTCCTTAAGATAAGGAGGAGTAGAAGGGTGAAATAAGACACAGTACAGAATAGAAAGAATATGCATAAAAAACAAATAATAAGAGTCCGAACCCTAAAACCTGGCAAAATGCCACTGGAAACCTTTAACATTTCCAAAATGTAAAATTTGGCAACGGTAGCCTACGATATGTTGGTTGTACACCAAAAAAAAAAAAACAACAAAAAGATTTAATTCCTCTGCCCCTCTTCAAAAGTATTGTTTTTCTGTAATCTTTAGATAATTTCCGGCCAAAATTGTAACTATTATTCCGTTGCAATCTCCTGTGATTTTGACACAATCTCTTATGCAGTATTATATAGTCGAGCGTTCTTGTATAGATATATTTCAATTGACAAATTTTAATTGTTTATCGACTATTTTGTTTTATAGCGAGCTTGTCAATCGCCGTTTGCTATTCTTGATAATATACTAGCGGTAATTATTGTATTAGATCGGAGGAAGCTGTAATGAATAATGCCGACACAGGGCCACCAACCATACAGCCACACGCAGCTTTTTTTAACGTCGCTGTTTATGTTTAGTGATTTGGCTACCTACCCTGAGTCCAATGCAGCATAGCAGTGAAAGTTTTCGATTATCAAATAGCTTATTAATGGTATGATAGTTGCGTTTTCATATGAGTTTAATAACGTGTTGCCATTTGCGAATGCGAGCCTGTATTTGTTATATCCTCAGTTTTTAAAATATTTTAATAAACTTAAAAACTTTCCAAACTGTTATTTATTTATACAAAATTAAATAAATAAATGAAATGCTAACCACTTCAAATAGCATGAATAACGTATTACCTGTATACATTCATTTGGATAAATTTCCTAAGGATTCCAATGGATGTTTGTAAATTTGTCAAGAAATTGTATTTGCTTTACCGACTACAGCAGTCCTCTACAGAAGGCTTAATAAAGTATCCGAGCAGATGTAAATGGAACAGCGCGCACGACCCGAGGCTAGGGCGGGGTCCGGACAACACTTTCATATTATTACGGCCGCATTGCACGCACACAGGTACAACTCGCTCACAAGCACGCACACGATTAGATCGCGACGGACATGCGCCCGCGCACGCGATCCAACCACTTTCAATGATTCGTTAGCGAAATCATTAGGAGATGTAATGTCGGCGCATTGTAGTACGTGTTTATGGTTATTTAAATGATTTATTTTTATTGATTGTTTTTGCCTTGTTACGAGACAGAAAATAATGATGGCTGTATGCATGAGACCTATTATTATACTACGGTATTGCGAAGGTGATCGTAAGCCTGCGTAATTTGAACGTTCAGTAATGGAATCTATAACAAGAGAATGAGTTGTCAAATCGACGTGGTTGGCGCATTCATCATTCAAAATCCGGGCAACGGTAGTTGTGGTAATACGAAGACAAGTTGGGACGTATCGGTTAACACAAAATACACATATGACTGATGTTAGCCAGATCAAAACCGATCGTCATGTATGATGTTAATGCCTTCCATAAATCAAAACACATTGGGTGCGTTTGGCAGAAAAAAGCGCTAGCAAGCGCTTATAAGCGCTAAAATAGTTTTCCGCCAGGACACGATTGCTACTTAAGTAGCGCTGACATAATCCGCCATTTTGCTTATTTAATTTGTTTGTTTTGAAGTAGAGTTTATAAGTTGTTTTGTGCAATATTAGTTTTAAGTAATATAATGATATGAATAAACATATACTTGTTATTAAAAATTCATGATTGGTAAGTTTTTAATATGAATACTTTACAAACATATATTTAAATTAGGTTAGGTTCCCCGGTTAAAACTAACATCGTGTCCTAGAGGAAAATAGCAATTTACGATTTGACAGCGCTTACCGCTTACAATCGCCATTTTGCTTACAAGCGCTTGCTAGCGCTTTTTTCTGCCAAACGCACCCATTGTAGTTATTCTTTCAAATAGACTTCGTTTTCATCGATATCAAACCCTTCGAAACTACCTTGGGGAATGTGAATATAAAACTCAAAATTAAATTTCGTAAGGTTTTACGACAGAATACAAAAAAGTATTAAAATAAAACAATAAATTGAAAGCAATTACTGAAATTATGTGGTTATAAAATTTTACCATTTTGCCATTACCGTTAACAAAAGTTTATTAGTATTACCAGAATATGAATTGCTTAATCGAACTCACATTACATTGACCGAAGGGTCACGTACGTCAAAAGCATAAATAATTTTTGCAAGTATCGAAAACGCACAGACCACCCATAACCTTTTAAGTCATCCAGGATTCATCTAACATATTTTCACTTTAAAATTAATATGTATTTAATCAAATGCGTACTTTGAAGGGCGTTAATTATGTGAAAGATACTCATTTTACAATCGATTTTGGTCACATTTTAAAATTCTGAATACTATATAAAATCGTCAACGATGTGGAGCATATGTACGCACTAATATAGAAATACTTACTCGTTATAGCTTATAAAATACATTTGTTAGAAATGGGCCTCTCTCGAGATAGGATTTGTCACAATTGTCGTTCTTTGCAGATGTATTGAAATTGACCGCCGTGACCAAAATACGGTCCTGAGAATATTATTTTATATATTTCAATTAGCTTCGTATCTTAGTGAATCTCCCTATCTTCAATATAATCTATGAGAGTATAAGCGTTAAATTGGACACAAGTTACGTTACAAAACAAGTTTTTATTCATACATGGTAGGGCCACGCTGCAGCTATATTATAGTTTTAACACGAATAGGTCGTCTCGACCGGGGAGGGACCACGCTCTCACAGAATACCAGTGTAAATTAGCAGCTTAATATTGCCGTGTTTCGTATGGTGAGTACCTACAGAGATCCGGAGGCCCTTTTTAATGGAAAAGTAAAAATAATAATACTAAATTCCATGTTAGTCCTCAGGAGTGACAACGCGTCTGCGTTTTGATTCTTAATCTAGGATAAATGTAGATGTCTATGGGCCACAGCATCCACTTCATCATCAGGTGGACTGTGTGCTCGTTTGACACACTAATTCTATATTTTTATATAGTTATAAGTTAATATCACGTTATTATTAACAAATAGCTTCCATTTATTTGGAATTTGTCACCACAGTCAAAAATCTTCGCCGTTATCATGCAAATGGAAAAGCTACAATAATTAAATTTAATTAAATCAAAAATTAGCTAAATTTATTATACAGATCAATTTTTTGACGCGTAGACGAAATTAGATTATATTAAAAACACATGACAACACCATTGATTCCATCCATTTCAGCCTGTAAAAGTCTACTACGGAACTGCCTTGCAATACTTGGCAGGCAGGTCTCACAGAATAGCAGCGTAAATATAAATAAAAAATAAAATAGTAGCTTAATGCTGCTGTGTTTCGTATGGTGAGTGTAGAGAACCGTAGACCACCACCATTTTACTGGAAACGAGGCATTCTATCTTAGTCGTCACGGGTGACAACGCATCTGCATTTTGGTTCGTAATCAAGGATAGATGTAGATGTCTATAGGCCACAGCAACCACTTACCATCAGGTGGACTGTGTGCTCGTTTGTCACCCTATCCTATAAAAAAATCATTTTCAACCTCATTTTTTCACAAGTTTGAATTGTCATCAGGAAGATGCTGTTGCTGACCTGTTGATTAACAAACAAAATTATCATTTTTTTTTTAATATTAATTTTGTCTCTTAATATATCACATTAAAATTGCAGGCCAGTAACCTTATGTTGAGAGCGGACGATCTCATTCGAGTCATCTTCAAAACTGTTCATTAAGTTCGCATGTCTGTCCATCAAACAGATTATTGCAATTATTTAAATTCACACCTTCGAAACGCGAAAAAGGCTCTTTTTACATTTAATATTTCGTAAGCGCGAGGAAATGACGTCTCATTCGATAGGTACAATTAGGGACAACCTTCATCTTCAGGGTTGGACCGGATTTATGCACTTCTGACATTGCAACGTTGACGTGACAATTGTGAGATGTTACGACAAGCAAATACTCGATCTTTAGTCTTGTATTTTTAATTAATATTGATATTTGCTAGACGCCTATATAGGATAACTAATTATCCTTCAGATAATCAGACCAGATTCAGATCAGACCTTTCAATAGACGCCATTCAGAAATAAATTGTAAATTATGATGTTAATATATTATAAAAATATAATTTAATTATGTACCATGTGTGTCGTAACAGCCTACAGAGGGAAACATATCAGGAGATCGGCAACATCATCTTCCTAATAATGAGTAACAAATAAAAATGCGATTTGATTCGATTACCAAACCACCTACTAACTGTGGGAAATATGGCAAATATACACAAGGCAATAAAAACATAAATAATCTAAGGGAAAGCCTATGCTCGGAATAAGATATTGATAACTTATAGTAATAATGATGACGATGAATTTGATTACGAATTGTTTTAGTCATTTGTATATAAAAGATTAGATTACATACATTAGTATTAAATAACTATTTTCTACGTTTAATATATAATATAACGTAAGATATTTAGGATTTAATATTTTCTTTTGCAATAGAAGATATTTGAAGATCGATAAGAATTTGCCGCGCGCACATCTACAACCACAACGAAATGTGAAATTAATTCCGAAGGATAGTCAAGCTTCCGCGTAACCTAGCTCGATATAGAATGGAGCATTTACACGCTTCGGACAAGGCTCGGGAATAGACATGATGTGGTCCAACGTACCGCTATCAATTCCCGCTGTTGCCTTGGGCACGCCCAGGGCACTAACCCTTGTCGCAATATGCAGTATTATGCACCCAGAGCACCGCGCGCACACTCGCACTGATAAAAGGTGTAGGTGTAGTAGTTCGTCCAGTAGAATAGATGGCTACCCTCCCTTTCACTAACGTAACAGTGCCATATTCATAGGTAAGACAAAATCACAAACTAAAATATTTAATGTACACTTTCACGATTATTCGTATTATTTATATTTTAGGGCTTAAGAATATTTTCTACTTTTGTGAATAAGTTTGTATTAGCTCACTGGAATAATAGCATGTACGGTTATTACATTACGAAAATAATTCTCGATTATAATAGTAAAAGCTTCTATTTCTTCTTTCTTCAAACTATTATTTACTGTTACTACTACTTCTTTATTTACTACATAACTTTTGTACCCAATAATACATGTCATTATTAAGCTTCTAATTGGAAAAGAATAAGGGTTTTTTATTCAATGGTAGCATTTAGATCCCTTTCAGAAAGTTAGTCAGGGCCGGTACAGGACTATAAATACGGCCCAGAATCCAATAAGGTATCTATCCATATATTGATAACAGATAAGGCTGACACCGACGGGGCGGCGGCTGGGCACTAAATATCTGCCGTGATATACAGCGAGCGCAGCGATGTCTACACTGGTTGCGAAATTAGAGCGGACCGAAGCACGCGCACTGCCCGCGCGTGCCCGATCCGTGCGTGAGTACTACCGATAAATTCGATTTCAAATCTGGAATTCGCATCTTTGAACAATTAACGATTTTGGTATAAAAACTGATAGGTGATTCTTCCAATTTGAAATATTAAATTCTCTTAATTTCCTAACAACACAAACATAATTGATTTAGTTTTAAAGGACTACATGGTAGAACTACGCTGCAGCTATATTATGGTTTTAGCACGAATGCGTCGGCTCGATTGAGGAAGGATCACACTCTCACAGAGTACTAGCATAAAATAGCAGCTTAATACGGCTTTGTTTCGTATGGTGAGTGTGTAGATCCGGACATCATATTTTACTGGATACGAGGCATTACATCTTAGTCCTCAGGCGTGACAACGCATCTGGGTTTTGACTCTTAATTGAGGATAAATGTAGATGTCTATGGGCCACAGCATCCACTTACCACCATATGGACTGTGTGGTCGTTTGTCACCCTTATTTTCCAAAAAAAAAAGGACCATTTGTTAAAAATTTTAGGAGTATTCGTCTCTTTAGGATTAACAAACAAACTTTAACTGATATTTTTCTTAAATTTATTAGTACAATGTACTGATTCCTAGCGTGCTTGGCGGTAAAGAAAAACATTTAAAGGAAACAGTCCGAAAAACTATCATTTTTTGATGTCATATCTGAATACTAAGTCTGAAAACACGCAATGGTATTATACGTAATCCTACTCATACACTTGGTATGTTCGATGTTCGTATTTAATGTACACACCTTGACTTGTAAATCTATTTTAGGACTCACTGCAGAAATTAGAACTCAACATCAATTGCTAAGGCTATGAAACCAAGATGTTGTCGTATTTACTATTCGTATAAGTTTTAAAATGCAACGTAAGCGAGTCTTAAATTTCTCTAGTTTCCTTCTACAAAAATTTTGCATTTTTACTTAAAGCAATTACGGTTAATTCTTGTTTTTTTTTTGTTGTAATTAACCGCAAGATTAAGTTATGTGCAAGTAAAGGATTGAGGTCAAGTTGCGTGGACCTTTCACCTTGTGTTACGATAAGTTGATTTAAGCGTCCTGTCACATTGTAGATATGAAGCATTGGATAAAATGTATGTAGGAAAACATACATTTATTTCTCTCATGTAACTCATCAAATAATTAATAAACTTTTATTCATTCATTCATTCATTCATTTTATTTCCGTTGCCGTTACCGTTAGCCCACCATAAGCCAACTGCTGAACATAGACCTCCCCTATATAGTCTTATAGGAGGGATATTTGTCATAGTTTTCGCGCTTGGAAGACAATTCTTACATAATTTTCATATCATATACAAATATCTAACTACCTACGTAAATTTTCGTAAATGAAAGAGCCCCATGAGAAGAATATATGACATTTGTAATGCTCGTAACGCACTGTTGAATAAAATTAATTCTTTACATTCGCAGAGCGATAGGAGATAAATATTTCAAGAATATTATTATACTACATATCGAAAGTTGAGGAAGCTCTGATCCGTTTTTCTACGTGATAGGCTCACGTTGCAACTGTATTACGACCGCAATACGAATAGTTTTCTTCTTCACACGACTTCTTTGTGGAATCGTTTACATCGGCGATTCATCCGGACTGATACGATTTGTCCACCAGCAACGCCCTTAGATTTCTCCTTGTGCTGCAGTTGTTCAAGGGTGGCGATCGACACTTACCATGAGTTAAGCCGCACGCTTGTTTCCCTCTGTATAAAAAAAGGCAAGCCCGACTGGAAAATAGCACCGAGAACCGAAGACTCTTGTTACTGGAAACGAACCATTCCATTTTATTCTTCAGGGGAGACAATGCAACATCTGCATTTTGATTATTTATAGAGGATAGATTTAGATTGTTTACAAGCCGCGGATCCACTTATCGTCAGGTTGTTATATGTGCTCGTTTGTCACTTACACCAGTCATATACTTAGCCGGCAAAATGTTTAAAAAGGCAAACAAATGGGCAAGTTAAATATTGTATCAATTTTTTATTTATTTCTTTAGGACAACCCACAAGACATACACGAACACAATGTAAATACTAGAAATAACAGTAAAGTTTATATCTAAGTGTCGTCTTAATTAAAGGTTGTCACGGCATGCAATGTGGACAACGAATATTTTTCTTTGGTTTAATTAAATTAAACTATTTTTACGTATTTTATGGCGTTTATAACTACATATTTTAACTGCTTTACAGTCACACAGTTGTACAGTTGTTGAGTCCCGCCGTGACTTATGTTCGTAACCTATGTGTAGTGTTAGCGATAATGTAAGAAGTCATTTTATATCAAAAACTTATAGTCTGAACAGAAATTAGTTATCTGTGCTGGGCAGAATTAAAGTGCAGAGTATGTGCGCAAGTATACTTTCTATTCCCTGACTCTCGTAGCTCGATGGGACGGCAACCCGACACCACCGGAGAGATCAGGTGCAGGTAAAATAACTTAAGATGCTTTCCGAGAGACGAGGGAAACACCTCCAAATACATGACTTCGGGCTGATACTAAAATTTCCTAAAAGAAAAACCTACTAACTGATTTTGACCCAGGAATTGAACCCGGGACCACATTATCAGCCACGATTGAACAACGAGGCAGTTACGGAATTTAAATAAATTAAAACATTATAAAGAATGTATTATAACAGCCATCATCGTAATGTTTGTCTGTTGCATTAGTATAAAGTAACGTAAAAATTAAGACAAAGGTTAGGTCTTACATGCTTACGGGTAAGATGTAAATCTCTCACCACGTATTACTACAAATTTCGAAATTACGGAAACTAGAATTTATATCATGATACAACTTCTTTTAATACTTATCCATGAATATCAACTCTCAACATCAATAACGAGTTGATGTACATGGATTCAACAGTATTTCTTATGGTAGATAGAAATAAACGAATTTTTTCTGCAGTTCTTTTAGTTATATAACACATTTTAAAATGGGAGTTATAACTACACAGAGATAAAATCATTATGGTACCCTCCGAAGCTCATTTTATACGACTGGTTTAAGGCAGACACTCTTAGAATTATTGTAGACAATATACTTATAGACTACCTATTAAGTAAAAATTGATTACATCGTTTATTCCTTATTTCTCCTCCTTTCTCGTGTTAAATCCATTGCTTTTGGATTAGTTTCCAAAGCTGTTGGTAAATAACCAGTATTTATCTTAAACAACTGAGAAAAACATTCTTTAGTATTTAAATAATTGTAATTCAGAACACGATGTAAAAATATGAAAATGAACCGAATTAAGGAATAGATTTTTAAGCATGGTTGAATCTGAATGACAGGGTGAGAAATTGCATGATAAGTGATAAATGTGGTATGCAAGATGATGTTGTGACCAGGATTAAGAAAGGAATGCTTCGGTGGTTTGGTCATGTAGAAAGAATGAATGAGGAAAGAGTGACAAAGCAAATTTATATGGCAGATGTGAACGGCCGAGTCGGGAAGGGACGCCCTAGAAAAAAGTTTATCGACCAAATTGGCGATATTTTGAAAAGGAGCCACGTTAGAAGTACCCTTAACCGACGAGCATGTATGCGTAGATATATGGATGTAAAGGAGGCGAAAGAGGTATGTCAGGATCGTGTCAAATGGAAGTCCGTAGTCTCTGCCTACCCCTCTGGGTGACAGGCGTGAGTGTTTATTTATTATTTTAAGCATACTTAGATTTAAAGCAACAATGAAAATACTAGTTTTTAAAAAACAAATTATATGTTACCTTTTGAATGGACTAACGAATATCACATGTTGTGGTTAAGTTAAAACTATACATCGCCAATTTATCCAAATTTATAAGAGACCACTATTGTAGTGTATAAGTTGTTAATAACAAGTGGTAAAGTTAAAAATTTTGTACAACCGACTTCAATATAAATCAATACAATCGAAGTCAATTAATTACGCATTATTAAAGATAACTCCGAAACTAATGATCAAATGTTGATCAAATTTATATGGGACTACATGAGAAGCACCAGCTTTCAAATAAAAATGTCAAAATAGGTTTATAGAGAACCAACCACTTTTTAGACGTCGGTTGAAAAAAACATCGAAATCGGTTAACAGTAGATGAAGATATCGCGTTTTTTTTACAGCCCTTCACAAGTCCACTGCTGAATATAGGCCTCCCCCAAGCAATGCCACAAAGCACGGTCCTGAGCCACCTGCATCCAGATATCGCGTTACTTACATAAAAAAACATACAGTCGAAATGAAAAACTCCTTGTTTTTTGAAGTTTTATAAAATCACTTAAAAACTTATTATGATACATTTTGATAAGTAATTTCAAAACTTAACAAAAATAGAATAAGAATGTGAGATTTGTAAAAAGTGAATTTAGTTTTTGATATAGGCACTTGTTGATTTCCGATTTACAAAGCGACGCAAAGCGGAGGTATCGAGTTTCAAGAAAACTTTCCGCATCTCCTCCAAGTTTAAGTCTAGCAAAGTTTATTTAAAACGAACCTAGAATATACCTAAGCATTCCAAAAGTTAGTTCTAATTTAGGTCTATTAGAATGGAATTCGGTGATTCGCACCGTCATTGTTAGTTGTCGGACACGAACTTCGTGTCTCCGTCGCCTTTATTGGCGAGTCGAGGGCAAGCCTAATGTCAAAGATAAGTTTATTGTAACTTAGGTTATAAACAATTAAACACGCCCTGAATTTATTGAACAGAGTACTTCTGATTTAACTCGTTCAAAAATGTTTATTGATCAATATCGTAATCTGCCAGTAAAGGTCCACGTTTAAACATAAGCCTCCCTGGTGTAGGGTGAATAACTCATCGGCACAATGGCGATTGACGATCCTAGTACTATATACTACTCGCACCTTTGAATCTGGTCCCCATAGTAGGTTTGGGTATTTTACGCCTAGCATAGAGATAGTTATATCGCTATATATCGTAAGCCATAAAATCTTTCTGAATTTTCCCATAGTCGTCTTTTATAATACTCACGAGATGAAATTTGGAGATGAATTCTCTTACACACAACAAATCGTTATTGGTGGATGATTCCATATCAAAATAATTATAATGTATAAATAATAGCTTAAGAGGTCAACTCCCTCAAAAATCCAGCTGTGGGAGACGTATATTATTTTGCTCTTCAAATTTTTTATAATTTTCTGAAATATTCAACGTGTGATAACTTCACAATTACTCGCCAGCAAATGTTGCGGCCTGCGATAGAATAATTCGGAGGTCGCCATAGAAACTTACGCGTTTCCTAATAAGAAAATGGACAATTTTTATTTATTTATTAAGAAATTAAATAAAACTTTTTTATACGATTTTACACAGTACTTACACAAAATTTATACGTTGCAAAACGCTACAGTTAAATACAAAAACAGGTGTTAATTACGACGAATACATTTAATGCCTTAAGTAATGTCCATTTGTAACCTCTCATTACCCTATGCCATTACCTTACTTCGACATAAGGTACGACGCTTAACGTCAAAGATAAATGACCATGTGCACAAATTAAACGCCCACCGCATTGATCGATCGGCCTCTTCATTTTTGTGCCGGACACGCTTATTAATCATAGCGTCGGTAATCTTGTGAAATTTATTACCTCTAAGCGAATCTGCCCGTAGATTTATCAACGAAATGTGTGGTAAATAGTTCATATAATTTTCAAATTTTCCAGAAATGAAATGTTACGAGCTTGAGGTTCGTGACAATAAAAACCGCCGATTGAATTACCAAAATTTGCACTTTTATTACCTAACACCAATTAAAACTTAAAACACTAATAATTAACCAAACTGATTCACTTTATTTCGCTCCGAAGCTTCGCTTGTCTCGCCAAATTCAATACTGCTCCGATCGCGGCATGCAGCGGGATTAAATACATTTTTACGCCGAAACATCCAGAATATTCCCGTAGATACGGGCACCGATCGACCAGACGCAGAAAGATCGAGTGTGAGGCTTATAGAAAGCTTAGTTCTTCAATTCGATACTAGATGGCGCTGTCGGTTAAAAGATTAGTCATGTCATTTTCTGGATAGCTCTCCTCACTCTGTTACCCGACACTAGATGGCGCTAGTGCCAGACGTCAACTTGACCGCGCAACACTGCCCCCTCCTAAGACATGCTCGTTCCGAGCATTATCGGCCCTATCATAACGCGCCAGGCGGTCCACATGGACGATTTTAGGAGTCCCTCTTGCGCCTTTCTGTAACGGCTCCGCAATGTCAAGGGCTGTCCTATCCCATGGTGCACCAACATTGTACAATTTCGATGCTCCTCTACTACGTCGAGTGCACAACTTGTACATGTGCGACACCAATCCTCGACATCGTCATGATAATGGACCCAGTAAAACTGTTCTCGGATATTCAGTAGAGTTCGTTTAACTCCCAGATGGACCCCTGAACAACCATTATGGCGCAGCTGTAGAACATTCGGCACTTTAGCTTTCATTATCATCATCATTACAGCCCTTCACAAGTCCACTGCTGAACATAGGCCTCCCCCAAGTAATGCCACAAAGCACGGTCCCGAGCCACCTGCATCCATCGACTTCCCGCATATCTTACCAGGTCGTCACTCCATCTAGTGGGGGGTCGCCCTACACTACGCCTACCGGTACGAGGCTGCCACTCAAGAACCTTTCTTCCCCATCGGTTATCGGTTCTTCGAGCTATATGGTCGGCCCATTGCCACTTCAGCTTACTAATCCGTTGGGCTATGTCGGTCACTCTGGTTTTACTGCGGATATCCTCATTTCTGAGTCTATCACGCAGAGAAACTCCGAGCATAGCCCTCTCCATTGCAGTGAAGGACCACGTCTCAGATCCGTAAGTCATCACTGGCAACACGCACTGGTTGTACAATCTAGTTTTTAGATATTGAGGTATACCTGACGAGAAGATATGTCGTAATTTCCCGAACGCTGCCCAGCCGAGTTGAATCCGTCGATTGACCTCTCGGTCGAGGTTGGACTTACCTAGTCGGACTATTTGTCCCAGGTAAACGTACTCGTCAACAACTTTGAGCATAGTGCTCGCAACAACTACCGGAATAGGTGTGACATGGACATTAAACATGATCTTTGTTTTGTCCATGTTCATCTTAAGACCTATCCGTTGAGAGGCACTATTGAGGTCATTGAGCATAGTACTTAAGTCCTCCGGCGATTCTGCCATAAGGACTATATCGTCGGCAAATCGAAGGTGAGTGATGTACTCGCCATTTGTAGTATTCCACTCACTTGAAAACGTCTTCCATGCAGCGGTGAAGAGTTTCGGGGATATAACGTCACCCTGTCTTACACCTCTCTGCAGTTGGATAGGTTTCGAGCTCTGGTTCTGTACTCGGATAGCCATCGTAGCCCTACTGTACAAACACTTCAGCACTTCGATATACCGATAGTCAACTTGGCACCGCTGAAGGAACTGTAGCACCGCCCAAATTTCGACGGAATCAAAGGCTTTCTCATAGTCCACATACGCCAGGCAAAGTGGCAGATTGTACTCTTCAGTCTTCTGTACAATCTGCCGCAGGGTATGTATGTGGTCTATGGTACTGAAGCCTTTTCGGAAACTGGCTTGTTCGGGAGGCTGGAAGTCGTCGAGTCTGCGTGCGAGACGATTCGTAATGACTCTCGAAAACAGCACGTAGACGCGGCTCGGAGGTCGGTCGGTAGTTCTTTAAGAGAGCGTTGTCACCTTTCTTAAAGAACAAGACCACCACACTTCTGCTCCACGCCTCCGGAGTAGTGCCACCATGGAAGACGGAATTGAAGAGCTTCTGAAGGACTTCAAGTACCGTTGTTCCACCCACTTTCAGAAGCTCCGATGTAATTCCATCCTCGCCTGGGGGCCTGCCGCTTTTAAGGTGCTGGAGAGCCATTCTAATCTCGCTTAGACTGACGTCCGGGATATCATCGGAATAGTGTCGGATAAGACTTGCTCTTGGATTGTTACTCACACTTGCGTGTGGCTCCAACGAAAATGTGTACAGCTGCCCATAGAACCTCTCAATCTCACTCAAAATCTCAGGTGTCCCGGAAACGATGCTGATACACTCAGTCTTCAGCTTTGACAGTTGGCTCTTACTGGCAGATAGATCTCTGGCAAAGGCTTTAGAGCCCTGGTTCCGCTCGATCGCTTCTTTAATACGAGCAGTATTAAAGTTGCGTAAGTCTCACCGCATGCATTTGGAGATCTGTCTGTTCAATTGCCTGTATGCTGTCAAATCTGTTGACGATTGCAGCCTCATCTCCCGTCTAAAAGCCATGAGATTAAGAGTGTGATCGGAGAGTTTTTGTGTTCTTCTGCGGCGGGTCTTGCAGAACTTAGCTCCGACCGCATGGACAGTTTCCACGAGCTTGTCATTCATATCGTCCACTGCATTGTAATCTTGTAGGCACTGAAAGCGGTTACGTAACTCGAGCTGAAAGTTTTCGGGATTCTGGATTAGAGCACGAGGGGGACGGAGACTTCATTAGACGAGACCTCTCCAACTTAACGTTTAGGTTCAGTGTGCCTCTAACCATTCGGTGATCGCTGCCAGTTTTCACCCTTGCGATCACTGAGACATCACTAAATAGTTGGCGTCTGGTCGTCATAATGAATTCAATCTCATTTTTGTCGAACCGTCGGGGCTCGACCAGGTCCACTTCCTGTGGGGCCGCTTCTGTAAGAAATAGTTCATCATAAAGAGTCCCTCTTTCTCCATAAAGTCGGCCTGCTGGCCCCTTCGGTTCCGTTGCCCTACTCCTAATTTCCCTAATTTTAGCTCACCGTTTTCTCTTGTGCCTAGTTTTGCGTTGAAGTCTCCCATCAACACCGTGTAGTGGGTTTTGGAGGAATGCATGGCTTTGGAAATATCCTCATACATTTCCTCCACCTCCTCATCGGGATGTGATTCGAGAATCACCGTGTACTCCCCCTCTCTTCGGACCTTGGATAATCCTATAATATTCCGGCACAAATTGTCTATCTCTGCTTCCAGCTCCGGGATCTTCTCGTCAGTCCTCAGGGTGCGTGCGTTATATGTTGCCAGGTCGAGTAGTCGTAGGTGGCAACCGAACCTCCACCGGAGATTCTTAGCACCCCCTGCCCCGCCGTTACCATGGTCGCCACCGTAACCAGGAATAGCGGGGCCGCCGGGAACTGGGGGCCGTCTATTTGTGTAATTGTTCATGGGGGGTATATTGCCACAGTTGCTTCGCTTGGAAAACGGGTGGGCAACCGCAGTTTTTTTTTGTCGTACAGTTGCTGTTATCAGGAAGATGCTGCTGCCCATCTCCTGCCTGTTTCCCTCTGTCGCCTTTTACGACACCCATGGGAAGATATGGGGTAGTGGATATTCTTAACCGCCACTACACGACTTTAGCTTTAGGGACAACCATTTGCAAACGACAGCTATCTCCTCGACCATTGTCCCATTTACGGCACAGGACTCCATCCTGAATCAGCAAGCTGTCCCATTGGGCCCAATAGCTTCTAGTGGTCGAACTCATCGCTGAGATGTCGCTCCACTTAGGCTTGGTAGCACGGGCCTTCATCCATTCCAGAATCGGCTTGATGTACGGATCTTCCTGCTGTGCATGTCATATGCTGTCCTTCCACACGTTGCTGAGGTGGTCTGTCCTGAGAATCCTCACGGATACCACTTTCTTACTCTCTTGCCTGGTACAATGTTTGCAATCTTCAGGACAAAGTCTTCTTGACAATGCATCTGCGTTGCCATGAGATTTCCCGCTGCGACGTCTGATAGTAAAGTCGTATTCCTACTGTTGCTGGGCGGTGATGTTAGCTGCACTACCCTCTCGAGATCGATCACCTTCCCTTTCTAGGGTTCGCTTAGGGCAGCTGGATCGAAGATGGCCCCTTTCCCCACAGCCATAGCACCTAGGGCTGTATCCTTTGTTGCGGTCGCGAACTGTAGCTGTTGCAACCTCCCTGACGCGATGGGAACGATGATCCTGCCGCACGGCTTCCACCTCCAGTGCATGGGCCAAGGCGTCCTTAAGCATCTCGTGGTGCCCGAGCCTCACAGCAGCTCTGACTTGAAAGTCGCGGATGCCGTCGACGTCGATGAATGTTTGCACCAGGTTCCCTTCAATGAGCGCAGGTGCAGACCGGTATGCTTATCGCACCAGCTTCTCCACCTCTAGAGCCCACTGCTGCAGCTTTTCATTGATGCGTTGCACGCGATCTTTAAGCAGTGCGCGAAAGATGTGTTCCAGGTGAGCGTCGCCATATCTCGCCTCCAATACCTCAAGGAGCTGCACGTAGGTCACTTTCTTACCGAGAGCTTCCAACACAGTTAAGGCTTGGTCGCGCAAGCCTAGGGTGAGTGCAGTCATGGCTTGGCTTTTATTCCAGCCGTTCGCCTCCATGACGGCCTCGAACTGGATTTTGTAGGCCGACCAGGAAGAAGTCCACGTAGCGAAGGTGTTGTAGCTACTACGGGAGCTGTGACTCCATCCCCCAGTTAGAAGTCGTTCAGCGTTTTCTTCACGTCAGCCATCACGTTGTCAACCCGATTGTTCACTTGTTCGATTCGGGTTTCAGCTTTCGCGATTTGAGTTTCAGCTTCCGACAGGCGGTTGTCTTACTGAGCAACCCTATCCTTCACCTCCTTTATCTCCTTCCCGAAGGTAGCGTGAAGATCCTTCATGAGGAGCATCTGCTCTTCCAACCGACGGGCCTGTTCATCTTGTCCGCCCCGCAGCTGCTCTTCCAACCGACGGACCTGTTCCTCCTGTCGGCGAGCCTGTTCGTCTTGTCGGCGAGCCTGTTCCTCCTGCTGCTCTTTCAACCAATGGGCCTGTTCCTGCAGCATCATCATGTGAGCACCTAAGTCAGGTGCTGCAGTTGTAGGAGCTTTTGACGGGCCAGCCTCCGTGGCTGGTAGTTGGCCCCCCGACGTTGGTGTTGCACCATCTTCTCTGGTCCGTCTCCTGCTGGCGTTGACTTCGGGTACGGACACCCTCCGTTTCCTCCTTAGGTAAAATCGGCAAGACTTGATCCCACTTCTGACACCAATTGTTACGAGCTTGAGGTTCGTGACAATTAAAACTGCCGATTGAATTACCGAAATTTATACATTTATTACCTAACACCAATTAAAACTTAAAACACTAATAATTAACCACACTGATTCACTTTATTTCGCTCCGAAGCTTCGCTTGTCTCGCCAAATTCAATACTGCCCCGATCGCGGTATGCAGCGGGTTTAAATACACTTTTACGCCGAAACATCCAGAATATTCCCGTAGATACGGCCGCCGACCGACCAGACGCAGAAAGTTCGAGTGTGAGGCTTCTAGAAAGCTTAGTTCTTCAATTCGATACTACATGTCACTCTTGGTTAAAAGATTAGTCATGTCATTTTCTGGAAAGCTCTCCTCGCTCTGTTACCCGACACTGGATGGCGCTAGTGCCAGACGTCAACTTAGGCGTGCAACAGAAACATGCTTCATAAGCTGTTCCACTTCACTACACTCTTGCGTTATTGCTAAATTTTAGTTGTGGATGTTTAGATGTTCTGTGAGATATTAGAGAAAGATCATAATCTCTAACATATAATTTTCCTGTAACAAAGCCAGGAAAAGTATAACTAAGAGCTTATTCATAGTAATAAAATAATCTAAACACATAAATAGCATTATAGCGTCTGTCTGTAATTCGACATAACTGCCTTATATTGCTGAGGGGGTTATTAGCACGCTTATAAGACACAAATACCCATATTTGAAATTTTCATCTGTCTGTTTGTTTGGTCTAATCTTCGAAATTTTAATGAACCGATTTTAATGAAACTTACCACACAGACAGAGAGCAACGCCAGGATTGATCCAGGATATATTTTATCCAAAAAAACTTGAACATGAAAAAACGAAAAATTAATAAAATAAATAGTCTTTCATTACATATTACTTAAGCGGTCTAGGTGCGACCCGAAAGGTCGCTTTCGGGTCGCACTGTGTAATTTTTTTACCTTCCCAGTGGGAATAAAAGAATAAAAAAATATCATATTATGTTTTAATATTTTATAAAATTTTTCATTCGACACAAAAAAACTACTCGACCGATTTTGCTCAAAATTTAATGAGGTCAAAGTTATATAATTATGCGTTAAATGAAACTGGTCCCATGTCAATATCACTCTGTTCTCGAGATACACGAGGCGAAAATTGAATCCGAACATATAACATACATATATACATACATACATGTGCATACACGTACATCTTCTTAAAAACCATACTATTTGACTCTAAAGACCTTGAAACGGAGATATGTTAAAATTTCCAATTTGCAAAATCGGACACATTACAATAACTTCCCACTGGGAAGTTAATAAAATACAATTCCACTAGTAAATTATAAAAACCTGTTCAAATTTTAATAAAAAGTTAAAGAATTAACTAGTAAAAAAATAAGTTTTAATAAGACTAAAAGCTGATTTTAAAGTACTAAACGAATAATACAATTTCACATTCTGAATTCTGTCCTAAGATACATTGTTTCGAAGACTGAAAGCCCTTACTTCCGAACTCTTTTGAATTCTGTTACTCTTTTATATGAAAAATTTTAACCTTTTAATTGGCCTAAGCAATGATATCACAATCTCAAGGTAACAGTTCGAGTATAGAATCGAATCGAATCGTTTAGAATGTTTTCTTCAATGAAAAATGTGAAGAGCCGTGGTAGTTCAGAGGCTAAGCAATCGCTGTAAATTTTACGGTAAGCGAGCAACCCGGGTTCGAATCCGGCGCCGGTTGTGCCGGCGACCAATGAAATAGTTTATGGCAATTTTAAGTGCTGCTTGGCGGCAGTGAATGAAAACATTGCGAGGAAACCTGAAATAAGAAAAAAGTATTTCGAAGATACGAGTATGTGAAGTTCGCCAACACACTTTGGGGCACCGCGGTAGACATTTCCTAACCCTAAAATCATTTTCAATGATTTCAATGGAAATTATAGCAAGAATTGACCACAGAGGTTTTACTAGACGAATACCGTCCTGCCTAGGAGTTGGTCTTACTTCCTATTAAGTATTTCTTACGCCAAGCAGCGGTGAACACGGCTAAATGGTAAGACAACAAATATTAACAGGTTTTGGGGCAGTCCATCCCAGTACCGAGGGATGACAGCGCTGTATCAGCCTTCTTTGTTTGAAGTTATACCTTCTTTTTTTAGCAGGGTTCCATGAGCGACAGTACCAACACAGGTCGTTTATTCGACTGTCAATCTTATATTCAAAATATTATATGCATATTTTAGGAGGCAAAGTATATTTACATTTTATAACAATTTTCTTTAAGCGTCCGCGTGCTTATTGAATAAAAACCATGAAACATTCGTTTTTAATTCTGGTTGTGATGTATACGATTTTAAATCTCTGACACTGCATCCAATTTTACCCGCATAAACATTACGTCATACATTATACAAACATTAAATACGTGGTAGAGCTACCCTGTAACAGATTACCACTTCAGTATAAACAGGTAGGCTTGTCCAGGAAAGCACCACGCTCTCACAGAATATTTGCAAGATAAGGCAGCAATATGCTGCTGAGTTTTGTCTGGAATGAGACGAGAATTTTTATTGGGGCTTTTACTGGTTACAAGGCATCCCCTTTCAGCCTTCAATGGTGACAACGCATCTGTATTCTGACAATTAATATAATTTTTTCAATCCTTATGATTTTTCAAGAAGAAATGGTGACAAATGAGCAAATTCTACGGCACATAGACACAAAATCAAATTGCAAGACGCGTTGTCATTTCTGGGAATACGCCTATGGAATGCCTTATTACCTGTAAAAGGGGTAATTTTGTTGCTATCCTTTAAAAGCGTGGTGCTTCCCCGGTTATGTCGAATTGTCCATGCTGTACCAATAACACAGCTGTAACTTGGTTTTACCACGTACCACGAATTCATATCATCATCATCATCATCATTACAGCCATTCACAAGTTCACAGCTGAACATAAGCCCCAAGGGATGCCACAAAGAATGGTTGTGAGCCACCTGCATCCATCGATTTCCTTCCTCTCTTACCAGGTCGAGGCTGCCACTATAGAGCCTTTCTTCCTCCTCGATTATGGAATATACATATACTCAAAATAAATTATTTGTTGGCCGAAACCGGGCGTTATTTCAAAGAAATTTCGGAATTATCATTACAGATGCCAAATTGTTAAATAAACTAAAAAAAATCTTTATGAGATAATAAAGATGACAGACCACCGACAATTAGCCTACGCGAACTAATTACGTGGAATAGGCACCAAATCGATACGTCCGGCTTTCTAATTAAATTTAGAGCATTTGTATTAGAACAAGGCGACGGAAGACGGTTTGATAAGCCGTGTTTATACGGATCAGTTGCGCGAGCTCGCGTGATCTAGTGGTCCTGATGGTTGTACAGAAGCGAAACGAGCGTTCTGCTAACGCGGAAATTAACAGTCGAGTGAACGTCAACCAGACTCGGGATACAATGAATAAATTACTTCTTGTCGAGTGTTTCGTACTCTCCTTAGAAGAATATTTTACATACTTTCACAATACATTTAATTGAAACGAGCTATCTATCTAACAATCGAATAGAAAAATGTAATAATATGTTATCAATATGAATAAGTAATTCAATTAGACCATGGTTAACAAAAATATACAAGAGACAGCAACTTCTAACTCTACGTATAACTTTACTCTTATTTATTTTTATGTTAAGTATATAATAACACTTATATTTTTAGGCAGCGTTCGAAACATCAATATTATATTTGTCGTAAAATCTTTTAATAAAATCCACATAACAAAACCGGACATTAAATACTAAGTGATGTAGTAAATTATATATTTTATTCCTATACATTGTTTAAGATTTAATAAAGAATAAATAATAAAGTAAATAAATAAATAATAAATTTAAGCAGTAAATAATAAAGATTACCACAAAGTTTAAGTTCATAATAAGTAGTCCTCGTAATGCTTTATATTATGATATTTGTTCCGATATTCAAATTATTAAATTAACCATGCAGTGGAGGCGTAAGAGATTCCACTACTCCATATCAGCTTCAGCCATAACGCATAGCAACGACGCACAGAGCAAGGATTTGAGGGGTATGACGGATACATTGAACTTATCATAGCACTTTTATTTTTATAGAACTAATGGTTACAAACGAGCGAGCACACAGTCCATCTAATGGTAAGTGGACGCTGTGACTCACATCACGTATATTATCTTCTTTCAGCTAACATTGCACAAGAACTAGAACAGGAAAAAGTACAAGCTAGTTAAACCAATTACACTACTCCAAAAGTCAGTAATTCTTTCATGGGGCCTACATATACGCTTTTACAACAAAATCCCAAATAATATGCGGGACCTATCTATCACAATTTTTAAAATTTTTATTAAGCAAAAATTGTTTAATTAGAGCTAGCGCGCTCTGGTGGCTTTTGTCACCGTCACATTAAAGTTTTTGTCATTGTCACGTCACGTTTCCAAAGCAAAAACAAATATGTAACCCAGTTGTTACGTCGTAACATACGCCCATCTCCATATATATCCACGGACTTATCGAGTGACGAAACAGTCACGGTGACAAAAATCACCAGTGCGCGGCTAGCCTTAGAGTCATAAAACGTCCCGCTGGGTGTCTTGCTGGCTCTTCCAAAGACAGAAAATTAATTTTTGTACTCTATATTGAATAAAAATTACTATTCTATTCTTTCGTCGAATAAGAATAAAAATGGAGATGCGTTGTCATCCTTAGGTGCTAATATTGAATGCATCGTTACCAGTAGAAAGTCCCTGATTCTCTTCCCACTTTATACGAAATAACAGCATTTGCTGGTATTTGAAGCTAATATTCTTTGACAGCGTGGTGCCTTCCGTGCGAGTCAGCTAATTCGTGCTGTAGCCATAATATAGCACAGTGTGACTCTACCTTGTAAAAACAAGATCATTACACAAAATGTATATGATTTTTACAATATATGCCATTCCGAGAATGCGCCAGCTGAGTATTAATTAGAATACTTGCCCATACTTACTACGTTAGAGAAGCCGGTTGGTGAGCCCAGTGACAATTTCAGAAAAAGAAAAATTAAACTGTTACATATAATAAAATAAATAAAAATAACAGAGAATTAACTTATAAGATAGTAATAAAACTAGCAATACTGTTCCCGTTAGTATTGGAAACCGTCATACATGTTTGACGGTAGTCCTTACTATATTTATATCATAATGCATATACATTATGATTCATGTCTATATATTTAGTTACGACTGCCTCGTTGGTCTACTGGTTGTAGTAGTAGTGCGGTCGGGCCAAAAAATTAATTGTTGAGTTTTTCCGTCAAGAAATTCTCAGTAGTTACCCGGAGTCAGGAAGTTGGCGGTGACTCACCTCCGTGCCTCGGAAAGCACGTAAAGCCGTTGGTCCTGCACCTGATCCCTCTCCGGTCGTGTCGGTTTACCGTCCTACGGATTATGAGAGTGTGGGAATAGAGAGTGCACCTGTGCTTGCGCGCATACACTTGGCACTATAATCCTGTCCTGCGCCGATGGTTAGCCTCCGTTGAGGCAGGCCGCCGTGGTCGAAATTCGGTCTGGAGGACATTAATTAATATCATAACGTATATGTTTATGATGGATCCTAGGGTTCAGTAATCTTAGTATGTAAAAATAATACTTATTTGTTCGTATTTTATGCGCTGCCATACCGTTCTTCAGTTTGCGGTAAAACTTTGTCAACATATTGCTTGCACTTCCACGAAGGTTATAGGAATAGGTGGAAACGGTAGGTGGCGCTGTTCTAGAATCCATTTATGACCCGTGTGACCCGGGACAGATCGCTAGGTATTTTATAAAAAAATATAATTCGATGGAAGATTTTTTTGTGTTTTGTTTGTTTAAACACGTTACTCTCTGTGACCAATAGTCGCAGTGCGATTTGAAAAATTATTTTTGTATATTATAGCCAGATTCATAAGAAATAATATAGGCTTCATCTTTCAGCTAGCCTTGAATATTGATTTTTGTTAAGTCCGAAAAAAAGCTCTGAAAATGATCTATCGCATGCGCTGGCGTAATGGTTAGTGATAAGTAAATACTATGTTCTACGAAAATATAGATCTTAATTTCATTTAAAAAAAATATCCAGAATACCAAATGCCTATAAAATATACACACAAAAATGTATTTTATGACAAAAAGTTAGTGAAAATTAAAATGTGATTTAAAAGCATTATTATTAGGCATGGCATATTAATCCTTACGAACGCAAGATACTTCATCATCAAGAAATTTTTATGAAGGTAAATTTTGCTCTTCATAGCATGTTATTTAGATGCAAAGATTAAAAGAGATAGTGAAAATTTTAAATAATTCAACGCTAGCGGCCCAATGAGAACTGAAAAAAAACCAGCACTAGATGCTTCTATTAGTTTAAACATTCTAGATAGCAAAGTATGGAAAAATTAGCAAAAGTAATGGAGTACTTGATATATCGGCATATGTACATTATAGAGCGAATTTAAATTTTATCCACTCTCCCTCCCTCCTAGTTAGGCGTCCCCCCCCCTGCGTCCCAGAAAATATCCTGATTATCAATAAATGAAATTTACTTGCGATGCGATTTAAGTTACGAAATCTTCCAGACGTTTTCCTTTGTCCACTCTTAGGATATAGAAGATGAGTTGGGGATGATGATAGTGATGATACTCCCTTTTGCCGCCATTGTGTCGAAACAGCGATAAAAAGATGAAACATAGAACCACTATTGCCATCAGCCTGTGATTGGTCTTCTAGAGAGTGTTTCTATAAAACATCACTAATTCCAATTCGGCTTCACACAACCAATTTTGGGTATCGGTCTTGAGCAGGAAATAATGTCCAATGTACATATACATAAACACTCACGCCTGTCACCCAGAGGGGTAGGCAGAGACTACAGATTTCCATTTGGCACGATCCTGACACACCTCTCTTGCCTCCTTCACATCCATACACCTACATACATGCTCGTCGGTTAAGGGTACTCCTAATTTGGCCCGTTTTCAATAAATCGCCAATTTGGTCGATAAATTTTCGCCTAGGACGTCCCTTTCCGACTCTGCCATTCACTTCTGCACCATAAATTTTCTTTGTCACTCTTTCCTCATTCATTCTTTCTACATGACCAAACCACCGAAGCATTCCTTTCTTAATCCTGGTCACAACATCATCTTGCAAACCACACTCTTCTCTTATTACACAATTTCTTACCCTGTCATTCAGATTCAGCCCTAACATACTCCTTAACGACCGCATTTCTACTGCGTTCATTCCACTCTCGTGCTTCTTCTGCCACACCCAACCTTCACTACCATATGTTAAAGTAGGGACCAACACAGCATTGTGAATTGCCATACGTGCCTTTTTCGACACATTTTGACTCTTCACAATAGAGTGCAAGGCCCCATTTACTCTATTTCCCGCATTCACTCGTCGTTCTATATCCTTATCATATCTCCCATCCCTGCTAAATACGCAGTACAAATATACAAACTCATCTACTTGCTCGATCAACTCCCCTTCTATTCTTATTTCACAAATCGTTTTACTTTCTTCTCTTTCAAAAACCATAACCTTCGTCTTACTTGCGTTCACTTTCATACCCCTTTCTGTTAATGATCCGTTCATTAATGTAACCATCATTTGCAACTCGGCCGCCGACGACGCAAGAATAACTTGATCATCGGGGTACAAAAGGCATTTGACGGTTAACTCACCCATTCTTAAACCGCATTCTTCAACTTTCAAATTTTGCAAACAACTGTCCATAAATAGGTTGTACAGCCACGGGAAAGCCACACAGCCCTGTCTGACACCTTTATGGATGTCAAACCAGTCCGAGTAGATCCCGTTGATCCTAACACAAGCACTAGAGTCCCTATAAAGAGACTCCAATGCCTGTATCAAGCCAGCGCTCAACCCAAATGAGTTCAGTGTTTGCCATAGCAAATCCCTATCCACTCTGTCATAGGCACAATTAAGTTATTGTTGCAATTATATGCACTTATTAATCAGCGCTTAATATTGCTTGACGGTAAATGCTTGATGAAAAACATTGTTAGCCTACCTGCATGTCAAACAAATAAAATACTGCAATGAGGGTTAGTCTGCCCACACTTATCGGAGCAGCGGGGCTGACTAATTAATCCTTTCTTTTTTAATTTACCAGGGTAACAATCAGTAAACCAATGTCTCTCACGTGATCATCCCACTAAGTATCGAGTTGTGAAGTCATCATCAATTTTTCCCTCATCATTGACCGAAAACAATGTATCATCTATGAAAAATGTATTCTTATTTTTATCATTAACCTAATATTGGCCTACTCCTAGTCTCTGCCCCCCCCCCCATAAACTGGCGAAGCAGAGCAATATACCTAACGGAGTTTTATTATAGTTGCTGCTCAAATAGGTCTGTCCAACCGAGAAGGACAATGCTCGTTTAAAATATTTTATTGTGCTTCTTATGGAGAGTGAAGAGAACTGGAGATAACTTTTATGGTAAACAGGCACTTCACTTCTTAGAGATAACAGTCGAGGATAGAAGTAAGTGTATATACGCTACAGCATTCACTTACCTGGTAGAAGTTGTGCAAATGTTATAGCGCTACGCTTACTAATTGAATAATGAAAATGAGCATTCTTTCAATGCATCTGTTAAATTACGAGTAGCTTTTAGCGCTTCGTAATAGATTATATACTTGTATTTGATAGTAGAATAAAAGTCAGAAAACGATTACACACACAGAATCTTCTATCTGTAAATTATATAGTGTATTAGATAATTACACAAAGTACATTAACAATAGAATTAAGAAATTATAAGCGCTGCATATCGCGTGCTCAAAAGACAACGTTTGACTGTATTTAGTAATGTTCTATATTCCTCTATCCTACTTTCAATAAATCTGCCGTCTTGTTTCTGGTAGCGTATCCATGTTACATCAGGCCGCAATAAAATAACCTGTACATCGCCGCAAGCCGTGGTGGCCTACATGAATACTAACTTCAATACACTCATAAATATTTTAAAACTATAACCATTAAGCCATCTACATACTAAGCTATAATTATTTGCGATTTTTTTATCAAAAGTGTTTATTTACATAACATAACAACGAAAAGTAAAAGTATCTACAAGTAAGTTATCTCATTTTTATCACATTATTTCAAACTCGTTTAAATAGAAAAAAAATGTTTTAAATTGGCGATCTATTAATGCTTATCATGAGGTCCTCACCCCACCCTCCTCCCCGCAGCTTTTATTTTTTTTTTTTTTTTTTTTTTTTTTTATATATATATATATATTGAACGTGCATAAACAACCAAGGAAAAATTATATCTACCCAGTACCAACAGGACCATAGTAAATAATATTAAATCTTTGAGATATAGTAACAGATAGGTGCTATAATTCCATTGTTGATCGTGTATCCCGTCCCCATAATAGTGGATCTGGTAGCATCCGATATGGCTCGAGCCATCAGATAGCCATAGATCGCCAACGGTTGCAGTCGCAATGCTATCGCAACCATTATCTATGTTAACTTTCTTCTTTAATGTATAAATGCATGTTATAAACTGTTTCACGTTGAAATATCTACTTGAAATTCACGCTTTATTTCCCTTAAACCAGATTAGGGCAACGTTATATTCTTTGTTTCAAATTTAAGCTCTGTTTATTTAAAACCTACTTAAAAGCTTATAATTTTAAGAAACTAATTTTTATGTGCATCGCACCATTATCATCATTAAAACTACGACTTACTGACTATAGTTTCTTTTGAAAAACTGTCACGAACCCGGTTCTGAGCTACCTTCATTCTTCGACTCCTTGAACACCTCCATCAGGCCGACTTGCCATTTGGAGAGATAGCTGTCAGTTCACCTACTTTTGCTCCTCCTTCTCATCAACCCGTGAACACTTTGCTATGAGATATGAAATTCTCTCTTAGTAAAATATTAGCCATAATCACCAGAGTTGCAGGGGACTGACTGTCGCAGAACCAGGGGAGATTTTTGACGACCCTCTACAAGACCACATACTACACCCACTGGACACAATCAATCCGAAATTCAATCCAAAAAAAAATCGATACAAAAACATTCAATCCAAAATTAAGCTGCACGTAGTCCAAATGCGGTTTAACTGATTTCACTTGTCATCGATATTTCATTCGATAGACATACAGATTTCGTCACGATGTTTTCCTTCATCGTTGAGCACGAGCGTGTAGAACCGCAATTAACAATTTAAGTCATGTCGACTGATACTATGAAATCTATTCCTTTTAATTTATTTAAGTGTATGATAAGGCACCATGTTTTATTGATGTTGTACAGGATTATTTCACAATAAGGGGCCAAATTTGCTTTTTTATCTATTAAATTAAAAATGCGTGGTAATGCATTATTTTAGGGTCGATCGGTAGACAAAAACTATGTTGCCCATAAATCACATTCAATTTGGGATAATTTCATATAAAAGTAGAAGCCTTATTTACTCATATTTTCAAAAACTACAACAGCGATATATCATTATTTATACATTTGAACTTAAGTTTGAAATTTGGTTACTCTTAGAAATATAACCCTGTATATTTGTCGGAAATGTATTAAGAGATTATTCTTAAAAATAATATAGTGCTCTCACACTATATTATTAATTAATGTTCAATTTGTTTTAGTTCATATACTTACGCAATTAATCATTAACAGAAATGATTCAGCGTAAAGCACTACACTACACTAATTATGCCAGTAACAATCTGTCATGTAGCTTTTAAACGTAATGAACATAATTATTACAATTAAGTATAATACGAAAATAAATTAAGTATGCAAACTAACAGCAATACTGCTTAGCACGTAGCAACTCTGATCGGATTCCCTGCAGAATACTCTTCTTTGTTACTTCTAGCGAAATAACCGTTAAGGACAGAATTGGAATCAGGATCTTTTCCTCGAGAGGTCTTGCGTGTGCGATGTTAAACAGGTATTTGGACGCATCCGTGCGTGAGCAGATTGGTTGCGAGGCGCTGCACGAATGGCGTTCAGGCTTTCAAGTTCAGCTATCTTCTAATGACGGCATTCTTCACGTAACACGGCGCATCGATTATGGTCTACAGAGTTAGGTTTTCTGGAATCTCTAGATTCTTTATGGCACTAGTGTAGTACGTAACGTTTTATAGATCCCGATAAGGGACTCCGTTGGAAGTTTGGACTGAAAGTATATTAGCGATAATTTTCGGTCAATTGTGACTCCCAGATATTTTAGTCTAGTCATTTATCTGTCTACTTTATCTCCATAGAGGTTGACTTTGGGTGGTAGTCTTCGGGTAGGTCCTATGACGATGGTCTGCGTATTTCTGACGGTCGGTAAATCTTCAGTAATCGAGCCAGTTTGGTAGGTCATCTCGGGTTTTTGAGACTTTTTCACGGCTTAGGTGGCATTCATGGATTTATGCTGTATAATAATAATAATAATGTCCTCCAGACCGAATTTCGGTCACGGCGGCCTGCCTCAACGGAGGCTAGCCATTGGCGCAGGACAGGATTATAGTGCCCAAGTGTATGCGCAAGCACAGGTGCACTCTCTATTCCCTCACTCTCGTAATCCGATGGGACGGTAAATCGACACGACCGGGAGAGAGATCAGGCGCAGGACCAACGGCTTTACGTGCTTTCCGAGGCACAGGGGTGAGACACCGCCAACTTCTTGACTTCGAGCAGCTACTGAGAAATTTCTTGACAGAAAAACTCAATAATTGATTTTTATGGCCCGACCAGGGATTCGAACCCAAGACCTCATGATCAGCAGTCCTGCAACTAGACCAACGAAGCTGCATCATAGGAGTATAGTGTCAGCATGATAGTCTTTCTTAGGTTCCCTATGGAGCTCCCGGTTTTTACCTTTCTTTCGTAGGACAAGTATCTTTCGTCAGAGTGTATGGTGTAAAGAAGCACGTTTGTCATATACATTTTTGGCGATCGCCATTTGGTAAAAGAGCGTGTGTTTGTCAAATACGCCAAGCGGCCACCCCGCTGAACGCTTTCTACTGAGGCCTTACCGGTATGGTTAAAATGGATTATAATAAGCATCATGGTTTACTCCAGAACCATTTTATATATTTTTATTTTTATTTTTTACTGCCTTAGTTTAGAGCTCAAATCACATGAGCTTTTTTTTCAACTATCCATTTCCACTACCATTACAGTCTATCGAAAGTGAACATAGACCACATCGTAGATTACCTACATAGGAAGGATATTTGTCAAAGTGCTTCGCTTGGGAAGTGGGTTGGCAGCTGCCGTTCTTGATTTATATTCAGCTGTATTTTATGGAATGGCGTGAAGCTGCTATTTCACGCTGGTATTCTGTGAAAGCGTGGTCCTTTCTCGATCGAGCCGAGCCATTCGTACTACTACCATAATATAGCTGCAGCGTGGCTCTACCTCCTGGTTCAGTTTCCCTTCGTCGCCTCCTACGACACCTACGAGATGTTACGGAGTAAAGATATTTTTAGGTACACGGATATTGTCTACAATAATCTATATTAGTCTATAAAAGTTAACTGCTGAACACGGGCCGGGCCTCCCTTATAGGTTGCCTCAATTGTTCTACAATAAACCTCGATAATAGTGTATTACACCCATTTTCATAAATGGTTTTAAATGAATCCTAGAACGATAATTAACCACTATAATTTTTTATATATATTTTTTAAAGCGGATAGCGCCATAAAAATTACTTTTAATCTATCGTTTTAAATTTTCATGTGAAAACTCTGGCCGCCATGCCGTTCAACTAGTGATATCACTGTCCTCGATTTTGCCTATTTTGCAAAGATTAAGATACTATTTAATGTTTAATAATGAGTTATCATCTAAAACATTGTTGTGTTGTGCCTGAATGCAAAAATACGAGCATAAAAACGCCAGGAAAGTTATGGATTCAAGTGCGAAGTATTTAAATATAAGACATTTGTTTTTTTTTTTTTTTTTTTTCTTCCCGTGGCGGCGAAAAAAAAAATAAATAAAAAAAAAAAAAAAACGAAAAGGTTTTAATTTTTTTTTTTTTGAAAAATAAGACATTGTTGAAACTGGCAAGAAGATACCCGAATACATTGTCTACAAAAACTAGACTATTCTTCCGTGAAGATCATTTTGATGTAAGTATGACTTATATTTAACTATCGTTTAATACAAAACAAAACATCATGTGGTGAAGGGTATCGCAAGTCAAATTTTGTAATAAATAACGTTAACTTAGATATTATAACTAATAATTGCTAATGATTGTAATTATAGATAAACTAAACTATGATAGCCATTAAACTATGTTTTATCAAAATAGACTCTCACCTGGTATTGTGTTTTTGTTTAGACAAAAGTTGGTAATAGGTACTTACAGTCATGTTTTAACATTCCTCAACTCAGCAGAACAAAAGTTGGGTTTGCATGCAAAAAATTTTGCCACCATCAATTTATTTATCCTTGGTAGATTAGTACTTTCTGCTTTTACGAATTCGTCTTCCATGATGCCTTTTCAATAAAATTCGGAATAAAACTCAATAATCGTAATGATAATTTTAAAAATTTCGAAATAACGCAGCACGTTAGCTAGTTCTCATAATCTGTGACACAGAACATTTTTTTTTTTTTTTTTTTTTTTTTTATTAATTTTACAAATATTTATCGAAATTTTTTTTTTGCATTAAACAACATTACATACCCTTAGACTGGATGAGTGACGTCACGACATGATCAAATATGGCGGACAGTGTTTTGCAGATTTAAAGCACAGACGAAAAAAATTTTCTTAAAATTGAAATATATAATTTATAATGCAATTTTATAAACAGATGTCAATATTTCTCGTTTACTTTTTACAAAATCTATCATAAATATACATTTTTTTATTTTATTTTACATGGTATAAAATACCCTATTCATTAAAATACAGTCCTCTTCGTTGTATGGTAATTTGCGGTACGTTTGTTAATCTGTAATTACGTTTTAACGCTCAGGGGGAGCTTCCCCGTTAGTCTCAATAGGGATACGATTACATACTTATTTACGTGTTTACCGCCACCGTTCAACTGTTTCGAATGTCTAACTATGAGTCTACTCATAAAAATTCCGCGTATACTGGGGGTCAGAATAGCTGGTCACTACAGCGCGGATCTGGAATTCTAATTACTGCCGATAGTAATATTAGAAAAAAAGTATAAATTAAAAAAAAATTGTATTTGAGTTATGCTACAATCTTCTTCGTACTCTAAAACTGTTTAAAATTTTAAAAATATCATTCTACTAGCTGTTACCCGCGGCTTCGGCCGCATGGTCACTGGGAAATGAACTACCCATTGCTTTTTGAATTGAAAGAAAACTGAGTTTTATAGATTTGTGAGAGATGCAGCAATTAAAAGGTAACTGAGCAAAATTGATTCGTCAGCCTATTTAAATGTTTTGAAACGCAGCGTATAGGAAAGCATGAAAATAGCCTGTTTATTCAAAATGGAAATGGAATATTTTTTTAATTAAAGGAAACTGAGCATAATTATCCGTCAGGGATGCAGACTTTTGAAAAGAAACTGAGCTAAATTGATTCATCAGAGATGCAGTTTTCTGAATTGAAAGGAAACTGAGCTAAATAAAAGATCCGTCAGAGATGCAGCCTTTTGAGTTGAAAGGAAACTGAGCTTAATAGGTCCGTCAGAGGTGCATCATTTGGAATTGAAAAGAAACTGAGCTAAATAGGAAATTTTGAATTGAAAGGGAAGATCTGTGGGAATTCTGATTAATTGATTGTGGGAATTTTGGAAAAAAAACTAACTGAACATTTTAAGACGCTACTGTACACATTGTTATATGCTTTTCCATTCGGGGAAAAAATGTGGAGATTCTGGGCATTTGACACACGCGAACATGCTACATACAGCTGACCATGAGAGAAGGTTTTCTAGTTGACCCCCGCTACCTGTAACGGTTGCCCTTGCGCTTTATTAATTGTCATTGCAAAACTGAGCTTAATAGGGAGAACTGCAACCTTCTGTTTTGAAAAGGAAGATCTGTGGGAATTATAGGGATCCGTGGTATAATAACATTTTCACCTTTTCCTACGCCTGTCAAAATTGTAGCACCGATTATGTTCCGTCCAAGATGTATCACACGCAGCCTTGTTCCGATACATAAACGAGGAGCATCTAAATTTCGCATTAGCATGACTGGGACGCCTAATTTTAATTGAATCTTATGTGAGGGCACACTTGACAACTCTAGAGAATTTAGAAACTCTGCGGGATATGAAAAGCTCTCTTCTGTGTCCATAACTGTGTCTACTGACAAATACTCCGTTATTTCTCCTGCTACTTCGCTTAATATATCTGAATTTATTTTGTAAACGCTCTCATTTTTTGTTGCAATAATCGCCCTTTCACATAAACATTTGTGTTCATGCATGTTGTTCGTTAAATCTGAATAAACTCTCGCAATCAATTCGGAATGACTCTGTACTAAATTACAAAAATCTGTCGTCAATTTAACGCAGCCCTCAGCATTCGTTTCCAACCGCCCATCGCCAATTTTTAATAGTGTGTCAGCATAGTTTCCAGCATTGATATCATTATACAAATGCACTCACATATTCGTAGTTAAACTGAATTGTTTCACCTTGTTCCATAAAATAGACGACTTGAGGCATGCTTAAATTTCATCTGCAGGTGTGCCCTTTTGAATGACAGGTAAAGTTTGGCGAAAGTCACCAGCCAGTAAAACTACCATTCCTCCCATTACATCGGTATTGCTGCTCAAATCCTGGAGTGTTCGATTTAGTGCTTCTACAGCTCTTTATGCGACATTGTACTCTCGTCCCACGCTAAAAGTTTGCATTGTCGTAGCATTATACCTCGTTCACTATTTTTGCTAAGGTTGCAGATCGGCGATTCTTCCTGGGCTAGATTTAGAGGGAGTTGTAAAACAGAACGTGCAGTGCGGCCCCCGCTTAGCAGCGTGGCGGCTATAACGGAGGAAGCTACGGCCACAGCAATGTTTTTATCTTTCCGTACATGCGCTAATAATAAATTTAACAAAAATGTCTTCCCAGTTCCTCCAACGATATCTAAAAAGAAAAGTGCACCATTTCCAGATTCAATTTGTCCAAATACTTTGTCAAAAACTCGTTTTTGTTCGGGAAGCAAGCGGGGTACAAATTCGGCTACTTGCTGCTGCAAAGCTGGTATATCGTAGTTTGTTTCACGTATAATTTCATCATTTAGTTCATTTTCGGTTGTTTGCTGATGGCTTATCATTCCTTTTAATTATCATCTTTTTAATTTTTTGACCTACCATTTCCATTACTTTATCTTCAATTTTTCCAAGTGCTTCATTATAAATGTGTTCATTGTATGTCATGTTCGCGTGTGTCTACTGTAACCTTCGCAAAATATCTTCCACCACGTACTCTTTATATTTGTCCCACAATTCATGTGCATTAGATAGCCCTCAAGATGATATGAGAGTTGCATAAAGAGCCCCCCCTCATCCATATTCCATGGTTTCCTCCCAGTGATTATCGTTTTCTAAAAGATGCAGAGATTCACATGCTTCTCTATAAGTTGCGCATTCCTGACCGTTGACAGTTTTAAGGTCTTTATATCCTGTAGGACCCCGAAAATTGTACAGCAGCAATCGTAAACTGAAACATTCAAAGTTAGTTACATGGACGGTATACACACGACCAAGGGCATCTGATGACTTTACACCTTGCCAATTTGCAACAGGCGCGCTTTGAATACGGCGTTTCCACTCCTTCCTACATGTGTTCTAAGTATAATATCGGGACACTTCAGAATACAACAACGTTTTTGCAAAGGGTTTGACAAAATTGAAAGAAGACTGTTAGTTAGTTTATGGCGGTGATGCAATTCTTTCTTGGATATTTCTTTCGGTGAAATATACACGCTCTCCATTTTCAAAGTGCACAGCAAGGTGAGTAACTGTTGGGTGCCTTTCGTGTAAAGGGAAGTCAAGGATACGCCACGCTGCCTCGTTACTGCTGACATAACGCCCTGCTTGAAAGGTCTGTACTTCATTAACGGGATTTGCCTCACCTTCACTCCTGAGATTAAATATTGCTTGGTCGCTTCCTTTATTTATGTATTTACAGATACACTTAATTGCGCGAACAGAGCTACATGCTTCTACATTAATGTGGGCATTAAACATTTTACATATAATGGGCGAATACGGGACAATCCAGCTGTTATGTGAGGTTTCGAACGATCCAGCGCGAGATTTGATTGTAACTTTCCTGCCACCATCTTCAAGAGCTCTGCGTCTGTATAAAGGGTAACCATTGTTATTTTGCACTGTTTCTTTTAATAGCTGTTTAGGGAATTTCTTTGTACATTTTCCTTCTTTCATACATGGCGATATTGAATTTCGTGCTCCACATGGACCGTGAATCGTTGAAACGCAGCATTTTTTTTTATTTAAAGATATATAACGGAGACTTTCACTTTTTACCTTCACATACATGTCTACCATAATTGATGAAATAATTTTCTACACCGGGCTAAGAGGTTAAAATCATTTTCTCGCAACATCATATGATACGCATAAAAATCCATACATGATATTTTTTGTTCGGATTAGGCTCCTTTCCGACCGGGTTAATGAGTGGAATTTGAAAATGATAACTCTCTGGTCCTTTGCAATAAATCAATGGGTATTGCAGGGCGTCATAAAACTTGTGTGTATCGGCTACCCGTTGCAACGTATCATCACGTGCTCGCAAGATAATGTCTCGTGAAGAAAATTGATCACCACTAATTACGGCTGCTATTTCGTTTATTAAAGGTGGATTGTTGGCGACCTGCGTGAATGACGAGTTTATAATCCTCTTCAGGTAGGTTTTCTAAAGCAGTTTTAATTGTTTTGACTAAAATGTTACGTTCATGCAAGAATCTTTGAATTTTGAACACTGTGTCTCTCTCAACTCCCTGGATAAATTGGCAGCGACGGTCTACCTCAATTTCTTCGTCACCCATAAAATATACTTGTAAAAATTTATGCTGTTTGTTTTCAGCCGGAAAAAGTGAACCTATTCTATGATATAGTTGCCCTTGCACAGTAAATGTAGGCAAAAATCTCGGCATTATTATTTCCCGGTCAACTCCGAAGGACGTCATTTGAAAGCATGAGTTTTTTCCGGATCCTGTTTAAAAAGCGCCGTGACTCATTAGCATCATATAAAAAGAGTGTTTTCAAAGGTTCCTCTGGTTCCCCAAGTAACGGAAGAGACACTTTGCCATTGTAACAGCACATGCCTGCGGTCATCTTTCCATTTTAAAGCGCTGCAAAATCGACACGCCTTGTCCATCAGTCCGATAACAACTAACCTGTTATTTATATAATCAATCAACGGATCATAATTGAATGCTGCATCATTAAAAACCGACTAATTCTTTCTTTGAAAATTTTGTCGACGTTCAGCTTGGAGCTGTGCATTTGCATCTCTTCGCACCTGTGTCTCTTCTGGTGTTTCGGATGCCCTTGTAGTAGATTGACGTTCAGCTTGCTCAATGAGTCTGTGTTGAGTTTCATCAGGCGTTTCCGCGGCTCTTAAGGCGGCCTGACGTTCCGTTTGTACGAACGAAAAAAGAAGTAAATGTATAGGTACCGTATACACTATCTATGCTATTAATATTCCTTTGAAATATTGTTAAACAAAACAAAAAACAACGAAAACCAATTCACGATTCTGAATAAACAAAATCCAAAATCAAAGCCAGAGTCTAAATATGTATAAAGGAATACTAACCAAATCAACAAAACCGATCCAAGAAAATACACAAATCCGAAAATGAAAGCCAATATAAATCCATTCAACCTTAACCAAATCACAAACAAAATAACAAACAATCGAAATCGAAAGCAGGTAGTCGAATAAGCTACGAAATAGAAACAATTTAAGCGTATAGGTACCGTATGCACTATAAATTTACGCGCGGCTCAACGGCGGGAGTTAAGTACATGTCAACAAACCTCATCTAGCGGACATCTAGCGGAATCAATTTAAACTATGTATACGTTAGTTAATAAGAACTCTCAAAAAATATTTTTCTTATAATTTTGCACAATTTTTCTTATTGTAATACCGATTCATTCATAACCACATATAAAAACTGTATTCATTTCCGTTCAATAAATATTACTAAGGCTTATTGGCCTAAGAACTGTTTCTACCACAGTTAAGTAATAGTTAAGGGTGAAAGCGTGACAGGAGGTGATAGTATTTCTAATCAATACTTATGATCACGCCTGTAACCCTTGCGGGGTAGGCAGAGCATAACGGATTACTTAATATGGTCTGCGAGATTATCGCCTATTCTGTGAATTACAATGCACCAAAACGTTTGAAGAAAATCAGCTGGTGCATTTTATGTTTTTTATCGCTCCCTTCCCGGCCCTGCGTGGAAAAATACAGATCCATACATTTTTATCTTAATTTTGGTAAAAAGACATAATAATCCATATATTCTGACCTTCTGTGTTCGTCCATCGTACCGTTGTCCGTCTTGTGATTCTCACGGTGGCTCCACCTAGCTGAATTTAATTTTGCAACATATTCGATTTTCCCACGGGAATGATATGTTTTCCGCTGAAAAAGTAGCTTATGTCACTCTACAGCCACTGGACTATCCCCATACAAAAAATCATGCCATGCCGACGCTCTGTTGCGACGTGAAAGAAGGACAAACAAACAAACAAACACACTTCCGCATTTATAATATTAAGTATGGAAGTATGGATATTATCCACGGTTTACAGCTAACTTACTTTTACACGGTTTACAACTAAACTTACATTTATAACTTTTAAATTTACGTTTTAAACAAACGAAAACAATAATTCATTATCGTTAATGACTTTTGTTAATACTGTCTTTATGAATCCGTCTCGCTGTGACAGTAGTGATATGTAACCACCTAAGCGAAACTAGACCTAAATATCCTTTATTTTATTAAACAATATAGTTACATAAAAACAAAATAGCCGTGCTGAAATTTCTCAGCCTCATATAACAAAGATATATCGAAGGTATATGTATATAGTCAAGTGGTATTAACTAGTGCTTTGAAAGCTTTTGACAATACATTAAAGTCAGCAGTGTACACAGGTATACAGTGAGGGATTTATCAAAGCCAGGAGCCGTGAGGAGTTTCCGCGTTATTTATGTGAGCACAGACAAACAGATGTGCGCCGCGGGACGTCCCCGTATAATGCCCACGCGCCGACAGTGCAGCGACTTCGGAGAATTTTGATTTACTTAACTACTTTCGATGGATTGTGTAAAAGGACATTGTTAATATTACTGCTTTCTCAATGCGCAACAATATTAATTTTTTAAAGTATCTATTTTAATTATTTTTTAACAGCCAACGTCGTACGTCCTCGGTTGAATTTATTAGCTACGTATAGGTTTATACGTGGTATAGCCAATACGCAGCTGTATTTTGACTACAGCGTAGAATATAAGTAGAAAATACCATCACAAACAGGTACAGAATACGTAGTGACAAACAGGCTAAACTATAAACGTAATGTATCCTTATAAAAATTTCATGCGTCTTATAATTTGGGTATTAATATATAATTTAACTTCTGCGGTAGGTATGGTAAGGATCGATCGTAATTGCACACATCGAACGCGAAGCGGATATAGTGCTCTATTTTCACCAAATCAAAAAACCGCGATTCACTCAACTTAAGTCGGTTTCACCAGCTTTTTATTCCACTTATATAATATAAAAAGTACACCAATAGCAAGAGGAGATTTCATTTGTTACTTCTGACCATAGCTTCTGACGTAGTTATAATATTTTTTTTTTATTTCCATTATTAATAGAAATTAAAAAATGAATATAAAAAATGACAGGCCTGTTTGTCTAGTGGTTAGTGACCCTGACTGCTATGCCGGAGGTCGTGGGTACGATTCCCACCCAGGACAAATGTTTGTGTGATGAGCACGATCATTTGTTCTGTGTCTTGGTGTAATTTATCTATAATATTTATGTATTTAGAAATATATAAGTATGTTTATCAGTTGTCTAGTACCCATAACACAAGCTCTGCTTAGCTTGGGACTAGATGGCGTTGTGTGATAGTTGTGGAATATTATTATTATTATTATTATTAAATTAATTTCTTATTAAAAAAAGTTAATTTACTTTTTTTAATACGAAAATAATATTACTTGGACATCAGTTGTCTTGTCTTCTTCACATCCATACTTCGGTATGACATTAAGACATCTTTCGAAAAACGGGACTTATCAATTTGAATTTTTTTTTAGACTTTTATACTTAGGATTAGGAATATCTCATCGTTTTGTCATATCTCTTGCCGCGGGGACGAAAGTATTGAGAAATTGATAGTTGTTGGAAACGTAGAGGGATGAAGGCCCAGAGGTAGATCTCCAACCCGGTGGTCTGACCAAGTCAAAGAAGTCGGTGCGCTAAATTTCTTCGACTCTCTCCGTATGGCCGGCGATAGGACCCGGTGGAGACAGATCATACACAATAAGCATACTCTCCGTGATGGTGATCACGATCCTCAGTCATGAGGGACCGACTAGAGAGAGAGAGAGGATTAGGAAGCCTTTTGAATTTCATTATTGTCCCGTCCCGGTCATTTATACTGGACAATTTTTTTCGGTAACAAAATACGAATCACCGGTATCAAGTAGTCAAAAAATCGTGTTAATTAAACAGAAACAATTTTTTGTAGCTTTAAACGAAATAATAATAAAATTGCTGTTTCGATAAATAATAAAATTAACTCGATTATTCAAAACATTACATGAGCGTTCTAGGTGTGTACGTCTAGTTTTCCCATTTTTTTTTTCATTTTATATATTATTAGCGGATTCGCGAAGGCTACGCACGAGTGATCTTTGCATCTCGACAGCAGTGACACCTAGCAAGGTTAATTGTATTTTTAAACCATTCTTGAAACAATTTAATCACACACAAAATTTCTTCGAAAGAGATCCAGCCGTTTATGAATTCAGTGACATACACACGGACAGAAGAAATAAATATATATATATATATATATATATATATATATATATATATATATATCTCCATCGAAAGAATAAAGTGATTAAAAATATCGTAGATATCTTTACCTCTGTGCCAATATCTCACGAAATTAAAGGTTGATGCTTATTTAATTTTATTTATTGGTAATTTCCTCTTGCACGTTCCAAATTTAACCAAGGATAATCTTAACAAAAATTTTATCAATACAATTCAATCAGTCGCTTTAATTGATGTTTCTTTAATACTCTAAATGATTAAAGTAAATTACTCAACATTTTCGCCCAACACCCAGCTTAATTTATTGCGCCCGTTACAAGCTCTGCGCGAGTGCTGCAAATGGTCACCTCTGCGCGAATAAGCAATTACGTGGTACGCACCTTTGTCCCAGGAAGGGACATCTGTCGCATTCCTCCGAACTAGGAAGTACTCTTATAACAATACCATAAGGAACTCGTCTCTACTTAAGGAACTTTTAACTTGATATATTATTACTCATTACCACTATAACAGCGCTTTTGTATACATGTTTTCAACACAGAGATAGGTTTATCGCGGTAGAGCTTCTCTGTAGTTATATTATGGTTGTAGCAAAAATGGATCGGTTCGACCGGGGAAAGAACACTTTCTCACAAATTACCAGCGTATCCGTAAGCTTACTGCTATTGTGTTACGTGTGGTGAGTGTAGACAACCGGAGAGCTTTTTACTGGAATTCCATCTTTATCCTCGGTGGCGACAACGCCCGTCAAATAATCATAAAATTTACTTTTTATGATTATTTGATAGACGACGATGTCCAAATGTCCTTTCGTCACCCTTATTCTAAAAAAAATTTTCTACTTCAGCCGCAGTCTCAGCGTAGAATAAAACCAATATTACGTCTAAAGCTAATTTTAAGTTATGCGTGTCAGCTTTCTCCCATACACACTTACAACCATTACTTTTGAGTGAAATGGTTTTATCTCCTGAAACGTAGCGATTCTTTCTTATAAGAAGTTTTTCATAATCAACGAAACTTTATGCTGTTTGTGCTGGGATACTGTTATATTATCATCATTACAGCGTATCGAAGCTTACTTCTGAACTATATAATATATTTAGGGGACGCCTACCCCCTAAATATTGCCTCAAGGTGATATTTGTCATTGTTACTACGCTTGGCAAGTGGGTTTCCAACCGTAATTTTTATTTTCTAAATGTTATTCAGAAGACGCTGCTACCCATCTCCTGTGGTTGTTTCCCTCTGTTACCCGATATACCCACGGGACAATATGGACTAGTGGATATTTTTATACCTCCACTACAAGGACAAAAAATATTAGTAACAGTTGGTTATTTTATTTAAGCAGGTTGCAACCGTACTAAACAATTAAAATACTTATGTGTACTTATTTAAATACTAAGGTTCATAAATAATGAAAAATGTATAAAATTGATTATAATCAATTAATTAGATAACATAAAAATGACACACCAAAAATTTTCCATCCACTGAACTCCATCCTAAAAAAATTGTATAATGGAAGATCAAGATCGTTTACGTACAAAATTTCTTGTTTATCTTCTAATTTTCTTTAATTACCCATGGGAAGAAATGGAAGAATGATTACTGAGGTATATAATGTAAGGTTTATCAATTTAAGCCAGAAAAGCAAAACATATTTTGCTTTTCTGGCTTGAATTGATAACTAACCCGAGAAGCTTAGATTACATATACATAAACACAAAGTAGCAGACATAATGCCTCAAGGCAAATTCGCAAAAACAACTCTTTGGCTTATAAAGGAGGATCATTAAATACAAAAAAAGGAATTGTAATAAAAAAGTTACTGTTTTTCAAATAAAGTACATACTGTATATGATATTTATCATATTCCGATTCCGCCGATTTCAAGATCTCGATAACGGCGCCACCTACTGGGTAAAATTGAGTTTTTAAACCATCCATCAAAAATTCATCATAGTCGTTCGAGCCGTTTTCAAGTTTTAGCGAGACTAACGGACAGAAATTGATTTTAAGAGAATAAGATATGTAGTTATAGTACATACTTAAGCCAATACCCACACCTACTTAAATATGTGTCAATACAATTACTATACTAATAATTTAATTTTGTTAGAATATCATTTATTTCTTTTTTATTTTCAAGTATTTTTTACGCTGACCGTACACTGGCAAGAAGACGTATGAACGCTAAATACGCTTGAATAATAATAGTTTAAAGGCACGGGGCGAACTCGAAGGCGAATAAGGTGCTTCCTGACCATTTGCTGGCAACCTCCATTGAGATGTTACTATGTTCGGACTTGGCCCCACTGACATGCGTACAGTCTGAGCACACCTTTTGTAGCTTTAGTCATGTAACCACGTAGTGTTCGAATAGAATGTGATGTTTACTTTAAACAAAGCTCGGCCAAAGACGTCTGGGGTGTGTTGGATTAATAATAGTTTCCGATCGTATCGCCCGTAAATGTTAAGAAAGTACGCAACTTCGACGATAAATAACTTCTATAAAGTGGGCATTGCATAAATAAAGGTACGGAGTTGTTAATATTGCGACTGCCAGATTCCTATGATTGGAGATTTCTCTTGCGCTCATTTAAGTTAATGCATGTAAAAGTGTTGAAATTTCATTACTCTATCACTCTTAATTATTAAAAATCTGATGGGGCCGCGGGTGTATGTGCAAAATCAAAAAACGTTGGATTTCTTAGGGTGCAATCCGACATAACCCATCCTCGTCCCTTGTCCTTGATGATGCGTATGCATTTCTCCATGAAAGAAAAACATTCACTATATATATATTTACATACATTAACATATTAATAATATAATTTATATGCTGATAAACATATATAAACATACACACATAGACATATATGGATATAAATACATAAATACAAAATTAATACATGCACATAAATACGACTATTTAATGATTCTTCAGTAAATGCTCGCGTACCATTATAATATATTAAAAAATATAATATACATTAAATATAGTAAAATAAATAATTGAATTGTACATAAATAAATAAAACCCAACTAGGTGGAAGCCCTCGGAAGGGAAATCAAACGGCAGAGGATTATGGGGCAAGAGAGAGAAATCGACGGACCATACGGACAGGATCGAGGAGCACCACCTTCTGCATTTGAACCCGAAGCGGTCCCAGTCGCCTCATATAACCCGAGAAGCTGATTGGCATTAGCCCGTTTGCAGAGAGGAGTACAGGAATTATTTCGGTCGACGGATCACCCCACATGTCGGTCAATTGTGAGTCAGGTACAGGTATTTTGTTCGCTTACCTGTTTAGGTTTTCACGAGGTTCTCGTCGTATAGAATGGTAACGTCGATCAAAAATATATCCCGGGAACAATATCAGGCTTATTCGCAAGAATAGTCCTATCAATGATGATGGCCTGGTCATTTTCGAGCATGAGACTACTTATAATAAGGTAGTTTCCGATCCACGAGACCGTATTTCAGGGCGAGCTCCTTGTGTAGAATCCTGGCTACAATGTTGTGTATGTGTAATAAGTACTCACAGTTAGAAATAGCCGAACAACCGGAGGTGACATGCCTAAGTGATTCAACGAGACAAGTTGGACTGATATCGACGATGCCATCCCTTAGGATGTATTTCCATTAATTGTCGGTCTTAATAACCTGATCTGTATTGCACTGACAAAACCTTCGATTTTCCTGAAGAGGTCACCAAATTGTAGCCAGTGTAGGTAGGCAACTGTATATAAGGAAGGCTCATATAGAGCCCTGTAGAATCTCCGGTGGAGTTCTTTCTCCTTCCATACGGTCTCCTGGCTCCTGGTTGGAAATACTCTGTACCCTAAATAGTTCCATGAATTTTAAAAAAACAAGTAAGAGGCGATATAAAGAATAGAACAGGAGATGGGCAACAGCATTTTCCTCCTAACAAAAATTATAACATAAACTTTCGCGCCTCTCACTCCACGTCTGTTAGTGTCTGCCTACCCACTGAAGGCAGACTAACAGAATAACCGACTTCCATCAATACACATTTCCTTTTTTATCCTCCATCGCTTCCTTCACGTTTGTGTATACATGCTCTTCGGCCCATAACATATCCAAAATTAAATAAAACTTCCACTCGACAGCCTACCGTGTCGTGCATTATGAATGAATCTAAGAATTAACTTAGTTATTATATGGAATGTTACCTTATTTATTATTTTTTTATTTTCAGATAAGTAAGTGGTCTTAGAAACAAATTAGGTAGTGTTTAAAGAAGCTATAAGAAGTCACCGTTACGCGCAAGATTACTGAAAATACTAATTTATGATTCAAAAAAAGAACTCTGGTGTGTTACACTGCTAAAAATATTCTTCCTTTTTACCGCCAACGTTGGCGTAATGATTAAAAAACCTTTAGTAGAGGGTAGTATCCATTCATACAATAGTCGTATGATTACCTTTTTCTTATTTATACGATGATAGTATCTATTTATTTTTAATCGTCCGATATATTTTTATTTTAAGAAATAAATGTAATCATTTTTTTAAATAATATTACACAATTGAATAAAATAAATTATATATATTTGCGTCAAATAAAACATTATACCAATCTTGCAATATCAGTGACTGTAGGCTAAGATGCGGCTGGGGTGGCGCTTGGGCTACCTTAAAGCCCCTTAAAATGATCTAATCGTTAACCATATGTAAATAAAAATATGATATTGAAAGAATTGAAGTTTCTAATTTTAATTTTAATTTTTTTAAATTAAAAAAATGTCGGTCGAATAAGTGTTTTTATTTATACGATTATCGTATGATTAGCAACAACCTTAATTTAAAATAAGAACATTAAAATACTGCTAAATAATAATTGACATTGACACATTTTATTTACATGCTGAAATTCTCTTGGGAATTGTAAAAACGAAAAATGTATAAAACTATTGTGCTGCAACTTTCTCATATCACATGTTATAGTTATAAAAGAATTTCGTTTTCTTTACACCGTAAATGTCCGAACACGTTACGATGATTTGTCATATGTTTCTCACGTACAAAATAATGTACGCAATACACAATGACTTTTATTAACTTTCAATCTTTTAAAATAAAACAATGCAATGACGAAACTAACTTATTCGCACACGCATGTTTTAAGAATTTATTGTTATTCAATTCAAACGCCCTTAATCTATTTCATGCAAATAAAATTGTGTCTGCTGCGTGCGTTATTTGTTTTTTTTTTGAATAAGGGTGACGAACGAGCACACAGTCCTCCTGATGGTAAGTGGATGCTGTGGTCCATAGACCTCTACATTTACAAAATGCAGATGCGTTGCCAGCCCTGAGGACTGAGATGTAATGCCTCGTTTCCAGTAAAAAGAGTCTCCGATTCTCTACACTCACCATAAGAAACTGAAAATTAAGCTGCTATTTTACGCTGGTATTCTGTGAGAGCGTGGTCCTACCACGGTTGAGCCGGCCAATTAGTGCTGCAACCATTATATAGATGCAGCATGGCTCTACCACGTAAAAGTGTGTAATAAAGACATGTATAACCATTTCAGAAATGTTTGTTTGTTTGTTTGTTTGTCTGTCTATCTCTCTGTCCGGGATAATCTTCGGAAGGACTAAACAGATTATGATGAAGCTTCATCAACAAATGGAGAGCAATTCCAGGAGTGATATTTTATACGAAAAACTGGGAATATTTTTCTGAAATTGAAATAAATGGTCATTAATTTAATTTATACACCACCAGAGATATTTCCAGACCGATACGACTTAGGGATCTTCAATAAAAGAGCCTACTCCTTTTTAAAAGGCCGGCAACGCATCTGCAATTCCCCTGGTTTTGCAGTTGTTCATGGGCGGCGATAATCACTTACCATCAGGTGAGCCGTATGCTCATTTGCCCCCTCTCCTATAAAAAAAATATTTAAAAAAACTAAGCCATAATAATAAATTCCACACAGACGAAGCCGGGGTGAGTCATAAGTACTAAAATTAAATCGCATACCAAATCACGGTTTTGATGACACATTATAAAAACGTTCTGAGAAAAATAACGATCGAAAATAAAATTAATGAGCTGGTAAATTATAATAAGTACGCGTGGCGTCGCTTTATAATATACATGTCGCTTTTTGTAATAAACAAGCGAACTTACCTAATGAATACATCATCATCAGCCTGCGACAGTCCACTGCTAGACATAGGCCTCTCCTAAGACGCACCAATTAGCCCGATCTTCGGCTCCATGCATCCAGTTGCTGCGAGTCACCTTGCACAGATCATCATTCCATCTAGCCAGGAGGCCACACTTTGTTTACCTTGCTCTGAAGAATTGTTCGGACTAATTCCAGCCGCACAATTTCACTATCGCACATAGCGACAAAACTCGCGATACCATCCATATCATCTGGATGACTGGAGGCCTACCACCGTGCGATTTAAAAGAAGTTTTCTTCCTCGCACAACTTCCTTGGGAAATCGACTACCACCAGAGACTTTCCGGACCGATACGACTTAGGGACCTTCAATAAAGGACTCCTACACATCTGCTCTGTGGCGGACGGGTGGCCTGCCCCTCCTACTCGCACTACTTGAACCTACTTGCGGTCTTCACTCTACGGCACGCCTATTCCAACGGTTATCGCTTCTGCGACATATGTGAGCAGTCCATTGCCACTTCCGCCTGCAAATGCTACAGCTACGTCGGTGACCTTGGTTCTCAGCTGGATTTCTTCGTTACGAATCTTATCCATCAGAGAAAATCCGAGCATAGCTCTTTCCATCGCCGTGTTGCTTTGTTGTCTGTAATGTCGTACCGTTAGTGTCCACACTTCGGCACCATATGTGAGTACAGGCAGGACTCACCGATCTTCTTTCGTTTTCAACTTTCAACCGACTTTCGTTTTCAAGCTTTGTAGTATGGGTGACGAGAAGAGCTGATGAAGCTTTCCGAACACTGCTCTGCCCAACTGAATTGGCCTATCAGCTTCTTCTTTTTCTTAAAAAGTCCCGCTGGGTTTCTTGCTGGTTCTTCCCAGGACAGAGTTTTTTTTTTTTTGAACCAGTGGTAAAGTAAAAAATTACTTTCAATAAGAATTACATGTAATCTATTTAGAATAAATAATATTTTATTCTATTCTATTTTTCAAAGTTGTTTCTATCTAACTTCACTATCGGATCAAGGTAGATATACTCTTTACGCATTATTGAATAAACATGCTGATATATACAATTCACTCGAATCGATCGCCTTTGTCTAGTTTTTTTTTTAATGACGGCATTTCCTTTAAATATTTTTATTGTTTGTTAAAATTTTGAGATCAGCATCAAACAGTCTCTAAAGGATATTTTTAGAGACAAACGTGTTAGCCAAGTTTGAAAAAGAATGGACGTTGCACCAGCGTTGTATAAAAAGAGTTGATTCTTTTTTATTTAAAAAGCTTACACCATTATCTGCCAGTCAATCTTGGGTGGCAAAGGCAATTGTTGGCAGTTGCAAAAATTAATACTTATGTAAAGTGTACATATATTAAAAATATATATTCTTACGTACTAATACATACCACAACATATAACATATTTTTACACATATACTTACATACATAGATACATACAATCACATGATAGTAAACTTAATAAATAAATATTCGTATGAATATAAGAATAAATAAGTATTTGTAGAAAAAGAAAAAAATGTCAGTAATTTCCCACAGACAACGATTTTAAAAGTTTTTATTAGTTGCATGGGAAGGGTATTTCAAAGATGTATAGCTTGTTCCGTAAAAGGGAACCTGAAAAAAAATTTAACGTGTGCTGTAAATTAATCCCAAGACGGTTTGATTGTCGCGATGTTCGACCGTCAATTAAGTGTAAAAAGTGAAAGTTACCCTTAAAATAAGAATCGTTTACAATTGAATAAAGTACAGTTAAAAAGCTGAAGCACGTATAAGTAGTCATTTAAGCTTTGAACGATAGGATGATATGATGGTAATATCTGAACGGATACCAGGCTGTACATTTTTATAGATTCTACGTTTTATCAATCGTTAATCTGGAACCCAGTCAGATCTCTAAACTTTTATCAGAGAAACCGATAACCCTGAGCGTCGTTAGTATCGAACTTGGTTCCCTTTTCACATTTAAGTTATAGGTGGGACTAAATTTTTATAGACCAATATGTTTAACTTCTGGTCCTACGTAAACTTGTATGCTATACCATTTTCATTTACTGTTTGTTGTGAAAAGGTTTTTTATTTATTTAAGTAGCTGTCTAGCTACTTAAATAAATAAAAAAACTTTTCTTACACGTCGCATCGCTATGAAACGAAACATATTATTTAAAACTAAAGTACAAAATTAATGACTCCATTGTGAACAGAAGGCCTTTGATAAATTAGCTTTTCGTATTTAAACACAACAATTCCTAATACATACATAATATAGGATGTAAAAGCAGAATTTTTGTACGGTGTAAAAATATGTACCTTGGGTCACTTCGAAGCCCCAGTTCAGTCAGAAAACATAGTAAGCATAGGTGCTTTACTATCCTAAATATAAATATACATATTCTAATACTTCGAAGACATGTGAAATTCACCATGCATTGAGGCAGCGCGGTGGATTTCGTAGCCCTTAAACCTTCTCAGAAATGCGAGGAGGTCGTGCCCATCAGTGGGACGTATATATGCTGTAGCTTTAACTTATTTCAACTTTTGTTTTTCATACAGTCTAAAAGGTTTTGACAACAAACGATTACAAAATTTTACTTTTAGTGTTTCTCTAACGTTTATTATAAAAATTAGCTAATATTTTATTCAATTTCGATAATAAACTAATAAACCTACAATAGGTAGGTCGATATTAAAAAATAAAAATGATGTGCAAGCGCGTGACTCAATTTAAATTCTACACAAAAACTAATTTTGTTAACACGGAGCGGAGCAGCAGTACAGGGTTACAAATATCAATAAATCGATTATATTATACATGTCAGAAGTGTTACCACGGCCTTGACATACCGAGACAATCCAAAACGCGTATCAAATCATGATCCTAATCTACATACAGTCACCTTTCACACCGAAGATACATAAAAACACATCCTTGCGTTACATCACACGCTGCGATATAATATCGTCAATCAAACACTACAACAGCCGTATGCAGATTTTATTTAAATTCTACTGAGATTGTCAAGCTCACCCATGTCATCATTTTATCATCGAAAAATAGTCTTTAAACTCTTTACTTTTCCTCTGAAATTGCATTAGCTTCAAAGAGTTCTAAGGTCGACAATTGCTTCATAGTGTATGACGAATAAAGAGTCACTTGGTGCTAGTACTAAAATATATTCGTTATTTTGCATACAAAGCGTTATAAATATTTCTTATGGCTAAGTGGTTCTACCCTCGGCGTTTGTAAGCCCAAGCGGATGACACGCATCGATACATCCGAGGATGGGTTATGAGTCAAAATATATTATGTAAATATATGTTAAACGATGCCATCTCGTTATAGTATGAATATAATTTAACGATATTTTAACAGAAGCTGTATGACCGGGAAAAATTAATTTAAATAATCACCTATTAAAAAAAAACCTGTTAGCATTGTAAGCCTATAACAAACCGTCTGTAATATGCTCCTTTGCTGAACCAGGACCAGGTTCCGAATTCCAGCTATTTGACTTTTGACCAAATATTTGACTTTTCGTACAAATTTTTGCTACATATTTGCGTGAAAAGTCAAATATTTGGTTTATAATTCTGGATATTATGTTCTGATTGTACTAGTGCCTGAGACAATACGTCTGTACATGACTCCGATTTTATTGCTCGGAATAGCGAGTGTTGTTGTCTAATATCTCCGACTGAGTTAATATTCTCTAATGTATTCTGAATTATTTGAACACATGGTCGAAGGCACCTCGTACAACACCTCATAATTGTTATGAAGAAAAACTTATTATGACTATAGTCCGTTCGCGTTAAGAAAATAGTGAGTCATCGTTTTGCGCCGGCCTGGCCACGCCCCTCAGCCAATTAAAATGCAAGAAATTAGAAAGTCGAGTTCACAGTGACCAGTTGAAATCAGGCCCTCGAACAAAACGGTTGTGTATTTTGCGTGTTACTCGTTCAACATTAATATCATATCCATAATCCATAGTGGAGAGAGACGCGTAATTTACAATGTTTATAAGTACTTTAAATTGTGTGATTCAAATGCGACTGTGGACAGCACAGTAATAAAAACAGCAAGTGCATCTTGTGTGTCCGAAAATACTGTTTATAAAATTATTAAAGAACAAATGGATACTAACACATTAAAATTACCCGTGAAAAAAAGAACTCGACTATCGACGGTCGATAAATTAGATGAACTAGACAAATGTGCAATAAGGAGAAAAGTTCAGTCAATATATTTAAATAACGACTACCCGAAATTGGACAAAATTATGACACTTTGCGAAGCTGATGAAGATATTCCTGTTTTCAAACGTACCACACTTCATAAAATAATGAACGAGCTTGGTTTCGATTTCAATAAACAGGATAGCAGAACATTGTTAGTCGAAAGAGAAGATATTGTTTTATGGAGGCGTAAATATCTGAGGCAAATAAAAGAATACAGAGCCGCTAATAAAACTATTTACTATCTTGACGAAACGTGGGTAAACGCCGGACACGTAAAGACAAAAGCATGGTTGGATAAAACGGTAAAAAATAAAAGACAAACCTTTCTAGATGGCTTATCAGCCGGTCCAAAAGCTCCGACAGGAAAAGGTAAAAGGTTAATTGTATTGCACATTGGCAGCGACAAAGGATTCGTGGAAGATGGTCTACTAGTATTTGAATCTAAGTCTACAAAAGACTATCATGAAGAGATGGATGGTGAAAGATTCCTTAATTGATTCGTTAATATAATGCCTAAGCTAGAACCAGGAAGTGTGGTTGTCATGGATAACGCTCCCTATCATTCGGTAAGAGGCGAAAAAATACCAACAACCAGCTGCAACAAGCAGCAAATAATAGATTGGCTGCAAAGCAAAGGCAAACCCATGAAAGTGACTTATTTAAAAAAAGAATTATTAGTGAAAGTTGCCGAAATCGCCCCACAATATAATAAATATTTAATAGATGAGACTGCCAAAAGTAATGGCATTACAATTCTTCGCCTACCGCCTTACCCTTGCAAACTTAATCCAATTAAATTGGTTTGGGCCCAAATAAAAAATTATTTTGGTGCCAATAACTCCACGTTCAAAATGAGTAGTGACATAAAAAAATTATTAGATGACTCAATAGTATTAATAGACGCTAATTGTTGGAAGAAGTGCTGCGACCACGTGATATGCGAAGAAAATACCATGTGGAATTTGGATGACATCATGGAACTTGCAGAACAAAATTCTTTCATAATTAATGTAACTAGAGAATCTAGCGATACTGATTAGTGATTTAAGTAATTTTAAGAAAATTTGTTTCCATTAAACTTAATTAATAGTTTGAAAAAAAAAAGAATTTTTACTCCACTGTGAATACACCTTTACCCTGAAGTTGCACTCATGACTCACTATTTTCTTTACGCGAACGGACTATATTCCTTTTTGTTAAGAAACGCTGACTTATTTTCGCCAAAGTAATCTAATAAAAATCCAATTTTTTTCTTTAATTTTAAGATTTAAAACCCTGAAAACTTTTGAAGACAACTTGCATGGAAGTTGCTCTGGTAACTGAATAAGAGAAAACTCTTCCCCTTTTTTTATCAGTCTTTCTCGCAAATGAACTTTTTCTGCATTATTTAAATAATTGCCCTGATTCGCAATACCGTAGTAACAGATATCTCGTACCTCCATCAGAATATTTGTACATCTATTATTTAGCAGTAAATTATCTTTTACTCACCTTACTGTTATAAAAAAATAGAAATATAGAGGTGACAACTCATCTGTATCCTTCTTTGCTTATAGTAGGCTGCATGGGCTGAAACCCATGTACACCTGCATCATCAGGTAGACTGTATGTCTCTTTATTAATTTTCATTAAAGAAAATAGAAATCCAATCTTTAAGATAACAAAGACTGCAGCTATGTAACGAACAAGGCTTATTTGCATCTGTATAGTGATAAGAAAATAGGTCGGTCCGGGCGGAGCATTTGCTCGATTTGACAGGTGATAGCAGCTCAACACGTGAAATATCACCACAAAGCGGTGCTAAGATACAGATACTTAGTCCTCACGGGTGACAAAGTATCTGAATTTTGTTTCTTTATCGAGGATTGATGTAGATGTCTATGGGCCGCAGCATCCACTTACCATCAGGTGGACTGTGAGCTCGTTTGTCACCTTTATCCTATAAAAAAACATCATTGTATTTTTCAATAATGCAAGTCCCATATAAAATATCTAATAAGTATATTAATATCGTGATTCGAATAGTATTGATGCTATGCAAAGCGCTCCTTATCTGCTAGAAATGTTTGTATGTGAAAAGTATCCAATGTATTTTTCTTAAACTTCAGAAGTATAGGTTATAACCAACTATACAGCCCACCTAACAGTAAGTCGTTGCGGTGGCCTATAGAGACACATATTTATCTTTTCTCGTTTAAAAATCAAAATGCAAATGCGTTATCTCACCTGAAAATTCCATTTCCATTCTATGACCATTACGAAAAATTCGCCATATGAAACACGACTACGTGATGCTGCTATTCAACGCAGCTATTTTGTGAGCGTGGTCCTCCATCGTTCGGACAGAACCATTCGTGCTACAGCCATATATACAGCTATAGTGACGAAACTTTTTCCTCCAGGAAATGTACCGTGGACAGAAATTATACTGCTAGCGTGGTTTAGCGATTAGCGAGTACATAGCTAACACGTAAGTGATTTGAATCTTAGCTGAAGCTAATATTTGTGCAAAAGCAGAAATTGTAATTTATCAGTTTATGAATCATTAAATACTAAATGATTCATAAACTGATAAATGATTACTGCGGCTTGTGGGCACACTACAAACAGTGGCGAAGCTAGAGCTCCAAGCTAGGGCAATCCCAAGATATAAATTGATAAAAATATAGATTGTTGTTCTTAGCGGTTTTATAAAAATACACCAATCTTGATCTGTCTCTACGCTTCAGTTTCATATTCAGTGCTGTCAAGGACGTGTTTAACAAAGCACACAGAAGGCATACCACTGCTAGATAGATTGTATTACATATCAGCAATTGCATAGCTTCGGTGGCTTTGAAGAAAGCCGTTTGGGTTTGTTTAAGAGAAAGAAAAAAATATTTACATCCAATACAATACATGAACAAAAGTAAAACACGAACAAAGTACAAACAAACTATGTACAAAATTAAAAAAAAATTATTTACATTCTAATGGATAAGAGATAAAATAAGATAAGTGGAATCGTCTCGCTTTCTTATGGAAATATTTAATTACGTCCACGTAAAATGTTAGTGAACGTTTTAATTGTACCAATAACTGTTTTAATTGCGATAATTGATAAGTCTGAGATACACTCTTAACCTTATGTATTATCTCAATAAAGTTTAAAGATTTCCTGTCCGATTATCACTTTAACACACTTCAATTCATCACAAGGAACACTATTATCCTCCATTTTCATTAAAAATATTTAAAAAAGCATACATTTTGAACTCGTAATATTAAATCGCTTAAGATAAGCACACAGAGTAAATAAACATTGAAACGTGAAATGAACTTGCAAACGTACTGCCCACGCGCCTCGTCTTTCAACAAAGGGGGATGCCCATTTTCAGCCATGGAACGCCCAACAATGTGCATTTGTTAAAAATATATATCTTTATTTATGGTTATTAATCGCGGTATTCATTTATCCTAAAAAGATGGGAATATTTTTGCACAAATTAAAAGTACCGAAAAGATAAGAATAAAATTAGGTAAATCATTAGTTCATTAGTTTGTGAATAAAATAAAGTGTTGCCAATCACAAATCTCATTAAAAAATCGATTCCCCTTTTCGATCGATTACTTATGGTGTCATTATTACAATTCTAATATAATTTTTCGATAATTATTATGATATGTAGTGGCGGTTAAGAATATCCACTACCCCATATCTTCCCGTGGGTGTCGTAAAAGGCGACAGAGGGAAACAGGCAGGAGATGGGCAGCATCTTCCTGATAACAGCAACTGTACGACAAAAAAAAAACTGCGGGTGCCAACCCGCTCACCAAGCGTGGCAACTATGGCAATATACCCCCCATGAACAATTACACAAATAGACGGCCCCCAGTTCTCGGCGGCCCCGCTATTCCTGGCTACCGGTGGCGACCATGGTAACGGCGGGGCAGGGGGTGCTAAGAATCTCCGGTGGAGGTTCGGTTGCTACCTACGATGACTCGACCTGGCAACATTTAACGCACGCACCCTGAGGACGGACGAGAAGATCCTGGAGCTGGAAGAAGAGATAGACAAGTTGCGCTGGAATATTATAGGATTATCCGAAGTCCGAAGAGAGAGGGAGGACACGGTGATTCTCGAATCCGGCAACTTGTTCTATCACCGGGAGGGCGACCATCTGTCCCAAGGAGGTGTCGGATTTATCGTCTACAAGTCTCTCGTCAACAACGTTGTAAAGATTGGGAGTGTGTCGACGAGGGTCGCGTACCTGATACTCAGAATCACCAAACAGTATTCGCTGAAGGGCATACAGGTTTACGCACCAACCTCAGGACATCCCGATCTCCGATCACACTCTTAATCTCATGGTTGTTAGACGGGAGATGAGGCTGCAATCGTCAACAGATTTGGCAGCATACAGGCAATTGGACAGACAGATCTCCAAATGCATGAAGCGAGACTTACGCAACTTTAATACTGCTCGTAATACGAGCAGTATTAAAGAAGCGATCGAGCGGAACCAGGGCTCCAAATTCTTTGCCAGAGATTTGTCTGCCAGTAAGAGCCAAATGTCAACTGAGTGTGGCAGCATCGTTTCCGGGACACCTGAGATTTTGAGTGAGATTGAGAGGTTCTATGGGCAGCTGTACACATCATCGTTGGAGCTACACGCAAGTGTGAGTAACGATCTAAGAGCAAGTCTTATCCGACACTATTCCGATGATATCCCGGACGTCAGTCTAAGCGAGATTAGAATGGCTCTCCAGCACCTTAAAAACGGCAGGGCCCCAGGCGAGGATGGAATTACAGCGGAGCTTCTGAAAGCGGTTGGAACACCGGTATTTGAAGTCCTTCAGAAGCTCTTCAATTCCGTCCTCCATGGTGGCTCTACTCCAGAGGCGTGGAGCAGAAATGCGGTGGTCTTGTTTTTTAAGAAAGGCCACAACACTCTCTTGAAGAACTACAGACCGATTTCCCTTCTGAGCCGCGTCTACGTGCTACTTTCGAGAGTCATTACGAATCGTCTCGCACGCAGACTCGACGACTTCCAGCCTCCTGAGCAAGCCGGTTTCCGAAAAGGCTTCAGTACCATAGACCACATACATACCCTGCGGCAGATTGTACAGAAGACTGAAGAGTACAATCTGCCACTTTGCCTGGCGTATGTGGACTATGAGAAAGCCTTTGATTCCGTTGAAATTTGGGCCGTGCTACAGTCCCTTCAGCGGTGCCAAGTTGATTGTCGGTATATCGAAGTGTTGAAGTGTTTGTACAGTAGGGCTACGATGGCTATTCGAGTACAAAACCAGAGCTCGAAATCTATCCAACTGCAGAGAGGTGTAAGACAGGGTGACGTTATATCCCCCGAAACTCTTCACCGCTGCATTGGAAGACGTTTTCAAGCTACTGGACTGGAAAGGATACGGTATTAACATCAATGGCGAGTACATCACTCACCTTCGATTTGCCGACGATGTAGTCCTTATGGCAGAATCGCTGGAGGACTTAAGCATTATGCTCAATGACCTCAATAGTGCCTCCCAACGGATAGGTCTTATGATGAACATGGATAAAACAAAGATTATGTTTAATGTCTATGTCACACCTATGCCGGTAGTTGTTGGGAGCACTGTGCTCGAAGTTGTTGACGAGTACGTTTACCTGGGACAAATAGTCCGACTAGGTAAGTCCAACTTTGACCGAGAGGTCAATCGACGGATTCAACTCGGCTGGGCAGCGTTCGGAAAATTACGACATATCTTCTCGTCAGGTATACCTCAATCTCTAAAAACTAGATTGTACAACCAGTGCGTGTTGCCAGTGATGACTTACGGATCTGAGACGTGGTCCTTCACTGCTGGCCGTATGAAGACGCTCAAAGTCGCTCAGCGAGCTATGGAGAGGGCTATGCTCGGAGTTTCTCTGCGTGATAGACTCAGAAATGAGGATATCCGCAGTAAAACCAGAGTGACCGACATAGCCCAACGGATTAGTAAGCTGAAGTGTCAATGTGCTGGCCATATAGCTCGTGCATACTTCATTAAAACACTGCTCCGGGAACCCAACCCTTTCAATTCAAGAAGTTTTATTTTTATCTCAAAAAAATATTAACTTAATGAAATTTAAAATCCAACAAATGAATAAAACTGAGTATTCTTTTTATTAGGGTTAGTAAGCTGAAGTGGCAATGGGCCGGCAATATAGCTCGAAGAACCTATAACCGATGGGGAAGAAAGGTTCTCGAGTGGCAGCCTCGTACCGGTAGGCGTAATGTAGGGCGACCCTCCACTAGATGGAGTAACGACCTGGTAAGATATGCAGGAAGTCGATGGATGCAGGTGGCTCAGGACCGTGCTTTGTGGCATTACTTGGGGGAGGCCTATGTTCAGCAGTGGACTTGTGAAGGGCTGTAATGATGAATGATGATTATGATGTTATGATATAGGTTTAAAACAACCGTTGACAATGCATATTTATCCAAAGCAGCCGATACGCAACCGTTATCAACCAGTTGTTTATCAGACTACAGACGAAAAAGGATGGTTATGTTTTTACAGTGTGTGTTGGTTAGGCTATGTTGAATCTTTTTTTTCTATGGTGCTTAGAAACGTAGGATGCATTTTTTTATAGAGGGCGCTACTATCAAAGAATATTTTTTTTTCGCTAAACTCGTAAAGTACTTGACAACTTTGAGAATTCTTTCACCACTAGATTGTTATGTATAATTTTAGATATCTAATATAGGATGAATTTTATTATAGAGGGCGCTACTTTCAATGAATACGTTTTTTGGCTAATCTCAAAAATTATTAGAGCGATTTTGAAAATTCTTTCACCAATACATTGCTAATGAGGGCGTTAGCTGTGTGATAAAATTATATTATTACAATAATTAAGTATGAGATTAATATTTTCTAAATTAATAAAACTAAATACCTACCTAAGATGTTCAAATCCAATTATTATTTTTACAATTTAAGAATTGTATTTACACACTTTACTTACTCAGATTGATTATTATAGATAAAGAGGTAATAAATCTAAAAGTAAAAGAAAAAAGTAAAAGAGCTCCGCTTAAACGAAAAAACTATTCATTAAAATAAAACTAAAAGTTGAAAAAAGTGGTTCAGTGCGAGTCGGACTCGCAGGCCCATGAAGAGTTCTGTAGTAACAAGCATATATTTTAAATCGAGTCAAAATACCACTATCATTGTCGCCAGCAACAAATTATTTTGTTTTTCATAGTGTTTGTATAAATAACAAAGTTGTTTTTGCAGTTCTTTAAAATGTGCTACTTGTATCTAAAAAAGGACTATTATACATTTTAGGGGTTTCTGTGGTTTATTATTTATATTGATATATATTCATTACTAAGGAGAAAAAACTTATTGCACAGAATGGGTTTTTATCCATTTTAAGTCATCAAAAGCGGTAGTCAACCGTTAAAAACAAAAACAACCGTTGTTATAGGTTCGGTTGAAATCGTTGACAACCTTCACATTTATAGTTTGATAATTAAACAAGAGAATTACTAGCTGATTTAGTATAACAAAACGTTACTGCATAATTGAACTGTTATTCTTATCTGTTCTTAACATAACATTTAAAATGGAATCATGTTATGATAATTCAAGAAGTTAATTTCTAGCTGATTTACCATGAATTCTCTAAAGCAAACAAAACAATACAGCACAAGTTAACTGTTCTTAAAAATACATTTGAAATAGAATTTCAATAAATAAAGGAAATTATATTTTAAAAAGCGTGCAGAACCTAAACCGCGTCGAGGATTATTCTTTTTATGAATTATTAATCGAATAAAAATCGATATCGTTTCATAGATTTTATGACAGTTAAGTGACAACATCTAATCTGACAGTTAGGCCCCTGTCACTGTCATGTCACAAGAATTCAATTGCGTGTTATCGTGTTATTTTGTTTTGTTGGAAAATGCAATTGTTGATCTCTCAACAATTGGTTCGAACACAACAGGTAAATAGTTGGTACATATCATGATGTGGTATGTCTTCCTCTAAGAAATGCTTTATAACTGAGTTTACTTGAATAATATCAATATAATAATTGTAGCTTCTTTATTTGGTACAAGTTTCGAGTACAGTGAACGTGTAGTGTGCCACTCGCAAAGTGCACCAATAGTTCGTCTTGAACATGTATACATCAGCTGTGGCACTGACAAGTCACTTATGAGAATAAGATCACATACATTGTTTGGGTTCGATTCTCCACGTGAGGAACAATTTGCGCCACGTGAGGTAAGTGTTTAACATTTTTCAATTTATTAAGTATGATGCTCATATCTGATAATTATACATGTTTTTACACTGATTGTATATCAACTCAAGAACTTGTTTTATTTTTTCACATCTGCACAAGCTATATCTGACAAACATACTAGCTTATTTATGAGATTGACCACTTTTTATCAACTACCAAATAAGGAGACAGTTGATTTTTCATTGTTTTTGGACTGCTGGTAGTCTGTCAGGCCTTAATTATTAAATAATATAGGGCATTAAGTCCGTCCTTGTGCAGTAATATTTAACTTGATAAATATTTTATTTATATTTGAGTTTAAAATACATCTATTTTATTTTTATTTTTTTCACTTTGAGTTCATTTTTGTATTTTACATTATTTCAGTTGCCGTTGTCATGCCGTGTGTATCATAATTGCTGGCAATGAACTGATAGAACAGCATCACGTTCAACTGCAGAACGGGAACCATCTCAATCATCTAGTCCATCCTCGTTGCAATCTGAAGTGAGTAATGTATTGCACCCAGAACAACAAAGCTTAGATCATACATCACACAGTGTACTGCTAACTAATTATTTAAAAGCATCACTAACACCAAATCAATGTTTTTACCTGGTTGTAACAATTCCAATGAACTTACTGTTCCATCAGCATTGCGAGTATGTCTCTAATTACTATGTATGTGTGTTATACGTGGTAGAGCCATGCTGCAGTTATATTAGAAGTATAGTTGTAGCATGAATGGACCGGCTCGATCGGGGAAGGACCACGCTCTCACAGAATACCAGCGTGAAATAGTAGCTTAATGCTGCTGTGTTTTGTATGGTAAGTGTAGAGAACCGGAGACCTTTTTTACTGGAAACGAGAAAATGATGTTAGTCCTCACGGGTGACAACGCATCTGCATTTTGATTTGTAATCGAGGATAGATGTGGATGTCTAAAGGCCGCAGCAATGTCTTCAGCAGATGGTGAATCTCCGTTAATGACAACTAAATGACAACGTAAGTGACTATGTGTCGGTATGGGTAGTAGAGGTGGTGAATGGCGTTTTTAAAACAGAATTTAAAATATTTCATCAAAATTACTTTAACTTCTACACATTTGATGATAGACTGCTGTGGCTGCTGCTATAATTAATAAATTCCACACAAAAGTGAGGGACAGGGATGCTGCGGCTCAAATACTTGAAATAGTTCACCAAAATATAGAGACAAATAATGATTTGTCTGAGTATGCTAGGGAAAGCAATCTAAATAGAGCTAGGGCAGGCAGAGTTTAGAAATAAAAATGTAGACTTTAAAATGTTAGGGAATTTTCTGTTTTAACTTACAGCGACTTAATATTAATTGCTTGCGTCACATAACAATTAAAGCAAGCTCACTACTATTATGGTGAGCATATAAGATTTAATGGTTGCTACTGGATAGAACACTGTAATAACCAGAGGAGCAGTATTATGGAAGGAATAAACTTAAGCCCTAGCTGATCTTTACTTAGGGCTAGAATTGCAAGTCATCACCATTAGTCGCAAAAGTGTATTTTATATATATTTTAATTAGTGGCAATGGTTCTGGTAGAAGTGCAATTAAAAAGTACTGTCGACCGTCGAACTGTTGGATGCTGTACCCATGTTATGACAGTAATATGTTATTTGGGTTGGGCACGGCATCAGACTAATATTTTGCTTCCTGCTCAGTTCCTGAATGATGTATTGATGTGTAAATGAGAGGCAAATAATTTCTTAGATTTCCTAGATGCGTTAGTCATCCAAAATTCTAACAACACCATAGGTCACACTGTGTATAGAAAACAATGAATCTCACCACCATCCTTCACATTTAGTTACCGTGAGCAAATCTTTGTTACAGAGAGCACAAGGGATCTGTGGCAGTAAACATCTGGCCGTCGAGCTTCAGCAAGTCAAGCAGGTTCTGCACGTCAACAAGCTTCGGGCCCGCGCTTACGTCACAGTGACCGAGTGAAGCCGGCCACGGTCAAGCATGTGCAGTACTAACATTTGTCAGGGATGTCAAAGACAAGATTGGATAAATCTTGAAGCGAGCTGACGTGAAGCATCAAAGTTCAGGGAAGTTTGCAGTTTGTTATCATATCCTGGACGACTTCAACCAGATAGACATAAAAAAAGATTTGATAGACCACAAATTCTCTAAAAGGAACATCAATTCCTATCAAGGATGATACGTGAGACTATTGAAATAAAAATATTCTTTTTTCAATAGAGAAGGAGGCTTGGTACTACCACCTGCTTAGGACCCTGTAATTAATGAAATTAAAATTAAACCCAAGCATACCAATGCAAGACTTCAAGACACAGTAAGTTCACTCTGTAGATCGGACCATAAATAAAAACATAAAATCTGAAGGTACTCCGGGTTAACACTGATATTGGGACGTCAGTCACCTCAGTCCGCCGTAACCATGGGTGCTGGAAAGCACCTGAAACGTCTGGAATTAAAAATCAAAGAAATAAAACGTGATAAAATCGATAAAAACAATTGTTAAAAAACCGCATTTGTGAAAATAAAAACTTATATATCTTCGAAACCCCGACTTTTTTTAAAGCAATTCCTTTACCATTTCATTGTTTTAATTGCGTATTATCATATCTATATGCTTTTATATGTAGGCACCCATGGCCGAAGTGTCTATGAAGAGTGGGCATTCCCCTTTATTCCCAAAAGCCTGGCTTTAAATCTCTATACTAATTGCTATATATACAATCGTAGTTATATTTCATTATTGAATATTTTGCCATAGGTTGGAAAGAGAGCGGTCGTCTTCTCGAAAGCCCCGTAAAAAGTCCACGCGAGCGAGGAAGACAACTATTAGCTGTATTAAAACTCATTTTTCATGACAGCAGCAGTATCGCTAAGGCAATATGAGGTCATCGGTCGACATGTGTCGAACAGTGGAGTGCGCGGGAAATTTGAAATAGCTTGAAATATTTTACGAGTAATTTCATTAGTTGATATTATTGATTAATTCAGGTTTAATAAGGCAAGCCCGGCTTTTCGGCTTTAATGGAAGCTTCGCTACTGACTACAAACAATAAAGCTATTACAGCAAACTACAAACAAGGAAGGCGGCGCATAAACACAGAAGCGGTCTCACCTCAAAAGACTAAGACATAATTTTTTTAATGCAGACATATTGATTTATCATGTTCTTTAAACCTAAAAACAACACAATTTCTAGGATAATATATAACAAGTAGGTGCGATTTCAGATTATTTGATGTTTACTTGATGTTTTGGCTGTAAGTTTGCCAATGTGATAAAATAAAATATATTAACAAAAATTTCCTGCTGCTGTTTAAATATAAGCTAGAAGGAAAGATTATTAAAGGTAAGAGGAGCCTGGCTCTAGTAATTAATTGGAGGATTAATAGTTACTAGATGTTCTCTGCGACTTCGCCCGCGTTGAATTTATTACAATTGGATTTCACGGGTTTTAATTTCTTTTTGCGCGGAAGCCTAATTATTTTTCTCAAATAAAAGTGTCCTAAATAACTCCTTATAATATCAGCTGTCTGTCAGTCTAAATCCCGTCCAAATCGGTCCAGCCATTTTAGACTTAGTAAAAAGCTGTAATTTTGACATTACAAACAGACTCTTCGATTTTATTTATTTGTATAAATTTAGCTCCCACAGTATAAAAGTTCTTCATCGATGATAGAAACGTAGATGTCTATAGGCCATACCATCCATTTACCATTATACATTCCACGTACCCGTTTGTCACCCTTATTCTATAAAAAACAGTGTTAAAGCCCCTTTAAGGCTAAATTTGTGTGATTGGGTCACACCAATTGTATTCCTTACACGTCGAGTTGACTCGACTTGTAAGGATTACAATTGCTTTTACTTTGATTACAAAATCAACCCCGCAAAATCAACAGCATAAGGTTTAATTTGAAAGCGTCAGATGCACAATAATAGCAATCCGTGGATGGGACACGATGGACAACTCCGTGGCGCAATGGCTTAGCAATGAATTGCGGCGTTGAGAGCCGCGGGTTCGAACAAGTATTTGTATGACCTACAAGTAATTGTTACGTGTCTAGATTACTGCCTCCACGATACGAGAGAAAATCCTAGTGTGGGGATAACGTTTAAAAAAACTGTGGATGTTCTGATAATCTCATGTAAAATCTTATAAGACATTAATGTCGTCTTTATTTATTCACGGATAAAATTAATTATTTATTTCTTTAAGTACATATTTAAGTAAAATGGAAAAATATATACTTAATTCTATATTACTTAAACAATTCTCCATGTGTAATAATTAATGCGAAGTGGAGAGAGAGAAAGAGAGAGAGATATATATACAGAGAGATAGAGACAGAGTGATAGAGAGGGGAGACAGAGAGAGATACAGAGAAACAGAGACAGAGAGATAGAGAGGGGGAGACAGAGAGATACAGAGAGAGACACATAGAGAGAGAGAGAGAGGGAAAGACAGAGATAGAGAAGAGAGAGAGAGAGAGCGAGGCGAATCCATAAACTATTTCCTATCATACAATCACGTCCTGTCGTCATCGTTGTAAAAAGAACTAAGGAATATTCAACTTGCGAAATCAGTGAGTCCGGCTAAAGGATCATTAGAATAATGTGACTTGTAATTTGTAGAAGCAAGGAATCTGGGCAATTAACAGCCGCAAAATTTTATTAATATTTTACCAGGAAGATTTTACTGCTCAACTTCTAGAGGTCAAATCTTTAATCTACCAAACCCTTTAACTTTATCGTACTATAAACTGTTTTTATATATTCCTGTTGAAAGAATCTTGACAATTTCAATTTCAAATTTGTTCCGACATTATTCAAATAATGTAATTGCATCGCCTGGACGGCAACAGCCGATTAGCGACGTCGTATTCGCGTGTAGGACGAACAGTCTTTCACCACTAACAAACCTTATATTACTCAATTACATCACTATGTCAATACGTATGTGTGGGTAATTTATACCAGCAGCGGTGACTTGAAATTTGCATTCCGTGAGTTTTGAGCCTACCAGCGATTGAGTTTGCTTAGGATAAAAATTGATTAAGCTCTTTTGTGTTCTAATTACTCAACAAGATATAGAAGCTATTTATGGATTATTTACAAATGCATCCATTGAAACGTACTTCAGTCTTTATTAGGTCAGTTATGTATTAATTTCAGTTATATTGAGTAATTTATAAGTATTTGACCAAAATTGTTACAATGTAAAACCGAATAAATTTAATGCGTATAGAGTGTTAGATTGGTATACATTTACAGAATGGGGTGACATGATACTAAAGGTAGTTTTTGCAATGAAATATATTAAATGAAGTCTATAATGTGTACTGTGAAAGAGTTCTAAGACGGTTGTACAAGATTTGTGCTCTACAAAACTGCTGTACAAACCTTTTTAGAACTAAAGACCTGCTTTGTAACGGAACTGGTTGGACCGGCAGCGACTCTAAATTAGAAGCACACGCTGCCTTTAGATTTCCCCCTTTCTTATGTTTCGCCGACCTGTACAATTTGTATCGCAACAAGGGGCATTTTCGCAATGTTTCAATGGAATGGACCACTTAGTTAGATAAAGTAGAATTTATTGTTTTTGTTAACGTTGTTCTTCGATGTTTCGTTTTGCTGTTGATGTGTAGATCAAAGCCCTATTTACTTTCCGAGCACTTCGTGGAAATCTTGCCTATATTTAACTTTAAAATAATGCTGGAAACTAAAGCAAGATAAAAATTATGCGTATTAGCTCCAAGGCCCAACTGAATTTTACTGATTCAGACGCTGTGCGTTCATTTCAAATTGAATTTTCAATTTATATAATTATGTATTTACAATTTAGTGATGTTTGATATTTAATTTTTTAATAAGATAAAGAATGTTTTTTTTTGACGAGTATGATGTCATTGGCTTATTGTTGAAGAAAAGATATCTATCAGCTCGTGCAAACTCAGACAAACCCAACAATATCAACTTAGTATATTTGTTTGATTAAATAAATTAAATAATATTTTTGACCATAAGTATTATCAGTTCTTTTTTAACTATTAACTTTGTTTTTATCGATTCTTAAGGAGTAAACTCCAATAAACTCAAAGAAATATTTTTATCACCTGTCCTTAAAGTCCTCTCCTGTAATTTATACATTAATTATCACGCTTGAAAGATAAACAGTTTCATATTTCTTGCACCTTCAAAACTACTTCCTGTCTCCGGTTTTCTTTAAAGAAGTAAAGCTAACAAACGAGCATATAGTCCACCTGAAGATAAAACCAACAAACTTGATTGCATGGATACTGTTGCATGGTACATCTATCTTCGATTAAGAATCAAAATGCAGATGCGTTGTTACGCCTGAAGACCACGACAGAATTCCGCATACCCAGTAAAAAGTATTTCTTGTCATCTACACGATCATACAAACCAGGGCAACATTTTTCTGCTATTTTACGCAGGTATTTTGTGAGAGCATCTGCTGTACAAACCTGCTGTACAAAACTGTCTCGTTAAAGTCGACCCATTCATGCTGCAGGCTTAATACAATTGTAGGGTACCATTTATATATGGTATGTATACTTAACACCCATCTACAGTCTGGGCATATAAGAAAATATAACAAGAAGAAAATATACTATAAACGTTTAAACCTGAAATCTTTATAAACCAACATATTATAGAAAAATGTAAACCTAGATATTATACTTTTGCCCTTATATGTGAATTTCTTTGTTTTCATTATCTATGACTAAATCAGACGTCAAAAATATGATAAACGTCATAAATTATCTTAAATAGGTGACAAACCCAAATGCACATATGAGGTGTTATGAGTAATAGACATGATTTATTTCTTACAACAGCCTTAGCGAAACTGCTCGTTGTTTTGAGTTGGAGTCACATTCGCAATTACTATGTTCATATTAAATGTCAGCTCTAAAACCTTCAATTTGATACATCGCAGGCATAATACATATCACTGATATTAACTTGTATATTTTAATATGAAACATTAATTTCCTACAATATTTTGAGGTCATAATTATGTAAAATAATGTGGGCGTTAATCGATCACTTGCATGCTAATCTTTTAAGTAGATAAGAAGGTACCTACCGGTTATATATTAGTTATTGGCGACTCCGTGGTGTAGTGGCTTAACATTGAGCCGAGCTTAGGCTCGGCGGGAGTTCTAATTCCAGCACGGAACAAGTATTTCTATGACGTACAAATAATTATTCCGGGTCTGGGTGTTTGTCCTTGTGCAATTTATGTATGTATACTGCCTCCGCGATTCGGGAGAAATACCTAAAGTGGGGTTCTAAAGGTTTCCTATTTAACGTTACGGTTTGGATCTTATGCATTTTTGGTTTAGTCAAATTATTTTTTATTTTTGGATACCTAGCAAGTATTCTAATATAATTTAATATTCAGAAAAACAAGACCAGGATGTTTTTAAATCCTATGATTCTTATGAAATAGCTTAGATTATAAATTATGTTATCTTACGTGGGTTTTTACCGATAATTTTGTGTTTTGTTTGATGTAGGAGTTATTTGTGATTGTGTAATGAAACGGTAAGAGTCCACTTTCTCCCAGGATGTATTCGTAAAATTTACATCTTCTTCGAATCTTAGATAATAATAATAATAATAATAGCCTAGCTATCACCTATCTAGCCCTCAACTCGTTATCAGAATTACTCAATAATACTAATGTAGGTTTTAAATTAAAATATAATAACTCATATCACATTCTGTCACATTTACTGTACATGGACGACATAAAAATTTATGCAACCAACAACACTGAACTTACAAAACTAGCAGACTTAACACAGTCATTTTCTACAGACATAAAAATGCAATTTGGTGTTGATAAATGCAAAGTACATTCTATCATTCGCGGAAAATTAATAAATATATATATATATATATATATATACTCAATACTGGTGAACAGAGCCCATGGACGAACATAGCACATATAAATACTTAGGGTTCCATCAGTCCAAACAGATACATCAAAAACAAGCAAAAATAGACATAACTAAAAAATTTTAAATTAGAATAAACCAAATATTAAGAACTCAGCTAAATTCACGCAATATTATAAAAGCTATAAATACCTGCGCGATACCCATTCTCATCTATTCTTTTGGAATAATAAATTGGTCTCAGAGTGATTTAGTTAAACTTCAACGCACAATTAATACACATATGACAGTAAACAGAAAACACCACCCCAGATCATGTACACAGCGTCTCACATTACCACGCCAAGATGGAGGGAGAGGCATCATCGATATACATAATTTACACGACAATCTAATAGACAAATGTCGCAAATATTTCTATGTAAAATCTGAACACAACTGCACAAATATATTGTAGTTATAGACAAAAAACTAACTCCTCTTAATCTAAATGACAGAAATTTTCAGCTCAAGATAGTAAGTAAACAGCAGAAAATAGATCTGTGGTCACAAAAGTCTCTGCATGGTAGGCATCTTGCCGATCTCGGTCAAGCACATGTTGCCAGGCAAGCGTCAAACGAGTGGCTCCGACGCGGAGAACTCTACCCAGAGATGGAGGCTTTTGTAATTGCTATTCAGGACCAAGTAATAGATACTCGTAACTATCAAAAACACATTATTCATATTCCCAGCCCTCCAACTGACTTATGTAGAAGATGTCACAGTAGCTCAGAAACAATTCAACATATTACAGGTGCATGTAAATCTATAGTTCAAACTGACTACAAACATAAACATGACCAAGTTGCTGCAATTGTCCACCAAAACCTGGCCCACAAACATTCATTCATTCTAAGGTCGCCTATTATAAATATATTCCCAGCACTATTTTAGAAAGTAATTCCGTCAAAATATATTGGGACAGGACAATTATAATAGACAAGACTATACATTACAATAGACCGGACATAACAATACTAGACAAAATTAAAAAATCTGTTTTTATAATAGACATAGCAGTTTGCAACACACAAAACCTCATTACTACACATTCGGAAAAAATGACAAAGTATGTAGACCTGGCTACCGAAATAAAAAGGCAATGGCAAGTAGATTTCGTAAAAATAGTTCCTATCATCATATCTACAACTGCTGTAGTTCCAAAGACCCTTCAAACCAGCCTTAACATGCTTCAAATGCCTAAATCCGCTCTTACACTTATACAAAAAGCAGTCCTACTGAACACTTCTCGTCTCACACGTAAATTTCTTAACTCATCACCGTCATCATTGTAATTATTTCACTTTTCCTGCGTGCACACTTGGTCAAGGCTCGTGTGTCCGTTTTTAGTTTAGTTTAGTTTAGTTTACGACGGGCTGTTTTCCGTAACTCCACGTCTAAGCGCGTATTTTGCGTGTGGGCAGGAATAATATGTTTATTCGAGCCATGATATCTCCCCGAAGAAGCTCAGCAGTCCCTTGATGTTGTAAGGAACTTCGGGGAGCGATCCCGGAGTGCCGAGATGTTTAGCCCTGTATGAAGCGACTTCTGGACATGTCAGCAACACGTGAGCCGCCGTTTCTTCCTCTCCCATGCATGCCCTGCACAGGGGGCTGTCAGTAACACCTATGGTGAACAAATGTTTGTTAAAAGAGCCATGTCCTGTGATAGCACTTGTTACTATTCTGATCTGTGGCTTGTTCAGTCTCATTAGAACCTTGGTTAGACGACTGTTTATTTCAGGTAGGGCCTCCCTAGCTTGTCTACAGTCTACTAAATTTTTCCAAAGCTGAGCGTGTAAATTATTGAAGTATATACGTACCAGTGAACGAACGTAGCCAAAGGGGATTGGTATTAATGGTTCCGGCCCTATAGTTGCTAGGGCCGATCCCCTTCTGGCCAGTTCATCTGCGGCATCATTGCCTCTAGATCCACTGTGTCCCTTGATCCATTGCAGAGTCACATTGTTGTGCTTACATACCTCATTCAATCGTTGATGGCATTCGTATATCAGTCCCGAGTTCGTCACATTGCAACTCAGAGCTTGTAGTAACGCCATACTGTTGGTCAGTATTCTGATGGAGAAGTCTTTCACCTTCCTAGCATCTATTGCTATGGCCGCTTGGATGATACCCATGCATTCAGCCTGGAAGACTGTGTTGTGGGTACCCAGCGGTGTGCATAAGTGGATATTAAGGTCTTCAGAGAAAGCCCCAGACCCCACACCTTCATTTGTCTTAGAGCTATCCGTGAAAAAACTTCGAGCTTTCTTGGGCCCAATCCTTCCAGATGGTCAGTTTCCTTCAATTGTATCCTATACTTCTTATCGAATACAAATTGTTTTGGGATCCTATCATACTTGGCTTGTATGATAGGAATTTTTGAGTAAATTCTATCGATTATATCTGTATGGGGGACTCTACTCTTACTTAAAAGATTTAGGATCTTGAGTCTAATGGCAGCTAAAGTTGCTTCTTGTTGTATATATAGACGAAGCGGTGTTAGGTACAGCATAGCCTCCAAAGCTGCTGTTGGTGTTGTCCTTATGCAGCCCGTGGCAGCCATACAAGCTAATCTCTGGTAACGCTGTAGCTTTTGTATAGTGGTGGCTTCATTGGTTTTGGTCCACCATACCAGAGAGCCGTATGTGATTATGGGCCGAATTACAGTTTTGTACAGCCACAGTATAATTTTTGGCGTTAAACCCCATCGTTTGCCAATCATGTTCCTGCACTGCCAGAAAGTTAAACTAGCTTTGCTGATTTTGTTTTCTATGTGTTTGTTCCAGTTAAGTTTACTGTCCAAGGTAAGACCTAGGTATTTTACCTCGGAAGAAAGTTGGAGTTTTGTGCCGAAAAGACTTGGAAGATGATAGTTATTCAGCATTCGTTTTTGTGTGAACATTACTATAATCGTATTATTTGGATTAACGGTTAGGTCATATTCCCCGCACCATCTCTCCATAATACGGAGAGCCGCTTGGGTCAGGTCGCACACAATTCTTGCTGTCTTACCAGAGACCAGTATTGTCAGATCATCTGCATAACCGACTGTGTAGAAATAATTAGCATTTAATTTGCTGATGAGTTCATTAATGACCATATTCCACAGGAGAGGTGAAAGAACCCCACCTTTTTTTTTACATGGGGAAATGCCTACGCATACCCGCCTCGCGGGGGCAGGGACGGGTTATGTCGGACTCGCACCGACTAAAACTCCATGGTGTTCCACCTTCGTCGCATATTGGCAGGGCTACGGGAACGCTTTCGCACACTTCCGCGGCCCTACCAGCGACTGCCGCCCCATGGCAGCACCTCCTCGGGAGAGGAATATTCCTCTCCGTTCTCCTTCCCAAGTAAGGCGCACCAGAACACATGGCACGCCATCCTCCACGGCCTCCAATTGCATCTGCGCAACATACGCCCCCCGCGTCCGATGCGCGAAGGCCATGGGGCCAGGAAAAACGAGCACTTAGAAGTACTAGCCTTCCCGACCCCAGCGGCGGATCTGGTCTATGGCTCCGCCGCCAACCAAGATTCGGCTGCGGAGTATAGGGAGAGCGGCGCCACGCAATACCGACAATCCTCTCCCCCCGCAGCCCCATCACCACCGCATCAACAGTGCGGCCCCGTTTGAGTCGCGAAGGATAGGGCGAGTGGCGCATCGCCATACCAACACTCCTCTTCCTCCGCGACTCCACCTCGGCTGCAGCGGTAGAGGGTGCGGAGTCCCCACTCGCTGCAGTCCACCAGCACACATCCGAAGTGGGCTCCCCAAGCCCACTCGGAGTGGCCACCTCAGGCCGGCCCTTCACCTCGGGCCAGCCACGTGGGTTCCTCTTTGTTCACCGTGGGAGACCAAGCCACGGCTACTAAGCCCCCCCCCCCCGCCACGACAAGGCGGGAACCCGTTCGGGGGGAAGAACCCCACCCTACGGGCATCCTTTCATGATCTGAATTGTCTGAGATTCTGTGTGTACTGAGCATGTTTACTATCCAGTCAATCAGCGCCGGTTCAACATTATGTCTACTTAGGGCACATTTTATGCTGGAGAAATTTGTTCTGTCAAAAGCACCTTCTATGTCTATGAAGGAGCCTAGACATATTGCTTTGTTTTGGAAGGCCTCTTCAATCTTTATTATCTCCTACTCCTCACCTACTCCACTCTCTCCTACATCCTATCATCATATCTACAACTGGTGTAGTTCCAAAGACCCTTAAAACCAGCCTTAACATGCTTCAAATGCTTAAATCCGCTCTTACACTTATACAAAAAGCAGTCCTACTGAACACTTGTCGTCTCACACGTAAATTTCTTAACTCATCACCGTCATCATTGTAATTCTTTCACTTTCCCTGCGTGCACACTTGGTCAAGGCCCGTGTGTCTGTTTTCTACCCCTCAATACAGAGGGAGAAATAAAAACAAATAATAATAATAATATATAATAATATAAATAGGGCGTAGGGAAGTGACGACCCCATCGCCCGTTGACGTGACGGTTATGTGACAAAACCGCTACGTCCACGCAGTCAGTCAGCACCTTGCCAAGAGGTGTGAGCGCCGTGCCTCGGCAAAAATTGATGGTGCAAGGGCCCGCTTGTGCATATGGCCTCACCATGAAACGGCGCCGGGTCTGGGCGTCTCCCGTTAAATGACGCCCTGTATGGATGATGGAACATAGAAGATTGCGCAAAGGGCCGCTGCCTGGAGGTCGTCAGGGCGCGTCTGGAGCTGGCGCTGGACGCGACAGCATGCGAACCGCCAGCCGAGCGCGAGGTGCTGCACGACCACCCAGCAGCCCCTCGCATCCATCATCCCCACCAGCTTGCTTGGTGTCGGCAGGGTCTTCGCAGGCCCAGCAATCGGCACCCGCCACTGGTGGAGTACGCCGCATGCGATGGACCATCAATATGAATTCAAACGCATTGCGGGCGTATTTTAGGGCGAAAGGGGGAGAAATTGGAGGTTTCGCGTATCGGGCTAGGATGCATCGTCTTTTTACTGAGCTGGAGCCATCTATTACTGTCACCGAGCAAAACCTGGCAGACCGAGTTCGGTATATCTTACGCTCAAATATATTTGATGGCGCCGAACTCGAACGGCTACGACGTGAGGCTGTTCCCTCATCAAATGAAAACGCTACGACTGAGGGTGCGGTGCCACAAGTTGCAGAACAACCCGCACACGTGGATGCCGCCGAGAATACCCCAGTGGTTGCTGATTCAAATGATGAAGGAACATTCACCCAGGAACTAGAAATAGAGCAAATGAGGAGTACATTGGAAGAGGCGATTATGGAAACGCGCAGTACGCCTCTCGAAAATCGACCGCGACTTCCCCCGCATAGCCCTAAGCAAGCGGAATCGGGCTGTCGTGAGGGCTCTGAACCCAATGCTGGTGACCTATTTGGAAGCCAGCCGGGACCTTTGCGAGACGGACTCAATTCTCTTTGGCGCCGCACTTGGCAGTCTGCCGTATTATAGGCGCCAAACTTTCCACGGCTGGACGCACTACTGGACAAAGTAGTGCTATCCCAGCCTGGAGAACAAGAGTTGAAGAACGTATCGCAAAGACTAGGGCCCTCATCGGCAGACTGATATGCACCGTCAGGATGGCGTTTGCTGGGACAAATGTTAGTTTGTCCCAGCCGGATATAATGCAAAAACTGACGGAGCGCATAGACGACCTGAAGCAGAGAATCGCTGCTTGGGGAAAGCGAATTCGGCGATATACCGAGAGGTCGACACGGTTCAACCAGAATCGTCTCTTCCAGAGTGATCAGAAGAGGCTCTATAAATCATTGGAGCGACCAATGGTAAGTGGAACGGGCCCAGTACCGAATCAGGCCGACACGGTCGCGTTCTGGCGCAGCCTGTGGTCAGAGCCCGTAAACCACAACGAGGGCCCTTGGACGGAAGTTGTGGCGAGTCAGTGTGCGGGTATTACGCCCATGGACCCCGTCACCATAACGCCGGATGACGTAGCTGAGGCGGTCCGTAGGGCCCCGAACTGGAAAAGTCCGGGACTCGACGGGCTGCATCACTACTGGCTGAAGGGGTTCGTGGTGTGTCACACTGTGCTCGCCCGACAGTTTCAAGAGGTTCTCAACCAGAAGTCGCTCCCGAGCCTCTTCACTACTGGGATCACCCATTTGGTTCCTAAAGGCCAGAGTACCACAGACCCGAGCAAATACCGCCCCATCACATGTCTACCGACCATATATAAGACACTAACATCCATTTTGAGCGCGAGAATCACTCGTCACCTGGACTCAAATCAGGTGATGTCGCGCGCTCAAAATGGATGTCGGGGCGGCGGTCGTGGAACCAAGGAACCACTCCTCATTGACGCGGTCATTGGCAAAGTGGTGAAACGCAACCGTCGGAACTTCTCCGCCGCCTGGATAGACTACAGAAAGACATTCGACTCGGTGCCCCATACATGGCTAAAGAGAGTCCTCGAACTGTACAAGATAGACTGTACAGTTAGAGACTTCCTCGAGCAGTGTATGGGGCAGTGGAGTACGATCTTTTGTCATCTGGGCGAGCGGATGATGGCTGCGGAGAACCACATAAGGATAAGAAGGGGTAACTTCCAGGGCGATTGTCTGAGTCCAAAATGGTTCTGCCTCTCTCTGAACCCTCTCAGTACCTTACTGGAGGGCTCCGGGAGGGGATTTCAGCTACGGAAAGGAGGGACAAAAGTGACCCACCTTTTCTATATGGATGACCTCAAGTTATTCGCCTCCAGTCGCTCCCATCTTATGGAACTGCTAAACATCACTTGTGAATTTAGCAATTCCATTGGAATGGAGCTGGGGACGGATAAGTGTGCGGTCCTCCATGTTGAGAGGGGTAGGGTTGCTAACTCTGAGGGCATAGACTTATCTATGCCCGTCAACTTAAGGACCCTTTCCGAGGCTGAAACATACCGATACCTGGGTATGTCACAGAACATTGGTATCGATGAGGCTGGTATGAAACAGTCAGTTTGCGACGTGTTTTATGCACGCTTGACCAAAGTGCTTAACAGCCTTTTGTCCGGTGTGAATAAGACACAAGCATATAACGGCTGGGTCATGCCTGTCCTCATGTATACCTTTGGCATACTCAGGTGGACTCAGACTGAACTTAACGCCCTGGATAGAAAAGTCCGACGTACTCATGACGTCCCACAGGATGCATCATCCGAGATCGTCGGTAATGAGGCTGTACTTGCCGCGAAAGCATGGTGGGCGTGGCTTCTTGAGCGCGCTCACCATGCATAATCGCGAAGTGTGCAGCCTCCGTAATTACTTCCTGGCGAGATCGACTTCCCCCCTCTCCCGCGCACGGTTGTTTACAGGCTATGGCTACGCTTTGGTGACCTCTTCGGGGAAACCGAGGGTTTTGTCTGTGCAATACAGGATCAGGTTATTAAGACCAACAACTATCGGAGATACATCCTAAAGGATGGCACCATCGACATCTGTCGAGCTTGTCGCCATCCCGGTGAGTCACTTAGGCATGTCATCTCCGGTTGTTCGGCGCTTTCTAACTCTGAGTACTTGCACAGGCACAACCTAGTAGCCAGAATTCTACACCAGGAGCTCGCTCTGAAATACGGTTTCGTGGATCGGAAGTTGCCGTATTACAAGTACTTGCCGGAAGCCGTGCTCGAAAATGATCGCGCCAGGCTCTATTGGGACCGGGCCATCATCACAGACAGGACTATTCTTGCGAATAAGCCTGATATTGTGCTGATGGACCGGGCACAGTCAAGGATATTTTTGGTCGACATTACCATTCCGTGTGACGAGAACCTCGTGAAAGCCGAAACAGATAAGCAAACAAAATATCTGGACCTGGCTCACGAGGTGACCGACATGTGGGGTGGTCTGCCGACCGAAATTATTCCTGTAGTCGTCTCTGCAAACGGGCTAATCCCAGTCAGCCTCTCGGGTCATCTGAGGCGGCTGGGACTACGTGGCGGACCGCTCCAGGCTCAAATGCAGAAGGCGGTGCTCCTCGATACCGCCCGCATCGTCCGCCGGTTTCTTTCCCTTTCCCCCCTAACCCTCGGCCGTTTGGTCTCCCCTGCCGAGGGCTTCCATCTGGTTGGGCTTTTATTTATTTATGTATTTTCGTATTTATTTTATTTTATTATATTTGTCTTTTCATTTTCGTTTATAATTATATATTTATACATCCCAACCAGATGAGAAAACTATATAGATACCCCACACATAATAATAAGCACCCTAAAATCCTACCTTACGTCCAAGCTGAACGTTTAGTTACGTGGGGGGCGTACAAAAGTACAAAAAACGGCTAACAACGAAAGGTAACCCTTTTTGGAAATAAGTAATAAGAGAGTATATAATTTACGGTCGCTTCTCGGGGAGCAGCGGAGCGCATCTGGAGCAAATGCTGGGTGCCACAGCATGCGAACTCTCGGCGGTGAGGATTTAAGCAAGCGGGCTCCTACCGACAAAACTGTTACAGTTGGTTGTAGTGAATTGAACTAGCGGACTCACTGCGTTAAAGCCACAATCGATTCCACGGGCGGTGATAATATTTCATTATTTTCATCCCTTCGACTCGCCCCTCTTACGTAACAAGGAGAACAGCTGGCTTGTAGCCAAAAGCACAAAGCTTGATAGTGTTGCGCAGGAAGTCAACGCCCCAAGTACGCGCAGACAATTACTGCGCACTTACCTTCAACTGAATGCACTAGATATGGACAGAAAAACTTATCTCGAACCGCTTCACCTAAAATTTAAAGAAAAATACCCGAATACGCTTGTTAGCCGACAGAGAATAAGAGACCAACGTAGAGCCATAATAAACAATAAACTACTTCCACAAAAAACTGTAGAGGAGATACAAAACACTCAACCCGACAGGCATAAAACTCTAGCAACCATCAATCAATCAATCAATCATTTTATGTACAACATATACAATACTCCAATGTGATGTACAGTCCCCACACAATCTTCTCAAACGCAACCAAGAACTTCAGAAACACATATTACTAAAAATAGAACGCAGACTTAAATGAGATGGACATTTCCTTAGCTTACCTCCAAATACCTTTCACATGCAGACTCATTAGAAAATTTCTGTAATGTTAATCAGAAATCCCACATCAAAACACAAATATACTATGTTGCAATCTTCTGCACGTGGCCGTACTTAATCCAACTAATAATCACTTGGCTTGGGCCCGTGTTATCAGCTCTTACCGGCTAGCCGAGAATATAAAATCAATTACAAATTTATAATAATAATAATATTTATTTGCACACCATGCAAAGTCCTTGAACAGTAAATACAAAATGTTTAATTATTCAATACATTAGGATTTCAGCTGATGCTTATAATAAGAAATACTAGTGTAAACGTCAGTACTCTTTCAATGTCACAATATACAAAAATTACACAATAATAACAATTAAGCTCATGAAAGGGTAAAGTAAAAAGAAAATAAAATTTGACTATTTTTAAGGAAAACAAGATATATCCTCCTTATTAGGAGCCCGCGCGCGCACGCGCGCCCGTGTGTGTGTGTGTGTGTGTGTGTGTGTGTGTGTGTGTGTGTGTGTGTGTGTGTGTGTGTGTAGGCGCGCGCGTGCGTGTGTATGTACGCGCGTGCATTTGCTTGTGTGGGTGTGTGGATGGGGTATGGATGTGGCTGTAAATATGGTATATATTTGGATAATATATCAACTTATAAGTTTCAACATAGATTCGTACTAACGTACTACACACTAGTGTAGTATAAAAAGTTGTCTCACTGTCACAACTTCACATGGAAGTTGGATGTCGAAACTTTTTAAAAGTGCTTACTTAGTCTGTAGTACTGCAGTCTGAGCATGCTCAATTAAAATCATGCAGATCCTTGTGGCTCCACCCCTAATAGAAATACACAATAGTTAACTATTGATTGACAAAGTACAAAGTAAATCATTTTAATAACGTTAGGGTCAGCTACATCTCTCAGGCGTTTAAATAAAAATATAAATTTTCGAACAACAAGCTTACGTGATGATTGAAATTGAGTCTATCATTAAAGAGTATATACTCTTTCTAGACTTGGACAGTTGCGGTTTGTTTTGGGAGACAGAATATTATCAGAATGACTGTGGGATATTATTTTAAGATTAGAAGGTAGTTTTGGAGATCGAATACTAAACGTCATAAACTTTGCTTTATCAACATTGAACATGAAACCATTTTGTGTTAATCAATCCGTGACAATGTTTAAGCCACGCTGAACTGATTTACAGACCTTTTTTCCGCGTATATACTAGTTTCCGAGACATACTAGTTAGGGAAAAAGCTCCGGCCAAGCTTTTTCCCGACCAAAATTCAGCAAAAGTAAACTATTTATAAGACAGAAATTTCTGTAACCGATTTCATTGATACCGGTACTCTAAACTAATTCAACCAGCTCTGCTTAATATTAAACTCTAATCTAACGAATACATATACTGAGGAATAAATCTGCATTAAACTAGTCAGCATATGGGAGCTTATTGCTGCGTTACCTAAGGCAAAAATTATTGTCAAACGTGATTATTTATGTATGTATCATGTATTACCTTTATTTAACAGGTTTATAACTTTAATGGTTTATGTTTTTAATGTAGCTACAAGATTAATCTTAGACGTTACGCTTACATTTTAAATAAGTTTGAAAATAAACATATTGTTAAATATTTATTTTTTATCTTGAAGCACCATGACTGTCCGTTTACGCCACTAAAAACCATAATTGTGTGCTTCACAGCTTATACTTAATAATTAGCTGACAATTTGCACTGGCTTTTCAAATTCTTCAAATGAACCACATCAAAATAGTTATATAATGATTTCTTATATTTACGCGAACACTACACATTGAAATAATACTAGTTTTTACGGAATTTATCGCGTATATTTAACTTTTTAAATACCCGACGTTTCGAAGGCTTTACAGCACTCATGGTCACGGGCAGGACTGAGATGTTCAACGTCCATATGTCATAGTTAACCGCGGTTATCATAGATTAAAATTTAACTTTTGTTCCGATCTATACAGTATGAACTTATGGTATCTTGAAGTCTTGCAGTTGTATGCTTGGGTTGGGATTTAATTTTATTTATTATAGGATGCCAAGCAGATGGTAGCACCCAGCCATCTTCTCTATTGAAATTAGGATGTGTTTTGATTAATCGCGCTCTATAATCTGTCAAAACAAACACTGGATGATGCAACAATTAGGGTTTTATCCAAAGGCCTCAACTTTGCAATTACACCCCGCAAATTACCGTACGAAGAAATTATCTGTAGTGTCGAGGACTGTTTATTTAAAAACAATATGCGGAAAGAAGATTTGGAGGCGATACGTCAAGACATCTCGTCTATGTTACGTCGATGTTCAGTGCCTAAACCGAATCTTCCCAAAGACGAATTTATAGCGTTAAAGAACCTACGCAATAAACACGAACTTGCAATTCTCCGCGCAGATAAGGGAAACGCCACGGTAGTCATGGATACGTCAGATTATAATTCTAAAATACAAGAACTTTTGTCGGATGTAAGTACTTATAAAAAGGTTAAAAACGACCCAACAAATAGCACACTAAAAACAACTAGTGACCTCATAAATAAACACTCCGAAAAATTAAATCTGGACGTAAAATGGATAATACCTACGTGCGCCAAATCACCAAAATTGTATGGGTTACCAAAAATACACAAGCCCAATGCTCCATTACGTCCCATAGTGAGCCAAATCGATTCACCAACTTACAGATTGGCTCAACACTTAGCGAAAATACTCTCACCACTCAGGGGACAAGAAGAGCACACATAAAGGATTCCTACCATTTTGTCAGCGAGATTAAAGACCTACATCTGGCAGACAATGAAACTATGGTCAGTTTTGATGTGCAGTCATTGTTTACATGCTTACCTGTTGAAGACTGCATCTCAATTGTAACTAGAAGGCTGGAAGAAAACAACATGCCCGTAGAATATGCAGTATTACTCAGACACTGCCTTACATCTGGCTACCTATTGTGGAAGGAGGAGTTCTACAAGCAAGCAGATGGTGTGGCGATGGGCTCACCTGTATCTCCCATTGTCGCCGACATATTCATGGAAGACCTTGAGGAGAAATCCCTGCTTAGTTCTCCCATAAATCCAAGGTTCTACAAGCGGTACGTAGACGACACTTTCACAATTCTACCTTTAGATAAAATAACTGCATTTTTAGACCATCTTAACTCTATAAATTCTAAAATTCAGTTCACAATGGAGTTAGAGGCAAACAATTCCTTAAGTTTTCTAGATGTGTTAGTAATTCGGAACCCTGATAACACCTTGAGCCATACTATGTATAGAAAAAAGACCCATACAGATAGATATTTAAACGGTGATTCTCACCACCATCCTTCACAGTTAGCTACCGTGGGTAAATCTTTGTTTCAGAGAGCACGAGGGCTCTGTGACAGTAAACACCTGGCTGCAGAGCTCCACCATGTCAAGCAAGTTTTGCATGACAACAAGCTTCGAGTCCCGCGCCTACGTCACAGTGAACGAGTGAAGCCGGCCACAGTCGAGCGTGTACCTGCTGCACTGCCATATGTTAGAGGAGTCACTGACAAGATTGGCTACATCTTGAAGCGCGCTTCCATCAAAACATACTTCAAGCCGCTGAAGAAGATTGGTCAGTTTTTACCATCGGTCAAGTGTAATGTCCCTCTGCAAGATGCAGGAGTGTACAAGCTTGATTGTGAATGTGGTCTCTCCTACATAGGAAAAACTAAAAGATTAATAAAAACCCGCGTTAAAGAACATATAGCTGATGTGAAGAATCGACGCTCCGGGAAGTCTGCAGTCTCGCCAGTCTGCAGACACGTACAGGATCGCCCCCGTCACTACATCAGATTTGATAGACCGCAGATCCTCGCTAAAGAACACCGATTCCTTCCAAGGATGATTCGCGAGGCTATTGAAATCAAAAAACATCCTAATTTCAATAGAGAAGGTGGGTGGGTGCTACCATCTGTTTGGGATCCTATAATAAATAAAATTAAATCCCAACCCAAGCATACAACTGCAAGACTTCAAGATACCATAAGTTCATACTGCATAGATCGAAACAAAAGTTAAAAAAAAAGTTAAATTTTAATCTATGGTAACCGCGGTTAACTATGACATATGGACGTTGAACATCTCAGTCCTGCCCGTGACCATGAGTGCTGTAAAGCGTTCAAAACGTCGGGTATTTAAAAAGTCAAATATACGCGATAAATTCCGTAAAAACTAGTATTATTTCAAAATGGTTATAACCTACCCCGTCGACAAGCTTTCCAGCCAGAAAGTCAGGTCAACCAGGTAGTAAAATTATTACATTTCATTATACTTTAAAGTTATTAATTGCGATCGAAATTGCAATCGCGATTTCTCGCTCGATTTATTTTTAAATTTGGAATATATATCCACTATACATAACACTACTTATTTACACTTTTTCGCAAGGAAATGTTAGTATTATAAAATTGAAATACGTTTTATCTCATAAAATTTTCATAGAGATTCAAGGCGGTGTTGGTAACGTTGTCGTTGGTACAGATAGGTGAGTAATGCATATCAAACATCAATTTACTCAATTAGAATCGATAAAATTCCGTCCTTAGTTACGGCAATCACACCGGTGACCGCATAACCGTTATGACATCTTCTACATATTGCATGTAATTCCGACATGCAGTAAAAAAAAATTAAAGCCATTTAGAATATGTTGCATCTAGCTTAAAAGAGCGCTGCTTAATGTTCATTATCGTACCATATAAGAAGTGAGCCCATGTCCTTAAAATTATTTCTTTAGGGTTGTACCACACTCTTACAACAAATAGAGTTAAAAAGAATAAGAAGTTGTAGTGATTGGAAGTTGTAGTTGGAAATTGTAATCCAAATTTCAAGAGACGTTGAAGGTAATGTCGAAAATATTGTAGTTACCTCTTCTAGTAATTTTACATGAATTTATCAGTCTTTTTTTACAATTTTGTAAACTATTCATTGGTCTAGTGGTGGTAAAAGCAAGTACTGGTCATGAGGTATGGAGTTCGCATCACGGTTGGGCCAAAATAGTCAGTTAATGTAAAAGTCAAGAAGATGACGGTGTTTCACCACCGTGTCTCTGAAGCACGTAAAGTCGTTAGTCCTGCACCTGATCTCTCTGTGGTCGCATGGCATTGTCGTATTAATCTGCTAGATCTGCTCTAACGGGAAAGGACCAAGCTTTCACAGAATACCAACGTAAAATAGCAGCTTAATGCTGCTGTGTTTCGTATGGTAAGTATAGGGAACCGGATACCTTTGGAAATGAGGCTTCCATCTTAGTCCTCAGGAGTGACAACACATCTGCATTTTGGTTCTTAACCGAAGATAGATGTAGATGTCTAAGCGCCACAGCTATGGTAAGTGGATATCATCAGGTGATCTATATGCTGGTTTGTCACCCTTATTCTATAAAAATATCCATGAATATGGATATAGTGTTGCCAGTTGCAGACAGTGTTTGAGCTGGCTCTGTTAAAACATGGCTCGGTTAAATTTACTATCCAACTGATGTATGTTATGTGACGGCGCAATCCATAACAGATGTTTGATGACGAATAAGTCGTCCCAAGACGTCCGGAACGATATGATGAAATCTACGTCTAAGAACAAGTTCTATATGGACGCGATAATCTAGAGGAAAAAATAGTTCCGTCGACTTTATACGTTTAGTTTTTTAAACCACTAATTGCAACGCGTCTCAGCCATATCTAGTGTATGTTAAATGAATAAATGTCACAAACATAGGTAATAATTACAATTAATTATATAAAAAACTGCACTAATTGATGATATGGCGGCTTAAGATGCGACGTTTTTAATTTTATTGTATGTTTTCTGTCAACGATATACGAGGAACAAAAAATTCTTTATCCATTAATGTGTTCTCAGTATTCACCTTGGAATTGTATAAATGCAAGATCAATAACAGAAAAATCTTATCAACATTGATTTAAAGTAGTTATACGTACTTAACGTTACTTTTAGTTATAAATTAATAACTATTCCGCTTATCCAAATGATACCAACAGCTAGTTGATAGTTACTTATTTAAGCACAGAGAATCTGACAAGGAATAACAGTAGTGTAGTATCTATTCTCAATTTTTTTTGTATTCTAAGTTAGAATACGAGCTAGGGTTTATATTTACATTCCCAGTGGAAAGTTATTGTAATGGGTCCGATTTTACAAATTAGAAATTTCAACATATCTCCATGTTTCAAGGTCTTTAGAGTCGAATAGTATGGCTTTTAAGAGGATTTCCGTGTGTGCACATATACGTATGTATATATGTATGTATTATGTTTGAATTAAATTTTCGCCGTGTATCTCGAGAACAAAGAGTGATATTGTCCTCATTCAGTTTTGAGTAAAATCGGTCAAGTCGTTTTTGTGCTGAATGACAAATTGTATAAAGTATTAAAACATATGATATTTTTTTATTCTTTCCACTAGGAAGTTAGTCGTGTGGACCTTTCGGGTCGCACCTAGACCGCTTTTTTGTGAAAAATACATAATAAGTAAGAATTTCAGGAGCTGTTTTACTTCATGTTCGGTGATGAAAAAAATCATTGTTTGTTTGTTTAAAATGAAAAAACTTTTCGAGGACATGTATTAGTTAAAAACTCAGCATACTAAGTGTTTTTTTAATGTAACGCATTTCGAGATAAAAGACACTTAGTATACAACTATACTTTGTAACGATTTAATTTAAATCGATAGATGGAACGTTCAGATGCCTTTTATGCTAAATAAAAAAGTAATGGCTGAAATGCTAGCTAAAAATTCAGATAATGCGCGTTCTTTCTTCGTAGGGAATTATATCACCTGGCTTGACGAGACTTTTTTCTATCAATTCGATAGGGACACCTTGAATGCGACCAAAAGTATCCGTAACAGATACCTCTGAATTAATTTAAGTGCTTCGTTGCTTATTACAAATAATTAAAGTGGATGTTTAAGTGCACGTTGCCTTTGCATCCACACTCCCTTACTGCGTATTTATCAACGCATCGTAATTTTTAACCTAGTTTGTATTTATAAAAAATAAGTATTTAATTAAGATCTAGACTGCTTATTGATTTTTTCTTTGCAGCAGTTTTTTTATCATTTTAAGTTGTTATCAGGAAGATGGTGTTGCCCATCTCCTGTTTCATTTTCTGCGGTAGCTTCTTATTGCTGCTGTGTCCACGGGATGACATGGGATAGTGGAATCTCTTATAGACGCCACACACGGTCAGTTCAACTGATCATTCCAACTGATCAGTTCTTTTTTTTACTGAAAAATATTTGTAATCCTATTAATTAACATTACTAATATTCCTTTTAACCACTCCTGGTAAGCTTAAAACGCTTGTGTTAGGAGTGGTTCACGACAGTAGTCAAATGGCGAATTCAAACCCACGACCTTTTAAGTTCGCGGTCCGCGCCCTGCAATTAGTGTTAGGGTCCTGGGACGTGGTTAAAATGAAAGTGGACTGTATATTCTTATAGGGCTGATATAATTATCCGTACTTTACAATAACCCGGTCTACATAATAAAATTATTATTATAAATTAAAATTAGTGTTGTCGTCCGACCGCGGTGGAGTATCGTAAAGCGAGTGGCCGCCGCGTCGCTGCCGCCCGACCAGACGTCGACGTGTCGTCCTCCCGCGCGTCTCCACCCGCGCGTATATGCAACCGGTTCCCAACATGCTCCCCGGGTTGAAGTGTGCAGAGAACTTCAAAAATCTGGAAGGGGACAGATGTTATTAAAGGCCCTTCGAATTGTGTCTCTTCTTGTCTTCAACTCGGCGACTCTGGAAACGCCGTCGCTGCCAGGATAGAGCTGCATGACTCGTCCTAAGGACCACATCAATGATGGGAGAGCTCTTTCCTTGACAAGAACTAGAGATCCCAATTTCAGCTCCTTGGTCGACGACTGCCATTTCACCTTTTGCTAGAGTAGAGTGACATACTCTAGTGAAAATCGGCTCCAAAAGTGCTGCTTTATAAGCTCGATTCTCTTGAATCGATCAAGGCGGGTTATATTCGCATCACCTATTTGTGGTTAAGGGATAGCAATGAGTGAGCGTCCAATCAAAAAGTGGGCAGGAGACAATGCGGAGAAATCTGAGGGATCAGTGGAAATAGGGGTGAGGGGCCGAGAATTCAAAACAGCCTCTATTTGAGTGAGGCATGTAGCCATTTCCTCATAAGTTAAATGAGTGGTTTGTAATAAACGCTTAAGATGGTGTTTTGTAGAGCGTACTGCTGCTTCAGCTAAGCCATTAAAGTGAGGGGTATAAGCGGGAACAAATTTAAATTCGATGCCTTCTTGAGCCATTTGACCTTCAAGTTCCGATTGAAGAAGAAATTGAGCCAGCTCGTTGCTTGCACCAATAAAATTCGAACCGTTATCTGACGTGATGCTCTTGGGCTTTCCGCGACGGGACACAAAGCGATTTAAAGCGGCTATATATGCTTCGCTGGATAGTGCCGTAACGAGCTCAATATGACAGGCCTTTACCGAACTTCAAATAAAGATTGCCAAAAAAGATTTAATAAGTTTACAACCTCTGCCCTTACGGTCTGCTATCAACACTGGCCCGGCGTAGTCGACGTTGCAATGAAGAAAGGGAAACTCTAGTTCGGTACGCGAGGCAGGGAGCTGGCCCATGATGGGCTGAACAGTTTCCGCCCTGTACCGGAAGCATCGCATACATTTGTTAACTGTAGCTTTAGCTAGGTTTTTTCCACCTAAGGGCCAATAAGTTTGCTTAATATTTCCTAACAGAAGTTGTGGCGGTGCATGTAAATATTTTAGATGAAAATGTTCAAACATAAGTTTAGTGAAATGATGTTTGCTGCATAACAAAATTGGGTGCTTTGTGTCGTAACTGTAAGGGGAGTTATCGAGTCTTCCACCAACCCTTATTATGTTATTAGCATCGAGAAATGGGCTTAAAGCTATAAGTCGATTTTTGTTAGGAAGCGCCTTTCCGGCTTTAAGAAAAGTATATTCCTCAGGAAACATCTCAGATTGAGATTTAAGAATAATAAAATTTAAGGAATTTTGAAGCTCTTGAACTTAAAAATGTTCTTTCATTTGCTTTTTCGGGTTCTTACAGTTGTAAATAAATCTTTGTATATATGCTATAGTATTTTGTAAGTTTGTTAAATTAGATTTGTTTTTGATTAAGTTAGATATTAAGTCTGCATTAGAATTGTTAAGCGCGAAGGAACAAGTAATCAACTCTGGTAGCTTCTGTTTCACGCCGACGTTGGGCATTTGTGGCCAATTAGTTTCAATGTCTGTTAAGAAAGGTGGCCCTGACCACCACAATTCTGAACCGCTGATGAGGTCAGCCTTCAGCCCACGGGAAACAAGATCCGCCGGATTGTCCTTCGACAGTACGTAGCTCCACGTGTGACCCTCTGTGCATTCCTGAATTTCATGTACACGATTCCTTACGGAACTTTTAAGGTTAGTAGGTGGTGTTTTTAATCACCCTAAAACAATAGTTGAGTCACACCAGAATCTACACTTGCTGATATGTAGTGTTAAAGAGGTTAATACTTTGTTACACAGTCTTGCAGCCACTAACAATCCGCAAAGTTCCAGGCGCGGAATAGTTGTTGGCTTTATTGGCGCTACCTTGCTCTTAGAAGTCAAAAGTTGTACTTTGATAGAGCCTGATGCGTCTATAGAGCGAATGTAGACGCAAGCCCCATGCTCGCTCAGAAGAGTCCGAAAATACATGAATTTAATGGAATATTGAATGGTCTTGAAGTACCCACCGAGGAACCTTTAAGTGGTTAAGAAAAGGTAAGGTGTCGGCGAACGAAAACCATGAACGTTTTATTTCCGTTGAAACCTCATCGTCCCATGAGCATCGTTCGATCCATAGCCTCTGCATGATGAGCTTTGCTTCGATGACACAGGGGCCCACGAGATCCAATGGGTCGAAGATCTGACTTATAACGGAAAGTATGTGACGTTTTGTCACTTTGTCAATCAATATCGAACTTCGATATTGATTGACAAATCGACATCCGGCTCGAAGGACCAATGTTAGGGTCCTGGGACGTGGTTAAAATGAAAGTGGACTGTATATTCTTATAGGGCTGATATAATTATCCGTACTTTACAATAACCCGGTCTACATAATAAAATTATTATTATAAATTAAAATTAGTGTTGTCGTCCGACCGCGGTGGAGTATCGTAAAGCGAGTGGCCGCCGCGTCGCTGCCGCCCAACCAGACGTCGACGTGTCGTCCTCCCGTGCGTCTCCACCCGCGCGTATATGCAACCGGTTCCCAACAATCAGGCTACTGTTGCTTAAAGTTCAAACTGAAACTGTTGATATTTTTTAAAATATTGAATTTTCGATATATCGATTATTATAAATATATCAATATCGGAGTTTTATATTTATTTTATTTATAAGTTTATTTATCGATATATCTAAAATCCAATATTTCAAAAAATATCAACAGTCTTAGTTTGAAGTGATCAGTTGTAATGATCAGTTGAACTGACCGTGTGTGGCGACCATTACGCCGCCGTTAGATGGCAATATTGTAACCTATATAGTTACTTAAATAAACTATCCGACTAAATTTGGGCGCTTTAAAAGAATTTTAAAACATTTTCAATAACTTATCTTACAACTAAGCTCAACGACTAATGCGAGTGAAAGAAAAAGGAAATGTTGTAATGTGTTTTCAAAACAAGTCTTTTTCTCATATACAAAAATTTATGTTTGTTTATCCGTATTCTATGCGGAGCCATACCGTTCATTAGATTGCGGTAAAACTTTGTCAGCTTATTGTTTGCTTGCGAATGTTATAGGCATAGTACACTTAACTTACACTAGGTGACGCGCGTATCGTACTGACAAATTTATTTGAAAGTTATATAACATTCAATTTCAATGAATGTATTATCATTTCTAATTAAACTATATAACTGTTCTAAATTTAAAACGATATTTACACAATTATTTCTTCTGCGGCAACAACGCGCCGGGTAACCAGCCAGTAGAATATTTATAAAATTTTGATGTGTCCGAATTTCGAAAGTTCGTATGTTCGAAATTTTTCGCCTCCCGATGATGACATTTTTATAGAGTACCTTTGAGGTTGTCTGAATGGATCTTAGCCAAAGAATATACACACTACGCGAATCTCAGCCATAGTTTGAACCGGTATTGTCGATATCCAGAAAACACGCGAAGCCGGGCGGATCGCTAGTGAGAGATAAAAAATTTATTCTATTTGTTATGCAAACTGGATGTAAAATATGTGCTAGCAGAAAAAAGTTCTGATTGTACGAGAATCACGACCGGGTGGAAATAGAGCATTTTGTAGTTGATGCACCGAATTACTGACTCGCGGTTCGTGGATTCGAATTCTAAATTAAGTTTTACTAATCTCCCTCAATAGAACTTTAGTTTTATTTAAAGATTATTTTAAGGGAATTTCAAAGGAATGAGATGCATTTACATTCCAATGTTTATTATGTCTATCAGCTATTATAGCGCATATTAACTAACTACGTACTCGTATTCGTAGAATTAGAAAGCCATATATGTTTTTTCTTAAGCTTTGTTGAATATTTGTCACTAACATCGTACCTGTATTGTATCAGGACTTAATTATTCAAGTCCTTGTAATAATTAAGCAATAAATCTTTTTTTTTCCTTTTATCACAAAATATTTTTATATCATACATGACAATACAAGAGAAATAGACAGTGAGTATGACAAAGCACATACATTTGTCGTTTATTTTTCTTATGCAACGTGATAAACGGTTCACGTGTTAGTATAGCTTGATTAAAATACAACGCTTTATAAGGTTCATTAATAACTTTATTATGACCGGGATTCATTGAGGATTGCTAATAATATTTATATAAAAATAAAAAGACAAAATTCTAAGATAGAATATTTTTGCTTTATTGATCATATGGAATAGGCAAATTAATATAACAACAGTATCATTTTCCACCATTGTATCCAGTCAAGGTCTTTAAACTAGGTAAGATATTTATTTTCACGCGGACCTTAGCTAACTAATTTTAATATATTTAATATAATGGATTTCTGCAAAATAACGCTAGATTCTGTATTGTATAATGATGTATGTTTGTATAAAAATAATATTCAGTAAATTATGGATGATAATAACCTCTCGGAACTAATTACGACTAAATTGCTTAAGGTAATCGCTTCCAAGCTATTTCTAATTTGTTTTGCGTCGTTAGTTGTGTAGCATATATGATTGTAAGCTGTTATTTTTATTTTCCAAAAAAAAGTCCTACTGCGTTTCGTATTGATTCTTCCCAGGACCGAGGTTTTAGTCCAAACCAGTAAGGTAAGATATTACTATTATTTTTATAATCACAGATTTTCATTACAATATATTGTTTCGCTAAAGTACGTAGGATTTATTTATAAATATACTTATAAATTTTATGGAATGACCTGAAGGTGAACTTCGGTATCTGCTACTGGAACTCCTCGAAGAGTAGAACTAGGTGTGCCGAGTTTGGCTTCGTTTTTTTAGTTATGATGAGATCTAAATAAATAAAAGATTGACTTCTGTTTCCATCATTACTTAAACAAATATATTATCAACGAATGGCTTAATTACTAGGTGCTGATACTCCTCTTCTGGCCGGGAGTTCGCCCGGGTACCTACCCAGCTACCCTCATACTTACTCCTACTACTAAAGAGCAGTGCCTGCACCGCTGTGGTGGTCTGGAGAGTATAGAGAACCCGTATAGTTACAGGCTGCGAGGCATTTCATCTTTATCCTCAGGGGTGACAACGAATTTGTATGTACACTACTTTATTTGTGGTTGAATTAACTTTGGTTGCAGACGTCTATGGACTGCAGTCGCCACTCAAAATTAGATGGATTATTATTTCTTTTATCAGTTCAGTTTAAAAAAATATGTTTATATCATATCATGATTTATTTTTGTCATGAAAATTTATATTTTTGTTGTACATTGTAATGTAAACTGTATATGGTAGAGCCACGTTGCAGCTATATCATGGTTGTAGCACGAATGGGTCGGCTCGACCGGGGAAGTACCACGCTCTCACAGAATACCAGCGTAAAATAGCAGCTTAATACTGCTGTGTTTCGTATGGTGAGTGTAAAGATCTGTAGACACTTTTTTACTGGAATCTAGGCATTCCATCTTAACCCTCAGGGGTGACAACGCATCCGCGTTTTGATTCGAGGATAAATGTAAATGTCTATGGATCACAGCATCCACTAACCATCAGGTCGACTGTGTGCTCGTTTGTCACCCTTATTCTATAAAAAAGCGGTCTAGGTGGGACCCGAAAGGCCCACACGACTCCCAGTGGAAAGAATAAATAAATAACATGTGTTTTAATATTTTATAAAATTTTTCATTCGGCACAAAAAACGACTTGACCGATTTTGCAAGCGATTAATGAAACTGGTCCTATGTCAATATCACTCTTTGTTCTCGAGAAACACGAGGCGAAAATTGAATCCGAACATACATACATTAGTACATGTGCACATCGCACATCCTCTTAAAAACCATACTATTCGACTCTAAAGACCTTGAAACGTGGAGATATGTTAAAGTTTCCAATTTGCTAAATCCGACCCATTACAATAACTTCCCACTGGGAAGTTAAAAAACTTTATCATATATTTCAGACAACATAGGAACATCGATCACATTAACAGATATTTAGACCTTCGTCGCTGCTTCCTATTGCCGGTCTGTGTATTTTACATCTGTTTCGGTATACTGCTAAATGTCGAAGGCTGAAACAACTACGAGTATCTGGGGTTTCCTGATTCCCTATTGTCGGCTTTTACGACACCCACGCACCCAAATGGGATGTTAGGTTCTCCTTTGCCGACACCACGTGGTTAAATATATTGTAAATGTAATGATACAATTATTAAGTTTATCATATACCATATAAGTCAACGTGGATATAATTTGTATAAAATTAAAAGCACTGGAATATGATTAACGTCGCTGAATAAAATTAAAAAATAATAAAAAATAAAAATATAAATTTCTTTGCAACTTTCCGCTAATTAAAAAATAAGTTAATTTGAAATCAAAATTATCTTTATATCTTTGTTTAATTTAAGCGGATTTCAATAAACATTTAACAAAAATGATCGTTATAAACAAATATTAAATTAACGTCTTAAAATTCTAATCAATTTCCATATTCATTTCATTTCCTTTAAATACGGTCAGATGTAACGTTAATAAATAATAAATAATAATTGTACGTTGATACGCAAAAAAGATCTAACCCAAAAAAATGTTATTTTTGATATATTGATGATTTGATAAATTTACAATTTTCTCTATTGACTGAGATTTTATTGGAATTACTTTTATTATATGAAAGAATGAATTCTCAAGAATAGAAATAGAGAATAGAAAAAGAATAGATTCTCTCTTATTTTTGAATGCATAATTACATAATTTTCGACTTACTGTAGGTTGGATCCTTTTTGTGTAACTACGTCCAATTAACGTAGGTATATAATATCGATCGTATTTTGATCAGATTTGACCGATTTTAAAGGATTTGACATGTAAAATGTTGGCAATTAACCTGCGTGACCGTACCTTATATGGATTCAGAAAGCATATTTTACTTTTGCAAATTAGTTTAAACTGACGCAATTGATAATTTTAAGTGCATTTTAAGTGTCCCTTTACAACCTGTTTTAATTGTATAAATAAAATACTTTCGCTTTCGCTGTCCTGACCCCTTCACCTTTTAGTTATAAGAACTCAATAAGTCTTGACAATTGTTATGCAATATTTTTAAATTTATTTAAGTCGAGTATATCGCAAATCGCTCGGTTCTCGCCTTCACAGTTTTATCGAGGTCCTGATTATGACTCAAGTGGGAAATGGTCATTTTTATAATATCTCCATATTAAATGATCGTTTTAATTTACATTAATTAATCCTTAACCGAAGAACCTCAGTGATTCATTCGATACATTTTAAATGATGCCAAGTTATAAAAGATAATATATAAATTAACATTTATATATAAATTCATATTTATGTAAATTTTAAAATGAGTATTATAAATTTATTATTAACTATAAATTTTGCAGATAATTAATTGACTACTTTTTTGTGATTTGCAAAAATTTAGGTAATGTAATAAGTTAAGTAATAATAATAATAATAATAAGATAGTGCGCAAAGTGCCGCTGCCTGGAGGTCGCCAGGGCGCGTCTGGAGCTGGCGCAGGACACGACAGCATGCGGGCCGCCAGCCGAGCGCGGGGCGTTGCAAGACCACCTAGCAGCCCCCCGCATCCATCATCCCCACCAGAAGGCTTGGTGTCGGCTGGGTCATCTCGGACTCAGCAAGCGGCACCCGCCGCTGGTGGAGCACGTCGCATGCGTTGGTCAAAATTAATAAACGCAAACGCATTGCGGGCGTATTTTAGGGCAAAAAAGGGAAGAAACTGGATGTTTGGCGTATCGGGCTCGGATGCATCGCTTTTTTGCAGAGCTGGAGCCATTTCTATCCGTCACTGTCCGTCACGCAAAACCTGGCAGACCGAGTTCGTTACATCCTGCGCTCCAGCATATTTGGTGACGCCGAACTCGAACGACTACGACGTGAGCCTATTCCTTCATCGAATGGAAATGCTACGTCTGGGAATGCGGCGCCAGTAGATGCGCAACAAACTGCATATGTGGATGCTGCCGTCAATATTCCATTTGTGGCTAATTCAGACGATGATGGAATAGTCTCCCACGAACTAGAGAAAATGAGGAGCATATTGGAAGAGTCGATGCTGGAAACGCGCAGCATGCCTCTTGAAAATCGACCGCGACTTCCCCGCATACCCCTTAGCAAGCGAAATCGGGCTGTCGTGCGACTCTTAACCCAATGCTGGTGACCTATTTGAAAGCCAGCCGGGACCTTTGCGAGACGGACTCAATTCTTTTTGGCGCCGCACTGGCAGTATGCCGTATTATTGGCGTCAAACTTCCCGTGGCTGGACGTGCTACTCAAAAAAGTAGCGCCATCCCAGCCTGGAGAAAAAGAATTGAGGACCATATCGCAAAGGCAAGGGTCCTTATCGGCAGACTGACAAGCTTCAGGTCGGGTAATAATAGACCGAGAGTTGTGAGCACCATTAAAATAGCGTTCGCTGGGATAAATATTAGTTTGTCCCAGCCGGATATCACGCAGAAACTAACGAAGCGCATAGATGACCTGAAGCAAAAAATCGCTGCTTGGGGGAAGCGGATTCGATGATTTAGCGAGAGGTCAAGGCGGTTCAACCAGAATCGTCTCTTCCAGAGTGATCAGAAGAGGCTCTATAAATCATTGGAGCGACCAGAGGTATGTGGAGCGGGCCCAGGACCGGATCAGGCTGACACTGTCGCATTATGGCGCGGCCTGTGGTCAGAGCCCGTAAACCACAGCGAGGGCCCTTGGACGAAAGTTTTGGCGAGCCAGAGTGCAAGTGTTACGCCTATGGACTCCGTCACCATAACGCCTGAAGACGTGGCTGAGGCGGTCCGTAGGGAACTTTAAAAGTCCGGGGCACGACGGGCTGCATCATTACTGGCTGAAGGGGTTCGTAGTGTGTCACGCTGTGCTCGCCCGACAGTTTCAAGAGGCTCTCGATCAGAAGTCGCTCCCGAGCCTCTTCACTACTGGGATCACTTATTTGGTTCCTAAAGATCAGGATACCACAGACCCGAGCAACTACCGCCCCATCACCTGTCTACCCACCATATATAAGACGCTGACATCCATTTTGAGCGCGAGAATCACTCGTCACCTTGAGCTAAATCAGGTGATGTCACGCGCTCAAAATGGATGTCGGGGTGGTGGCCGTGGAACCAAGGAAACACTCCTCATTGACGCGGTCATTGGCAAAGTGGTGAAACTCAACCGTCGGAATTTCTCCGCCGCCTGGATAGACTACAGAAAGGCATTCGACTCGGTGCCCCATACATGGCTAAAGAGAGTCCTCCAGCTGTACAAAATTGACTGTACAGTTGGAGACTTCCTCGAGCAGTGTATGGGGCAATGGAGTACGATCCTTTGTCATCTGGGCGAGCGGATGATGGCTGCGGAGAACCACATAAGGATAAGAAGGGTATCTTCCAGGGCGATTGTCTGAATCCAATCTGGTTTTGCTTCTCTCTGAACCCCTCAGTACTTTACTGGAGGGCTCCGGGAAGGAATTTCAGCTTCGAAAAGGAGGTACAAAGTGATCCACCTTTTCTATATGGATGACCTCAAGTTATTCGCCTCCAGTCGCTCCCATCTTATGGAATTGCTAAACATCACTTGTGAATTTAGCAATTCTATTGGAATGGAGCTGGGAACGGATAAGTGTGCGGTCCTCCATGTTGAAAGGGGAAGGGTTGCTAACTCTGATGGCATAGACTTATCTATGCCCGTCAACTTAAGGACAATTCCCGAGGCTGAAACATACCGATACCTGGGTATGTCACAGAACATCGGTATCGATGAGGCTGGTACGAAACAGTCAGTTTGCGACGTGTTTTATGCATGCTTGACCAAAGTGCTTAACAGCCTTTTGTCCGATGTGAATAAGACACACGCATATAACGGTTGGGTCATGCCTGTCCTCATGTATACCTTTGGCATACTCAGGTGGACCCAGACTGAACTTAACGCCCTGGATAGAAAAGTCCGCACTACCATGACGTCCCATAGGATGCATCATCCGAGATCGTCGGTAATGAGGCTGTACTTGCCGTGAAAGCATGGTGGGCGCGGTTTTCTGAGCGCGCTCCCCATGCATAATCGCGAATTGTGCAGCCTCCGTAATTACTTCCTGGCGAGATCGGATGATCCATTCTATAATGACGTCATTTCTAGTGATAAAGGGCTTACCCCTCTATCCTTAGCCAACGAGCAATGGCAGGACCCAGCAGTGCTTAGCATTTCCGACCGGGAGACCGTATGGAAGGAGAAGGAGCTCCACGGAAGGTACTACAGGGCTCTACATGAGCCCTTAGTAGATACAGTCGCCTCCCTCAACTGGCTACATTTCGGTGATCTCTTCGGGGAAACCGAGGATTTTGTCTGTGCAATACAGGATCAGGTTATTAAGACCAACAACTATCGGAGATATATCCTAAAGGATGGCACCATCGACATTTGTCAAGCTTGTCGCCATCCCGGTGAGTCACTTAAGCATGTCATCACCGGTTGTTCGGCGCTTTCTAACTCTGAGTACTTGCACAGGCATAACCTAGTAGCCAGAATTCTACACCAGGAACTCACTCTGAAATACGATCTCGTAGACCGGAAAGTGCCGTATTACAAGTACCTGCCGGAAGCCGTGCTCGAAAATGACCGCGCCAGGCTCTACTGGGACCGGGCCATCATCACGGACAGGACTATTCTTGCGAATAAGCTTGATATTGTGCTGATGGATCGGGCACAGTCAAGGATATTTTTGGTCGACATTACCATTCCGTATGACGAGAACCTCGTGAAAGCCGAAACAGACAAGCAATCAAAATATCTGGACCTGGCTCACGAGGTGACCGACATGCGGGGTGTTCTGCCGACCGAAATTATTCCTGTAGTCGTGTCTGCAAACGGGTTAATCCCAGCCAGCCTCTCGGGTCATCTGAGGCGACTGGAACTCCGTGACGGACCGCTCCGGGCTCAAATGCAGAAGGCGGTGCTCCTCGATACCGCCCGCATCGTCCGCCGGTTTCTTTCCCTTTCCCCCTAACCCTCGGCCGTTTGGTCTCCCCTGCCGAGGGCTTCCATCTGGTTGGGCTTTTATTTATTTATATATTATTTATTTATTTATGTTAGTATATTAAATATATATTTAAGTATATTTATTTTTCCCTTTATATATTTATCCAGCCCAACCAGATGTGATTACTCTATTAATAACCCAATAATAATAATAATAATAATAGGTTAATATAACAACAGGTTTTTTTCGATAAATTCACATTTCTATAAATATTAAAATGAGTATAGAGAATATTAGAAATTTCGCAGATTTAATTGACTATTTTTTTCACGTGATTTGCAAATATTTAGGTAATATCATAAGTTTAGTAATAATAATAGTAGGTTAATATAATAATAGGTATTTTCAATTTTGCAAATATTTTTTTACATGATACGACGCATAGTATTTAAATATGTTAATAACTATTGTTGTTTAACTTTTTTTTAACGTAGGACTCCTTATCTGCATTCTCTGCGGCCAGTTAACATTGCTTGCGTTGCTGTATTCCAAAAGGAAGGGTTTAGACAGCTAGTATAATTACAGATTGTGAGGCATTTTTATCAGTCCTCAGAGGTGACAACGCTTCTTTGTGTGAAGTTAGCTACAGGTGTCTATTGACGCAAGTGCAAGTATATGATTTATAAAAAAAATCCATTCAATTTATAATAAGTAGCTAAACGTCGATATTATTTTATTTTTTAGCCCAGCCTTGCTTAGACCTCACGACGGTTTTACTCGTATATTATGACAATAACCGAACCTCAACTCTTTTTTATAGGATAAGTATGACAAACGAGCACACAGTCCGCCTGATGGTAAGTGGTTGCTGTGGCCCGTAGATATCTTCATCTATCCTCGATTAAGAATCAAAATGCAGATGCGTTGTCACCCGTGAGCGTTAAGATGGAATGACTCGTTTCCATTAAAAATGGTCTCCGGTGCTCTACACTGACCATATGAAACACAGCAGCGTTAAAGCTACTATTTTATGTTAGTATTCTGTGAGATCGTGATCCTTTCCCAGTCGAGACGATCCTTTTGTGCTACAACTATACTAGTAATATAACTACAGCATGGTAGCTTACTTTAGAACTTTACGTAAATAAAAATCTTCACCTTATCCAAACCTTCGAGTTTCGTAAAAGTAGACTAAGAGAAAGGCCAAAAGACCCACGACAGATTGCAGAACCATGTCGCATAGGAATGTAGTATAATAAAGCAGTAATAGAAGGCAACATGAAATTAATATACGAAACTTCTGGTACTAGGGTCGCCAATCCGTCTGACAAGCGTGAGCCTGATTAACGCGAAGAAATTCGTGTCCAACAGTGAAGTATTATCTGTAGGCTAATAAAGAATAAGAAAGGTGAAAGTGTGCTTCCTGTGCTTTAAATAATTTCATAACTATTTTCGCCCTTATAGATTACTATTAATAAATATACGTGATTAACTTAAAACCTTACAATATGTTTGCAAAATAAACAAAAGATAAAGAAATATTTAGAAACGTATAAAACGAGCAATCGAGCACAGTGACAAGATCGAAACAGGCCCGCGTAATGTACATAAGTTCGCGTGCCGAGCTTGCGACACTGCCGCGCCCAAACAGTGATGTGCGTGATGTTCGTGATATCAACCCGTATCGATGTAACGTTCATCGACTATCGAACTTTCTTGTTTCAATTCGTTTCGGAACAATTTCTTGGGTTATGTCATAAATTACTCCACATATTACATTTTTCCTATTCGAGTTTATATAAAGATATATACCATCTGATTTGTAGAATTAATATAAAAATTAAAACAAATAAATTAGATTCACAGAAAAAAAATTACGAATTTAATGGCTACATTTTTATGTACGAGTATTACGTTAATGGCGTCATTTCTTATATGTTGCAACCATTGCGGCTTGTATCTTGTTGTTCCTTTAATATATGCGTATAATGTTATGGTTTATATAATAAAATATAATAAACATATTTTCTCATCTAATTTTATATATTGTTATAACATAAGTGCTAAAAGCGAAGTATAATAGTAATTAAAGAATTTTTTTAAACGGCGGGAATTTAATCGCCGCAATGCATGACAGTTACCGACAATAGATATTTGACACATAGTCGGGATGGATGTTTTGACTGGTGAGCGGTTAATACGTTATATTTAGTAAAACCTCATGTTTTTGCATATTTAAATATGCTTATGAACGAGTGGCTACTTTTTATAGGATGGGGTGACAAACGAGCACACAGTCCACCTGATGATAAGTTGTTGATGTAGCCCATAGACATCTACATCTGTCCTCGATTACGAATCAAAATGCAGATGCGTTGTCACCCGTGAGGACTAAGATGAAATGTCTCGTTTCCAGTAAAAAGGGTCTCCGGTTCTCTACACTCACCATACGAAACACAGCAGCATTAAGCTACTATTTTACGCTGGTATTCTGTGAGAGCGTAGTCCTTCCCCGGTCGTGCCAACTCATTCGTGCTACAACTATATAACTAATATAACTGCAGCATGGCTCTACCACCTTTAAAATTTCACCAGCGCACTTTTATAAGCTGCACTGAAAATAATGATTGGTTGAGTACTTGTGCCTCGTGTTTGAGAAGTATTCTTTGCCAATTTCGTATCATTTTCCTTTCTTATTAAACTGTCAATATCCACTGCTAGCCGTGCCTAATAAAAAGCCGTGTGTAATAGCCGTGGTAGCTCAGATGGTTAACGCTCGCTGTAAATATAACAGAACTTGAGTAACCCGGATTCAATCCCCGCCGGCACCAATGAAATTGTTAATTGCAAATTTAAGTGCTGATTGACCACGTGCTCGACGGTGATGGAAAACATCGTGAGAAAACCTGCATGTCTGAGGAATAAGGAAAAATATGTCGAAGACATGAGAAATTAGCCAAGACGCATTGGGGCCTGGTGGCGGTAGTGGTAGTGGTGGTATCTGTAACAGGTTTCGTAATCTTTCAGGTAATAATTCAAAGGAACACATCTCACGTTAAGCAATCCTGTTATTTCCGGTTAGAAATATTTTAGTAACGCGAATATAATAAAATTATTATTTTTATAAATTTAAGCCCTTCCCTACTATATCTTGTGATAGCACAATTGAATGTTTGTATTCCGCAGCATTCGCAGCGCACGCGCCGCCAGACACACCACTTCACACAAAGGGAATAAAACTCATTGGTTATAATTACGTCGTATCGTTTTATAAGCCAGGTTATTGATCATAACTACCATCGGAATTCAGTATATCGACTACTAATAACACAATTTAATACGTTTCTATAGCACAAACTCACAAAAAAGATACAAAAATTACATAAATAAAAAGCAATATATTATGTTATAATAACAGATGACAGTTCTTAATGCATTAAATAGTCCATGATAACGTTTACATATCTTCAAGGTTTTATTATAAATCTTAATATGTATAAATTACGTGTCACGTTGTTTGTCCGCGATGGACTCCTAAACTACTTAACCGATTTTAATCAAATTTTCACACCGTGTGCAGTTTGGTCCAACTTGAGAGATAGGATAGTTTTTTTGCACATGAGTGACCCACAATTTTTTTGCGAATTTTAGGATTTTTAATAGGACATGACAAAGGGTCGTCGAAAAGGGCAGAACAATGTCTGCCTGGCAAGCTAATATACATATATAATATAGCTTTTAAACTTTACTTAAGTTACGATTTTTATTTTATTATACTCAAAAGTGAAATAAAAAGGAATTACAAATTTATAAACAAAATCATATTTGAAATGGCTCATGCTTGTTTAAAAATTTCACAACAATTAATATTGAATAAGATACACAATATGTATCATTTTAGCTAAATTATTATCTCATAGACTTTAATACGACAGTTTGTCGATATAATAGACGAGGATATAATTAAATTTTTTCTTTGTAATATTAAAAATAGAATTAAAAGTTGTAAAGAATTAATTTTATATTTTAGTCTGTAATAGCATATGGCAATATTTTTCATAATTATTTCTAATCGTATTATACAAATGCCATTCAAAGCCACCTTTCAAAACTTGTAATCTCGTGGGCGATGTCCAAGTTATGAATTTTTATATTTTAATTACAAGGAAATCATTAATTAGCCAATAAGACCAAGATAGGCGGATAACCCCGGGCTATTACGTTGAAAGCGTAGGAACGAATTACGTACGTCACTACAAGCGCTGTGTTGCTTTTATTTATACCGATCCTCTTTGTAAAATCCCCCTTAAAATTTCCATCACTTGGAAGTTGGAACTGAGACTTTGGAAAGTCCAAAAAAACACTGACTTTGTATTGTTTACAATTTAACTATGGAAGCCCCATTGCCTGCGTACATTCAACATCTACAGGACAAAGGTTAAACACATTTTTATTTCATTCGCGCGAATGCTATATTTTTTTAATAGTACGACGACAATTTGTGTTACTACTCAAGCTGAATCCATGATAAGATTTTTTTTTAGTTTAGTTAGTTTTATTTATTCATTTTCACACAAAATTCCAGTTCTTAATATATGTATCCGCTATAGATTGCCTCTTAGGAGCAATTCTGACATTGTTGCTACTCTTGGCAGGTAGCTCAGTGTTTTTTTATTATTTTCGGTTGTTCTCAGGAAAAAGCTACTGATCATCTGCTGCTTCAGTTACCCTATGTCATACAACTATATCCTATACCTTTAAACGAGCAATTCTTGTATATATAATCGGAATCTCGGAAACGGCTCCAACGATTTTCATAAAATTTAGTGTCCAGGGAGGGTGCAATAAATCGATGTAGCTAGGATTTATTTTTAGAAAATGTTTTTTTGTCCGTGTTTTCAGGCAATGAAAAACTAATACAGTATAAGAAGGTAAATTTTGTCACTGTGTTAATGACCGTAATAGCTTAAGTGGATATCGAGCGGTCGCGAAATCGTGATGCCTTGGTTTGCGTCCCGTCTCCGGTCCGATATTTTTCCTTTTTTTTTTTCAAGTTACCCTTTTGTGAGAAAATCTGTTATTTCGAGGCCTTTTTTTAGTATTTTTTAAAAATACGAAAATTATAATTAAATTAATTGCACTCATGATTTTTTATTCAGATAACCAGTTCAGTTTTTTCTATTATGTCAATAAGATCAAAGAATATTATTCATCAGTATGTAATTTGTATCTAAATGTAATTTAAAAAAAACCGAGCAAAGCTCAGTCATCCGGATACTCATTTTATAAATATACATATTTTATATAACATTATATAACACATACATATACATAAACACTCACGCCTGTCACCCAGAGGGGTAGGCAGAGACTACAGACTTCCATTTGGCACGATCCTGACACACCTCTCTTGCCTCCTTCACATCCATACACCTACGCATACATGCTCGTCGGTTAAGGGTACTCCTAATTTGGACCGTTTTCAATAAATCGCCAATTTGGTCGATTAATTTTCGCCTAGGACGTCCCTTTTCGACTCTGCCATTCACTTCTGCACCATAAATTTTCTTTGTCACTCTTTCCTCATTCATTCTTTCCACATGACCAAACCACCGAAGCATTCCTTTCTTAATCCTGGTCACAACATCATCTTGCAAACCACACTCTTCTCTTATTACACAATTTCTTACCTAGTTCAGTATTTGCCATAGCAAATCCCTATCCACTCTGTCATAGGCCTTTTCCAAGTCCATGAACGCACAAAAAACCTTTTGGTTTTTGGCCAGAAACTTCTCCGCGATCGTGCAATATATAACACATATACTTATTTTATCATTACATTCTATAAAATCTCTGCAGCTGAATATTATTCTTACCCTCTCCTATAGATTGCCTCATATTTGTTTAGTATAGTTGCTATGCTAGGTAGGCGAGTTGGGAAACATCAGTATTTATTATCAGTAAGAAGCTGCTGTCAATTTCCTGTTTCTATTTCCCTCTGCTGCCTCTCATGGCACTTTATTTTTTTTACCGCTACTATAAGGTGAATTTGCCAGTAATCAATTCTCCGCCCCTTTTAGAGTTTTAAACAATTTAGGATCGCAAAGGTTATGTATGCTGCCACCAACTTTACTATTCGGTTGGTAGAGTCGGTGGTGCAGTTTTTACTATTGCTACTTAAGAAATTTACTAAGGGAATATGTGATTACATTATATATATATATATATATATATATATATATATATATATATATATATATATTTTTATATATTTGCACTTTTTACAATTTAACAAAACAAAGCACTTTGCCTGACAGCACTGAATAAATCGAATAAATCTATACCTTTAAACGAGCAATTCTTGTAAAATTTTGTGTGCAGGGAGTTTCGGGGGCAATAAATCGATTTAGCTAGGATTTATTTTTAGAAAATGTCTTTTTGTCCGTGTTTTTAGGCAATGAAAAATTGCTACAATATCGTTAGAATAAGAAGGTAAATTTTGATAGTTTCTTAACGATTACAAATAGCTTAATTGGTATATTGGGCGGTCACAAAATCGTAATACCATAGTTCGAGCCCAGACCGACCGACCGACTTTTTAATTTTTTTTTTTCAAGTTCCTTTCTTTTTTTAGAAAATCTATTTTTTCGAGCCCTTTTTTAATATTTTTTTAAAAATACGAAAATTTAAATTAAAGTAATTGCACTCATGATTTTTTATTCAAATAACCAGTTCAGTTTTTTCTATTATGTCGCTAAGATCAAAAAATATTATTCGTATTTCATCAGTATGTAATTTGTATCTAAATATAATTTCCGAAACATACGAATTAAAAAAACCGAGCGAAAAATACCGAGCAAAGCTCGGTCAACCGGGTACTTATAGCTGATAGCTAGATGTCATTTATAAAATGGCGACCTTAGTTCCAATCTTGTCCACCTGAACAGATAAGTTGATGGCACTGTTTTACTTTCTTCTTCAAATGGCAACTCATCTAGCGTATGTTGGGTAACGAATATATGTTCGCATATAGTGACCGCAAACCCCACAGACTGGAAACAAGGAGGAGCATTACCAGAATTGGTTATTGGTTTAGTACTTACTAGCCACCTGTTCAGCGTAATGAATAAAGGAAAATCTTCAAAATTATTTATGCATTTTGGCTAATACTAAAAGGCAGTGAATCAAAATTTAGTTTATTATCTTTATAAATAAAATATAAAAAAAAATCAATTACGGTTCGAACGATTTCGATGAAATTTTTTAAGTGCGTTTGGATGGATTGTTTCCGATTCACAGTTGGACCCACTAGGTGACACTGTTGTCGAGATCCGGAAATCACCCGTGTGAAACCGGGGCAGATAGCTAGTTTCTTATAAATAATGATATTATATAGTGGAAGAACTATACTGCAACTACGTTAGTAGTGCATATACTGAAATGCTGTAGCTGTAATGTGATTGCAGCACAAGTGGGTCGGCTCGACCGGGGTTGGATCACGCTCTCACAGAATACCACGGTAGCGTAAAGTAGCAGCGTAATGCTACTGTGTTTTGTATGGTGAGTGTGGAGAACCGGAGATCCTTTTTACTGGAAACGAGGCATTCCATCTCAGTCCTCAGGGCTCAATTGAAGATAAATGTTGATGTGTATGGGCCACCGCATCCACTTATCATCAGGTGAATTGTGTGCTCGTTTGTCACACTTATTCTATAAAAAAATCATATCGCGTATAAATTTTATTGAGAGGAGGAGTTTCATCGACCGAGAGAGGATCACGCTTTCACAGAAATTTTTTTTTTTATAGGATAGGGTGACAATCGAGCACACAGCCCACCTGATGGTAAGTGGTTGCTGTGGCCCATAGACATCTACATCTATCCTCGATTACGAATCAAAATGCAGATGTATTGTCACCCGTGAGGACTAAGATGGAATGCCTCGTTTCCAGTAAAATGGGTCGCCGGTTCTCTACACTCACCATACGAAATACAGCAGCATTAAGCTACTATTTCACGCTGGTATTCTGTGAGAGCGTGGTCCCCGGTCGAGCCGACCCATTCGTGCTACAACTATACATCTAATATAACTGCAGCATGGCTCTACCACGTATAGATATAATACAATAGCTGTATAATGCTGCTGCATTTATTATAGTGAGTGACGAAACTCTTTTAAATTTTAACGTAGATTATTCCTTCTTGGTCATCAGTGGTTGTTTATCTATAGGATACAGCAAACACTTACTATTGGATGGACTTTATGCCTGTTTGTTTTCCCATTTTATTAAAATAGGATAATTTAAGAGTGTCTTTAGGTTTGCACTATACTTGACTTCATCACCATCCTCATTAGATAATAGAGATTCTAAAAATATTAGGCATTTTTAAAAATTTTCATATAAAGTTAACGCAGTGTGAATGAATGAAAAACTGCTAAAAAACCTTGCAATCTCTTTACTGTCTTTTATAACTTAATAGCCAGTCATTTCTTCTACGCTATAAGGATCAGTAATTGCCCATCAAAAGTCCATCGTTGAACGTAAACCTTCTACATAGAATGCCTCTATAAATTTGCATGTATATATGTCATAGTTGCCACGCTTGGCGGAAGGTTTGGCAAAAAAAATAATTAGAAAGAGTACAATAGCAAAAGGAGAAAAAGAAAAAGAGGAAAAGGGTACATTGCATCTTATGCTGATCATAGGCCTCGCCATAGATTACCTCAAAGATGATATTTTCCATAATTGCCATATTTGGCAGACGTGTTCGGAAACGTAGTTTTTTTTTTATTACTTGCGTTGTTATCAGGAGAATACTGCCGCCCACGTTCGGTTTTATATACTCCTTTTTGAGACACCCACGCAGCACTTCTATTTCACATCCTATTGTCAATTTTTTATTATATTTGAAACTTGTTGTATAGTTGCAATCGACCCAGCATTTTCCTTGTCGTAACACTGTTCATATTAATAATAATAATAATAAAAAATAATAATAATATTCCACAACTATCACACAACGCCATCTAGTCCCAAGCTAAGCAGAGCTTGTGTTATGGGTACTAGACAACTGATAAACATACTTATATATTTTCTAAATACATAAATATTATAGATAAATTACACCCAGACACAGAACAAATGATCGTGCTCATCACACAAACATTTGTCCTGGGTGGGAATCGAACCCACGACCTCCGGCATAGCAGTCAGGGTCACTAACCACTAGACCAACAGGCCTGTTATTAATAAAAAAAACCGTTGTAATAGTAACAAAAACACAGAGAATATTCACATGAATTCGTCAAACCGGACTAGTGCCCGTGTAAATGAACTATTTACAAAGCAAGTATGCTAATGAATTATAGTTTTTTTTTTTAAATAATTCGATAATGTAAGTTTATATTGATAACGATAATAAGCAGTATAAGTAAACGATAATTCTAATATAATATAACATATGTGTTTTCATTGGATTATGTTATTAATATAAATACAAATACAAAATAATTTATTACGGTGACTAAGCCTAATACAAATTTATTTAATTGGAGCTTCCTTTTAAGCAAATAATATTGCTTATTTATCATTAAACTTTTTTTAAATACCCATCATCATTATATTTGTAAATAACTTACCTTTTATATTAGGCTTTTACAATTAAATTAAGATAGTTGACACTTGTAAACTCTTACTAGTTGTTACTAATGGAAAATCTTATTTAAGCTCATTTTACTACCCGAAACCATTTCATTCTTTCAGATTTTCCACCAATATCAGAGAAAATAAGTCATTATAATTTCCTCTTCAAAAATACAAATATTTAAGTGCAGAAAAGGCAGTATAGTTTTTTTCCTATTATTAAAAAAATAAATAAAATCAATGTGTAATACACACGCCAACGGTTTTATTTGAAACCGGTTTCGAATTAAAAATAATTTACAATAATTTAAGACGAGGCATGATCCTAAACGCAAGTTTTATAATGCCTCAAAGTATATGATCCACTGCAGTAAACAAATCCAAAAAAATATATGATATTGTCCAGGATATATGCTAGTTAGATAGTGTGTTGAAAACATGATACCACTAATTTAATACGATAGAAAAAAATCACAAACATACCTCTAAAAATTTCTTTTAACTAGTAAAAACCATACTACATACCGAGGTACCGAGGTTGGGCTCTTTTTGCTAGGTATGATGAGTCCTTACCTCCGGACTTGACGAAGTGACCTGAAGGTGTACTTTGGTAATCGCTATTGGAACTGGTCGCCGAGTACTACTAGGTGTGCCGAGGTTGGGCTCGTTTTGTTAGATATGATGAGTCCTTACCTCCGGACTTGACGTAGTGACCTGAAGGTGTACTTTGGTAATCGCTATTGGAACTGGTCGCCGAGTACTACTAGGTGTGCCGAGGTTGGGCTCGTTTTGTTAGGTACGATGAGTCCTCACCTCCGGACTTGACGTAGTGACCTGAAGGTGTACTTTGGTAATCGCTATTGGAACTGGTCACCGAGTACTACTAGGTGTGCCGAGGTTGGGCTCGTTTTGTTAGGTATGATGAGTCCTTACCTCTGGACTTGACGTAGTGACCTGAAGGTGTACTTTGGTAATCGCTATTGGAACTGGTCGCCGAGTACTACTAGGTGTGCCGAGGTTGGGCTCGTTTTGTTAGGTATGATGAGTCCTTACCTCCGGACTTGACGTAGTGACCTGAAGGTGTACTTTGGTAATCGGTATTGGAACTGGTCGCCGAGTACTACTAGGTGTGCCGAGGTTGGGCTCGTTTTGCTAGGTATAATGAGTCCTTACCTCCGGACTTGACGAAGTGACCAGAAGGTGTACTTTGGTAATCGCTATTGGAACTGGTCGCCGAGTACTACTAGGTGTGCCGAGGTTGGGCTCGTTTTGTTAGGTATGATGAGTCCTTACCTCCGAACTTCACGTAGTGACCTGAAGGTGTACTTTGGGCTCGTCATACCTAACAAAACGAGCCCAAACTCGGCACACGTAGTAGTACTCAGCGACCAGTTCCAATACCGATTACCAAAGTACACCTTCAGGTCACTCCGTCAAGTCCGGAGGTAAGGACTCATCATACCTAACAAAACGAGCCCAACCTCGGCACACCTAGTAGTACTCGGCAACCATTTCCAACAGCGATTACCAAAGTACACCTTCAGGTCACTCCGTCAAGTCCGGAGGTAAGGACTCATCATACCTAACAAAAAAAAGCCCAACCTCGGCGCACCTAGTAGTACTCGGCGACCAGTTCTAATAACGATTACCAAAGTGCACCTTCAGGTCACTCCGTCAAGTCCGGAGGTAAAGACTCGTCATACCTAACAAAAAGAACCCAACCTCGGCACACCTAATAGTACTCGGCGACCAGTTCCAATACCGATTACCAAAGTACACCTTCAGGTCACTCCATCAAGTCTGAGGTAAGGTAATAGAAAATAGTAAAATAAATTTGAATTTTCTAATGGTTTTATTTGAAACTATTCTTTTTCTCTTATTTTAGCTATTTTTCCAACGAAACGTTTTAAATGTTTATGTATGTAAATAGTTGACTAAGTACCTGCTCATATCATAAAACTTGTGCCGGACGGGCGAAACTCTCCGGAGTAAATGTTGTCGCAGATACTTCGCGAGTCGCTCACGTCCTACACCTATAGGTTCCGGTGGGTACTCTCACCGCCGTCTTTGTTGTTGCCGCTGAAATATTGTGGACTGTAGTTAAAATCAAAATGCACGATTAACAAATACAAATAGCAAGGTAGTGGCCAGCGGTTCAACTTATTGATTAATCGCGAAATTTTATAACTATTATTTATTGATCACTGTTGTTAAACTACGGTTGTTCACTATTGGTTGGTCACTGTATATTTCAAAAGATTTCTTTAAATTGTACGGTGGTATCAAATATCTATTGGTAGTAGCTGGTTTTCTAACACTACTGACTAGCAGCTATTATCAACTAAACTAGCTGATTTTATCACTTGTGTAACTGCGGATATCAGTTACCACTTTCACTATATGTAACTGCGAATATCAGTTACGACCTTTTTCGGCTAGCTAACACTTTCACTATATGTAACTGCGAATATCAGTTACGACCTTTTTAGGCTAGGTAACACTTTCACTATGTAACTGCGAATGTCAGTTACGACCTTTTTAGGTTAGCTAACACTTTCACTATATGAAACTGCGAATATCAGTTACGACCTTTTTTAGGCTTGCTAACACTTTCACTATGTGTAACTGCGAATGTCAGTTACGACCTTTTTCGGCTAGGTAACACTTTCACTATGTAACTGCGAATATCAGTTACGACCTTTTTTAGGTTAGCTAACACTTTCACTATTCACTATATACTGCTACTAGTCACTTCAGCTACCACCGGATACCACTCACTTCACTTCACTTGTCACTGGTAGTTCTTCACACTACTACGGATACTGGGTCCCGAGCCCCTAAGGTAGACTTGACCAATACTTTACAGTGAGCCGCTTGCCATTTTCCGTTTTGCCTCTTTATTGCATAAACTTATCACTATACAAATGGCATAAATTGCAATATTTTCTATACAAAACTAATTGCTACACTAACATGCTATATATCATTAAATCGGTAGTCTGGTACTTTATTAGTATATCATAAATGTTATTAAAAACATTAACATTGTAAAAAGTTATTAAACGAAATGTCCCAAATTTTCATAATATTTGGGCATTTTAATTCTTTAATTTTTCTATAACTACGAAATGCGTTTAATTATACAAAAATATTCCTATACTTTCTTAATCTATAAGCCATATGCTAATTAAATGTCATATTTATAACTCTTTTAGGACATAAAATTATTTTCATTAATTTTAGTATGATCTATTACGCAGTTAATTAAAAAACTTCTAGAGAGTTCCACGGTAAGACGCGCTGTGATTGGTTGATTTTTTGGTATATAATAAAAGTTGTTTATATTACTTGTTATCAAAACGACATTCTATACAAACATATTGAGAGTTATAAATATGCTAAATAACTATATTAATACACGTTTTCACTCAGTTTTCTTGGTAATTTCACTATTAATACATAAAACAATATTCTTTATCATTTTGTTTCTTAAGGTTGTTAGGCCGTCGCGAACATCTCTCCCGCCGTGCAGCGTCGCGACGATTTTCTCACAGCGGCGCTGCATCCATTTCGGTGAGCGACGTTGCTTCTACTTCGGCAGCGGCACGAGTTTCCTGGTTGGCCTCTTGATTAGGCCGTTTGCTGTGCGTACCTCCACAGTGCGGATCTGTCCGTCCGCACCGGGGTAAACAGCTTCCACCCTCCCTCGTGGCCAGGTGTTACGAGGTAACTGGCCGTCAGCTATGAGGACTGGATCGCCCACCTGGAGATTGGGACCTCGCCCATGGGCCTCCCGCCGGTTTTGAAGTTCCGGTAAATACTCTCGGACCCAACGCTGCCAGAACATGTCAGCGAGTATATGGGAGCGTCGCCAGTGTCTTTGGCTATTCATATCTTTTTCATCAAATACTCCAGGTGTCGGCAGTCTCGCAGATCCTCCTAAAAGGAAGTGATTCGGAGTAATGGCTTCGTCGTCGTCGCTGTCTACAGAGATGTGAGTCAATGGTCTGCTATTTACTGTGTACTCCACCTCGCAGAGCAGCGTGGCTATAACTTCCTCATGCGGATGTCTCTCATGAAGGACGGTGTATAGTGCCGTCTTCACGCATCGTATGAGACGTTCCCATACTCCTCCCATGAAAGGCGCGGAGGGGGTTATAAAACGCCACACTATGCCTCGTCTACTGGCTTCTTCTCGAAAAGCCTCCCGAAGTTCCTTGTCTGCACCGTGCATGTTGGAGTAAATCTCGGTGGGGCACCCTCGGCGAGCTGCGAATCTTCTTAATGCTAGTATTGCGGAGTCAGCGCTGAGGTTTGCGACAACTTCTAAGTGAACAGCTCTGGATGTGAGGCAGGTGAAGAGAGCTACGTATCTTTTCTGATGTTGACGTCCCACAGTGACTGAAAGTGGCCCAAAATAGTCCAGACCGGTGAAGGTGAACGGTCTCTGATGATGAGCGAGACGTGTACTAGGATGGTCACCGGTCGCTGGCACTGATGGTTGTGCTTTTCTGATGCGACACTGTATGCATTGGCTCACTATCTTTTTTTGTAATGGGTCGAAGTCGGATCACCCAGTAGTGCTGTCGAACCTCGTTGATGGTAGGTTCGGTTCCGCAATGATGCAGGCTACGATGCGTCCAGTCAATATATAATTGTGTGATGTAATGATCACCATCCAATATAGCTGGCCCCTTCATGTCTTCTGTGACTCCCTTCACGGCGGCTATGCGACTTCGTAGCGCGATGATCCCGTCTTTCAATTCTATTTGAAGCGGTCGTAGGCGGCTATCATGAGCGACCTTTTTATTATTACGGAGATCAGTTATCTCTTGTGAGAAGGAGCCCTCCTGTATGGCACGTATCAGGAGCTTTTCGGCCTCTCTGATGAATTCGGCCTCTAGTGTGATGTACCTTTTGACATCTCTATTTTTCACTTGACTGGGAGGCTGCGCGATTTGTCGCGGATTATTTTTCGATTTCCTCCAGTCGGGATCTTCCTCTTTGCCCTTTTTTGTTCTTTTATAGAAGATCCTGTCTGTAGTTTTGCGGCAGAGTGTTATAAATTGTAGTACTCTAGCCGTAGCTCGCAATAAGCGTTCCCATCTCGAAAACCTTGCTGGATCGGGAACAGCTTCTCGGAGTATCGAAGCTTGATGAGATTCCTTAATGGTGAGGGATCTTTCCTCACCTGTAGGTTCGGATGACGTGGGTCTTTCGGTTGGCCATTCTGACGGTTCTTTATACAGAAATGATGGGCCGTTGTACCACTCGTGATTGGAGTCGAAGTTCGGTGGTACGTCCCTTGTGGCAATGTCAGCTATATTCAATTTGGTAGGTACCCAGCGCCAGTCCTCTACTTTACTATGTTCCTCGATTGCTGCTATTCGGTGGGCAACGAAAGGTTTGTAACTCCTGGAGCCCTTTTTTATCCACGTGAGGACAGTTTTGCTGTCAGTCCAATATGTGACGGCTTCGGGCGTTACGCAATGTGCCTGGATAACGGCGGTAGCTACACGGCTTCCCATCACGGCGGCTTGTAACTCGAGGCGAGGTACCGACGTTACTTTCAGTGGAGCTACCTTCGCCTTAGCCATGATGAGGCTCACATGTACTGTCCCATCGGGTGTCGTTGATCTCCAGTAGACTGCCGTTGCGTAGGCGCTTTCACTGGCATCGGTGAACACGTGGACTTGGAGTGAACGTGCGTCGCTGAATCCCGGGTAGCATCTTGGGATGCTTACTGATTTGAGCTGTTCCAGGTGTTGGATCCATGTGGACCATTGTTTAGTCAGGTCTTCGTCCAACTCCTGGTCCCAGTCTGTTCCTCGTCTCCATGCTTCCTGCAATATTTGCTTTGCTCGAATTGTAACTGGGGAGGCGAGGCCGAGCGGGTCATACAGCGACATTACTATTTTGAGTGCTTCCCTTTTGGTTGGTGTTTTATGCAGCAAATTGATTGGAAGTCGAGCGAGCTTTAGGTTGAAGCTCAGCTGATCGGTACCCGGTTTCCAAATTAATCCGAGTATCTTTTCCTCGGTTCCTTTGTTTCCCAGATCGACTGACTCAGATGCTTCATGGTCAGGTTCTAATTCTTTTACAACTTCTGGTGCGTTGGAAACCCATTTTCTTAAAGTGAAGTGCGCGTTTTTGTGTATGTCGCGTACTTCCTTCGATATTCGCATTGCCTCTTCCAGAGACTGGAAACTGTCGAGATAGTCATCCATATAGTGGTTTTGAATGATAGCTTCTACGGCTTCTGGATACTTGTCTATGTGATTTTTAGCGTTCCAGTTCTTCGCGAATATGGCTGTGCAGGGTGAACTGGCTGCGCCGAAAATTATCGACGTCATTCTATATTCCTGTGGAGCTTCATTACGTCGATCCCCTCTCCAGAGATATCTTAAGGCATCTCTGTCTTCAGGTCTGACTTTAACCTGCATGAACATTTCGGCTATGTCCGCGGAGACAGCGACTTTATGGCGGCGAAAACGCATCATAACCCCTGTTAGTGATTGCAGTAGGTCTGGACCCGTGAGCAGGAAGTCGTTTAATGACACCCCCTTTGTTTTGGCTGCGGCATCGTGTACTATTCGAAACTTCTCTGGCTTCATTGGGTTATGGACGTCGAAATGGGGTAAGTACCATGTTCTTCCCGGTGTGCTAGTTTTCGGTGCTATCTCGGCGTATCCTTTTTGTACTAAGGAATTCTTTGTTCATCATACTTTCTTTTTAGATCTTCGTCTCGATCTAATTTTGTTTCAATGGAAACGAGCCGTTTTATTGCTGTTTCATAATTACCAGGCATCTCGATATCCTTTTTCTTCCAGAGAAGCGCTGTTTCTATGTGCCCGTCTTGCAACTGACGGGTGCTGCTATTTAGTATATCTTCAGCTTTCTTCTCTGGGTCGGAGTCTGGTCTTCTCGGATTGATAATGAGAGATTCCAGCGCGAAATATTCGCGGAGTTGGTCATCTATAGTCCCCTCGCTCTTGTGCAGCTCATTGGCCGCGTGGACGCGCTTATACGGGGCTTTAGTGTGTGCCCCGTGTAACACCCATCCTAATTCTGTGAGCGAGGCGATTGGCTGGTGCGGCGGACCCCTTCTGATTTGAGTGGCTATCAGAAGTCTCCAATTGTCCTGTCCTATTAGGATCCTTGGGTTGCCGGAGTCATATGTTAGCTGCTCCTTTAGGTCTTTCAAGTGCTTGCACTTAGCTATGTCTACTGCACGCACAGTCTGTGGCCCCAAGTTTAGGCTTTCAACCGTGCGTGCTCTGAATGGCACCCTTTTGCTGTGGAGACTCTTCAGCGATACTTTGATTCTTCGGGATTCCGGTGAATCGAGGGTAGTGTTCCCGATAGCGGTGATCTTAAACGGGTCCAACCGCCCTGTAGCTCCAATTTGTTTGGCGATCTCTTCATCCATTAGTGAAACAGTTGACCCATCATCCAGCAGGGCGTGTGTGTTTACAGCTCCCGCCGGTCCAATTACTCGCACTGGAATTATTTTTAAATAGGCTTGATGCTTTGACACACTGAATGAGTTAGCAACAGTTTCTTGAGGTTCTTTTTGTTTGACCTCAGTCTTCTCCTTTGTATTGTTATGGAGAAGTCGATTGTGTGTCGCGGTGCATCCTTCTATTCTACACTTATTGGTTTTGCATTTGTGTGTCTGATTTTTATAACGTAAACAGCGGAAACATAAGTTATTTTGCTTTGCGAGTTCCCATCTTTTGTTGATATCTGCTTCTTTAAATTTTTTACATTCAGATCCGTAGTGACCCTCCTTTTCGCACACTCTGCATTTCGGAGACGGCTTAGTAGTAGCCGCGTGTGCTCTATGTACTGAACGATTGCTTTGTGCTTCGTTTATATTTTCTGGAGGCGCAAATGCACTGCAGAAGCGAGCTTGCTCGGTAATAAACTCGCTGAAGCAGCCGAGGTCTGGTCTAGAGTCATATTTTTCTGTGTAGATTCTATACCACTGTGCACGTATAGAGTTTGGCAGTTTGTCGGTGAGGTGTCGTAGCAGCTCTGCGTTGACGAGGTAATGATCTCGCTTTAGTGCTCTAAGAGTGACGACGCTTCCCCTCACTTTGCTCGCGAATGTGCAGATGTCTCTAGGTGATTCTGTACAGCGTTGATAGAATCAGGCGTTACTTTGCGGAAATCCATTATAATAAAAAATAAAAATATAAATTTCTTTGCAACTTTCCGCTAAACATATAAAATGATGTGTCTTACCTGGATTGAAGCGCACCTCCCGCTCTCCCTCAATTGCATACACTAACTCCGTCAGCACTAGACCAAGCACCACTACTCTCAACACCACTATTCCAGGCAATACACACCATCGACGATAATACGACACGTGTTTCGCCTCTACACGAGGCATCATCAGGTAATATAGACTCTACGACGGCTGACCGCTAAGTGAGCGGCGAGTCGAAACAGTTGCTATTTGTACACGCTGACACAATCGCTCCCTACCAAAGTAGCGAGTGACCGCGTCGTGCGATAACAAACCTGCCAACAGTTATTATTATTGTTATGATTATTTTTAAATACTATTATTATTATTGTTTTGAGTGACCGCGCCGTGCGATAACAAATCTGCTACTAATTATTATTATTGTTATGATTAATATTTTAAATACTATTATTATTATTGTATTATTGATATTATTATAATTGTTTATTATTATTAATCTTAAAATTATTATTAAAGATTGGCCTTAAAGATGTTTAACAAAGGTGAATTAGAAACATTTGTTTGTTCATTCAGTAGTGTATAATTACCATTATTACTTTTTAAAATCTCCAACTGCTCCAGCACACAACGTCGCAGCCCCTTATTACAGGTATGTAAGACTTCAAAGGAATGGTTAATGTGGCATTCAAAACAAACAATTCGCTTAGGAATATTTGTAATAATAAAGATAAGTTAAATATTAGTCAAAAATCGGGTGTTTATAAACTTGTTTGTGACGAATGCCACGCCGTTTACGTGGGTCAGACTGGTCGCAATTTCGGGACGCGCTATAAAGAACATATGGCCGCGTACAGAAATTGCAATCCTGATAAATCCCATTTTGCTAAACATCTCTTGGACACTGGACACAACCTAGCTAGCGACCATTCCTTTGAAGTCTTACATACCTGTAATAAGGGGCTGCGACGTTGTGTGCTGGAGCAGTTGGAGATTTTAAAAAGTAATAATGGTAATTATACACTACTGAATGAACAAACAAATGTTTCTAATTCACCTTTGTTAAACATCTTTAAGGCCAATCTTTAATAATAATTTTAAGATTAATAATAATAAACAATTATAATAATATCAATAATACAATAATAATAATAGTATTTAAAATATTAATCATAACAATAATAATAATTAGTAGCAGATTTGTTATCGCACGGCGCGGTCACTCAAAACAATAATAATAATAGTATTTAAAAATATTCATAACAATAATAATAACCGTTGGCAGGTTTGTTATCGCACGACGCGGTCACTCGCTACTTTGGTAGGGAGCGATTGTGTCAGCGTGTACAAATAGCAACTGTTTCGACTCGCCGCTCACTTAGCGGTCAGCCGCCGTAGAGTCTATATTACCTGATGATGCCTCGTGTAGAGGCGAAACACGTGTCGTATTATCGTCGATGGTGTGTATTGCCTGGAATAGTGGTGTTGAGAGTAGTGGTGCTTGGTCTAGTGCTGACGGAGTTAGTGTATGCAATTGAGGGAGAGCGGGAGGTGCGCTTCAATCCAGGTAAGACACATCATTTTATATGTTTAGCGGAAAGTTGCAAAGAAATTTATATTTTTATTTTTTATCTGTACAGCGTGCTAATCCTCGTAATTTCTCGGTTTCTGCTTGCGCGATTGAATCTGGACGCCCAAATTGTAGCTCCAGTTCTCGCATAATCTCATCTGGCTTAGCATGCCCGATGAGTTCTGAACTGACTGTTTCCAAGGCTCTTCCTTGTAGACTTCCTCTTAGTCTAGCAGTGTTTTCAATATCATTGAAGTAGCCTCGGGTTGTTTCGTAAATGGCACGGAATGAAAGCCACTCGGTATGTGCTCCGCTAAAGCTTGGCAGTGTCATTATAGCTTTCGACGCTGCGAAAGTATGCGACGATAGTGGCGCACTCTCTAACTTTGGTTTGTCAGCGAGCGCGGCTATAGCGGATGTGAGCTCCGATATAAACGGACGGAGCCCCCTGTCTTCACTTATGACAGATTCCTGGCTAGGTTTCTTTGGCTTGGGATCCTTTTGTACATCTTCTGGATAGGAATCCTGGTTTGTGAGCTCTGATACAATCGGTAGGAGCCCCCTGTCTTCATCAACGGTGGGTTCCTGGCTGAGCTTCTGTGGCATGGGATCCTTTTTGTGCATCTTCAGGATAGGAATCCTGGTTCGTGAGCTCCTTTTGGGGCTCACTGAGGTCGACAACGTCCGGGGTCGGCTTTGTGACGGTTTTATTAAATGGTGCCTTCCCTCCGGTGATTGCGCCTTGATTTGAATTTTGTTTGGCTACAGAGTTTTCGAGCCAAGATCGAACGTACTCACTTTTGGAGTGACCATCTTCATCATAGTCGTCTGATTCGTCATTTTCTTCAGCCATCTGTAAGGAGATCTGCGCAAGTTCTAGTTTGATCTTCAATACTTCTTCACGAGCCTTCAAAATTCTTCTATTGGGCCGAACAGTCTTCTTAGACTTCGTACTGCAAACGGTGTGGCCCCTTGGTGGCTCTTCGGAGTGGGTGTCTTCCCGGGCTGGTGGCGATGATGCACGTCTAAAGTCATCGTTGCCTTCTATATGTTCCCTCTGCTTCGTTGTGCGGGCCGTAGTGGACGGCGCGGGCAGGGGTATCCCCCCCTCGGGGGGCAGCATGGCGCCTCAGCGCCCTCTATCGTTGACGGTGAGCGTGGTGGCATCTGGTGGTGGACGGCGGCATTACTGGCCGACGAACCTCCTTCCAGACCGACGGTCCACGCCTTGGCTTCCCTTCCTTGCGAACGGGTGATCGGCATCTTGAATCTGAAAATTCTGCGTTTTTAATACGGTGGTGACTATTTACCCCGTTCCGAAATACAAACGGATATATCCGGCTCGAAGGACCAACGAATGTGCCGGACGGGCGAAACTCTCCGGAGTAAATGTTGTCGCAGATACTTCGCGAGTCGCTCACGTCCTACACCTATAGGTTCCGGTGGGTACTCTCACCGCCGTCTTTGTTGTTGCCGCTGAAATATTGTGGACTGTAGTTAAAATCAAAATGCACGATTAACAAATACAAATAGCAAGGTAGTGGCCAGCGGTTCAACTTATTGATTAATCGCGAAATTTTATAACTATTATTTATTGATCACTGTTGTTAAACTACGGTTGTTCACTATTGGTTGGTCACTGTATATTTCAAAAGATTTCTTTAAATTGTACGGTGGTATCAAATATCTATTGGTAGTAGCTGGTTTTCTAACACTACTGACTAGCAGCTATTATCAACTAAACTAGCTGATTTTATCACTTGTGTAACTGCGGATATCAGTTACCACTTTCACTATATGTAACTGCGAATATCAGTTACGACCTTTTTCGGCTAGCTAACACTTTCACTATATGTAACTGCGAATATCAGTTACGACCTTTTTAGGCTAGGTAACACTTTCACTATGTAACTGCGAATGTCAGTTACGACCTTTTTAGGTTAGCTAACACTTTCACTATATGTAACTGCGAATATCAGTTACGACCTTTTTAGGCTTGCTAACACTTTCACTATGTGTAACTGCGAATGTCAGTTACGACCTTTTTCGGCTAGGTAACACTTTCACTATGTAACTGCGAATGTTAGTTACGACCTTTTTTAGGTTAGCTAACACTTTCACTATTCACTATATACTGCTACTAGTCACTTCAGCTACCACCGGATACCACTCACTTCACTTCACTTGTCACTGGTAGTTCTTCACACTACTACGGATACTGGGTCCCGAGCCCCTAAGGTAGACTTGACCAATACTTTACAGTGAGCCGCTTGCCATTTTCCGTTTTGCCTCTTTATTGCATAAACTTATCACTATACAAATGGCATAAATTGCAATATTTTCTGTACAAAACTAATTGCTACACTAACATGCTATATATCATTAAATCGGTAGTCTGGTACTTTATTAGTATATCATAAATGTTATTAAAAACATTAACATTGTAAAAAGTTATTAAACGAAATGTCCCAAATTTTCATAATATTTGGGCATTTTAATTCTTTAATTTTTCTATAACTACGAAATGCGTTTAATTATACAAAAATATTCCTATACTTTCTTAATCTATAAGCCATATGCTAATTAAATGTCATATTTATAACTCTTTTAGGACATAAAATTATTTTCATTAATTTTAGTATGATCTATTACGCAGTTAATTAAAAAACTTCTAGAGAGTTCCACGGTAAGACGCGCTGTGATTGGTTGATTTTTTTGGTATATAATAAAAGTTGTTTATATTACTTGTTATCAAAACGACATTCTATACAAACATATTGAGAGTTATAAATATGCTAAATAACTATATTAATACACGTTTTCACTCAGTTTTCTTGGTAATTTCACTATTAATACATAAAACAATATTCTTTATCATTTTGTTTCTTAAGGTTGTTAGGCCGTCGCGAACAAAACTGACTTTAAAAAAATATTGATAATTAAAATGTAGTATGATATCCAGACTCCAGATACTGTAAACAGTTTTGATAATAGTGAGTAGGTACTCAAAATATTATTACTATAATACCTAGTAGTGTTGAGAACAGTAGACCTCACGGAAAAGTTTTTGTTTGGAGGTGAATTGTCTGCTTGCTTTGCGCATACTGTGTTCACGCGGCGCTCTCCGACAGCCGGTTACGCTCCGCCCACTGCGGGACGCGCGGGTGAAAAACGAATTCGAAATCGTGCTAAGACCTCGTCTTAACCAACGATTTGATACCACTACTACTACTACCACTTACCATCAGGTGGACTGTGTGCTCGTTTGTCACCCTATCCTATGAAATTAAAAATAAACCTTACTTAGAGTAACGTAATAAGTACCAAAAGGAGCTTAGTCATATGAAAATACTTATGTCAATATTCACATTTATAATTATCGGGTATGGAATATCCCAAAAGTACATCCGCAATGTATAGAGGTTTTGTCATGATCCATTTTAGCACATTGTTAATTAAAACGGATGTGTCTTTTAAATATTTATTACATCTGATTTATTAGACTGCCAGTGGGTGGAGCCCCGTTATATTAATAATATCAATTATTACTCCACCATTCGCTAGTCGATCAAATTATTTAATATGCTTACCCATTACGGTTTACTTAACTCGAAATGCCGAATTGAAAACAGGTTTCTCCTTAAATAAATCGAATGTTTTGCGAATGATTTAAATAAATCAAAAAATGCATGATCATTACAGACGAATAATTTTAAAGGATTGTTAACTGTATGTCTTGAAGTATGAATTTTCTTTGGATATAAGTTGAAAGTAATGGAGTGCGAGCGCTTTATGATGCCAACGACGAATCAATTTCCTGGCATTTTGTCACATTGCAATCCCAATTTCAAGATGCTTGGAGTTCCCGTTCTCATGGTATCAATCTAAAAACTCGTTGTTTAAAAGTTAATGAAGTTCTTGACGACGATGAACAGACAGAAGAGAGATTTATTGCCATAATAATGACTGTCGGTAAATGTAAAAAATACACAAAATAACCATCGTGATTGAATTTAATTGCGCATAGCGACTTGTACACGAGTCACGTATGATAAAAGAAATGTGGAATGCAAGCCAGCAATTCATATCACTGCTAATAACAAATTAAAAGAATTTTTTTATTGAGCCTTCACATTGAACTCATTTTGTTTACAATCAACTGGTTTTTAGCTAGTAAAAGTGCAATCTTGTTGAGGCTGTTCGATGTAAAGCGCAAATTTCTAATTGTAATTAAATTATATTAGATTGAGAATTATATTTTTACCAATCTGTAAAAGTCCAATCTTGTTAAGGCTGTTCTGTGTAAAGCGCAAATTTCTAATTGTAATTAAATTATATTAGATTATAAATTATATTTTTACCAATCTGTACCCGTGACTTAGTTGGCGTGGTATTTGGATTTATTTAAATTAAATAGTCTCTTTTTTATAACTGATCTCCTCAGATCAGTTATAAAAAAGAGACTATTTAATTTAAATAAATCCCTATTTAATTTAAATAGCTCCTCAGCTACTACTTATAATAATCTACTAAAACGTATGTAACTACACTTAGTATAGTACCTACGTAACTGAATTTTGGTCAGTGACCATCGGGCCGGCACTGTTGTTACACGCATAATAATATAATAATATTTACACGCATAATAATAATTGAACGCTATCTTTTACAAGGACCTATTTCATTTCTAACACACTACACATAAATCAGTTAAACTTATGTGGTCTGTTTAACGAAAGAACCCCTGCGAAAAATATGCAAACTAAAATTAAAGTGTGGAATTATTATCAAATGTAATTGTTTTCTATTATATTCAATTTTATTCTAATTTGTATACACGGCTAAGGGACTCCTTTCGTGAAAAAGATAAAGTTGTATTACTACTTAAGGTATAAAATAGATAAAATCTAGAATTTAACTATTTTATAAAAAAAATTACGAAAATTAAAGTGCGTGATACGTAACTAAAATCATGTTTCAAAAAACATATACACATCAAGTTTTAATGCAGTTATATGAATAATTGTGTAATCAAAAAGTCATTAAGAATCGCTTATTAATCGTTGGTATATTTAGCAGAATAAATGAACATTATATGAACAATATAGCGTTTGAAAGATTAAGATTAAAAGTTATATAATATACATATATTTTGGCATTACGAAATTATTAATACCAACTACATAGTTGGTCTTGTGGGTGCAAGCGCGATTTTTTTATAGAATAAGAATGATAACTGAGCACACCGTCCACATGATGGTAAGTGGATGCTGTGGCCCATAGATGTCTACATTTATCCTCGATTTAGAATTAAAATACAGATACGTTGTCACCTCTGAGGACTAAGATGGAATGCCTCGTTTGCAGTAAAAAAGAGTCTCTGGATCTCCTCACTCACCGTACGAAACACAGCAGTATTAAGCTGCTATTTTACGCTGGTATTCTGTGAGAGTGTGGTCCTACCCCGGTCGAGCCGACGCATTCGTGCTACAACCATAATATAGCTGCAGCGTGGCTCTACCACGTATAAAATTGATTGCTGATCACATGGTTCTTGGTTCGAATCCAGGTCGGTTCAAAATCGGTGATTGCATTTTTTGTCAAGAAATTCTGAGTAGCAGCCTGGCCTCAGGAAATTGGCGATGTTTCACTCCCTGCCAGGGAAAGCATAACGTGAGTCTTGCGCCTGATCTCTCTCCGGTAGTATCGGATTAGTGGATAGGACGAGTATTAGTCCTGACTGGTGCAGAGGACTAGTCTCCGTTAAGACTGGCCGCCATGACCGAAATTTGATCTGAAGGACATTATGGTTAATATGCCACCTATCGAACGTTACATAATATTATTCAGTATACAGACTTATGTACTTAACTTAGTTGAATTCCACAATAATCATGTCATGGATGATTTGTGAACGAACTTCTTATTTTTTTATTATCATCAAAACGATGATATTTAAAAAAAAGTGTATTCCTTCTTCGGTCAAGTCGAGTCACCCCATTCACGAGCATGTTATGAATCCATCACCATCGTTACGAAATTATGAATACAATGCGATTAGATACATCCCACACATTCATTTGATGATTATTTGCAATGTAAACTTGTAAAGTGCAAAGCAAAATTAGGTGTTCATTATTCAATTGCGTATACACATGTACGTATTTGATTGCTTGAAAGCATTGTCCTTACACACCACGCTGGGGAGGCGAATTGGGGAGCTTATAACTCTCACACAAGCAATACTGTTACTACATTCACAATACGTGGTAGAGCCATGCTGCATTTATATTAGAAGTATAGTTGTAGCACGAATGGGTCGGCTCGACCGGGGAAGAACCACGCTCTCACAGAATACCAGCGTGAAATAGTAGCTTAACGCTACTGTGTTTCGTATGCTGAGTGTAGAGACCGGAGACCCTTTTTACTGGAAACGAGTCGTTCCATCTTAGTCCTCACAGGTGACAACGCATCTGCATTTTGATTCGTAATCGAGGATAGATGTAGATGTTTATGGGCCGCAGCAACTACTTACCATCAGGTGGATTGTGTGCTCGTTTGTCACCCTATCCTATAAAAAAACAATGCTGTGAAATTTGTATTCACAATGATTGGCTTGTGTAGATTGATAAAATTGCGTGCATACTATCCTTCAACAAATTTAAGAAAAGTCATCTAGTGGAGATTTTACAACTGCAAATCATTCAACTTCATCCTCAGTTGCAAGGATGACAAAAATTTCTCGAAAACCCTTCAAAGATCTAGGAACAAAGCAAAAAAAGAGGTCTAGCGAACATACAGACGAAGACCCAATCGAATTACTGCACTCAGCTGCAAAACTTATGAAAAACATGATTGTGACGATATCGCTTTAGCTATTGATTACATCACAGAAATCGTAATAATCGATTTGTGTGGATTACATGTTCAAAAATCCTAAAGATCCTGAAGAAATCTTTCTCTTGGATTTTGCATTTGGAAAAAGTTTATATATTATTCTCTCTTAAACTCTGCTTTTAATATATTAGATATATTAAATAGATTAAGTTCTCAGAAATAACTACTCACCGAGATCTTGATTATTCATGAAGTATGAAAAAGGTGTTATTGAGGCTGTCTGTCATAAATGTGCTCGTGGGCGATTTCCGTCACATTCTTGAAAAATTGGCCTTTGTTTCTCATTCAGAATGCATTAAAAATATCAAATACAGCTTTATTACAATGAAATAAAATTTTAAGTCAAAAGGTAACTAAAAATTCAAAAATGATTATATGTTTTGTAAGTCTCATGAACCTGTATAAAAATTGTTCATAGTGTAATATACAATTATTTGAAATAGAAACTATGTCTATGATTCATTTAATAAGGTCCACGGGATGACATTTGCAAAGAGCGGCTAATAAGACGCATTTCTCGTGCCGGGCGTATCCGCGATTGTGCAAACCGGGGCGCTATGGCGCCTTGTATAGAGAAAGACGCACAATAGCCACGATGTCAGGCTTTGTTAAGGCTGAGTTTACATGGAATTTTTTTAATTGAATATCGTTAAATTTTAAACCCTTTTTCTGCCATTATTAAGAATGTTGTTCTTTATTTTAACACTTTTTCACCAAAATAAACAATTTATCAAATGATTTTCCTTTTTCTTCATCAGCCTTCAAGATCCACTTCTGAAAGTGTGTTTCTATTTAAAAAAAGGATTTTCCATAATCACCATACTTGGTAGACAGATGGATTGCTAATTGCAATACGAGTATCGTATATTTGAAACTGCTCCCGTTCCAGATCTGTTTATTTTAGGTCTGACTTAAACGATATGGTTACCTAGACCTTTTGAAAGCCATCAGCTCCTTGCCATAATCGCTTCTTATGATACTAGAGACAGATAGCGCCGATAGAGACTATATAACGCCGTAACTACACTGTAAATTAATAAATTAAAAGAGCTATATATTCCACTGTTTAGAAAGGGTCTTTTCACTTTCCAGAATTTCATTGGTGGCGACGAGAATCGAACCCGGGCTGCTCACGTACTGTGAAACTTATAACGAGCGTTTAGCCCATGAGCTAACACAGCTGTGCTTGTCCTGTGTCTGAATACAAATAATGTAGATCATGTAGAATACATACAATTAATATATTGTACGCACAATTATATACATACAATACATTAACGCACAGTTAATGTATTGTATGTATTCCACATGATCTTTTCTTATTAATTGCTATTTAAGGCGCTGAAAACGCCATAGGACACCTGAATGTTGGAAAAATAAAAAAATTAAAGACATGAAGTCCGCCAACATGGGACATTTCCTTGTCCCAAACCTTCTCAGAAATAAGAGGGGGACTGCAGAACTTATATAGGATGTAATTTCAAGCAGTGAAACGTATAAAGTTTTATATACCTAAACTTATTTAAAGGCTCTAACTACGAGTCTTATTGATTAACTCATCGGTTGATTATAGTTAAATATTCAGTTGATTTAATAATGATATTCCGTTTGACAATAGAAAACATAAAAAGAATAATATTTGATTTCATGTCAGTGCCACTTTTTGAATTAATTGGCACGTACAGGTGCAACTAATGTTTAGTAAGCAGTTACTATTAGCTTCGTAAATCTAAAATAAATTTAGAACATGGTATAATGTAATAGGGCTTCTTTTCTCAGCATAGATCTCTCTCCTTTTCTCTGAATAGGTCTAGTTATTGTACGGGTTCATAATAATAAGACAGTCATTATGTTGACCTGTGTAAGGCTTTCTGTCGTAGTTCTCAATTATGTGTCGCCTTATTTTTGTTAAATAGACTTATAAGTGTCCATTATCCAGTAGCCAATTGCCATAGAGTGAATGTTTGCTTGTTTGTCACTATTTTCTATCTATCTATCTATGTATAATAACCTGTAGACAACTTGTAGATGGCCGATAGATTTAAAAAATTGCATTCGAAGGTCCGATAACACTACAATATTTTAATAACTATGACCCAGTGTTCTCACCAGGATCATCGTAGTTCATGATTTTTTTTTAATTCGTGTTGTTTAAGTTTTCTTAAAATCTCATATTATTTATTTAAGGAAAATATGATACATGTAAACCTCTCCTTTTTACTTTGGTGGACAGTACAGCATGTGTCGTGATAGCAGTGCGAGATTCTCGCGGAACAAGACCTTATTCAGTTTCCCGCACGTAGAGCACAGCTCCCCCCACCTACGCCTTAGACACGATTCATTACGATTGAATAGCGGTGTTATTTAAACTAATAAACTTTATGTAAGCTTTTTACACAATGACGAAAAAATTGTTGATTGAATTATTAAGCGTCTACTTATGTCACCGTTACAGATATCAATAAAATAAGTTATTATCTATGATTTAATCAAGCTTATAGCCTATCGAAGTGTATAATATATGTAATGTATGTGAAGTAGAAAAGAATCATTATACATAATTTAAAACTAAATGGACTAGTTGCTGTAATTATTACGATTCTCCAATTAAGGCAGGCAAAGATCTTATACCATACAGCCTAGTCAAATTCTAATTTTGTTCAAACTAGAATATCTCTAATTCCTGACTTCCTGCAATAGTATGACTGAAGAAAAATTTTTTCGGTATTTCAAACTCTATGATTTTACAAAAAACAAAACTGTTGTAAACAAAATTTTGTTTGAGTTAGCCATTGTCCTTTATACCAGAGACCTGAAAAATTAAAACTATAGAATTTCCATACTGTCAATGTTTTTCAGATCAGACAAAATAGCTGATGTTTTAAGAAAAGTTTAATAAGATATAAAATACGTCACAGTAGTACAAGTATATTTTCAAGTAACTTATCGGGACAATGTTCCGTGACACTAAATGTTAGTTACACAGGACTAATTATTGTTGTAGTATGGTGTGTTTATGTATGAATGTCCAGGCAAATAATGTATGATCAAAATAGGGATCTTTACAATCCTTCACAGTCAGATGTATCAAAACTTGAAACTATTTCATAGGCACTACTAATTGCAGATGAACGTAATACAGCATACAAGTTAAATACTTTTTACCGGTATTACTCAAAAGGTGTTCGAAGTTGTATAATATCGTTTATAATACATCAACCGCTACAATTTTCGATTCGTAAAGGAACGAATCTAGCGTTCATAAACAAGAACCCTAGTAATAATACCCAAAAGAGGTACCTACAATCCGATTGTAGACAATGAGGTGTGTCATGGACTATGCTTAATAGCCCACTTATTCCGCTATTGCTGGGCACAAAGGCAACACGCTGCGCCGGCACGGGTGACTGGCCGCTCGATAATGAGAGTTATTGCCTTATCTGCGTCCTTGTTTCGTCCTTGCTTTCACTGATAACGCCATTCGCCCAGACTATCTCTTATATAATACCTGTGGCCACTTGATTAAAATCTTTTTGTAAAGGTCACATGTTTTTGCTAACCGATGCAATTGGTCTTGATTCAGATTGTGGGCTTAATAATTACTGCGTTGCGTGAGATGATTGCTGCATGACAGATTCGGTTCAAGGAACAGAAGTTTGGCGATCCTATCTGATTTTTTTTAATATTTTTAAATGTCACACGATTCAGTTGCAAAAATAAAAATGTTGATAATCGAATTGCTTTTAGCAGTGGGCAGCTTTTAAATTATAAATAGAAATAATTTTTAATTAGAATTTAAATAAGTTATGAACATTATCTTAGACAGTACGAGAAAAAAAAACATTTAAAATTTTAAGCTAATCCGACTATGCACTTACCTTAATTTAATCTGTGCTTAAACTTAGATATTGTCAGACCAGTGATTTTTTTAAAAAATGCACTTATTAAAATAAATATGTATACATCATTTACATGAGTTTACAAACTCTATAAAAAGAAACTCAAGATATTGAGTTTTTTTTTTATTGCATTATGGAGATTCTTAGATAAACAGATCTGATCCGACTATGCACTTACCTTAATTTAATCTGTGCTTAAACTTAGATATTGTCAGACCAGTGATTTTTTTTAAAAATTCACTTATTAAAATAAATATGTAAGTATACATCATTTACATGAGTTTACAAACTCTATAAAAAGAAACTCAAGATATTGAGTTGTTTTATTGCGTTATGGAGATTTTTAGATAAACAAAAAGTGGAAGAACACAACATAATTTTATAATTACGAATAAAGTATGTATAATTTTATATAAGCTTTTACTCAACATCTTTATTATGTAATTTTTAACAGCCGCCCATAAATAACTGCAATCCCAGGGGAATTGCAGATGCGTGCCGGCCTTAGAAAAAAGAGTAGGCGCTTTTCTCAAAGATACCTAAGTAGTATCGGTCCGGAAATATCTCGGGTGGCAGTCGATTCCACAAGGAAGTTGTGCGAGGAAGAAACTTTTTTCTAAATCGCACAGTGGTGGACCGCCAATCATCCAGATTGTATGGATGTTATCGCAATTTTTGTCGCGATATGCAATGGTGAAATTTAGCGGCTGGAATTATTCCGAACAATTCCTAGGAGCACTCCCCATTGTAGATGCGATAAAATACGCAAAGAAATGCAACATCTCTTCGCAGTGCCAGTGAGTCAAGCCGATCAGAAAAAGCTCGATCGCCACCGAACCGAACGGTTCGGATCAAATGGAAGGAGCTGGCACTGGAGAGACCCAGCCTAGATATGGGAACAGTATTCAACAGTACACACAGAACAGTAACAGTAGTTGCAGGCGGTGTACCGACATGAAATACTCTGCTGCTCTGCTGAGCAACACAAACCGTTTAGAGGAGGAGTGGCCTGAAACTGAGGAGATACGACAACGGGGTTCTTGTCTTTGTCTCCCATAAATTCGGTACTACGCATAGAGAGTAGAAGTACCAGAAAAGACGCGTTAAAACCGGAGCCCACTCCGAAGCACATGTCTTCAGCTAAATAGGTGGCCCACTAGATTTGTTGACATCCAGGGAGCGCTGTGTAGTAAACAGCACACCCTGCATAAAGCACTCACACCGCCGACCAGGCGGTGTGTTCCTCCCGTCATCGAGATTCGAGTTGGGTGCAAAGAGAGTCTAGCAGATTGGCTTTCTTCTTTGCGGCATTGTTAAATGAGTCGTCCTTCCTGTGCAAAGATTGCAGAGATAGCTGAGAGAAGTTCCCTTGGACAGCCTTGAACTAGAATGCACGTGTTCGCGAAGGAAGTCAAACTAGTTTCTCGCCAATTCCGCGATGTGCTCTGACTTTGCTTTGGCAATGACACTTTTGAAAAACCTGGAGGCGGAATTATACTTATTTTTAAGAGCGCTAGTGTTTGCATCACGAGAAGTTGATGCGTCAGCCCAGGCTCGGTAGCAATCCTGCTTATGGCGTGATGCAATACTATGACTTACACCTCTCTGCAGTTGGATAGGTTTCGTATTCTGGTTCTGTACTCGAATAGCCATCGTAAGGATAGGGCTACGATGTAGCTGAAGTGTTTGTTCAGAAGTGTTTGTTCAGTAGGCTGAACAAACACCTCAGCACTTCAACATATCGATAATTTAGCACCGCTGAAGGGACTGTATCACCGTCCAAATTTTGACAGAATCAAAGGTTTTGCCTTTGTCCGCATACGCAAGGCAAAGTGGCAGGTTGTACTCTTTGGTCTTCTGTAAAATTTTCCGCAGAGTATGTATGTGGTATATGGTACTGAAGCCCTTTCGGAAACCGACTTTTTGGGGAGACTGTAAGTCGTCCAATCAGCTTGCGAGACTGTAGACACAAAACTGTGATTAAGGAAGAGCTCTTTATTTGAATACATTAGGTTCTTTCGGAGCAATAATTTCACCAACTTCATTTGGTATCTAATTATCCGATGTAAGTTATTGAAAATTAAGCGCGCTATGATATTTTTACCTCTATTTATGGAATATTTGGTGGCATCATTGGATGCCCAATTACTAAAAATATGTGGTCCGCAATCGTGGAAGGAAACCCCTTTTCAGTATTATGAATTTTATTTTAACAAATATGAGAGCCATATATCTCGCCGTAAGATTTCATTTCATGGGAGCTAAACATGTATAATTAGCGCAAGGACCAATGAAACTGTTTTAGACAATGATCTTATAGACCATTTTACTTATAGTATCATTGGTTTTAGGATATTTTATGTGCTGATTTACCTAGTTTTCGGTAGTGAAGCGGTGAACAATAACTTCATGGGGAAACTTATATGTCTAACTAGTTTTAAAATAATCGAGGAAATGAAAGCCGCTAACATCCATTTGAATATTCTGAAGGATACATGCCTGCCCACAAAACACAAGGGTAATGAGGAGCCCTTGTTTACTCTTTTAAATTTTAACGGGACCTAAAAAATAATTTATCATTTATTAAGATAGCATTTACATTTTCCGATATATTAAGCTTGGTGACAGACCTGGTTTCACAACACGCATGAGTTTTATTTGCCTCAAACCCCCTGTAGCCTGTTGACTACTGGGGTAGTGGGTGGTAGGTACTCGTATGGTGCAACTTTTTAAGATTGAACGGGTATATGCAGTTTTTAATTCATATATTTTATCGTAGATATTACATTTTTGTTTATATTTTACCGTAAATATTAAGGGTAGCAACGTTAGGCAGAACTTATTATCCATCATTTTAACCAGACGGTCGGTAAAATTTGTTGACTTACCTCACACTATTCGAACCAAACGGTTTACTTCATCGTTCGTCATACGTACAGCAAAGGAGTGGAATAGATTACCAGCACCTGCTTTTCATTCGATGACAATGCAGTTGTGAAAGTGTTGTGTTGTTCAAGACAAGAGCTAATAGGCTTTTGTTAAGCTAAATCGCTGTGGATGGTAGGTGGTTCAGGACCGCGTTTTGGAAATTCCTCAGGAGAGGCCAATGTTCAGTAGTGAACTTACATCAAACATTTCCTAAAATACTCTATTTATATGTTAGTGTTTTTATTTGCGACTTATGTTTTAGTTTTTATATATTCTATAACCCAAAGAATGTCATACGTTTTTAAATCACTCCTTATAAAAAAGATCTAGGTATTTGTGCTGTAGCTATATTGTAGCTCGACTGCGCTTGGAGACCACGCTGTTATCTTAAAATGAGGCATATTGCTACTAGGTACGTATTCTTAGTGATCAGCGATGACAACTCATCTGTATTTTCAATCTTTATCTGTCTTATATGCTGTGTAACATGCTGAAAGATAGATGGTATCATTTTTCGGAATTATCCTTACGTTATTAAGCAGGTAAGTAGGTATTTTGATTTTATTACAATATCTAAGCTTTCCTTTTTAACAGTTTACTATACTTTTATGCAATTACTAAGGTAAAATATAGTATTTATTAGAGTCATAGGATTGGTCTTAGCCTTAATTCTTCCCAAAATTATGTGACAAAGATGTTTCAAATAATTTAAAATAAAATAAAAGAGTAAAAGGGTGCCATTATAGTAATAACCATTTTTAAAATTAGTCTTCAATCATAATTTAACTTCTAATATTTAGTTTAAGTTCAAAGGTCCAAATAAGTACTAAAAATAAAAAATAAAAATTGATTGTACTGGTTTAATTTCTCAATGCATTACAATATTCATAAATCGAATTAGGAATGAAGAAGGTACAAGTGTAATAAATCTTATACGCGATTACTTCGCGTGGCTCAAGACCTACTGTTATATTAGTGCCTGAAAGTGATATGACAAGAAAACTCCGAAATTTCAATATATTGCAATTCTTACTCTTAATTTTATTACAACAACCTTAAAATAGTGTATACATATTGAAAGACTATACAACTAATGTATATTCGCTTTTACAGTTAGTAAAACTTGATAGAAGTACAAAATGATAAAATTTTTAAAATTGAAGTAGATTCGGAGCTTATCTTACCTTAGAATCTAAATTTATCTAACAATTTATTAATATCTCAGTATTTTCCATACGAAAAAAATGTATGCAATAGCTAAACAATTTGAGCTCTTTTTATCTAAACGTATGATATGCTTTGTGCAAATTGAATTTTTATTTACATAATAACCTTGTAAGTAACAAATTTAACAAAAATATTAATAATTATACTTTTGATTATAATTTTAAATTAATTTGAATTCACAATTCTGATGAGCCAAATTTTATATTAATTTTATATTATATTTTTAACCAAATTTATCAATAAAAAAACTTTGGTAGTATTTATGACTTAACTAACGAGAGATTGACAACATTTTAACCGAATTTTACGATTTTCTTACAATATTTTACAATAAACAAAATTCTAATCTAAGTTAACATACATTAATATTAACTTCTATACAATACTCCATATTTGCCGGAAGTTAATTACAATTATATTTAAGTCACCCTTAAATCACAATTACATCTAGGAACGAATATTAAAGTCGGTTATTTCGTTGTGGCCGACATCTATCTCATCTTAAATATGAATGGATTTAACTTACTAGTGTTGTCATGATAAAATGCTCACTGTAATGCCCATTACGCTTACATTAATAGAAGTAATCAAATACAAAGAGCCATATGAGATGCTATATTGCTCTCGTTACTAACACTAGATAGATAAATATTTACAGAACACTGCGTGAGCTGTAAATAATGAGATGTGTTTTAAAACGGTATAAAATCGATCAAATTATTGAAACTACTCAAAGGGCTGTGGCCAGAGCGGAGGCGGTGGCGGCAGCGAGTACACCGGTGGCTATGTAGAGATGGCAAGGGAGGGACGGTGAGGTGGATGCGGAGGGTGAGGAGTATGCGGCGAGGTCGCTGGTGGGGTGCGAGCTCCTGGCGAACAAGTCACCTTCCCCATAAATGATCTTATATCGTCAAAATAAGCGTCTTCTCTTTCTGTGTCCGCTGAACTGGGCGAATCTCCCCCTTCTGCCTCGTGCTTCTTCAAATGTCGATCGAGGTTCGTCTGCTGTCCAAAGCATCTATCGCATAAAGGACACCGAAATGGACGTTCCTTGTTATGTATGTTGCGAACGTGTCGCTGCAAGTTGGACGAAATAGAGAAAGATCGCTCACAATATTTGCATTTGTAGGGCTGCTCTCCTGTGTGAGTCCTCAAATGTCGTGTCAGATTGGCGCTCCTTGGAAATACTTTTCCGCAAAATTTACAAGCGTAACGGTCACGGAGCTTACCTGTTCCAGCACTCAGTTCTCTAAACTTGGCGTACGCACTCGGTTGTCTATCTGGACCGTCAGTACCGAGAAGTGGGGATAAAAAATTAAACGGACTGGGTACATATGGTGAATGCGAGGGGTTCAGAAGCGAATCAGAGGCAGTGTGAAAGGACGAAAATCGAGGTCGGTACATCGCGTCAATTATGCTATTGTTATGTTGAGGATGGACGGGCATTGGAAACGCTAATGGTGTGGACACCATTTGCTGTGGTGAATCTTCACGTTTCGGTTCTACTCCTTCCACATCAACATCTATTGTATCATTCTCAGGAGTTTTAGTCTCGCGTTCATTTGGACTTTCTGGTGGTGAATAAGACTTGACTGATGAATTACGAAAGGAGCGATCATCGTTGTCGATCTCAGACTCTTTGTCGCTTTGTTTTCTTGAGACAGATAGATCTAGCGGTTGATCACCTTGATCTTTTTTCGCATCTTCCTCGGTATCTGAATACGAAGAATGTTTATCAACATCGTTTCCTGAGATATTGGATAAATCTTTAGCTGTAGATGGTGAAGCTGATTTCCTTCCCACACAGTCATTGTTATTGAGCTTTAGCGACAAGTTAAAAGGTGTATTCTGTTTCATGTCGTCTCTTGAAAAGTTGAACGAATTTAATGGTGCCGGAACAGGCTTTGCAGGCGAGCAACGTTGCTGGGTTGAGGGCCGCTCTGCAGAAGGAAGAGAGGGTTTTACATATAGACCATGAGAATTCGTTGGTGTATTTCTATCCAAATTATCCTCCTGCTTATGACCTTCAAATTCTGAATCTTTAGTCCTTTTCATATCTTCAATAGAAGTTGTGCTGTCCATGCTTTTAACAGACATACGTTCTTCTTGTTGTTTGGATGCCAAGTTAGCGCTCATCGCCATATCGTGTTCCATAGCTAATCTTGCTCCTTGTACGTTAAATAGCAAAGGATTTAAAAATTCTGGTGGACAAGCGGCAGCCGCAGCAGAAAATAAAGCTGGGTAATGAGCGAAGGTGTTGTAGGGTAACGGTAAAGGTCCCCTGTACATGGGAAACGGATTAGCATTATTTGGAGTATTCATGCCAACGTTTGGTAAGGGCGGTATTTGAGGAAGTCCTTGAGGAAGTTGGCCACGTAAGTTAACGTTTGCAGCTGTTGCTGTATCACAAAATCTTTTATGTTTAGTGAGGGATGCGTATGATGTGAAGGACTGACCGCACTTTCCACACTCAACAAGTGCTCTACACGCAACGTGCATTCGTTTGTGGCGGCACAGATTGGAGAATTGAGTGTAAGCCTGAAAAAGAATGAGAATTCAATATTATTACCAGCAATCTTAAAAGTCCGCTATAATTATAGCTAGTTGTTCAAGTAAAGTATAACAAATCGATTCGGAAAAATTTTACGTCTATTAAGAACTTTATTTGTAAAGAGAAATGGATCACACCCTACGTAATGTCCTATAATGTCCTAGTGTCCTATTGCAATATAGGTTTCAACAATGCTAAGTACATAATATACCTTTCATACAGTTAGGCTTAAATGCAAAATCGTAGGCTGTTCTCTTAAATGCGTTCGATGCATCTGCTACATACAGGTAAAATAATAAGCCCAAAGAGATAAAGGATTAAGGATATAGAGTATGCTCACCTTGAAGCAAACCTTGCATTGGAAGGGCTTAACACTGGAGTGTATATGGGTGTGCTGCTTGAGGCCGGAGGAGGTCGCGAAGGTCTTGCCGCACTCTGGACATGCGTGGCTGCGTGCACCCACGTGCTGCGCGCGGATGTGGCGCTGCAGGTTGGAAGGATCGGTAAATACCTGAAATAACCAGGTTTCGGTGCGCTTCATGCATTTAGTTCAGAATATTTGATTTGCTATACTTAACTTGACTAAAATAGCTTTATTTAAGAACGTTACGAAAGCTTTTCAACTTAGAAACATTACAGGTTTAATTTCAATAATTTTATCCTACAATTTTAATAATAAATATTACTTATTTTATTTATGGTAAATCTTTTTCAGAATTTTTATAAATTTTAAGAACTTCTATAACACTTTTACTAAAATTGGAAAAAAAATAGAATATGATCTCACCTTGGGGCAGTTCTCACAAGGATATTTCCTTATGTCTGTATGAGCAAGAGCCCGATGCCTCAACAACAATGCACGAGAACTATAAGCACGGTTGCAAAGCTCACAGTGGAACGCGGCTGCGGGTTGAGCATGCGCCTGGATCAAGTGGCGGTCAAGCCTGAAAATAATAAAAAATATATGTGAGAAATACACAAGAATTAATGTTTAAGCGAAAAACCGAAGCAGCTCAAGAGAGTTGTGAAGTCATTGTAAGGAAACCCACAAGGACGGAAATTAAACATAATTGAAGAACTTGCAAAACCATGAAACTCCACTCCTGACCCTAAACAAGCCCTGTACACAGCAGATAAGATTGTTATGTGGCAAAATTATACTTAAAATATAATTTAGAACAAAACTACTCAAAATTAACTGCTTGTAAAAGTTATTTAGTTACTTTTTAAGAGGAACCCGTCTAAAGAAAATTTTTCCAAACTACAAAGAAATAAAGTCGTTCTGTTCTGCAAAACAAAGACCAAACTTTGATCAAATTATTCTATATTATCAAGTAAAGCAATCCATGGAAGTACCAATTCAAGCAACAGTCAGTTAACAAACTACGATTTTGGTTTAGTTTTAGTCTAGTTTCATTATCGCGCAAATCATTTCAATCGAAAAAAGTTTGCCTCCATACTCACAGCACAATGTAACATATGAATTAGCTCTATCACCAACATTTCTTGCTAGTTCTTAATGACATAGCTGGATAAATTGAGCAAGGAAGTTGCGGTATTTCTACGTAAATAAAGTTGCTTAAACGCCCGTGACCCGTGACTAAAAATACGAGACTAAAAACACAATTTGGTATTTGTGGTAAAACTTTTGACGTGGTGTAAATAATTTTACGCATCCTACAGTTCGGCTCAAAGTCCCGAGAAGTTTTTCCGATATTAGAACCAAGAGAGGATAAACCTTTTTTATAGACATAGGGTGACAAATGAGCACACAGTCCACCCGATGGTTAAGTGGATGTTGTGGCCCATAGAAATCTACACTTATCCTCGATTAAGTATCAAAGCGCAGATGCGTTGTCACCCCTAAGGACTAAGGTGGAATGCCTCGTTTCCAGTAAAAGGATCTCTGGTTCTCTACACTCACAAAAGGGTCTCACCATATGAAACACAGCAGTATTAAGCTGCTATTTTACGCTGGTATTCAGTGAGAGCGTGGTTCTTCACCGGTCGAGCCGACCCATTCGTACTACAACCATAATATAGCTGCAGCGTGGCTTTACCACGTATAAACATAAGAAAGAAATAATTAGTATTTGTGTTAAAGTTAAGAAAAAATTTGCTATAATCAAAAACTTTATCCTATATTTCGTAGGGCTATATTTAAGTATTACTCATTCGTTAGAATCCGTGATATTTATTAAATTATAACATAAATAGAGTCAGATTTTTACATACACTATTAATATCGATTTAAAAGAACAATCTATAATAATTTAAAAAGCTTAATCAATTTTGTCTCAGCTAGCGAAATGGCACTACTAAGTTTCTCGTCCAAGCATTCAGGAAGGGATAAAATAATAGCTCCATACATTGGAACCGCCTACGCAAAACTATCACTGCCCTATGCAATATTCCAATGTGTCTTAGATCCATATTGCAAATATTAGAATTAATTTTTGCAATAAATTCCAAACTTACAAGTTTCGATAGTAAGACGATCGTTGTAAGACTGTCGTTGCGTGGATACCCGCCGTTTTATAGGTTACGTATTTCATGCGTCGAAATCAAGCATCAGATATCAATTTGTATATAATTGTCATTTGAATTCGAGGCCATCATATGCATATATTCCGTATGATGGAAAATGTATCATTTACAAAAATCCTCTCAGTGACTCTCCTGGTACTCAAACTGGTCTCAAACACGCAAACCTAGGCGCCGTAGGCATTTTCTATCACTTCACTTGTCATATCTTTAATAATGTGCTCTCATTACGTACCAGTTTCATTGCTCTTTGAGTATTGAAATATTGTTTCGTTTTATTACAAAGATGACGATCTAACTCATCCAATTCGATAGAGTCGACGTTATCACGTTTCTAAGTGAGGCATTTTCACTCTCGCGGCCGGCCTATGCCGTATCTTTTAATTAATCTTAAGTATAAAATCTGCCGTCATAATGGTGCCGTCGGAAACACGTTGTCCGATCATCCATTGCGTAGTTAGACTACTAAGCTTAATAATCAAAGCAGTGGGTAGTCCAGGAAGAGCTTACTTCATTATAATACTGGCTGCAGACTTTCATTTTTGTAGGTGCGATGTATCGATACGATAAAATTTTAAACACGTAAACAGAATATTGTCGGTTTAACTATTTATAAAAATTATATTGATAAGTTTAATTTTCGTATCCCAAGTAGATATTCTCGTAAGTTCATTACTGCTCTTTCGCCGCCTCTTCGTAGAACTGTACTAGGACTTAATTCCCCAATAACCAGACTTTGCGGACTTCTAAATACTTATAATAATGTAGTAGATATTCACCACTCTTAACATTTTTCGACACAAAACTTATCAAACTATTAATATTTATTTGTAGTAACTAATTTCTTTTTGTATTAATTCAATTATTTTTATTTTTATTTTTTGTATTTTATATTTTAGCTATTAAGTAAAGGCTAGGAAATGCTGTGAGCACTAAGCATGCGGTGTTCACCTATGGTTGAATGTGCAATTAATTTATAATACTGTCTTAGAATTAAGCATATGTATTAGTGTAAAATTTGTTGGTGAACCAAATAAATAAATAAATATGTAGGCTTTTGATTTTTTTCTGGAAAACAATTAAATCTTTCACTAACCATAAAAAGTATTTTGTAAAATTATGCAATATGCAATACATATATCAGAATAATTTTTATTCAATATAGATAACATGTAATTATTATTGAAAGTCATTTTCTTACTTTACCAAACCCAATGGAATTTATTTTTATGTCATTGTCGATTTCACTAATTTAAAGTAGCTCTTTAGTAGCTACGTAAACGACGTATACGCAATACCTATACAACGTATAGCCCCGGGGTGCATTTGCAAGAACGCCTGTATCGGAGCTAGCGATCTTCGGAGGCTGGGTTGTTTTTTATTACAAACTCATAACATCATCTAAGTAAACGTTTCCAACAAGTATCGATTGTGTACCTTTTAATAGCACATTGCGTAATTGTATATTAATTGGAAAGTATATTACAAATGTGTTGTATTTGATCCATAGCTTAGCAAAGTAATTAACTGTTTAATGACATATTCAACGCGGCGCTTTCTAACTTAGTGGTACAATTATTGAAACTAGATAATGAACTCATAATAATTTTGAGAAGCACTCGCAAAAAATATAAATAATATTTATAATAGTAATTTAATTGGTGCCGGCGGGGATCGAACTCGGGTTGCTCGCGTAGAACATAAGCTCGCCTAACAACGCGAAGAAACTTGCACGTCTGAGAAATAAAAAAAAATAAGACATGTGAAATCCCACTAACATCACTGATCTCTATACGAATACGTATAAGTACGCTGGACTGGCTATACACTACAAAATGTTTGTGCCAATCTGAAGCGCCGCGCCGCCGTTGTTCGTATGGGGTAAAATTGACATAATATGCCAAAGTCTGCTATGTTGTTCAAATCGTATCTCTTGTTGTTGATTTTAGTTATGTAATAAGAATTATTTTTGGTAATAATGTAAATGTGCGTAATTTGTTAAACACGTTATCAAAAGAAAAGTGGGATAACATTCCACAAGTACGTGAATTTACAACTAATATAAAAAATTAAACTATTTAATAATATAGGTACTTAAAATTTTGTTACTAATCTTAATATCGTAATTACCAACATGTTTAGCAATATATTATACTATTGAAAAAGTTTATATACAAAACTAGTATTATTTAAATGTGTAGTGATCGCGTAAATATAAGAAATCAGATTTTTGATAAACAATAAAATTCAATAGGGTTGTCGAGTTCCTTGTCTACAGTATTTATCGATATTCTTTTCTACCCAATACCCAATATCTGTTATCAACCTAAGTCGCCGACAACAGATAATTATCAAATGTTACTGTTGTTATTGATTCACAAACTCTAGAGTAACAATACCCAGTATTGGCTACTCCACGTTTGTGTTGGAAAAATGCAAACAAACTTATCTGAGAGTAAGACCAAAGAGTAAAATTATTGGAGGGTTAGTTACTCTGGTGTAACATGGTATTTGGTCAAATCAATCCTTAATACCATACTATTAAATAACTGTGTAATAATAATATGATATACTTTAATGTAACGTTGCCCGTCACGGTTCGTTGAACGATGCCATCTGAAGAGGTCGTGTCTCTATAATTATTTCCTTTGGTTTTAGAGCTTTGAGCATTTAAATACGATGGCAGAAGACCCAACGGTATAACTTTGGATGCTTGAGAAAGAGATAACGCTTTAGTGTGAGATACTAATTGCGAAGACACTTTCGCAGCTTCTCATCACAGAGGTACCTCGTTTAAAGCACGGCTGGCATAAGCGGCAACTGAATAAATTAAGTAGCTCAAATATGAGCTTCTGAGAGATGAGTATATATTTGGGCCATTTCATGTAGAGAATATCAGTCCGTGGGGTTCACATGCAGTGAAGTTCCTAAAAATGTTGCTTATTTTCTCGCTCACGGGCTAAGTATAGCCAGTCAGAGAGGAAACACAGCCAGCGTTCTTAGCACTATACCGAGGGTAGTAGGACTGTATGATAATTTCAGTTTTTAGTTTTTTAATATAGTTTTTTTATATTGTAATTTGAATTTCGAAAATTAAATTGTAAATAACTAATAACTTTGTAATTTAAAGTTTATATCTTTTTATATACGTTGCTAGATACCCGGCGCATTGCTGTAGCAGAAGAAATAACTGTAGATATATCGTTTTAAATTTGAAAGAGTTATATTGTTTAATTAGGAATGATAACACAATCATTGAAATTGAATAATCTATACCTTTCAAATAAATTGTCAGTACGATACGCCCGCCACCTAGTGTAAGTTATTTGCACCTATAATCTTCACGCAAGTGCAAGCAATAAGTTGAAAAAGTTTTCTCGCAATCTGAGAACGGTATGGCAATGCATAAAATGTGAACAAACAAATACTAATTTTTATATATTAGAAGATATAGTTTATTCTGTCTATATACAGACCTGTAAATAATTAGAATAGGCGTTATTTTAGCACATGATTTGTTTTCTATAATAATAGAACTGAATAAATTATTTGCAACATTGTTTTTATTTTTATTTCGTATATACCAGTTGAAAACTTTCCAGTACTAATTGAATATTTAAACCTAGTGAATGAACTTACATACCCAATGTTTTCAACAAGGAGCAAAATCCATTCTGTAGTTACGAATAAAAACTTAGATAGACCAACGCAGCGTCGATCTTTGTTTTATATGAGGTATAAAGCCTGCGTCTAAGGGCTAGGTAAAATAATTGATAAATTTATTTATTGTATAGCATTTCATTAATATAATACCCATAAATATAATGGACATTACGGGTAGCCCTGAGTGTAGAATTTTTATCGATATATTTTATCACAGAGTCTTATCTCTATTATTAATTCCGTGGACGTTCTCTTCTGCTGTCAGCGCCATAATGGCGAAAATCAAATCGCCTCATTATGTCACGGTGTATATCCGGTCCATATATAGAGGTCAGTGGCCAACATGCATTGGATCAGTGCGGTGGATACTTCCTTGCCCTCTTCGAAGTAAGAGGAGGCCTGTGCCCTATAAATAGATTGTTACTTTACTTTACCTTTTTTTATAACTAGCTGATACCTGCTCGCTTCGCTGGGCGTGGATGAAAATTTCAAGAAAAAAATTTTTTGGATGGGACTATCGTAAAATTTGTTCTTAGACGCTCAGTCTTCATTACGAATTTTTAGAGTTCTCGTGATGAGTCAGTCAGCCAGTCAGAGGTATTTCGCTAAATTTCATAATACGCGATTAATAAAATCGATCCTCGCCGTCAACGTATGAAGTTATTAATGAAATTTTTAGTGCTAATTTTAACATTTTACCACATGATTGGCAGTGAAGGAAAATATCACTAGGAAACCTGATGTTTGAGAAAAAAAGTTTCGATAACATGTGAAATCCGCCAACAGACACTAAAACGGTAGACTATCTCTATCCCAATCAGAAATTAAAAAAGGCCTGTAACTACCCTGGCACATAGACATCTACATCTATCCTCGATTAAAAATCAAAATGCAGATGTGTTGCCACCCCTCGAATATTGTTTACAAATCTCGTTCCTATGTAACAATTCCTTACTTAAATTTCAACTTCGCAAGTGTTATGGATTCATCTGTAACTTTTACATATTCATTCAGTTTTAGCTTGGTCTCAATAATACTCACGGCGTTCCTTTTTTTTTTGTAGAAAATGACAACATTTTAGTTGCTTAAGACTATTTTCAATAATTAATTATTTTACGCGAGGATTCGAAGAAACTATCCATTCATCATCATCATCATCATTACAGCCCTTCACAACTCCGCTGCTGAACATAGGCATCCCCCAAGGAATGCTATAAAGCACGGTTCTGAACCACCTGCATTACTAATTTAATGCAACACGCTGTTCAATATTTCATTTTATTTTAAACTAGCAATATGCCCTGATTTCACACGGGTGTTATCTCGATTTTACGACAGCGCCATCTACCGTCTCCAACTATACTATAACCTTCGCGGAAGTGCAAGCAATATGTTGACAAAGTTATACCGCAATCTGATGAACGGCATAGCAGTGGCACCGCATAAAATACGAACAAACAAAAATATTTTTTATATAATTTAAATATATTGTAAATACTTAACATCTCTTTTATTTTTCACGACGATGTTAGTAAACAAGTGACATGGATCAATAAATCGTTAGGAACAACGTATCATATCTTACAAAATACTGTCACCGAAAATGGAGATGCAGCAAAAAACCTAAGAAGTTTTATAAATTATTTCATAACGGATACTGAGCTTAACATTTATAGAATTTCATGATCCTTATAAGCTTAAACTTGTAACAAAACTTCACTTAAAATTAAAGTTTACAACATTAACAAAAATTGTATCATTTTTGGTAGTGGAGTGTCATTACAAGTATTTAATGTCGCTTACTTGCTGCTTTTATTATCTTTAATAACATATTTTACTTATAAGGTATAGTATAGAAAAAGGTGGATTACTTTGGTACGTGTATATGTACGATCTAAAGACTATCATGTATTTATTTAAGGGAGTATTGAAATTCTTTTTTTATTGACATATTTTAAATTTACGAGCACTTGATTGCTACATACATTTATATATTTGTTGATCGTAAATGGACAGGAATAACTGTATTTATTCCTGTCCATTTACGATCAACAAATATATTACATGCATTTACTTGAATGGTCGAACGCGAACTAACTTTATATTAAAATAAGATAACATAGTATGAATTACACTAATAATGCCATGTACTTAGATCAGTATAAAAAGGAAGAAAACTGATTTATATTGATTTTTTTAAAAGATTTTACCCCACAGTATGACATTCTTCTGTTTAGGGCAGGCAGTTTACAGAATAAATTGCACAAGTACAATCATCCAGACTCAAAACAATTGCTAGTTCTGCGGGGAAATCGAACCCGTAGCTCTCAGCGTTAGAACTTATTGATAAGTAAGAATTTTAAATTAAAAATAAAAAAGTTTTAAATATTTTTATACCTTATTTATAATTTAAACTTATACCTATAATAAGACTAAGTGCATGCCTATAGTGCAAAAAGCCTGGCATATAAAACTATGCTAAACAACACAATTAATTCAAATTCATAACAAAAACTACAAAGACAATCATATTAAGATCTCGATCACGATGTTCATGAATTGATAACATCCAATGAACAACTTTCGTTTGCAGTTAAACAATTTAACTCCACCCACACGATGTGCCGACACGAGTGGGTTACTTGTAAACAATACTTGTAAACAAATCTTTTGAGTTAGTAAGGAGTGCGTAGGACTTTTTATTCTGTAAGGAGTTTATATTGTTTATTGTTTATTTCTTTTTGAAACAGAATTAGAAAATATTATATCATGATATATTATATTATTATCTATATTATATCATAACATATGTTAATATATATCATATCATTTTTATCATAATAAGTCATTAATAATAGTCGACTATGGGAATTGGAAAAAATCTTATACACTCCAATAGTTAGCAGCACAGCCGATGTAAAATACCTGCTAGCTGAAGGCGAGCAGAGTCAATGGTACAAGTACTATGGACGCTAATTCGCATGACGAGAGATGAGTCCGGCAATAAACAGTTAGAGGCTAGCGATAAAATAGATAGCCATGAGACCTAATTATACACTATTTAAATATAAAGCATTTATACGTTATTTTATATTTAAATCGTTAATAATATCATACATTACTTAGTTATGTAAGCACGTGTAATATATAGGCAGCTCAGGGGTTAAAGAAGTTTATCAATGAAAGGTTCAACGAAAGTATTTTAAAAATATCTATAGAAAGTCATCAATTGCAGAAAAAACAAAAAGATTTTTCTTTAGAAAAGATAATTGTTTGTTTTGTAATATAAACGTATCGATTTAAATATTAATCCTATAAAAAGCAATGTTATATAATATCTGGTATTCGTTGTTATTATAATATGCGTATATATTTTAAGTGCGTACGAGGTAGAGATACGCTTCCGAGTAGGCTGCAGCACGGATGGCTCTACTCGACCGTGGTAAGAGACCACTTTGTGAGAATTGTCCTTAACAGAATAACAGCGTGAAATAGCCACGTAACATCAATATGTTTCATAAGGTTATTGACAAGACCTGACAACTCTTATTATTGACAACGAGCAATTCCACCATATCCTCAAAAGATACATTAGGACGACGCATTTGCCTTTTTGTCTTTATTCGAGTTTGTTTAATGGCAACAGCGACCACTTCACTTTTAGATGAAGCAGAATAAAAATGTGTCTAACAAAAATAATTGTTTTTTAAGTTTATGTCGAAATTTTAACTTTTATGCTGAAATCTTATACAAAACTTGGTTTACTGATAGTTTTGATTTTGTCACAAAAGAGATCATAATTTATGACAGCCATCAAAAGTCTATTACTGTACCTACATAGGCCTACCCCATAGTTTGGCAACTCTTATTATTGACAACGAGCAATTCCACCATATCCTCAAAAGATACATTAGGACGACGCATTTGCCTTTTTGTCTTTATTCGAGTTTGTTTAATGGCAACAGCGACCACTTCACTTTTAGATGAAGCAGAATAAAAATGTGTCTAACAAAAATAATTTTTTTAAGTTTATGTCGAAATTTTAACTTTTATGCTGAAATCTTATACAAAACTTGGTTTACTGATAGTTTTTTTTTTGTCACAAAAGAGATCATAATTTATGACAGCGATCAAAAGTCTATTACTGTACCTACATAGGCCTACCCCATAGTTTGCCTTAAAGGGGAATTGGCATAGATGCCACGCTCATCAGACGGGTTGGCAAATGCAGTTTTTTATATTATTTTGATTCGTTATCAAGAAAATCTGCTGCCCATCTCCTGTTGACACCCATGTGACGATATGGGGTAGTGAATATTCATAAACTGCTACTACAGGGTTAACTTTACATTTTAGTTGAATTTAACTCCACGGGACTTATTGGAAACAAAACAGAAACAAAAGATATTTTAAAAAATCATACAAAGTAAATTAAACAAAGGTAATTTACAATTGATCCATACTAAACGTCTCACTGACAACATACACATATGTATACTATGAAGCAGATCGTAAAGGGTGTCATCTACACAACAAGCAGGTTAACAAGTCTGTACTTATTTATAAAGAAAACATTCATCTGAAAACTGAAATGTACAATACAAAATATCTTTCAATATCTAATTCGTAATTATTTAAAATATTTTGCATTGAATTTTGAAGGCCGAACGAGAGATATAGAACACCGAGGTCGTTTAGCATTTTATTGTGGAGGACACACATTCTGGGTATTAGTGTTCCTTTACCAATATTGGTCCATATTTTTGGTATGTAACAAATTTTTCGATCGTGTGTTTTTGGGTTGTATTCAAAACCTTACCTCGGTCAATAACTGTGAACACTTAATCTCACCAACACAGATATTCATAAAAATGGTGGCGCCAATTCAAGAACATCGGTCTTTTAATGATAGCATTTATTGAAACTGATCCTAAATACTTCCCAACGGATTCTAGATAAAGCCTAAGACTAATTATGAACTGCTTGTTGTGAGACGTTAAGTTTGTTTTTTCATGCTTATCGGTGACTATTGCGTTCATATTTTATAGAAGAGTTGGACTGCCCATTGCATAGCGTTTGGTTTGAGGCTTAAAATATGCAAAATTTTTAAATGCGTTATTCAAGCCATATATAAATTTAGAGCCTCCATCTGACAGTTTAGATACACAAACAGCAATATTTTAGATCTATACATAGATAACAGTTCTTTATACAAGTGTTAAATGTTAAATGCCAAGGCGGGTTGTTCTACATCGCAAAAACTTTACTATAAATCTAATAGTGCCTTAACTAGATCACTTCTTAACGGAATTAGTTTATTTATTATAATAATTGTTGTAATCAGATCAAGAATTCTAGTAATTTTGCTTTGACTTTGCAACGGTTTGACTATCTGATATCTATTAACGGGTTGACAGTTCCGATGGCCATTCCAATGGTCACAGCTGTAGTTATAGAAGAATTAAGAGATCCGATAAGGCAATTTCAATTTAATAACAATAGTGTTGTTTCGATACGGATGCTGTACAATAAGTTAAGAAATAAAGACGAAACTAAAAGATAATGACAAACATAATTTTTTTAATAACGTTAACACTAGGATTTTCTCCTGAATCTTGGAGGCAGTTTACAAACATAAGTTGCACAAGGACAAACATACAGACCCGGAACAATTATTTGTAGGCCATACAAATACTTGTTCCGTGCGGGATTCGAACCCACGGCCCCCAACGCAGTCACTCATCGCTAAGCCACTACACCACGGAGTCGTCAATTGAGCCGTTGAATGTGAACCATGTAGTGGCGGTGTAAGAATATATACTAATAAAATATCAATTACTTCGCAACCAATTAATATATTTATTATTATGGATTTCCGCAAAGTAACGCCTGATTCTATCAATTATCAATATATACTACCCCAATTCACCCCATGAGTGTCGTGAAAAGCGATAAAGGGAAACTGAAAAATGGCAGCAGCATCTTCCTGATAACAACATTTTCAATAATAATTGTGGTCACCAATCCACCAGCCGAGCGTGGCAACTTTGGAAAAATAATCCATATGGGACAACATATGCTCAGCGGATTTGATAGGCTTGGTATAAATGAAATTAATAAATTAGTTGAATTAACATATTCACTATTTTGTGCAGTTCAAAACATTTAAAAAATATACAAAATTTTCAAAATAAAATACTATACATAAAAACTAATATTTTAACGTGCTATATAAAATTAGGCAATAATAAAAACAGTAGACCTTTGATCAATGATAATTATTAAATAATAGATCTTTGATCTTCTTTATTATCAGTTCGTAACATTATATAGCTGGCTTTGGGTCTTTCTCGTTGACTTGCTTTAACTACCACGCTCGGCTGGCAAAATATTGTTTGCGAGACCAGACTTCTCGCTCCTTCCTATCGCCAATCTAGCGAATCTAAGCCTGACGTAAATAAGATTGTTCCACGGTCATCTATCGAAAGCCCTTAGAATTTCTGCTGTTATCTATACTACACCCATGGGACGAAACGGTAGGTTCATGTGATGGTAAGAAATCACCACCGTCCATGAACATATGCCACTCCAGAGAAATTGTAGGTGCACTGTCGAGTTTTTAGACGGGTGATATCGGTCCGTAAAAGCTGCTGGCAACGGTAAATTCCACAACGTGGTTATGCGGGCGGATTCCCAGGCATGTAAAATTAATAAATTTGCTGTAGAGACTGTCGGTCCGTGGGTTAAATGTGCAAGTGAAGTTCCTAAAGGAACTGAATTTGCGACTATTTATCGTTGCTAGTTACAAGAGCCATTCAGCGAATAAACGCAACCGAGTTTCTTGACACTACACTGCGGGTAGAAAAAATTATTGTATGAAAATGTTAATTTTTACTTTTAATCCTTGTTATACATATTATAATAAATATAAATGAAATTAAGCAGCAGTCTCGTATTTTATTATACATTCACCACATGGTACTTCTTTAAAATCTATCAAATATTATTACACTCGTAAAAGTCAAAAGTATGATAAATTTGATAGTATTTAAATGTTTACCTAAATTTAATCTTGTCTACTTTTTATGTGTGTTTCTAACGCAAAACTGAATAAATATCGTAGTATTATTCCTAATATTAGTGATAAATCGATAACAGCGAGGATACATTAAAACGGTACATGCCTATAATCTAGATCGCTTGCATTATTGACGAACTCGACGTTGCTCCAATACAATATGATGATACACGCCATTATGATCGTCCAGATAGAACATTTATAATAGATTCATGACATATTATTGTCATAAACCTTTTTAAAACATGTTTATTATTTATTTAATAGCTTACTTTAAATTAACAGAATATTCATTTATATAACAGTTGATTTAAAAATAGCGTACACACAGCCATAGTTAATTTCATATTAACAGTAACTTTTAATCTATCAGTTGTAAAATATCACTCGTAGCTTTGATATCTCAGGTATTCAGCAGATGTGACGTCGCGTGCCTCCAAGTCAACGTAACAAATCATCGACATGCGTTTTATCGAATGGGTACATCTCTAGTACTAAATAAATCGTTACCGGACCGCTTCTCAAACGTCCAAATCGTATTAATGGCAAGTTGGCAAGAGGTTAATGGTTCTGAAGACGTTTTAAATTGATCGACTTCTGCATCTTACGCCGACCAACTGAATGGATAGCTCAGATAAAGAATGGGATTGCTAAATGTGTGGTTTGAATTCAAGTCGAGAACGTTATCATTCCAAAATGTTAATGATTGGTAATACGTTACTAAGGATATCTATTGTCTAATTGCATAAAAGACTTCAAATTATATATAGACTAGAATAAATATATTATAACAAAAATACTTGCTATGTTTTGAATTCAGTTATTTCGCGCTTAAGTTATTTCTTATTTTAAATTTATATCTTTAAAAAAGGACTTTTACCACAGATTACTTAATAGTACCGTATAAGGGTGACAAACGAGCACACTGTGCACCTGATGGTAAGTGGTTGCTGTGGCCCATAGACATCTACATCTATCCTCGATTAAGAATCAAAATACAGATGCGTTGTCACCGGTGAGCACTAAAATGGAATGCCTCGTTTCCAGTAAAAAGTGTCCCCGGTTCTCTAATGATGCTATTTTACGCTGGTATTCTGTGAGAGTATGGTCCTTCCCCGGTCGAGCTGGCCCATTCGTGCTTTAAATATACCACTAATATAGCTGCAACATGACCTTATCATGTAAATATTGAACAATTTGTCATTGTAAATTCAAAATCGGCATTCAGTTTATAACAGTACATATAATTATTTAAAACGGACTTACACATCAATGTTAGGGAATGGTGAATCGCAGAAGGAGCACCTCGGTTCCGTGTCCTCGCGTTCTTCTTCTTCGCCTACAGACTGGGACCCGCTCGAGGAATTTATGTTCGAACTTTCTCGACCTGAAACGATACGCCATAATTATTGTATAATGCCAATGATTGCCTCGTTGGTACAGTGGTTGTAGTAGTACGACTGCTGCTCAATGAGGTCATGGGTTCGAATCCAGGGTCGGGCCAAAAAATTTACTATTGAGTTTTTCCGTCAAGAAATTCTCAGTAGCTGCCCGGAGTCAGGAAGTTGGCGGTGTCTCACCCCCGTGCCCTCGGAAAGCACGTAAAGCCGTTTGTCCTGCGTCTCTCTTCGGTCGTGTCGGTTTACCGTCCCATCGGATTATGAGAGTGAGGGAATAGAGAGTGCACCTGTGCTTGCGCACACACTTGGACACTATAATCCTGTCCTGCGCCGATGACTAGCCTCCGTTGAGGCAGGCCGCCGTGGCCGAAATTCGGTCTGGAGGACATTATAATGCCAATACTACCATATAGGTACCAATCAAATCATTTTAATGATAACAAGGTAATTTTTATTATTTTAATCCAGAAACGCAGTAATTTCGTATGCTATATTATAGTTGTAGCACAAATGGGTCACCTTGACCGGGGCAGGGCCAAGCTCTCACTTCTGTAAGAGAAGCGTTATGCTTCGTATGGTGAGTGTAGAGAACCTGACACCCTTTTTATTGAAATCGAGGCATTCATCTTAGTCCTCGCGGGTGACAACGCATTTGCATTTTGATTCTTAATTGAGGATAAATGTGGATCTCTATAAGCCACAACCTCCATATACGGACAGGTGGACTGTGTGCTCGTTTGTCATCCAATGCTATAAAAATATTCCTTATGACCTCCGCACCGAAAAGTTCTTTTGCATCGTGGTAGCTTTTGATATACATAAATTGCGCATCAAGAACATCTAGATCCAAAAAAATATTTTAGGTCATAAAAGTACTTGTTTCATGCGAGACTCGAACCCACAGCCCGTTGTGCCACGGATAAACGATGCTTAGCCAACGTCCTACTGGGGCTTCAGAAATTTGTTATTTTCTTCTGTAATTTCTGTTATTTTTTATATTCAAAATATGTAGTAGGTCATTTATAGTTGTTAAGATAAATATAATATTATTATATTTATCTTAACAATATTATATATACATATATATATATATATATATATATATATATATATATATATATATATAATATCTTGGAAAATAGGCAATAAAATGTATCTCTAGTAAAGCTCTTATAAAAATTGGGCTCAATTTTGTGAAACGGTAAAACCTGAATGGAGAGACAATTATTGTACAATTATTTGTTTTTTCACAATGTTTCTTATTCTATAATTTAATTTGAAATAAAGAAAATATACATAGCTTAATAAAATACTGATTACTGTTAATGTTGGAAGAAATTAGCTAAATTTAAGTAATTTTATTAATTAAAATTATTTATTACTTTTTTATATTAATATAATCTCATTGCCGTTGAAAAGCTTTTTTGTTATGAAATTATAATCGTTTGTCCATCATAATTCATAACATAATAAACCAACCTTTACTGAATTCAAACTCACTAAAGATGAAACTGTGTAAATAAATAAAAGATAAAACAGCGGTTTTGCAACATGGAGATGCTTTTTTGAATTTACATACTGCGAAAGCCTCGTAACATACGTAATTAGACGAAGTTTAAGAAACAAAACAAGTTTATATCTCGCCGTCTACAACTGTTTATGATCAGACGATCACGAGCGAAGCGTCGGAAGTATGAAATGTTTTACATTGACACATGCAGAATTAATTCGAGTCACGACAAGTGGAGCCACGCCTCGAGCATTGTCTAACGAGGCTCGCATCCGTGATACAGCAATGCTGAGATAACAGTGAGTGATATCATCAAAAAATATTAGCGTTCCGATCGGTCCTGTTTTTATGAATAAGAAAAAAAATAAGTCTCATTAGCTTTTATAACTGTAAGCTCCATTCGAAAAATGGCCAAAAATGATTGAGAATGGAACTGAGTTTTTAAATTAAATATGTTAAGTTTATAGATTATACTCACTTATATCAATAATTAGCACCATAAAACGAAAGAATTATTTAGAAAATAGAAAAATTAAAAATCATTTAAGAAATTACATAAAATTACTTCAAACTCAACTCACCTGAAAAACCGAGAGAAAAAAACGAACGAAAAATATTTTTAAGATGATCAGTGATCCACGCGGATGACAAATGAGGAACAGTCCATAGGTTAACCGATCGCTGTAGGTTGTCAGTACAGAACTGAAGTGTTTGTTACAAATTATCAGAGGGCAGGTCACACCCCCACCCCACCTGCCATTCACGAGGGTTAATATGTTCACTTGACCTGACATTTGCATTGAAAATTAAAAGCTTCGCTGCGTGACGTACCCTGAATTTTTGGCATCGAAATGCGCTTTAAGCAGAGTCTTTTAACAGATTTTCCGACGAATTTAACCACTGTGATATTTTTTTGAATGTTAACACCAAAATATTATTATAAAAAATAAATTCAAATGTCATTCAGTGAGGAAACAGTGGTTTTCTTTATTATAGTTTTTTAATATTGGTTGTAAACTTTTCATTAGATTTAATTTTTCTACTATGTCTTAATAATTTAAATAACAAGTATCCGCTAAGCATAATAAAAGTTTCGCAGACATGCAGATTTCCTTACAGTAATCCTTTACCGATGAGCAGGTAAAATGTCAGGTCTCGTCCATCGTAAACGATAAATGACACAGCCACGTGATTTCCGTGACGCTACGTATCTAATGGGAAAATTTCATATAATAGTTGTACATACACACGGCCTAAAGATCAAAAACTTTCATGCTTCCGCCACAAGGAGTCGAAATTAAGTATGTTACGGTACTTTCTTTTTTTTTCGACGTTTCTTTGGCTTACTGAAACAAGTTAAACGAGCGATTGATACCTGGGGTAGTGTTAGGCAAAACAAATTGATAGGTTAAAAAAACGAAACTATTCGTAAGAAAAAAGAAATGGATGTTTCACTCGGACACTCGGTCACTCGGCTAAGTAGTAGTATGTAATTCAAAAAACATTTATTTTACCATTTACTTATTATACATGTACATTTTTCGGTAAATTATTAATTGATTTTTGCGACATCCACAACATATTGAGGTACTAAATTTCTTTTACCCCTACATACAGTCCTATTAGTCTATAAATACTTAAATAAAAATATTAATTTTTCTGTAATTACTGATTACCCGGGCTATTACCAAAACACTCATTTTCTGAACAATTATATGATAGTAAAATTATTCCTTTTGAACAGTGAAATAAATATTACAGAAAATTCCACAGATTCTATATACTTTTAAATGATTTTTGTGTTACACAGAAAACATTTTCAAACGGGGATGATTCTATAGTTTTGAAAGTCTACCGTACATCACGCACGTGAACAATTAAGCGTTGATAAGTTTGTAAGTTCAGGGGAATAAAAAGTTTTTATCAATCAATGCGAGGTATACACGCTAAACTATATTTTATCAATTTAATGTTTGTTGTTAATAAATGTTGTTTCGAATTTTTATATGAAAATAATAACTATGGTTGTTGTGATATTAGAAATGACGAAAATTAAAAATAACTTAAAATTAAACACGATAAAATCCGAAAAGTAAGTTTTTTCAGTGTTTAGTATTAACGTAAGCATAAGGAATACGTTACAAAATTTTCGTAACATTGTATTATACACAGATATAAATTATATATTTTTTCGTACGGACGATTTGAGATCGCACATGTATGGTAGCCAAGTTTGTATACAACCTTGTAACAAAAGTTAAATCTATCCTTAGACGGGAAATAGTTTATTGCGGATTTAAAACAGAGGATATCATGCGGATGACTTATTATTGGAAGCATAGTTTCAATAAAAATATACTCGTATTTCTTGTTTTATTATCATTAATTCCATTAAAAACTGTTACTTCGCTATATCATCTTAAATTAGGATAACTTCAGTAGTTACCATACTTCTCGGGCGATTTGGTTTGTATATACAGACTATGCCTACAATGTAAAATATTAGATAATGATTCAATAATATTACAAGCAACTTTTATAATTTCTGCATCGCAAAGACCGCGCGGGCGTTAAGTTTTCCCACGGCGTCAACAGATGACGCGCGAACGCATTCACCGTGACGGTGACTTACCGATCTTTGTAATGAATTTAATAACCCCACGGAACCCCTCAAACCGACTTCACCTGTTACCGTTAACTGCTGTTAACTTATTTAGATCTTTACATTTTTATATGTGTAATAAGTAAGGGCGACCAAAGTCTGTAAATATTTATAAAAATAAAAAATAACAAATAGTAAACGCTTTGTAAGCCATCATCAGTAACAAATAAGGGCATCATCTACACAGATGTGTTACCAGAATTTATTTCCGATTTTCCCGCTCTAATCAAATCAAAATAGATTTATGCCCAACTTCTAGAAATTCTTTAGGAGCTGTTATTTTAAAAACAATTTCTGTGCTAATGAGGATGTTTTTTGTGTTGTGAAATTTAGATAAGAGACATCGTTTTACAAAGGACAATGTCCAAAATCGCCCTGTGCATTAAAAACATCAGACATACACGATAATTAATTATTTATTTTATTATATTTGTTGCAAATACGTTTATAACACGGACTAGCTGCATGCCAAAATGAAAACATTACAAAAGTATTGCATTCGACTTATAACATTAATCACATCATGTATGTCATAGTGATAAGAAGTGATCTTTCATGGCCATCACACAACCCACCCGATCATAAGTAGATGCTGTGGCCCATAGAGATCTACATATATAATCGATTAAGAATCAAAATGCAGATGTGAATGTCACCCCTGAGGACGTTCTCTACACTCACCATACGAAACACAGCAGCAGAGAGCTGCTATTTTACCCTGCTGTTCTCTAAGAGCGTGGTCCTCCCCTAACCTAACCGACCCATCCGTGCTACCACAGCTCTACTACGTAAAAAAATTAAAATATAAAAAGGTATTACCAGCACACACTCCACCGAGGTGAATGGAAGCTGTGACGGTGGATGCTGCGATCTTTATCTATTCACAATCGGGTACGTAAGCACAGATGCGCAGTAAGAAATGTCTCCGGTTCTACTCACCGGTTTTACAAACCACATCAGCAAATGCTGCTTTTTTATGCTTGTAACGTGTCAGAACATGGTCCTCTCTCGGTTTGAAAAGTAATAAGTCTACTATCATAAAAACTAATTAAATCAAGGCGTCAAAGCTTCAAGACTTCTTGTATTGCGATCCTAAATCTGGTTGCCAAGCATAGTGACTAAGGAAAATCTTCTCTACCAATGGTAGAGACCAATATCCAACAGCGGAGCTTTAAATTTGATGGAGAAGAAAAAGAACACGTCAGAAAAGAAGCGCTAAATGGTTACCAACTTTATAATTAAGTATAGCTGCTTTTCTGTCCAGAAGTAACTTCCTCTTGCCTATTCTACTTATATTTCGGCTTGAAAAGTAAGAGCCCATATTTTTTACGTGGTAGAGCCACGCTGCAGCTATATTACAGTTGTGTCGACACGAAAGTGTCGGCTGACCAGCGAAAGAACACGCTCTCACAGAATACCAGCGTAAAATTGCAACTTAATGCTGCTGTGTAGCGCATGGTGAGTGTAGAAATCCGGAGACCTTTTTTACTGGAAAAGGGGCATTCCATCTTAATCCCCAGGAGTGACAACGTATCTGCGTTTTGATACTTAATCGAGGATAAATGTAGGTGTCTATATGTCACAGCATCCACTTACCATCAGTTGGACTGTGTGCTCGTCCGTCATCCTTATTCTTTAAAAAAGGTAAGTAAACTCATTCGTCCATTCGGTGGACTGCTAACTCGTTTGTTAGCCTAAAGTAACATAAAAATTTACCAAATTAAGACCATTTGGTTTATATTTTTTCACGTTATTAAAACACTAACTTTACTATTGACTATCGGGTATAGAATCATAATATAATAGCTGTTTCTATTTCATAAATACCACAGGAAAGCTTATCTAGCATCATATTAATATAGTACAAGTTATCTCGTTTCCTGCACCATCGCGAGGCCCGGCAGCGCTTGCGGCGCATATGAACGCATCAGGTGTGTAAGTTCGTACCGTTACGGCCCCCGGAGCATGTCGCTTTCGACCGGTAGTGTCCGTTGCTGCTATATCCCTGATATTATAATAACATGAATTTAATTCATGATAACAACGAACTAAACTGCATATCAATATTTCTCGTGTACTCTTGAACTTATTTCTTACTTGTTCTGTGTTAAATTAAAACATAATACTTCTACCAACCCCAGTATAGTTATTATTAACTAAATCAAAAATATATATAAGAAGTTATTTTGAAGACTAATCACAACCACTAATATTAGATATTCTCTTTATAAAAGTTTAAAAAAAATAAGAAATAAAGACTAATAAATAGTTGAACTTAGCTTATGATAACCCTGCATATTAAAATCGTCGAAAATTGTTTAATTTCGCATCAAATCAAGATAAGAATACACACAGCTAATCTACAGATAAAAATGTGACAAATATCCCTGCACCAGTTTTAACCCCTTAGCAGGGGCGGCGATATTAAATTGAAATATTTCTATTTTATTGTCCGTAATATTTATTTGATTGTTAAATAAATACGCGATGTGGGATGCCTAGTGATTGTGTTCTGTTAAATGGGGGGTGCGACTATTGTTGTCGGTTAATTTTTTGATTAATCGTCCTTTTCATCAGCGGGGAATCGTGGCTAATCTGCGACGCTTAGGTTTGTGCAACAAATGTATTTTGGAAAAAAAATAACTTACTTTATATATATATTTGAATACCTACCTTCGTTTTTGTTGCAATAAAGATTTTTCAATTTTCAATTTTTTTTTTCAACCTGTACTGTTTCAACCAACACTTGGAAAACATATGACATAATGATAATAAAAAGTAACATTTTACACAAATTATCAAACTACTGTTTTCCAAACAATAAAATAGGCTTTTTCATTTAAGTAACTCGCAGTACTAATATAGAGCCGTGGAATATAAGGAGCTCGCTGTTAATTACACAGTATGCGAGTAACTCGTGTAGGACTCGCTAACACAAATGAAATTGAAATCGTAATTTTTGTTCTAATTTTGCTGATTTACCACGTATTTTTCTGTAAAGAAAAACATCATTCGGAAACCTAAGACCCAGAAATTAAAAAAAAATATTTTGAAGGCATTTAAAGTCCACAGTCTCACCACTTACTGGGGCAACGTTGTGGACATTTCCTTGCCCTAAAAGCCTCTCAGATATAAAAGGAGGCCTGTGCCGAGCAGTATAAGGTATATAGTAGACTGTGACTATACTAATTTTTAATTTCCCTAGGTTTACAATCAATAGATAATTGTTTTTTTATACAGAATGATTGGAAGTGGAGGCTGGGGCCCATAGACATCTACATTTATATTCCATTAAAATCAAAATGCAGATGTGTTGTCATCTCTAAGGACAACCGTGGAATGCCTTGTTTCCGGTAAAAAGGGCCTGTTAGTGGTTTTCAAAAAGAGAAAGTAAACAAAAAATGTTATAATTATTGAATAATAATGTATTAAGTTGCCGTGCGCTGCCAGCCTAAAAGAATCTATGGACTGATTTCACCCATGTTGTAAGAGACGACAGTGGGAAATGCAAATGATGACTTCCGATAAATGGCAAAATACCATCTAGTTTTCGATTGACGTAAAATGTCGGGACTAATTATCCAGCAGTCAAAATCTTCTGGCTGGTGCAGAAGGTTAATTGATTTTTTTAATAGTTTACTATCTTAACCTATTTACATTCTGTACAATATTTATGAAGGATATTATAAGAAATGTATGGGGCATTAATGTAAATTTGACAACTTTATTTTTATTTAAGTGCCAACCTCCTCCGTACGCGATGGAAATGTTGGCAGCCTGTTGATCGATGAACCGTTATTGAATTGATCTTTAACGGTACATTAAAACCGCTAAACTCTTATTTTACAGACAGGCGATGGGACCAACGTTGCACGTGCGAAGTTCAAAGCTCTGTGATTATGTATTTACTTGGTAGAGCCTCACTGCACAGTATTTCACAAGCCGTTACCGTGACAGTCATAGACCTCCACCATAGTTTGTCTCAGAAGGGGGATGTTTACCATAGTTGCCACGATTAGCAAGCGGGTTGGCAACCGTAGTTTTTTTTTGTAGTTCTTAGGAAGATGCTGCTGCCCATCTCCTGATTTGTTTCCCTTTGTCATCTCTTACGATATCCACGGGATGATATGGAGTAGTTGATATTCTTACGCCACGACACGGTATTAAGTTATATTCCTAGGAAGATGCTGCTGCCCATCTCCTGATTTGTTTCCCTTTGTCATCTCTTACGATATCCACGTAATGATATGGAGTGGTTGATATTCTTACGCCACGACACGGTATTACGTTATATTCCTAGGAAGATGCTGCTGCCCATCTCCTGATTTGTTTCCCTTTGTCATCTCTTACGATATCCACGTAATGATATGGAGTGGTTGATATTCTTACGCCACGACACGGTATTACGTTATATTCCTAGGAAGATGCTGCTGCCCATCTCCTGATTTGTTTCCCTTTGTCATCTCTTACGATATCCACGGGATGATATGGAGTAGTTGATATTCTTACGCCACGACACGGTATTATGTTATATTCCTAGAAAGATGCTGCTGCCCATCTCCTGATTTGTTTCCCTTTGTCATCTCTTACGATATCCACGTGATGATATGGAGTAGTTGATATTCTTACGCCACGACACGGTATTACGTTATATTCCTAGGAAGATGCTGCTGCCCATCTCCTGATTTTTTTCCCTTTGTCATCTCTTACGATATCCACGGAATGATATGGAGTGGTTGATATTCTTACGCCACGACACGGTATTACGTTATATTCCTAGGAAGATGCTGCTGCCCATCTCCTGATTTGTTTCCCTTTGTCATCTCTTACGATATCCACGGGATGATATGGAGTAGTTGATATTCTTACGCCACGACACGGTATTACGTTATATTCCTAGGAAGATGCTGCTGCCCATATCCTGATTTGTTTCCCTTTGTCATCTCTTACGATATCCACGTAATGATATGGAGTGGTTGATATTCTTACGCCATGACACGGTATTAAGTTATATTCCTAGGAAGATGCTGCTGCCCATCTCCTGATTTGTTTCCCTTTGTCATCTCTTACGATATCCACGGGATGATATGGAGTAGTTGATATTCATACGCCACGACACGGTATTACGTTATATTCCTAGGAAGATGCTGCTGCCCATCTCCTGATTTGTTTCCCTTTGTCATCTCTTACGATATCCACGGGATGATATGCAGTAGTTGATATTATTACGCCATGACACGGTATTATGTTGTATTCCTAGGAAGATGCTGCTGCCCATCTCCTGATTTGTTTCCCTTTGTCATCTCTTACGATATCCACGGGATGATATGGAGTAGTTGATATTCTTACGCCATGACACGGTATTATGACAAATTCGTATATGAAAATCGACAGGCAATTCTCTCTACTTTCATTGGCTTTAATAAGCAAATATTTTTGCATTTCATTTAGATAAAATCTAATCAATATTTCTGAATTTCAATTGCATTGTATAATTCGGCTCCCGTTCAACAATGGCGCATGCGCTCCGTGCGACAAAGCAACGTCATCAATTTTAATCTTTGCGACAATTGCGCGATGACAAATGTCAACGCGAGACTCATTCATTACTACGCGCGGACGCACGCGGCCGGTCAAAAAAAGAACGACTAATAAAGGGTTAACTTTATGATATTGTTATTGCGTATGACACGACGAGGATAATAATTTTTGAATGTGTACCTATTATTAACGAATGCGTAGTATCACAATATCTGATGTTTAAAGACTGCGACGACTAACTCACAACTATTATAACCTTGAGTTTTAAAATGTTTAGTTTCTTTTACTTACTACCAATAATTGATAACATTAAATTACAAAATAATTAAAAAAAAACATGTAAACAATGTTATTAAATTATTCTGGCATTAGTTAGTGTTGCCGTATGTTATTGCATATTAAGTTAACTGGACAATAAATTTACATTTTTAAACGTAAAATTTAACGAACTATATCCAATTTGATAGAAAACAAAGATCAATCAAGTGCTGTCGCAGCCTGCCACTGCTTAAGCTTTTACCTCCAAACCGAACAGTTATCTCGCTAGTGTGACGTTAAATTTATTAATCCTTTGGCAAAAACTTGGCGTTATCGAAAATTGTTCAATGAAAGGAGCGATAGTTGGCCTCTCACAGTAAAGACCCCATCAATCAAATCTTGTGCAATGGAGCCCGGACCATTCTGACAAATGCTTGAATGAAGCGATTGCAAATCGATTCTAATTACGGACAATATTTTGAGAGTCATTGCAAACGCCATATTGAATTGAAACGCAGCTGATTTTCTAATACTTTTATGTGGGTGGTAAAAATAATATATAGATATCAATATAGTAAATATAAATTTTATCAAAGTGATGAATGAAAACGACTAATCGTTTTCTTTGAATAGATCGTAATATACAACGTTAAATATACGAATCTCCATTAGTAATACGTACTTTAACTAATGCATATTGCTTTAAAATAAATTAACCGTGGACACAATTATTAGATATATAATGACTGCAATTTTTGAACCTTGCTTGAGATATTTTAACGCTAAAACTTGTTACTGAAGATTACGCTTCCATTTATATTTTGATTTCACTAGATATTACTATTGAAATCCTACCTAAATATTAAACAGAAAAACTTGTCAAAAATACGTAATTCTATGTAGAGTAGTAATTATGTTCAATTCAAATCGCATAAATCATCAAGTCTCGCGCCGGCTGCGTCGTCGACACACCGGAAGGCGCTACAGGAAGCTCTGAAGACCCCTGAATATGACACTAAAGCAAATTTAGCTGGATAAGTCATTTCTCATTTGAGTGGAAATGCGTAGTTCTATTGTACGTATTACCTAATACTTTAAGGATATTAAGGAGTTTTGTTATTTAAAATCTATACATATAGTTTTAATTATCGAATGTTTATGTTTAAATTAATATTTTTATGCGTGGTAGAGCTATAAATTATAGATATATAGTAATATATATTTATACGTGGTAGAGCTACGCTGCAGCTATATTATGGTTGTAGCATGAATGGATCGGCTCGACCGGGGAAGGATCACGCTCTTACAGAATACCATCGTAAAATAGCAGCTTAAAACTGTTATATTTCGTATGGTGAGTGTAGACATCTGGTGACCCTTTTTAATGGAAACGTGACATTCCATCGCAGTCCTCAGGGTGACAATGCATCTGCGTTTTGATTTTAATCTAGGATAAAAAAAATTCGTCGTATTTTTAGAAGCCAAGGGCATTTACGGAACTTTATTTACGAAGAAATGCCGCAACTTCCTAGCTCCATTTATCTTGCTATGTCATTGAGAACTAGCGCTGAACGTTGTCGTCCGATTTATATCAACAATGTACACCAGTCTCACAGCATCGAACTATATTACTAACGTATAGTAATACCTCAATGTCTCACAGACCTGCAACCGACCATCATCACGTTTTGATAATGTGTGCAGTCAACGAAGACGCCAGTTAAGTAAGCATTGCAGTTTGATAATTTATTAATTAATGTGTAATATAATAACGTCTTTTTATCTCCCATTTCTACCTGGTCATTTTACTCTTTTAGTAAATTATATAAAGACCAAATCAGACTGTTATTGTTCACCAAATCAGAGTATTACATAAATTTACTAAAATACCTAAATAACAATTTCAAACTAGTAGTATAATTTAAGTAAATATCAAGTGAATTCAAGTTATATATTAGTTATAATATTGCAATTTTAATATTTTCCCTTAAATTTTATGACTCTTCCAGCAGAAAGTGTACGTACATAGCACATCAACCCCAACAGTAATAGAAGCATATGCTTTATTTTTCACATCGGGCGTCGCGTACGTCTCGATTTATCTAAATTAAATATCGCATGCTCGCGTGGCACCGGTGTGTCCGGGCCCTGTGATTTTTTACTAAATACAGAGTGAACATTAATAACAGGGTTTGACAAAATTGATCTTAAAATCTAAAACTGAATTATTTTAAAATATATTCCTACACTTCTAATATATTTCACAAATTATTATAATTATTATTAATACTTCTAATAATTATTGCCAAAGCTTGTTTCCTATTTTTTCTGAAAACATTAGTTATAATGTAACACTTTGTATTTTTGTCTCTGTCCTCCTCCTAGTTTTGGTTTTATAGGGCAGTAAAGCTTAAGGTGACCATATTACCCTCACATACCTTAGATGAAATATATTAGAACTCGTTGATCAACATCAGGTCTATATAAAATTTAATTATGTGTATTTACGTTTAGAACCCAAGGTTACTATATATCTCTATAGATATAATATAATCATTGGTCTGTTTGTAATATTATAACTTCTAAACGGCTTGATCGATAGAGATTATACTCAGACATTATATCTGTTTCATCAAACGATGGCTCATAACTATGCTAGGATCTCCTACGTAGAGATAATCAAGTTTTACAAATTCTACATTTATAAACCAATATTACTTACACGAAACCAACTCTGAACTTATTAGATTGCGCTGTGGTCGAGCTATTTAAAATTTTATATTTACCCTTAAACGACCGGAGTAAAACTCATTGCGCCACCTATCGGAAAGGGCGGAACAACGTTTGTCGGGTCATCTAGTGTAATATAATATAGGTACGAGTATAATTCAGTTTTATAAGGTTTAAACAGTTTTTATAATTTATTTTAAATGTGACTCAGGATCATGTTTAATGGTAATATATTGGGGATACCAACAACTTAAAATTAAAATTTAAAAAAACCCTGAAACAAAAAGAGCTGATGATCTTCAAAACCAGCTAAACAGATTTTGTTGAAACATAGCTAAGAACACTCTTGATTAAGACATCTTTCAAACAAAAGAAATCTGATTGATTCATCCGTTCATATGATGCCACAGACAGACACTCAGATTCACACTTATAACAACTTGTAATACTCCTGTGCTGTCGTCGGAAGTTAATGATGGGCTGTAATGATGATGATAAACGTTTATACAGATGTATATAAATACATGACGCCGAAGCAGCGGTATTAATATCGAATGACAAATCTAACAAGACATATTTCAACGAGAAATCTAAAACAGTCGAACCTCTTACTCCCCTGTGAGTGGAACAAGACTTTATTAAATTGTCAGAATAATTTAAGTAAAACTGAACATTGAATGTATTCAGACAGTGATATCTGATATTTAGCATTTAAGATACGATCTCCAAGGCTATTAATTTGCATAAATGCATTCCCAACATTCAATTCATTGCACACATTGCATATCATCTGTAATTTACTTTGTTGTGCACCTGTTGTCTTTTGATTATCTAAACTGCTAGGAAACTTTTTTATTAACCGTAACATTTTTTAAAGTTAGTCGATAATAAATTTCAAAAAAATCATCTTAAAACTTACATTATTATTTTGAAATTGCCCTAATTTGTTTTATATTGCACTACTACTATAGCTACTATTTGTGACATCTGATTTGCGTGATAATTATAGCAAAACCTCCCTAAGATCAAAAAGTCCCATGTTCGGTCTTTAGCGAGTCCATGAAAAGGAGGAGCGTTGTAGACATAATGTTGATTTCACATTGAAAATAAATTTACACTCCGACTAATTAAATTCGTTAACACTTAAGTCAGAACAACCTGTATGTAGGTAATAGCGTCGTAATAAGGCTAGAGTCACACGTTCGGGGCGTAGGGCAGGTGACTCCAATTAACTGCCGCCCTGGACGAACGGTCAGCCGACCGTGAAGCACGCGTCACTTTGATTACATCGATGTAAGGCTCGTTTATGTTTCGCCTAGCTATAGGTTAACGTTTTAAAAGTCAAAGTCCACGTAGATTTGTCATAAGACGACTTTGATATTATTCATAATATCACGGCAGACTTCGATTACGACAACACTGTGAAATGTAACTACTTACTACTTTTTTACTGATGATTAGGTTCTAATGAATGGTGTATAATTTTAAATTCCATTTAAATAAATAATAATAAATAAAATATTTTTGATAAATAAAATATTTAAAGTGCTATCCTCTCATTCGCTAAGCTAAACAAACATTTAAACATAGACAAAGATGAAAGTTCTTCTTCCAGCAGCTTTTTTTAAATGTTTCTACATATGTATAGCTTGATATTGTAAATTATTTAAGTTAAATATAATGTATTCGTATGTGTGAGTGATTAAAATAAATGTGTATTACGTATCATTAAAAAATTGCGTATGATATGTATCAGGTATGGAATATATTATTTAGGTTATTTGTAGTGCTATATATTTATAAGAGTGTATTTACACGTATGGTTTATATTCAAGTTTACATATATATTTTCATATTTTATGGCAACTGCTCAGCTTGTGATTGAGTAAGGTATGTGAGTGTAATATGGTCAGTAAAACCAAAGCTAGGTGGAGGACGGAGACAGATACACAAAGTCTTATAAAATACCAATATATTAAGAAAAATGTAGCAAACAAGTTATGGCAATAATTAGGAATACTTCAAAAATTTAACTTGTAAAAAACTAACTACACTACACAATACTAAAATCGACTAAAATATTTACTATAATATCAACTGTGAAACGGCGTCGATAAAGCATCGCACTTTTGACCCTTTATTATTTGATTTACTGATGAAAAACGAACGTATCACAGAGTCATCTATGCAAACAAGGCTGTAGTTTTTAAGATATAAGAAAGTGACCATATTAACCGTATGACCATATTACCCTCACGTACGTAGACAATGTCTCAAGTTATTAAGTCCGCCAGTTGTATACTTTACGTGCAATAAAGATTTTTAAATAAATAAATAAAATTATATTTAAAAATGGTTACTAATAATCTAACCCGTGTCTTGCAAAGTGCTTAGATACCGCACCATTTGTCTGTTTTTGAGATATTACACAAACATATTACTATAGCATTAGGTGACAAACGAGCACACAGTCCACCTGCTGGTAAGTGGATGCTGTGGCCCATAGACATCCACATTCATCCTCAAATAAGGATCAAAATGCAAATGCGTTGTCACCACGAAGCACTAAGATGGACTGCCGCGATTCCAGTAAAAAGGGTCTCCGGTTCTTTACAATTACCATACGAAACACAGCAGCATTACGCTGCTGTTTTACGCTGGTATTCTATCAGAGCGAGGTCCTGCCCTGATCAAGCCGACGCATTCGTACTATAACTATAATATAGCTGCAGCTTGGCTCTACCGCGTGAAAAATGATATATTTCACGCGCCTTTAAGAGAACTGAAAACGGAAACAAAAAACCGCTCTTTCGTTTGTTCTATAAATAGCTTGGACATGGTTCGAACCTAACAGAGTGCAGTTCTCAATCCGACTATTGAAAATAAGACCGCTTATCAATAGTCAATAGACACCTCACCCAATTTAAAATCAAAGAAGGTACACAAATGCGCTGTCTTATCATCTGTTAAGACTTAAAGGTTTTAGCCTTGAATTTTGCAACTGAATTTCTTAAAGCCCCTAATTAATACTGGACTTCCATACTCTTCAGTGTAGAATACCGCAGTTCATGCACCGCTGTTTCTCCAAAGAAGTGATTTTTACAATGGTACAAAGCCAAACTCCAAAAGAGCAGAGGAGTCCTACCATCCAATTATGCTAATAACAATTATTAAAAGCAAAAATAATTTAAATAATCCGCTTAGTAATTGCATTACTTACCTGCAGCTGCTAACACGTCTTGCAATGGTAGTGGCGTCCGTGGACCAAGCAATAACTCCTGCCCGGAAACTATCTCACGAGTCACTTTGTACCAAATCTGAAAAACGTAAGTGTTAAATTGGAACGACTCTTGTAAATAGTACTTAATATTATTAGATGTATTCAACTAAGTATGTTAAATTAATGTAAACGGAGATTCAATTGACTACTGTATTTAATAATATTGTTATTCCAATTTGTAAATAATCATGCTCGAAAGTGTGTGAAACTTAATTTTATGCCAGGATAATGTAACCACACTTTAGTAAAATAAATTATTATTATTATTAAATAATAATGCTTTATCTCGTTATATGTTATATTTGAACATGATTGTTTTCTAATAAATATATGCCTAAACACTCAAACGCTGCTTAATTTTAAGATACCGTTAAGTCTCGTGTTGTCACTTGAGCTCAATGATTTATTTTATTTTGCTGAAGTTATATAAGTAAACGGGAAAGGACAATAATCTTATTAATTATAGATAGCTAGATGAAAGTTTCTCATAGGATAAAATACAAACTATCTAAATTAAAAATTACAACTGCTTGAATTCAACAGTCCAATTGTGTCACTTTTATATTCAAAAAGTTATAAATTTATAATTTATGCGATGGATAACTTTTACCAGGATATTGAAAAATTAGTTTTAAGGAGATTTAATTTTTCGAATAACTACCTGAGTAAATCTAGTCCGATTTTTATTTCTGTATATTTAAAACTGCGTTCGTTACTTTTTTCTCCGTTTCTACAACCTTTAAAGGCTTTAAGACAATCGTTCAAGCTCTGTTGTAATACAATTTTAAAGATAAACGTAAGTTACCGTCGCATATATATACTTTTACGCGGTTACGATACGTTTTTTACGCGGAAAAGAATTTCCTGATCGCCGGCTACGACGCACATGATGAAGCTTTGGAATATCCGTCTATAGTTCAAAGAAAAATATCAATAAAAATTTGATACAAAACAACACACAACAATTATTTTATTTTATTGATTTGACCTTTCATTTATTTTGTTGAAATCTTCCAAGCTATTTGTGAAAGTATTTACTATAGCAAACATTTTAACTACAGCTTAATTTCGTTAGTTTTTTTTTACTTATTAGTTTTACTAATAAGTATTTCCGGTGCTTTTATTAATGCATGTAGATATATTTTAAGAAATCTATGATCTTTCAATATGAAATATTTATATAAATCGATCTCAAATTCCTGTAAGAACAAGTCATATTCTATTTTAAAGCCTTGCATACTTCTCTTCATCTTTTTTTTTTAAAATAAACCTCAAAAGTAGATTTAGTCAAAAATTAAATTTACAAATGCGAGATAAATTAAAACAGTAGTGATTGTAAAAATTTGGTTAAAGGGCAAATATCAAATAGCTTTTAACCTCATAAGGGACATGAATCTAATCACCGCATCTGTTCGCTCCCCTTACATTGACCGGAAGTGGGTCACAGTTGTTCAGGCGAGCGCCGATTTTCTGTCACCGGAAGTTACCAACGTTCCACATTCAAATTTTATTGGGGGTAGTGACACAAAGACGGTATATAATGGGGTTGTTGCGTTAATCATTTGTTGACCTTTTTTATTTTACTAAAATTTAATTTTGGTAACCTATGTTTTTAAAATTCTCAAGTATTTTTTCTTTTCTAAACAAATCAAAAGAATTTTAACCAATTTTGAAGTTTTTTTTAATTTCATTATACATAGTAGAAAAATCGATCATACTTGTCCGGCAACCAACAGATGCTGAACGTTGACGTCGTGAGGATAGTTGGTTGAGCGCACCAGTTTCAGCCAGTTCGTCTTCTCTGCCGTACCGTCCAGCCAACCTCGGATACCATTCTTACCAAGCACCTAAAACAAAAGTTCATAGTTAATTAAAGCATCTTTATTTTTGTAACAATATCTGACCATGTAGTGGCGGTGGAAAGATATAACTTCCACTATTTAAATATCATCCCGTGTTGTAAAAGGCGACAAAGGGAAATAACCGAGATAATCAACAGCACCTTCCTTATCACAACTCAAAAATAAAACAAACTGCGAATGATAAGCCGCCTGCAATTGTGGCAATTATAGCAAATATCCCTCCCTATCAGGGAATCTATGGGAGAGGTCTATGTTCAGCAGTGACCATTTAATATGGTGTAACGGTATTTTTTTATAGAATAAGTGTGACAAACGATCACACTGGCCACCTGATGATATGTGGATGCTGTGGCCCATAGACATTTATTCTCGTTTAAGAATCAAAACGCAGATGCATTGTCACGATGAAATGCCTCGTTTCTAGTAAAAAAAATGTCTCCGGATCTTTACTCACCATACGAAACACAGTAGTATAAAGCTGTTGCTTTAAAATACACCATACTTATCACGGCTGATCTCGAGCTAAAAAAAAGTTATGTATTTACGGTAGAACAGCGCCGCGGACTCTCCATAATACCACAATTCTTTCAAAAATGAGACTAGGCCTGTGTCAAAGATCATCATCATCAAATCAGCATAGTTTATAAATTAAAGTATGTATATATATATATATATATATATATATATATATATATATATATATATATTTTTTTGATGATGATTACGATTATAATGTTTTTTTATAGAGTAGGGGTGACAAACGATCACACAGTCCACCTACGTTGTCACCCCTGAGGACTAAGATGGAGTGCCTTGTTTCCAGAAAAAAAGGGTATTCGAATCTCTACACTCACCATACGAACACAGTACCACAGCAATATTAAGCTGTTATTTTTATTTATTTATTTATATACATCCAACTTATATCTAACATTACAGGTTTCTACCCAATGCGATAGATAAAGCACTATTTACAATCCTATATTACCTATATTACTATATTAACTTATAGCTAATTATTTATAAGGCAAGTTTTGTGAATTCGTTCAGAGTACAAAATAATAAATCTGTTTCTCTGTCGATCAGGTTTAATGTTCGAAACTCTCGCGTCAGGGGTGCCTCTGCAGTAAGTTAGTGCGACATCCAGGGACGGCCAGTAGGTTTGGCTGACGCCGCCGCCATATATACATTTATCTTCTTCAACATATTCTCGTTAATAATCCTACCTCTAAGAAACATAAAAATATATGAAACTAGTCTAAGTTCTCTCCTTACCCTGAGCTGATTGTATTCCACCATATTCAGAACAAATAATGTGGGATATTGCAGTGGGTAAAATGGGTACACCCCATATAACTTAAGATACAAATACCTTACAAATTTGTTTTGTACTTTCTCCAGCATTAGATCGATCATGAGGAGCCCAAATTATTGAATTACACTCCAAATCACTCCGAACTAGTGTGTTGTAAAAAGCTATAATAGCTTGCACATTTGTGAAACCGTTAACTGTACGTAACGTAAAACCTAGAGTTCTAAAAGCCTTTTTTTACGTGGTAGAGCCATGCTGCAGTTATATTAGTAGTATAGTTGTAGCACGAATGGGTCGGCTCGACCGGGGAAGGACCACGCTCTCACAGAATACCAGCGTGAAATAGTAGCTCAATGCTGCTGTATTTCGTATGGTGAGTGTAGAGAACCGGAGACCCTTTTTACTGGAAATGAGGCATTCCATCTCAGTCCTCACGGGTGACAACGCATCTGCATTTTGATTTTTAATGGAGGATAGATGTAGATGTCTATGGGCCGCAGCAACCACTTACCATCAGGTGGACTGTGTGCTCGTTTGTCACCCTATTCTTTAAAAAAAAAAAAAAAAAAAACATGTTTCAACAATATGGTGACTGACTTGCATTACCCTAGACATAGGTATCCTCCTGTCAATGTAATATGTATACTCTATGGGCTTATGTTTGCGCGTGAAAGATATTGTTGAGCATTTAATAATTTTATGTTGGTATTATGTGAGAGCGTGGTACTTCCCCGGTCGAGCCGACCTATTCGTGCTACAATCATAATATAGCTGCAGTGTGGCTCTGTGTATAAAATTCATTAATGATTATAATAATACATCATGATTTTAACCTTGGCGACCACTTCAGAATATTGTTGAAACTAAGATTAGGGCTGAATATAATATGCTATGTTTAGATCAACAAAAAAATTTTAACTTTAATAAAATATTTTAAACTGTAACCTAAAACTAACTGGTATCCAACTAGAAATTAATTGCAACTAAAGAACTATATTTTGATTATAGAAAATAAAAGTATGTATTTTAATATAATCCAAAATCAAACATATACATGCAAATTAAGTATAATAGTAATTGTAGAGGTTTATGAAAGAGTATCAGTATTATAGACTTTGAAGTTATCTCGCGAGAAATTTTATAAGTAATCATTTATATTAAAAAACTAACCTTTATTAACATCCCTTATGTACTGCAAATTTATATGAAACGAGCTACATACCTTTAAAATTTTGCAATACTATTTTAAGGAAACAACAAACAAAACTATATTAGACTGCCATCTATACCAAGAAGCACGAACTTTTCTAAACTTCACTTAACTAAGGCACATAAAGTTTGTAAACTTAACCTACACTAGGTATTTAAAATAATGTTAAAATAATCACTTTAAAATATTTCTATTTATTTTTTAAAAATCACATTACAAATAGTTTTCTAAAATTCTTTAAAAACGGTTTATTAAACTTAACGTGATATGTAGGTATATAAAGTAAAGCGTTTCATACAAAATATATTAATTTTATAAGAGAAGCTTTTATACTGTATGTATAATATGGACACAAATTGGACATTCGATATTACTAAAAAGATATTATTAATTATTGTACCTTTATCTTATATGCAGTTTTATATGAGTAGCGGCATCTATCGGCTTAATGAATCATCAAACACATACGTTAACTATGTTTAGCAATAGATGGCGCTATTAGTCCATGTCAAGATGCAACGGGTCGTCACAGCTTGACCATTTATCATTTTAGCCCCCATGATAATTTAATTTTCATAGTAGGTGTTGGGGATATTAATCACTTCTATGTGTGGGGTAAAGAAAAATTTAGTACTTTATAGGACTTTTTATTAGGGGAACTTTAAGATGCTTCATAAAAATGTAAATATAGCAAAAGTACCTACGTATCCACTTTCATCATTTGCTTAATATATTAACGCGATTTAAGTGGTTCTAATTTAAGTATAGTATATATTGTGAATCTGTTCCATAAGTGTATAATAAATATATGGTTCCAAATATAATTTCCAACATTGTAAACAATCGTTACGTTACCTTACACTATTTTATTGGGGAAAATTATGTAGATTTTAACAAATTAATGTATCATATAGTAATTTATTATATAGTCTTATGTTAGATTCATCATCATCATCATCATCATTATATCACTTAACGAGTAGACAGCTGAAGTTGGGCGTCACGCAAACAATTCACTACAAAAGACCCTGTAAACAGTTCTGTTGTTTTTGTGTAAATTATCATCATAAAAAATATATTTTATTTTAATTTTATACAAAATATTTTACGAATTGAGTCTAAATAAAAGAAGCTTATCATTATTTTCATTCGTAAAAAAAACTATGTAGATTTAAACAGAATAGTCTATCTCCAACAAAAGACCGTTTACAAAAAATTTCCAATATATTAGGTATACCTATGATAATGATAAAAACGGTTTAGCTTTATCAAGCTAACTCAAATGATCACTATAGGTAGTTAATAATTTGCCTCTTTCTACTCAGGTAAGACCTACTTAGGTAGAGAATAAATACTATTTTTCCTATTTTGTAGGTGACCAACCAGTTATACTACCCGGTTGACGGAGCTTTTCTCGGTATTTTTCGCTCGGTTTTTTTTTTAATTCGTGTGTTTTGGAAATTATATTTAGATACAAATTACATACTGATGAAATACGAATAATATTTTTTGATCTTAGCGACATAATAGAAAAAACTGAACTGGTTATTTGAATAAAAAATCATGAGTGCAATTAGTTTAATTAAAATTTTCGCGTTTTTAAAAAATACTAAAAAAGGGCTCGAAAAAATAGATTTTCTCAAAAAAGAAAGGAACTTGAAAAGCAGCAGTTTTTCATTGCCTAAAAACACGGACAAAAAGACATTTTCTAAAAATAAATCCTAGCTAGGTCGATTTATTGCCCCCGAAACTCCCACACTCGTGAGATGGATGAGTTTGTGTATTTGGGATGTGTATTTAGCAGGGATGGTAGATATGATAAGGATATAGAACGACGAGTAAATGCAAGGAATAGAGTGAATGGGGCACTACACTCTATTGTGTAGAACCAGAATGTATCAAAAAAGGCACGTATGGTAATTCATAACGCTGTGTTCGTCCCTACTTTAATGTATGGTAGTGAAAGCTGGGTGTGGCAGAAGAAGCACGAAAGTAGAATAAATGCTGTAGAAATGCGGTCTTTAAGGAGTATGCTAGGGTTGAATCTGAATGACAGGATGAGAAATTGCATGATAAGAGATAAATATGGTATGCAAGATGATGTTGTGACCAGGATTAACAAAGGAATGCTTCGGTGGTTTGGTCATGTAGAAAGAATGAATGAGGAAAGAGTGACAAAACAAATTTATATGGCAGATGTGAACGGCAGAGTGGGGAAGGGACGCCCTAGAAAAAAGTTTATCGACCAAATTGGCGATATTTTGAAAATGGGCCACGTTAAAAGTACCCTTAACCGACGAGTATGTATGCGTAAATATATGGATGTGAAGAGGCGAAAGAGGTATGTCAGGATCGTGTCAAATGGAAGTCCGTGGTCTCTGCATACCCCTCTGGGTGACAGGCGTGAGTGTTTATGCTTATGCTTATTATATAAATATATATATATATATATATATATATATATATATATATATATATATATATATATATATATATATATATATATATATATATATATATATATATATATAAACAAGAATTGCTCGTTTAAAGGCATAGGATTAGTATACAAAAAGAAAACGTAATATGGATGTCCTGACTCAACTCTGTATGTTATTAACTAAAACAACGAAGTATTACGCGATCAACGGGAATTATTCAAGCAAGGGGTGGGCAAACCTATAATTTTCTATCAGACACTTCAAACTCCCTTCTGCTTACAATCGATTGAGTCATGATACTCGTAACGAGCGGTATTTTATGAAGATGTGTACTTTACTGATAGAGGGTTCGGTGTTTGTAATTTTCCACTAAATTGATACTATAAACTTGATCTATGACTAACGAACTGAAATATAGAGCAAGGAATCGATTTATAATGTCCGTAATTTATATATTATTTTAGGTATTTTTATGTATTACTGTAGATTTAATTACTATAGTAATTTCGCAAGACATACTATTTTGTAAAATTACGATTTAAATTCAATTCAGATCTATAACTTTCACTTTAAAGACAGGGAAATATCCTTGATTTTTTTTAAAATATTACTTAATTTAAGTCTTAGCGGATCACGGCGTTGTCGTCGAGTTCAGTGCCTGCAAATAGCAAGTGGTTTTTTTCTTACAGAAGTAAGGTTGACAATGGAGAACACAATCAATATGATAATGAACGTTTCTTTGGTCCATAGACACCTAAATGTTTCATCGAATTAGATGGAATGCCTCGTTAGCAGCATTATGCTGCTATTCCATGCCGGCACTCAATAAGAGCGTGGTCTTTGATCATTTTAGCGTGACTCCCACATCAAAATGATTGTTTCAGGTTGTGATGTATGCCTCTATATAATTTATGTATAAATTGTGTGTACCTATCATAAATTACACAAAATTAAATGCTTTTAGGATACAGGAGAAATTACTAGTGTGGCATTTAGGTTCCTTTTAAAAATAAAAATTATATAATTACCAATTTACTGCCAAGGTTTATATAAAACCAATTCAAATGTTAGACTTAAGTTTTTTTTTATCTACACTAAGGGTGACAAACGAGCACACAGTCCACCTGATGGTAAGTGGTTGTTGTGGCCCATAGACATCTACATTTATCCTTGATTAAGAATCAAAACCTAGGTGTGTTGTCACCCCTGAGGACTAAGATGGAATGCCTCGTTTCCAGTAAAAAAGGGTCTCGGATTTTCAGCAGTATTAAGCTGCTATTTTACGCTGGTATTCTGTGAGAGCGTGGTCCTTCCCCGGTCGAGCCGACCCATTCGTGCTACAACCATGATATAGAAGCAGCGTGACTCTAACACGTTACAAGTCATTATCTATTATCAAAGTTATCATCATTACATCATTACAGCAATCTTAGATCACTACTGAACACAGGCCTTTCCCGTAGAAAGCTTCTTAGGGCCGATATTTTTTATAGTTGCGACTCTTGGCAGACGGATTGGCAACTAACATTCTCATGTTATTTTGAGTTGTGATCAGGACGATGCGCCTGTTTCACTTCCCTCTGAAGCCACACACCCTCGGGATGGTGTGAAGCAGTGAATTCTCTTTCGCCACCGCCATGGTTAACTCCACCGAGACACAACAATTTACGATAGGGTGACAAACGAGCACACAGTCCACCTGATGGTAAGTGGTTGCTGCGGTCCATAGACATCCACATCTATCCTCGATTACGAATCAAAATGCAGATGCGTTGTCACCCGTGAGGACTAAGATGAAATGCCTCGTTTCCTGTAAAAAGGGTCTCCGGTTCTCTACACTCACCGTACGAAACACAGCAGCATTAAGCTCACGCTTCACAGCTTCACGGTGGTATTCTTCGAGAGAGTGGTCCCTCCCCGGTTGAGCCGACCCATTCGTGCTACAATTATACTACTAATATAACTGCAGCATGGCTCTACCACGTATAAAATTACATTTATAATAGAAAAAAGCATAGATTCTAATTTTAACCGATCTCAAAAAAGGAGGAGGTTCTATATTCGTCGGAATCTTTTTTTAATGTATTTTCACCGATTATGTGATCTCAATTTTTTAATTTTTTTTTTGTTTTAAAAAGCGGTTAAAAATCAACAATAAATTATTAATATTGAAGTCGGTTGTACAAATTTTTTTATTTTACCAGTTGTATGTTTAACGTTTTGTAATAGTTTTATGAACAAAGTGAATTAATGTTAAAAGTATATTATATGAAACATTTATCAAAAGCCATAAAATATAAGCAACTAATTTGTCATAAAATTTTAACAGAATCCCTCTGCAACTCAGAGCTAAAGAAAAGGCCCCAAGAAGTAAAGCAAATCTCTATAAAATATATAAAAAACATCTGTTGCACAATAGAAGTAACGTAACAAGTATGGTATTAATCAAAGCGAGAGTTTGGAAACCCTCCTTACGCGTCAGCGACAAGCCTTTCCGCGGCATTTATCACGTTATTAAAACTACGTCGGGTGCGTTCAGTAAAAAAGATAATTATCTTAAATCGAGACCCTCATCTTAGACAGGGTTGTGCAATTTCTCAGTTAAAAATACAACTGAGAAATTGCATAACCCTGTCTGTTCATTTACGTCCATTATGTTTTCACTTTAGGTGTCTTTTATTTATACTAATTACTAAAAAAAACTTCATTATAGAGACATTCGAATCATATATATATTATTCTTTTATATTTAATTTCTTGAAAGGGCCCTCCTTTTAAAAGTAAACGTGGTAGAGCCATGCTGCAGTTACGAGTAAATTAGCAGTTAGTAGTATAGTTGTAGGTTGTAGCACGAATGCGTCGGCTCGACAAGGGAAGGACCACGTTCTCGCAGAATACCAGCGTAAAATAGTAGCTTAATGATACTTTGTTTCGTATGGTGAGTGTAGAGAACCAGAGACCCTTTTTACTGGAAATGAGGCTCAACTTAGTCCTCACGGGTGACAACGCATCTGCATTTTGATTCGTAATCCAGGATAGATATAGATGTCTATGGGCCACAGCAACCACTTACCATCAGGCGGACTGTGTGCTAATAATAAACATCAACCGTTCAAAAATGAGCACACAGTCCGCCTGACTAACTTTTTAAAAAAAACTTAGCTTTCAGACATATACATTGTGTACCAGACTTTGCTAGCAAAAAAAATAGAAATGAAATAGAAATTAAGAACAATGTACTTATCCAATACAATAAAGTATTTTATGAAATTGTGACAAGCATCTTAGAAAAACGCTTAAAAGATCTGATCGCTTTAAAAAATAACAAATAGCAGCATAACCACGCCGATATATAATTATAGCGTGGTAGTTATATCAAAGTCCCCTACGCCTAGCCTAGTCTCTACTATGGCAGAGATAGACCCAAGCTGAACGCTGGATTACCTAAGGCTGATCATGAGAATGTTGAAAAGGATATTAAATATCCTTATTTATAAAAAATTACACTTGATTAAAAATTATCATTAAATTTAGCATATTAAAAACAATAAAATAGCACGTATGAATATTATGATACAGGCAACCCTATTCATAGTACACAGACGATGAGTTGGCGAGTGCCGACGGCATCTGTTCGCCATCAGTCATCGATGAACGGTGCCCGGTCAAGGATGCGAATTGCCCGGACACTTGTTACCGTTGCCCGGATAGGGAGAAAGGACCCCACCTACCATGAAATATGATTTCTGGCTTGTACCCGACAAATATCGATGGCTCGTGTAACTTGTTAAAAGATTGTACATTCACATTGTTATCTGACACATTTCTCCTGATAGACAAATTCAGATTAGTCAAATATAAAGTTAAAGTAAGAAATTAAGACTTAGTACTCATGTTATTTAAGTTGTGGCAAATTTAACAAACTATAACAAAACAAAAATCAAGTGTTCTCAATCTCTTAGTCAAGATACTGTTTATGATGTGTGTATTACGTTTTTTAACTTACCTTATTATAAAAGCATACTCCCTAAATAATATAAGCTCTATTACAAACATAATTATTACTATATTTAGTTTTGTATTACCACCTATTACATAATAATAAGGGGCTCGTAGACCACCTGATGATAAGTGATCACAGCAACTGATGGTCTTCTACAGACATTTTTATATTAAGATTCTACTGTTTTCCCTATGTCTTTTTATTTTAGGTGGGAGAGCCACGCTGCAAGTGAGCATGTAATATGACTTGGCTCGACCGGGAAAGAACCTAGCTTATCAGCGTGAAATAGCAACGTAATGCTCCTGTTTTGTGTGTTAAGTATGGTGAGACACGAGATCCGGAAACCATTTTCTTTGGTAAAGAGACGCTCCGTTTACTAAACGTAGGCGACTACGCTACGCGATAGATATAGATGTTTTTGGGCTAAAGTATCCACTTACTATCAGGTGGACTGTGTGCTCTTTGTTACCGTTATCTCTATAAAAATCTGTAACAAAGATATTCGCGATAGAATAAGATTAACTAAGTACACTGAAGTAGAAATATTACGGGCATATAGCTCGAAGAACAAACTACCTATAGAGAAGTAGATCACCCGTACCAATATTCTGAGCACCTAATAAAGCCACGATGGTGGCTCAAACCGTGTTTTGTATCGATGTTTGAGGAGGTCTTTGTTCACAAGTGGACCCATGTTGAAGCATAATGATGAAGAGGATGGACTAATAAATAATGCGTTGTCGTCTCGTAAAACTGACATGACACATCTGTAAATAATAAACGGCTCTACTGCGGTTACTCTGCACAATAAACATCTATGTTACTTTATTAACCACAGTTTTATCATTTGGCAGCATCGCAGTTTTCCGTAATTTTTTTTTTATTTCACTGTGAAACAAAAAGTAAATTGAACCGTTAATCCTCCGGTTAGAGAACGACCGCCACAGATTATTATAAAAACCACTGCTGTAATTTAAACGTACTGCGGCAGATCTCATATTTTTACTCGGCACGGAGATCGCAATTTCCCGGAATACTCGGAAAAGCTACAAATGTTCGCGAGTTGTTCGCGTTGGAAAATTACATTTTATAAATTTTAGTGATGGGTGCTTTTATAACTTGTATCGATAAAATTTTGTAAATAAATTGCAAATGTGAAATGTAATTATAGCCAGCTATTGAGAAATTTTGTTATGAAATCAATTTAGGTTCATTTGTATAGTATATCTTAGATACATTTTAAACTAATTTATTTATGAAATTTTAAGTACCTACCAACTAGTTATTTCATATTTGCTTTTAAAACAGAAACAGAAACTTTTTTATTCAATGTAGATTATAAACAATACTTATTGAAATTCAATTTTAAAGTTTTGCATGTTCGGTATACATAAGAAATAATAAAAATCTAAGGTAAATAGCGCTACATTTTTTTTATAATATCAAATACTTACCTAACTACTACATAAAAATAAGTTTAAAAAATTTAAAATTTAATGATACTACTGCAAAAATTTTCTTATCTGTTATTTTCTTTAAAATGGACGATTATAATAACTCGACAATATTTTTTATCGATAGTTAACCCGCACTAGCAGCAATTGAAGAGCGTTTCCTACTGCGGTAGCAGCTATCACGCGTCGTTGCGCGCATCACACGTCTCGTTTCACAAGATAACAATTTGTGTGCGCGCTTATTTACCCTTGCTCGCACGCTGCGCAAAATTGGATCCGGCAGATTATATACCATACGTATGACTAGGTCTAAAATTCCGGGTATATACTATAATAACTTATGACGTTGACACAGAAACTCACAGCTTTTTATACTTGTTTTTTTAGATTTATATGGGTGCAATTTTTTTCACAGCGAATATATATGTTTAACTAAACGTCTAACTTTAATACAAAGTGCACTTTATTTATACTTCATTAAAAGTATCTGAAGTTATCTTCGATCGTTTAAAATATGTTTTCACCAAATAATTTAAGTTATGCTGTTACGGTAACCTACAGATGAAATACAGCCGTTCTTTTTATAATACTGAAAGGGTTAAAAGAGGGTATGGATACCTATTCTAAAATTCTTACCAAGCCCAACTTAATTACTTTAACAAATCACTTTACGAAACGTTTCCGTCAGACTGCGCCGAAAAATTTCCGTTTAGCTGTCCGTAAAAAGTACTGGAAAAAAGCGCCCCTCTGAACATTTTTTCCATACATCTTGCTCACATTTCAACGCGTGTTTTGCGGAGGACGTGCGGACGTTTCCTTAGCTTGTCTTTGTTTATCAGACCAGGGAAAGTATTGCTTCCGGAGCTGTCCGCGGAAAAGAAACCGCACTTTTATAAGGTTTTTATACCTAAAATTACTTTTCTTTGTCTGATGGCTTTTTGTCGACGACCAGTAAATGTCCCAGTTCTTCATAAATTACTGCAAATTCTGAATAGGATTACACTGTTCATCACCGTCACAGTATCCTGAACAAATTATCGAGAAATTAGTATACCGTTTTACGGTCACGTTTCGACCATTAAGCGGAGACAAAACGGCCTAATTCCTGATACGACAACATATCCACGAACTGATGGTATCATTGCGCAAAAAACTTGACAAACCGTGGGATGTGTGCAGTTGTTTAAATAACGTTTTATTGCAAATAGCACCTTATGTCTTGGTGAGGAAGAATGGACGGTGATTTTTGACGGCAAAAAGAGCATTATCCAGAGACTACAATCTGTGGGTGTTAGAATGCGATGTCCCATTGATCTAGTATTAACGGCACCCCATTGATTAATACAAAGACCTGCAATCGTTTGTTCGGCGATCGGTGAAGAACTGCGCCAATACTGGTTGTGGATGCTTTTGTATTGCTTTACTATACTATAGGAGTTACCTAAGTGACATATTTTGATCATATTATTTGTAGCGTTTTTGCATGGAGATTGAATTTTAATTATTTTGTGAAATTAATAATATTAGTGACGTTCTAAGATAATCCACTACTTTATTTTATCCCGTGGGTGGCATAAAAGACGTCAGAGTTAAACTGAGAGGAGATTGGCAGCCGCATCTTCCTGGTAACAAAAATAATAAAATACCACTGTTGACAACCCACCTGCCATGTGTGGCAACTACATGTGGCAACAAGTATATAAGTACTTTGAAAATACCAGTCACACGAAACTTTAAAATTAAACGTCCTGTCCTCACCTTAATCAAATTATTAAAAATTCGAATCGTATTTGGATATTTCATTACACTTAATATATTTGTACCTTGGACTAATAACATATGTTTGTAATTTGTACTTAAATAAAAAGTAAAGAAATTAATAAACAACCTATAAGGCGTAGACAGAGAATAGGTTTCTCTTTCTAAGCTATAAGGTGTATTCCGAAAACAACTGTTTATTTTCGTAATATGAGATTAAATAAACATAATGTAAGCCGTGTAATGGCGACGTACCAGAATTCACCATCCTTTATCATAGATTAAATAATGTTACTATTACATAATGATTTATATTTACGCGAACACTATACATTTAAATAATACTAGTTTTTACGGATTTTATTGCGTATATTAACTTTTTTATATTCCCGACGTTTCGAGCACTTTACAGCACCCATGGTCACGGAGGGGACTCAGATGTTCAACGTCCAGATGTCATAGTTAACCGCGGTTACCCACAGACTATAGTCAACCAAATCTAAGAAATACCTTTTGACGTTTCACATTAATCATTCAGCAATAACTTTGCACAAGCGTACTCACACGATTTAAAATAACCTTTTACGTAAATCCGAACAATTATAAAGTTATCTATATTTGAACGTGTATAGTTTTTTATCACTAATTTAAGTTTGAATCTTTCAAACAAAGCAAAATATTAAAAATAATCAGTGTCAACTTTTTTTACTTGACGTCGTTTCAATGATATGTCGCTATGTACATTACCGTAGTGTTTGGATGATTAAAATTGATTGTTATTCGGATAATCGGCAAAAATATTCAAATAATCGATAAAAGTATTCAAATAATTGGATCATTAATTTCTTACTGAATTATTTGTTTAATTTAATTTTTATTTTAAATTCCTTAAATTACATGAATCATGAATAAAACAACTGAAATATAATAAAATGAATAAAACTTATTTTTTTAATTAGTCAACGTAAATTTGTGTAAGCAAAAAACTCATATACAAGGCCGCGCTGAACAAACCACTACGTAATTTCAATATCCGATCTAAACAACGACAGCTCAACTAGTTGTACTGAAAGTGACTGAATAAATTTATTTTTAATCTAGTTTTAATCTTAAATTTTTATAACTATGCCTCCAGAAATAACCAGTAACAACAAATACGTAGAAACTGATAAATCTTGTGTTTTACATTATCCGTTTTTAATTAATTCTGGTATTATTCAAACCAAACTGTAAATGATTACCAACTCTAAATGATCGATATCGATTTTTTTAAGAATCGAATATTATACGTTACCATTTTTTGATTGGCATGCCTGGTGCAAAAAGTCTGACAGCTGTCACAATGTATTTCTTAGATTTGGTTGACTATAAAATTGTTAATTTTTGTTCCGATATACACAGTATGAACTTAGAGTATCTTGAAGTCTTGCAGTTTTATGCTTGGTTTGGGATTTAATTTTATTAATTATGGGATTCCAAGCAGATGGTAGCACTCTTCTCTATTGAAATTAGGATATACTTCTACAAGCCGCCGAAGAAGATTGATCAGTTTTTACCATCAGTCAAGTGTAGTATCCCTCTGAACATTCACAATCAAACTTGTACACTCCTGCATACTCGTAGTGTACAAGCTTGATTGTGAATGTGGTCTCTTACATAGGACAAACTAAAAGATCACTTAAAACCCGCGTTAAAGAACATATAGCTGATGTGAAAAATCGACGCTTGGGGAAGTCTGCAATCTGTGAACACGTACAGGATCGCTTCCGTCATTACATTAGATTTGATAGACCAGAAATCCTCGCTAAAGAACACCGATTCCTTCCAATGATGATTCGCGAGGGTATTGAAATCAAAAAATATCCTAATTTCAACAGAGAAAATGCCTGGGCGCTACCATCTGCTTGGGATCCTTTAGTTAATAAAATTAAATCCCAACCCAAGCATACAACTGCAAGACATCAAGATACTATAAGTTCATACTATGAAGATAGGAACAGAAATTAGTAATTTTAATCTGTGGCTAACTGCGGTTAACTATGACATTTGGATGTTGAACATCTTAATCCCACCGTGACCATGGGTGCTGTCAAGTGCTCGAAACGTTGGGAATATAAAAGAGTTAATATACGCGATAAAATCCGTAAAAAAACTAGTATTATTTAAATGTTACTATCACCCCGTGTGTGTTGTAAGAAGGCGACAGACGAAAATATAATATGAAATGGCCAGCAGAATATGTCTGATAACAATTTAAAAAATAATTAAAAAAAACACTGAGGCATTTATGGGGGAAACCTATGTTTGGCAGTGGACTTTTGATAGGCTGTAAATAATTTAAAAAAAAAACTAAATTTATTATAGCCATAACGATATATCCGTCTTTTGTATACTTGATGATGATTAAAAGTTTTAAAACTTGCTCATTTTAACGATCCAATGAAATAACGTTTGGTTATATGCGCGTTCACATCTGGATGTGTTAAAACGGATTAACCGGCAGATTACAGGCGGAAAAAACCGTCAATAGCTGACAAAGACACCGACCGCTCCGTCACGGTGACAATTGCTGGGATCCGGAATTATTTCGTTATTTTTGTAACAATTTTTTTTTGCTATCATTGCACCCGTTTTTTTAGTAACAAAAATAGAAACATGGGATCGTTAAAATTTTGCGTAAACTGCGTAATTTGTTGGTATATTCAATTCGTGGATATAAATCAGTAGATATAACATAAAATTAAATTTAAATAGATTTTATTGTTCTTGTCGTGTTAGCATAATTATGTATATACATATATATATACATTTTTTTTATATTGTAAGTGGTTGCTGTGGCCCATAGACATCTTCAAAATGTAGCTGCGTTGTCACCCGTGAGGACTAAGATGGAATGCCTCGTTTCCAGTAAAAAGAGTCTCCGGATCTCTATACTTACCATACGAAATATAGCAGTATTAAACTGATATTTTACGCTGGTATTCTGTGAGAGCATGGTCCTTCCCCGGTCGAGCCGACCCATTCGTGCTACAACCATAATATAGCTGCAGCCTGGCTCTACCACGTTTAAACATAATGTGATATTAGCCATCATTTTTCATGGCATACAACGATTTACTCAAGCTTAAACGTTGTTTGGTATTTATAATTTCAATACAAATTATTTAACAAACAACTTTCTAAATGTAGAACAAATATTTTAATTAAAATTAATGATAACGCTTGCCGAGCGAGGTAACTATGGCAAAAAGCTTGAAGAGCTCAAAAATCAACCAATTGGAAGATTTTCGACCGTTTCAAGCTCGAAAAAAGAGGGAAGTTCCAGGGTTCGATTACCGGTCAACCGCTTTTCGGATTTTTTATTTAAAATAAAAACGAGGACACATTCCAAGTTAAAACTGATGGTAAATGAAAGTGTTTCCCATATACATCTATCATCTACATCATTCCCCGGTTAAGAATTAAAATGCAGATACGTTGTCATCTCTGAGGACTAAGGTAGAATGCCTGTAAAAACGGCTTTCGGTTCTCTTTTCATTTCGTTCTTGGTTTAAGGAAATTAATATAATATTAACTCTGGCCTCTCAATACATTTATGAAAATGTAATGTATGTACCTACACAAAAATAAGATAAGTTTTACAAGAATAAGTGATATTCATTCTGTAAATACTAGGAACACACACAAGCTAGTAGTACCAGTTACACGACTCCGCCGAGTCAGTAATTAATTCTTGGGCCGATGTATACGCTTTTACAACAAAATCCCAGAAAATATACGAAATTTGACATTCAAATAAAGTTGTCATTAAACTAAGTTTGTATAAAAAGGGTTATTATAATATTAAGGAATTTATGGATGATAATAACCCCTGGGAAGGTTGATCGCTACCAAGCTACGAGTATTTCTAATTTGTTTCGTGTTGTTAATTGTAACATACATGATTGTAGGCTCTTATTTTAAAAAAATAGTCCCGCTGGGTTTCTTGCTGGTTTTCCCAGGACAGAGGTTCGTTTTTCGCGAACAAGTGGTAAATGAAAAAAGTGACTTTGAATAAGTATTTTTTATAATACATACTGAATAAAAAAAGTTTTTCTTTCTGTTTCTGCACTCACCATACGAAACACAGAAATAAACTGCTATTATTTTACGCTCGTATTTTGTGAGAGCGTAGTCCTCCCCCTGGTCTAGGCAATGCATTCGTGCTACAATCATAATATAGGTGCAGCACGATTCTGCCATGTATACATGGCTGTACCACGTATAGTTTGCAATGAGCACTGATTTAAAATAGATTTCATAACATTGTAGCGTCAAATTTAGCCGGTTGGCGTCAGACGCATCAACAATCGCCTCTGCCGAACGCCCAGTGTAAACAACTCTTAACCTAACCCAATAACTGATGCATATATCGCATTGCTTTCGAAGTAATTTATTATTTTGTCTACATGGATGGTGGTGACGGCGCAAAAGACCAGTGAAAGGAGATCTTTTGCGTCTTATGAGATTCAACTCTCGTCCCAAATTTCCGATGTCTCTGTATAAGCGTGAGGGTCAAGCGATAGTGGCGGAGAGCCAACATTGTGGCGCGAACGTGCCGTGGCTACAACTCCACGGGCTATTATTGTTCTGGCCAGCTCAGATGAAATATTGCCCCACAATGCACGCCCGCGCTGTTTTTGCGAACATGAATTTGCTGTGAAAAATATCTGTAGAGCTGTAAGCCACGGAGAGACGAGGCGTGAGTAAATTTTGTAATCTAAATAATACGTTAATATTATATAATGGAATCGAACCTGTCCAATATTTTTATGGTGTTTAAAATTTAGACAGCATTTGTTACGCATTAATTATTATATAAATATATATTTAATAAGTAAAATTGAATTGCTACAAATATTTAATTGAGTTCGCCATTTTGGTACAATCCATAGGGTATGTTCACTGTGTAGTGGCGGTGTAAGAATATGCAATGCTCTATATCATCCCGAGGGTGTCGTAAGAGACGACAAAGGGAAACAAACGGGAAGATGGATAGCAACGTCTTAGTAATAACGATTAAAAATAAAAATCCTGCGGTTGCTAAACCCGCTTGCCAAGCGTGGCACCTATGGCAAATATCCCTCCCCCCAATCTGTGTGGAAGCTCTATGTTCGGCAGTGGACTTTAATACTCTATAACGGTAAACATACCTTATGTTTGCTATGAGAATTGTTATTTCAAAATGTATTATAAGACTACTAATATTCTTAAATTTGATGACAGGTTAATGTTTAACCATCTTAAAAATGAGAGGAGGCTGGGCACATCCCAGCTGTTGATATACGATCAACAGCTGGGATGTGCCGTATCGTATTTTATTGATTAACTAGACTTAATAAATTATAAACACTTACTCGATCTTTCAATCAATATTATATTTTGCCCAAATAAAACGGCTAAATGTTCCCTAAAAATCGCTGCATACTTCTCGAACAAGCGTATCGAGGGGAGGCCGTTTCGAAGTGACAATGATTTGCCGGTACGGAGATAAATTTCTATCACGCCTCGAGATTAGCTGCTATTGTGTAACAGTGTAAGATTAACTGATAAGTGTTCAGTTGTTAATAATAAGAGAAATGTTTAGATAGACGCTTGCTTGGGGTGGAAGCTCCCTTTCAGACATTATTCATGACCTTATTTTATCGATAAATCAAAGATGTTCAAGTGGTTGTGTCACAACTTAATGCTGTCTGATTTTAGTTCATATATTGAAGTTTTAAAAAGATACTACTGACGTAAAAAAGTCATCGACTCACAATACTGTTATTTTTAATCAAAGATAAAAATTATCAATTATTAATAACTAATCTATACATATATTTGATAATCGCGTTAATTTAATGCAGAAAAACGTAGGTTTAGAAAATCTTTTAAATGTATACATTAATGATAATATAACATCAACGTACCAGATTTTAGTTTGTCAGAAAAAAATTAAGTTTAGGCGCGTGAAATGAGATCCAAACAAAGATAAAAAGAAATACAGGAATTTTCAGGCATTATTTCCTATTTATAGCATTTATTAACGCGTACAGACATTCGGTAAATTTTCAGAATGTGATGTGATAGCTAAAGCGTGACACTTTATTATAATAACTTGATGATATAAGTCAAGTAAGAGCCTTTACTTGACTTATATATGTATGTTATGAATAACTTCTTCTACTAATATACTTTATTAGTAGAAGAAGTTATTCATAATAAAATATTTATAATGTGTTTACCCCTAAAATTAACCTAAAATTAATTTAGTCTACATAGCTGCTAACCACAGGCTACCTCTTATTTTAGAGAGGATTATAAAGCATCGCTTAAATTTACACTAAATATTAATAATATTGGGGCCGGCGGAATCGAATTCGCGTACTATAAAATTAACGACGAGTGCCAGCCACGCGTGTATTGCACTTAAAATTGCAATTAAACAGAGCCGAGAATCGAACTCCGACGCTAGTGTACTAAAATATTTAGAGACCAAGTGCTCGTTCTCTTCTGATGCTACAGCTTAGTGACAAAAGAGTTTTTACTTTATTACATTTACCTTATTAATTACGTTTAAATAACTAAGCAAACGTAATTAATTAACACATAATATTAAGGTTATAAAACTATCAATAATATTGGCCAAAAGTGTATCCAAAATCCGACGATAACATCACATCTGTACGTCCTTTGTAAAGGGAGATCATGTAAGGATCGTATAAATATTATCAATGCAGGCAATAAATATAATAACAATAATATTTTTTACAACAAATGTAACAATAAGCGGGGATTGTCAGCCGCCTACCGTAATGAAGATGTAATGGGGCAACGTGATGGCTAATCCTTTGCCGAAGGGGGTGGCCAGAACTGAAAGGATGTCACACGAATATGACAGTTATTGTGACAGCAGTGCAACGAACTAACGCTACTGCGAGGGCGCTTTACAATTATTCTTCTACTATAAATTAAACACGACGAACGATATTGACGATTGACGCTATCTTGCCAGTATACAAAATTAAAGAAGAATATCCAGCGAATACACTATCACGAACATTATTATTATAGTTTGTCGCTTCCCAGCGAAAAATAAACAGTATCCTATCCTATTAAACATTCATAACCAATTCCCTTTGTCTGAGCTAAAGCAAATATTAACCAAATTGAATACAAAAATTTTACGTTCTCAGCGACATAAAATTGCAATAATAATTAGCGGGATGCATTACTTGTCAATTTCGCATCAATTTTGACAGATGCACCCCGTGAAATAATATCGGTATGAATTTTTATGCACATCCTGATTGACGTACATGGCTTTAGTAATAAACAAGTTTATCTCATAATAAATTCATCAGAAAAGTGGTTAATAATTAATGCAACTGATTAAATACACGTTATGAGTTCATATTTTATATGTCATATCTACCGTTTGTTACGTCCAGGGTTTAAACGTCCATTCACACGAGTATTTTTAAGATAAATAATCTAAAACAGTTTACTTGATGTGGGATGGTACCTATATTAAGTAAAAGGCTAAAAGCGACTGTTATTTCTATTTTCACAAATGTGATGAGAAAACTTATAACTGTAGTAAATCGATAAACCACTTATTATTAAAACATTCGAAAGAAGGAGATCCGTTTCAAGATATTTCGTGCCGATTTAATTCAAAAAGTAGCCAATCAAGTTTTTACTTTGAAGTACGAATACGGTGATATCTCTTATTGTCAAATTTACCGTTGCGAATTTTTTTAAATAAAAAAGTGTAAATTTTTGTATAAAAAAATCGTTGACGGGGGTCACACCTGAAGCTTAAATTAAGGTTTATTCGTCCGCAACCTTTCATTGCACTTTGACATGGGATGTTCACATAAAAAGCTTAGTGATTACCCGGATATATTTTTTCCTTAAGATCTTTATAGAGATATCAAAATTTGTGAAACGGTGGTTAGATAATGTTACTGCTTCATTGATTCGACTATGGATCGCACCCCTTTCGTTTACTTAGATACGTGAGATTGTTGAATTGTTTGAAATATACCACGTTTTGAAAATAAATGTGGGAACATCTGATTTAAAAATTTCATTTTACCAATTTATAGTAAGGGTGTAAGCATTTCTTCAAAATATCAGTCTCATCTGCACACCGGGCACTCTGCAGATTGACGTAGGTATGACTACGATTGTTCTGTTAACCTATGGTAAATACTAGAGGTGGGCCGAATATTCGTTTTATATTCTGTATTCGGCATATTCGGCAGGTTTACCGAATATTCGTATTCGGCCGAATATTCGGCAAAATCACCGAATATTCGGTAAAGTCGTACTCAAAGTATCCACTGTACGGAAATGTACGAATTTAGTAATGCCATGTCTTTCATAATTTTACTGTTGAAAGTATATTTATTTATGTGATAAATCTACTTGTATAACAATATGTTTTTGAGGCACTGTAGATTTATATCCAATTATAGCAAATAGAAAGCTTGAGAAAATTTTGTTTGGAATCAAACAAAGAAACATTACATTACAGTCGTCAGTTTCTCTTAAATTGGTCCAAGTAGTAGATATCTCCTGCCACCCATTTGCGTACTTATCAATTTTTTTTTCGAGTCAAAACATAAGCATGTGTCGGCAATTTGCTCAGTACTAGATGATGCAATAACATGTCAGGTGTGGCAGGGGAGCTAGCGCTAATCCAGCGCGCTTTACTGTAACAAGTTTCGATATAAATTGGTTAAGTACCTCGGTAATCCTGCCGAATAATGTTCGGCCAATCGTTCATAAAAATTTTACCGAACATTCGGCCGAATATTCGTATTCGGTGAAATCCGTATTCGGCCCATCCCTAGTAAATACAAAGCAAATCATCCAAAAATGTTAAACGTTTTGGACATGGTAGAGCCACGCTGCAGCCTGTATTCTGAGGCTGCAGCTATATTATGGGTGTAGCACGAATAGGTCGTCTCGACCGGGGAATTATCACGCTCTCTGTCAAATTATGATAGCATAAAATAGCAGCTGCTGTGTTTCGTGCTGTTCGTAGTAGTCATTAGGAGGTCGCAGCTGCCTATCTCTTGTTCAATTCCTATACTACCTCTAACGGCACCTACGGTGTTTTACGAGGAAGTGACGAGCACCGCCAACACTATTTTATCACATTTTTATTAATGAACTTAATTATATAAGGTACGTGATGGTAATATGGTCAACTTAAGCTTTGCCGCTCCATAAAACCAAAACTAGGATAAGGCCGGCGACAAAAACTCAAGTCTATCTAATGTTAAGAAACTACTTCAGCAGCACTTTGAAAATACACTCAAAAAAGCTAACTACTCTGCACCATACTAAAATCAACTAAAATAATTACTATAATATCTAACTGTCAAAATGGCGTCGATAAAGCATCGCCCTTTTGACACTTTATTATTTGATTGACGGATAAAGAGCTATCGTGCCACAAAGCCATCTAAGCAAACAAGGCTTTTTGATTTATAAGAAAGTGACCATATTAACCGGTAGACCATATTACCTACACATTCTAGATATCAAATAAAGAAATTGTTACGGTTATTGCCAATATCTTAAACTTGTTACGATAACAAATTTTTTTTGGCAATGTAGGATCAGTGAATAGGTAAAGACATCAAAGAGTCCTATTGACCGGTGGTGTGGAAATGACTTGGTCAGCGTTTGAGCTTTGCTTTATAATGACGACCCACAATTGGCATCTTTACACGAATGTCACGCGCGTTCACCGCATCAATAGATTCGCTGTGGAATATGAAACAAATAAAAAATACATGCTCTACTGCAATTCGTAATTATTTCAATAAATTGCAATAAGAGTGAAAAAGTGTTGAGGAGTTGTAGTAATGGAATAAGTTATCGTTTTACATTATTCTTGTAAAATATTCAGATTATTTTAACAATCATGAAACTCCTTCAATAAATATTATTTAAGAAATCATCAAAGCTGATGTTTGGAGTCTTAACAGAAATAGAATTAGAAAGATATTTTTTTTTTAAATTAAATGTAGATTATGAATTATAAGGTTTGAGATATCTTTCCTACTTCATGAGAAAGTTTAAAACACATACAAACAAATAATAGTTTTATCCTAGGCGTTCATTTGTAATTATACATTTTTTAGCAATTTTTGTTTCTAGAACAAATAAAATATTATTAAACTTTACTTACTTTTAAAGACTTACGTAGCCAAGGCGCAAACAATGCTTGGACGCGCACCTTAGACAGACCGAACGTAGCTAGAAGCGACGCGTAAAATAGTGAAATCAAGGTACGCTCAGGTTAGAAGTTAAATAATATTTTAAGTGCTTTCTAAATGTTGGGATTGATTTTGCTTCTTTGATATTTTTCGGTAATTGGTTATACAATTTCGCACCTTCGTACATTAAGTTTTTTTTACCATAATTAGTTCTGGGGGTTAAGAGGCAAAGGTCGTTTGCACGTCTTAGTCCAATTTTTTGTATTTGCTGTTTCTTTGTGAATGTTATTTGAGTATATATATCTTTATTGTATAAATATCACAACAAGAGAAATCGGAAAGATTTTTATAGAAGGCACAATGCGGATTTAGACCCGGAAGAGGATGCACGGATCAAATTTTTTCTCTCCGCATGATCACGGAGAAGCTTCTGAGTGTTAACCAGAAGATTTTCTGTGCTTTTGTGGATCTGGAGAAAGCATTTGATAAGGTTATAAGGAAGAAAATGTGGGAACTGTTGCCGGAATATGGTGTGGATGGTCGATTGTTAAGGGCTGTGCAGTCACTTTACTATGACTGTAAAGCCTGTGTGCGGGTAGAGCATGACCTGTCACCCATGTTTATCGTCCAAGCGGGCGTAAAACGGGGTTGTGTCATGTCTTCCTGGCTGTTCATACTGTATCTCGACAGCTGTTTACAGAAGCTGAAAAATAGCTGTTTGGGTGTGAAATTGGGTGACATTAAAGTTAGTTGTTTGCTGTATGCTGATGATGCAGTGCTTATTGCACCATCAGAAGCAGAATTGCAGGCATTAGTCACGTGTATGAAAGAGGAATGTGAAATTAAAGGTCTCCGTTTGAATGCTAATAAAACTAAGGTTCTGGTATTTGAAAAGGACGAAGAGAGAACGAAATGTGAAATATGGGTAAATCAGGAATGTCTAGAACAGGTAAATGAAATTGTATACTTGGGGAGTGCTTTCAGCCGGGATGGAAGATGTGATTTAGATGTGGACAGGCGTGTCGCTGCCGGGAACAAAGTCATTGGTGCCCTGAATGCGTTAGTCAAAAGGCAAGGCGTGGTGAAGAGTGCACGCCTTGCAATACATAACGCAGTGTTGGTGCCGACTTTGTTATATGGCAGCGAAACCTGGGTATGCCAGAAGAAGCATAAAAGCAAGTTGAATGCAGTGGAGATGCGATCTCTTCGTAAAATGTGCGGCGTTAGCATAGCCGACCGAAAGCGAAACGAAGAGATTCGCAATATGGCAGGATTGAAAGATGACCTTATTACAAAAATTGATAGGGGCGTACTCTGATGGTTTGGGCACGTTGAGCGAATGAGTGAAGACCGAATGGTGAAGAAAATATATAGCGCGAAAGTAAATATTAAAAGGTGTCGAGGTAGACCGAGACTAACTTTCGAAGACCATGTGAGCAAATTACTCGAAGAGGGGAATGTCAAGAGTACTCGGATACCTAGACGTGCATGTATGAAGAAGTTAATGAACCTGAACGAAGCGAAAGAGGTATGTAAGGATCGTGACATTTGGCGATCTGTTTTCTCTGGCTACCCCGTTAGGGATTGTGCGTGGAGATAAGTATATCGAACTAGGTGCGGTAAACATACAACCATACCCCGTATGGCACCAGAAAGAGAAGTTAATTTTGTTTTAATTTTAGGAATATGTGGTTTCCATGTTAAGTGCGAGTCTAATATCAGTCCAAGACCTTATTGAACGTCGCAAAACATATCTGTCCTGGAAAGCACAGGCAAGAAACCCATACTTAAAAAAAGAACAGTTTATAGTCTAATATTATGTTACACAATTAAAGAAAAATATATTTTAAAAGTATGAAATTACAGCCTATATATTACGTCCCATTCCTGGGCACATATGCCCACTCACTGGCAAGGTAGTGTCCATCGCGCTGCCCCAATGTGTGTTGGCGAACTTCACATGTCTTCTTCCTAACATATGCAGGTTTCCGCACGATATTTTTTCCCTCACCGCTTAGCTCGGAACAATTTTATTGATGCCGGTGGGGAACGAATCTGGGTAGCGCACACTGTGAAATTTACAGCAACCGCTTAACCTCTGAGCTACTACGGACTTTAAATTAATTCTTATCATTCTTTTCTTCTTTTTAAACAGAAATTTAAATAATTTTATTAATGTAACTGTGTGTAGGGGATTAATTAGAACCATATATTTATACTCGTTCCTTAAGGACACAAATTATCTAATTCATGTTTGCATTTAGGTTAGCTATTCATCCGTGTCTGTAGTCAAATCCGCAAAATAAATTCCTTTGTCAATTCGTTACGTAATTGTAGAATTATCTTCGTTTAAATAAATCCATAGAAATTTTCAACAAGCGGAACTAAGTGCCGCTCCGCACTGATACAATGGCACGGTAATTTTATCTATAAATATTACCGTGACAATGGCGTGGTTTGACTGCAACACAACACCCACATCGTGAATGAGTATTATCTGTCTCAGATCTGCCATTTGATAGGCGCTTGCTCATCTCACGAGTCTATTTTGCGAGCCCGATACACGTCCGGTTCTTTATGTCATCCTCCATTTGTAGGGCAACATTGTGTATGAGCTGTTTGGGATAAGTCCTAAACTGTCTAATAATACCATTTTTGTTTTAAAACTTTAAAGATAGTGGCATTTTTTTATAAAATTTTATCAGATGGTTATATCACAAAGTTAAGCCAGAAAATACATGAAACAAGATCAAAAGAGAAATGTATAATATAAACTCACATTATATACATCGTGCAAAATGCAATTAAATATTTTTAGGCAGTTAACATAAAATTACCTTGAAAATTCAAATGTCTAGTGATAGAATTGGTTGACTATTTATTTTTAAAATGGACGAAATTATTAAGGAGTAAGCGAACACAATAACTATATTTTTAAACAGGCTTAAACTTATTAATTAATAGTTATTAAAGTAAAATAAATTTTTATTTATCGGATTCATATCAAAATAATTGTTATTGAAATACTATACTTCTAACAAATGTAAATATAACCTTTGATTATAATATCAGAAAAATGTCGGTAAATAAATTTCTAAACTACTACTATTAATGCTTCGTGTACACAACATTACAGATGATCGACAATTTCTTTATATTTTCAAGAAATCCAATACTAATAACTATCTGTGTTAACGGAATCCTGATGCCGAATCCAACAATTGATTTCCGTTTCCTTTAGATAGATAACCACGCCACGCCCTTTGCGATTTTAAAAGTGCATTCACACAAAATATTATCATTATCTTGCAAAATTCTCAATCTGTAAGGATATAAGATATAACCTTACTTCACTTTATATTTTATTTCAATTATGAGTCATATAATTCAAACTGTGAAGGTCTGACTTTAGTTATTTTCGTTATAAAATACCACAAGGATTATTTTTGGTGACTACATCTTACTACAGAGTTATGTAATATTATTTTAAAAAAATATGAAAATATTTTCGTTCAAAAATAAATTAATTGATAAAAACATTTTTTACGAAACAAACCAACTCCCTGGTGCATATGACCCTTGAAAAGAAACAAACACAGTATATAAAAAAGGACACGACGAAAGAACAGTGCTACTTGAGGGTATCAATAAAAATCACAGTTTACTGCACTGTTTGACGTTTGCTGTTATAGGCTACAATTTTCAGGCGTTATTTATTACACAGTCTACACGTCCTTTTTTCAAACATCGTTTGAACTAAGTGGTTACCCTTAGTTAAACAAGTGGTCCATTCAAATCTTAAGAACGAAATCAAGTGCTTAAAATAATTAGAGATGAAAAACTGACCTCCCAAGCGTATCTTCTGTCTAGGGGCTGCGTCTCCCATTTTCCATTGAATGGTCCGTACTTAGTTCCATTAGCTATATTGACTCTCGCGAATATACCACCCGCTTTCAACACTAGCTCACTGGGTAAATTAAGTTCGGAGCTAACATCAAGTTCGCCATCTTCTTTAGAATCTTCGTCTCTCTCATCAGGACTTTTTCCGGGATCAAGAAACCTTTGATTAGGTAAATCTAAGGGTCTTGATAGATAACTTCGTTCGTATTCTGCATAATTCGGCGGAAGATAAGTATCAGTTATGCCAAAGTCTAAAGATCCATAGTATTCCTTTATATCAGTGTCTGGTGCCATTGTCTCCTGTTTGATGTGAACTAGGGTGGGCGCAGGTTCTGATGCGGCGGAGTCGGTGGGGCTCGGCGGTGGACTGCCAGATTCCTGGCTGTCGGCTGCTGTTGACAAAATAAAAAAAAGGTTAAAAATTTATAAATAAATATATGCATTCGCATAGCCGCATGTCAACATTTTACCTATTTCCATAATTGTGTAAAAAATTTAATGAATTTTACGATTATAGTTTTTAAATAATTAAATTTGGGGGCTTTATTAAGATTGACCTTAACTATGAATTATATAAAATAATAAATGATAATAATACGTAGTAAATTTTATACTCTAGCTTTTTTAACCAAATTAAAATAAAGTGCATCGGAGTCTTATATATCGACCAAGACATGTGAACCTGTCTGTTTTATTTTTCATACAAAAATAAAATGATGGAATGCAAGATGGTGCTCGCATTATGTCTGATTTCCGCTCGTCACAAAGCGTTTCCGCTTGTCTCTTGGCACAGATAGCATCCCTCCGAAATGCAAATCCAGTGTGAGCTATCTGAATCGAGTAGTTCCTTTGGATAATTATTTAATGTGGAATTTTGCATTTGTTCACATTGCAAAAACAACAGTTCACCATGCAATGCTAACACTAAGTTATAATTGACTCTTAGAAATTGACTATGAAATAAGTAACTTGAGGGCCTTATTTCAAAACATACTATTTCAATATACTGCTTTTTAATAACAAAGTAACTTAAAAAAATCTTAGCTATTGTTAGGATTTTTTGTACTAATGTATTAAAAAAATCTGTAAAATTAATATAAAATTATAAAATTCTAATAAAAAAAGTTAAACTGTTTACAGTACTACTTAAATTTCTTTTTTTTAATTTGGACCATTTACAAAAGAAACAAATTGCCTCACTTAAATTTAAATGGTAGAGAACAAATTCATTTTAGACTTCGCAGCATGCGCGTGTCATCAATAAAGTGCATCCCCAAGCAAACACAAGTGAGAGAGACACTCCATAAATCATAACCCACCCTATTACTACTAATATACTTGTTAAAACAACCCCTATCTTGTCCATGCGTCTTCCGCACGTGGCGGTAAAAAAACGCTATAAAATTAGACGCTTGATCAACGTCTAATACAATATGAGTTAAGAAATGATAACTGCTTAACATTACAAAGGTGCAGTTCTCATTCACAATGCGCAGGATGTGCGGGAACGTGTCTAAAGGATCCCTTTTTGTGGATCCAGTTTGGTAAGAACTGCGCTCTTTTAAGCTTTCGGTTGCTATGCCAGTTCACCTGTCACTGTCTAGTTTTTAAACACCGCTTATTAATACTCTCTTCGTATAAACGAAACTTAATAGTAAAATAATTATGCAAAATATTCATAAGTGTACCTAAATTTTGTACTTTTCAAAAAATTTTTTATAGGATAGGGTGACAAACGAGCACACAGTCCATCTGATGGTAAGTGGTTGCTGTGGCCCATAGACATCTACATCTATCCCCGATTACGAATCAAAATGCAGATGCGTGGTTACCCGTGAGGACTAAGATGGAATGCCTCGTTTCAAGTAAAGAGGGTCTCCGGTTCTCTACATTCACCATACGAAACACAGCAGCATTAAGCTACTATTTTACGCTGGTATTCTGTGAGAGCGTGGTCCTTTCCTGGTCGAGCTGGAGCATGGCTATTCATGGCTTACCTATCTTACAAATTTCAGAAAGTATAATATTTTATAAAATTGAATTTTTCTTGTCATAATAAATTGACATATTATGTAAATGCCATAATGTTGTGATTTGAAACAGTTGTTTACTTTTTTAAACAAATAAAGGTGTAAAGTGAGCATACAGTTCGCCCGATAGCGTGGATAGGCCCCTGGATACTGCGTCCGTCGTTAAAGGAGCGTGGATAGGCCCTGTGTTTTATATATATAAGTTCTGGATTGTTTTCGGAGGTATAATACATTCCGTGGATAGCTTATTTGATAGGTGGAGGCCCCTGGATATCGTCCGTCGTCTACATATATAATACAGTTCGCCCGATAGCGTGGATAGGCCCCTGGATACTGCGTCCGTCGTCTACATATATAAGACATCGATTATCGATTAAGAATCAAAATGCAGATGCGTAGACACCTATGAGGACTAAGATGGAATGCCGTCTCCTGTTCTCGACACTCACCATACGAAACAGCAGCATTACACTGTTACTTTACACTGGTATTCTGTAAAAGTGGTAATTCTGTGCAAGTAATACTGTGTAAGTTGTGGCCCCTTCACATTCGAGCTGACCTATTTTTAATGCAGCCATAACATTCTACCATGTAAACACAACGTTCATTATAGTCTACGTAAAGTCCACTGGTGACACACCGAGTCCCTCATGGGTAACGTGACCATTTATTTTTTTGATTCAAAACGGGACATGGTTTATTTAGGTCAAATAACAGAGAGGCAATAAAATTTTTATATTTCTAATTTATTTTATTTTTAATTTATATTATTTAAAATTTATATTTTAAATTTATATTTCTCTCAGGAACAAATTTGCTTTAATATAGCTGGTGGTGATATTAAGTAAGAATGAAACTCTTGGCACCTTTTTTATATTCACTTAAATTATCAACATCACGTTTAGAACTGAAATTTGAAATTCGTCAAAAACTTCTGCATCTTTATTACAGTCAATATATTCCTTTTCAATTAATACATCCAGAGATTTTTGAACGTTTTCCCATGCGGAACTTTTTTTAAATCTGCCCAATAAAATATCTCCATTTATTTGGTAAGAAAACAAGTCCATTGCTCCAGATATTTACGGCTTGTTTCATAAAATTCTGTACCCGCCCTTTTCACCAATTCCTCATCTATGTCAGTAACATTATGTTTCGATTTCACTTTTAATTGACGGACCGTAAATGAAAGAAAGTGATTGGTCTGTTTCTGAGTTAAATTGTCTTTTAGTTGATTAATTTTTTTGCAGCTTCAATAGGCCGATACGGTCTGAACTTCAAGGTACAATACAGCTTGTTAAAAACTTGCTGACTTAGCGTGTAAATAATAAAGCCATGATTCGGATGTGGGATCTTAAAAAAGGATTTTGGTAACAAAAACACAAATTTTCACGCGGCTTCAGAAAACGGGACAATTTTGCGTCCCAGTTTTCATTTCGGGGACACCGGGACTCGTAACTATAAAAAATGACAGTCCCGTTCAAAACAGGACATCTGGTCACGTTACTCATGGGGGAAGATTTACAAATTTTTTTTCTCTCTTTATAGAAAACATTACCCCCCCCCCCCCCACTAGGATTTTCTCCTGTATCGTGAAAGCAATTTACATACATAAATTTTACAAGGACAAACATCCAGACCCGGAACAGTTTGTAGGCCATAGGCACCAATAATAGTTCCGTGTGTGATTCTAACTCGCAACCCTCAACGCTGCAACTCATTTCTAAGCCACATTATTTTTTCCTACATTTTAAAACTATTATTTCAGAGAAAGGTATCGTGCAGTCCGGCACGCTAATCCTGTGCGTGTTAGACTTCACATGTTATCGACATATTCCGTAAATATATTTTCGACGCTACAGCTATATTATAGTTGTAGCACGAATGGATCGGCTCGACCGGGGAAGGATCACGCTCTCACAGAATACCAGCGTAAAATAACAGCTTAATATTTCTGTGTTTCGTATGGTGAGTGTAGAGAACCGGAGACCCTTTTTACTGAAAATGAGGCATTCCATCTTAGTCCTCACGGGTGATAACGCATCTGCATTTTGATTCGTAATCGAGGATAGATATAGGTGTCTATAGGCCAGAGCAACCACTTACCTTCAGGTGTACTGTGTGCCCGTTTGTCACCCTATCCTATTAAAAAAATGCTAAAAGTAATAACATAATTTTACGTTAGAGCTTAATAATAAAATATGACATAATATGATCTATAATCTATCACACACTGTATATACTCGTAGACTAAGCTATAATATATTTTACAATTTAACCCCGCAGTAATGACAGTCATACGTAGACTGCACCAAAATAAACTATATGTTGGTAAAATGCTTCAAAACTTTTATTAAATTTATAACCGATTGCTTTGGATGAAAAAATATATAAATTGTTCACATATTATTTATAAACCAATGTGTCTGGCTGCTACGGTAAAACGAGGTGTCGTAAAATCCACGTTCGAATTTCAAATTCAAATTAGTGATGGCAGGGTCCATTCGGTCCGCATACTGCGTGAGCGGACAATGCGGACGAGTCGTCGTTAAATCTCCGGTTTCCGCAGAAACAGACTTAAAATAAGAACAGGGCCTGGACTAAGAAGTGTACGAGTATAGAGAGACAGAAAAAAACACAGTCGTTCCTATTTAACAATTAAATAAAAATAAATAAATTAAATTGAACTTAAGTTCAGAAACATAGCTCATTCTTCCATTGCGATTAAATACAATATGAAATTTTTAATGAAAATTCTAACGTTTAAGATTCCATATAGTGTATGCCGCTTACAATTTTTTTTTCTAGAACGTTAAAACTAGAATTTTCTCCTTTAGGCATTTTACACACATACATTTTTCAAAAAAAATATCCAGACCCGGAATAAGGGGCCATACAAATAATTTTTCTGTACGGGATTCGAACACGCGGCTCTTTCAGCACCGCAACTCATTGCTAAGCCACTGCGCCACAGAGCCAGACGCATGAACAAAAACTATTAATATTAAATGTTATTAATAGATATACGTGGTAGAACCACGCTCTCACAGAATAACAGCGTAAAATAGGAGCTTAATGCTGCTGTATTTTGTATGGTGGGTGTAGAGAATCGGAGATCCTTTTTACTGGAAAAGAGGCATTCCATCTTAGTTCTCACGGGTGACAACGCCTCTGAATTTTAATTCGTAATCGAGGATAGATGTAGATATCTATGGGCCACAGCAACCACTTACCATCAGGTGGACTGTAAGCTCGTTTGTCACCCTATACTATAAAAAAAAGATATATATTTCGCGGTAACGTGTTTAAAACACACCATGAAGTGATATTAAGTGAAAACTGTTAATGTAATGTTTCAATTCTTTTGAAGTCTATTAATAAAGTTTTAAGCAATCGCGAAGAATCTTTATATCAGCCCTACAACATGCTGATTTCACGAGTTAGCTACGGCGACTGACAAATGACAATGCGCACGGCTTACGTCGCTGTGTCACCGAAGACGGGCCGGCAGTGTTCACCCATAAAATACTCTTAAAATGGCAAACAAAGATACATTTTGCCGTGCTATTACCAAAACACATCTCTAAGTAAAAGATATAAGGTACAAATTTTATCATAAGACGCACAACCATATATTTAAATAAGCGTTGAAAGTGCATGCCTCATCTGACATACGATAACTCGCCTTAATACCTAGGTTTTCATTTGACGACTATTGGAGAATTCGTAGAAAGCGCAACTTTCTAAAACCAAGACACCGCATAAATATCAAACAATATGTGATAAGTTATAATATGCGTATCGAAATGAACTGTGAACACTGCAACACAGTTCCTGTATACGAAATGATATAAGTGTACTAAACTGATGAACTTCCTTAATACATTTTTATTTAAAAACAATAATTAATTAAATACCAAATGTAAATTATATAAATTACCTCAACATATGCTCGGCAGTGAACTAAAACGTCGTGAGGAAACCTGCACCTCTAAGATATAAAATATTTCGAGGACATGTTGTGAAATCCGCCAACATTGGAGCAGCACGGCAGAGTATTAATGTCTATAACCCTCTCAGAACTGAGAGGAGGCCTATACCCATAAGTGGGACGTATAAAAACTATAAATTTACTTTTCTTTTAATTTTTACATCCTAATACTTTCGGAGGCAATCAATTCGAATCAACTTTAGTAGCGGCGTTGAGGGCCGCAGGTTCGGATCCCGCGCGGGACAAGTATTTGTATGATCTACATATAATTGTCCCGGGTCTAGAAGTTTTTCCTTGAGAAATTTACGTATGTAAATGTATGTAATTTTTTTAAAGAAAGCAACGCTCAATATTGCCAAAAATGTACGCACTAACTCAATAGCAAACATCTACTCTATGCAACCTATGGGGGAAGACTGTGTATAGCAGGGAACGTTTCATAGGCTGTTATGAACAAGTGAATGAATGAATTTTAATTCATTTCCAATTTCAATCAATTCAACAGTTAACCGTTCACAACAATTAAATACTAGAGTAGCTGAAAAAAAAGGTTGCATTTTTTAATAATTGAAATAATAACAACTCGGTGATCAGCGTTCCTGATTTGACCTGACGATTTCCTGATCCTGATGAGTTTGAATCAATATCAAAACAAAATAATTCTTTTCTCGTAAGAAATGTACCGCGTTATCATGGTTACATCAACTATGCGAGAGTCTCAAGTCTATTCTACCGTATTATAGATTACTTACGCAAATGATGATCCTGGTTTTGTTTGTAATGTTTTACAATCGGTCTAGTGTATATAATCTAAATGAAATAGGGCAGCCTTAAGACATATTGAAGTAAAATAAATTAAATTTTATGTAAAACCATAGTTTTGACATATTTGGACTTTTTAAATTCTGTCAAAACCCTTTTCTTATAATTGATAGAACCACAAATCGTATTCGGCCCAAAGTAAAAAAAATATATATTTAACATATCAAGAGTACAAACAAGTTTTACAACTTAAGCTGTTTCAAATAAGATTTATAAATAAGCCACACTCCCCGGCGGCGCTCGTCAAAAGATGACTCTTTGGAAATATTGCGAGACAAATATCCTGCACAAATAAACATATTGATTTGAGATGTTTCGGGTTGTTCGCACACCCTTAACAGAATCAGAGATAACACTCAAGTGGTTCAAAAAAATTGGACACAGTGTTGTTTGTCAAGGATTTCGAAATAAGAACGATCGTTTTAGACTTTTTTTTTAAAAAAAAGCTGTGAATTACTTACGTTTTAATTATACAGGTAGGTAATAATTTAGTCTGTTGTGTCTTTTTGTATTTTTTTATAGGATAGGGTGACAAACGAGCACACAGTCCACCTGATGGTAAGTGGATGCTGTGGCCCATAGACATTTACATTTATCCTCGATTAAGAATCAAAACTATATAAGATAAGAAATATATATTTATATATATATATATTAGTGTATATGTTTATTTAATTTCTTAGTAACCGCCTTCGTAGTTATATCACTGACCTAGGGTTGATAGCAGAGAATGCTTTTAGCATTAAGTCCGCCTTTTGATCCTGTAATAGTAAGGTTCAATAATATTTCAATAAATAATAAAAAAATGCAGATGCGTTGTCACCTAAGATGGAATGCCTCGTTTCCAGTAAAATAGGACTGCGATTCTCCACACTCACCATACGAAACACAGCAGCATTGAGCTACTATTTTACGCTGGTATTCTATGAGAGCGTGGTCCTACCCCGGTCGAGCCGGCCCATTCGTGCTACAACATAATAGTTGCAGCGTGGCTCTACCACGTTTACCAAAATCCGCAATACAGAGATGTTATAATACTATAATGTTGAGACACGCAAGATTCAGTAAGATTGTTCATTAAAATTAAATTTGTATCATCAAATCCCAAAGAAACTAAAAGTTTTACTATAACATATATATTCTCAAATATGTTCTCATATTTACAATTAAGAACGGGCTAGATATCTTATAATATATATGATATCTCATAACCCTACTAACTAACTGGAAGGATTTTTACAAAAGCTAAGCAGCAAGCTTTGTTACTACAAAAGGATAAAATAAATAATCTATACAAATAAATAAAATTAAAGTGTCTGTTTGTAATGTTAAAATAACAGTTTATAACTAAATGCATACGAATGTAATTACAGTGTTTATAACAAAAAAAACAACATATTTTTTTTATATAATTAGCCCAGCTACCTTTAGATTTTGAATATTAATTTTTGGTCCGATCACCGCAAAAATTAATATCTAAAAATTTAAAAAAAAACCATGACCATGCTGTACCGCACCTGGAACGTTGGGAATTATTAAAAACAAGTTAAAATAAGCAAATGAAACGCGATAAAATCCGTATATATAGATTTATTCAATGTGTAGTGTATATAAATGTAGGAAATAATTTCACGGGGGGGAGGGGGGGGGGGTAACGGGAGTATTCAAATTTTTAATAGCGTTACTAGTATTTGAAAGGCTTTTTTTTATAGAACACCTGATGGTAAGTGGATGCTTTGGCACATAGACATCAGATGCGTTGTCACCCCTGAGGACCAAAATGGAATGCCTCGTTCCCAGTAAAAAGGATTTCTGGTTCTTTATACTCGCTGTACGGAACACAGGAGCTGCTAGTATTGCGCGGGAGCGCAATTTTGGTCCTGGTGACCAGGTCGAGCCAAACAATTTGTACTGCAGAGCTATATTATAGCAGTAGCATGGCTCTACCACGTAATAAAAAAGAAAGAGAGAGATTTAAAAGAGCCGCTTGCTGCCTCTATAGAAAATGTGTAGTTTTGTTATCATTATAAATCAACGCTGGACCACTATTCCACCTGATAAGCAAGTGGTGAAGCAGCTGAAGATAGTGAAGCACAACGACTTAGCCTAATAAAAGCTAATTCACTCTTGCCTTGAAGACACGTACGTAAGAATCGGGAATTAACAATTTATAAGGTAGAATTGTGCATGGTGCAGCAATATTTGTAGTATAGTTGTAACACGAATGGGTCGGCTCGACCGGGGAACGATCACGCTTTCACAGAATACCAGCCTAAAATAGCAGCTTAGCTAAACTTGCAGCTTAACGCTGCTGTGTTTCGTATGTTGATTGTAGACAATCGGATACTTTTTTTACTGGAAAAGAGGCATTCCATCTTAGTCCTCAGGGATGACAAAGCATCTGCATTTTGATTCAAGATCGAGGATTGGTGTAGATGTCTATGGGCCGCAGCAACCACTTATCATCAGGTGGACTGTGTGCTCGTTTGTCACCCATATCCTATGAAAAAAAAAACTCTGAATTAATATGTAGATATATAATTCATATATTATATATTATTTGCTGCTTCGATTGACAAAAATGTGTATAAATTGTACGTTTAAAGAAATTAACTAAAAAGGACATTTTAAATTTATCGGTTATATGCATCTTTCCCGGGTTTCGAGTCGTTTTGTTTCTGGCGTGAACTTTTTAAAAATTATCGAATACAATTTGGATCACGATAAACACAAAAACGTTAAAACCATAATCCTTTAATAGTGAAAAACAATTTACGAAAACCGTTATAGTTAATTACTGAAATACCTGTTACGATAATAATGTTGATGTACCTATAGCACGCAAACGATATAAAAAATCACTGATACAACTTACCAGACATCTTCATTTTAATACCCCTGTCTAACTTCATGCAGCTTAAGAGATTGATATCATCTCATTTATGTAATCATTTAGCACTGATAAATTACTAAGATTTGTAAATAAATTCACTTTTAAAATTTATCTATCTACTATACTAATAAGAATGTCTTAAATCTAGTCAGACCACTAATTTATAAACGTAACACTCCACAATGTAGCTCACGAAAGAATTAAAAAGTAAAATTGCATAATTTTGGTTTTTGAATATCTATTCTATAGTGATGTGCGCATAGAATAAAGTGTCAGCATTGAGTGTCTCTAGTCGCGTACGATTGTCGTGATATTGTATGGCACGGTCCTGGGCAGATATGTGCGACGACCGCGACGAACGGTGCCAGAGTAACGCGAGAGGAAGCGAGAGCCAGCGCATCCCTAGAATCCCGAATCATAACCCTCGCCCGGGCCGCACCCCGCGTCCCACCCACCCCGCCACTGTCTTTGTGCCGCACCCCTCTCTCTCTCACGAACGTTTCGGGGTCGCTTTACACAAGGTTACCGTCTGAAAATACCTTTAACCTGAGACTTTTTAATAAATATTATAGATTTTTTAAATGTTTATTGGTTAAGAAATTTAAATTTTGCAAAAGTTTTTCTACTTGTACAATGTCCTTATACATACACAATACCCTAATAAAAATGCAATCTTCCCTTATAATTTTCTTTTTAAGCGTATTTGTTTTACGCAAATCATGTAGGTACATAAGGTACATAAGCTATTACTAATAAATTATATGAGCTTTAATAATTGCAAATCTAAGACGAACGATAAATCACCTTATTTTCATATTGTTGAATATTAAAGGGACTTACTATGACCTAAAAATAGCCGTTTCAATTTTGAATAATATTTGTATAAGCAGACTGCTGAATGTAGAGCATCTTTTTCAGCATTATATTTAAATATTACATTACTATATCCTCAAATATTGTGTAGGGCGCCACTATGGAGTACGGGTAGCCCTTGTAGTCAGCAATATGTAACAAAGTACGGTTTAAGAAAGCAAAACGACACCAATCATTTAATCATTCTTATAAAACCCTATCGCTCATTGTTTTGCCTCTCACACATTGTAAGCGATTTATTGACTTACACCAATCAAATAACGTTTTATGTTACAACAGTAACGCGAATTCTATTTAAAATGTCTGTCCCTAGCCATAAATAAAATAAAACCTGCTGAAAATATACAACTGTTTAGTTTAATTACATTCGTATAAGCGTATGTTTCATTTTTATTCAAAATATTCCTAAATCTAACTACAGTATAAACACACTACGTATCATTGAAATCGAATATGTTTTCAGCGGCTGAAAATAGCGGGTCGCTGTATACTGGCAAGTGAGACGGCAGATAACTAGATAACGCTCAAGATCAGTGGCAGTGAGTGCGATTGGCCGCCGCCGGTGTAGGGCGTGGTCCACAAACGATGCACCAATGGGATGCTCCTCTTTATCTTTGTCTTTGTCTGCCAACAGATCCTGTACCGTTGTAGGAGTACAGGTGCTCAATTGACCGATCTCAGTTCAGATTTCCTAGCTAGCTTTAATTCATAAATAGGTATTTACTATATAGCATAATCTTGAACTCCGATGAAATGACATTAGATTTATCTAATAAGAGTTGAATTATATTTTTCAACCCCATTAAGAATATTCAAAAATTAAATCCATGTAATTTTTAATGCCTAGGTTTACGTTTGTACTGAAAACATAGGAAAAATAAAATAATATTACTTCCATAATCTACAATTAAATAAAACACTCATAGATGTGTTTGTGTGACATTTGGCGTAATATCAAAATACGCCTACCCAGCTACAGATACCTATTGGCCTAATATTGACTTTCGTCTAATGTCGACTTTCGACTAAGAGAGTTAATTTTGGGGGTAAAAGAGAATTAAAAAAAAAAGGTATAATCGTATTTCGTGATATGGGTGTAGTAGATTCCTTTAAGGCACCTATACCTGGTGATAACTAAATAGAGTACCTACCCTTATTTCCTAGTGATGATTTGATGTAAGTAGTTTTTGACGTGGTATAGTCACGCTTTAGCTATAATTACCTATGGTTGAAGCACAAATGGCCCACCCATTTCGACCGGAATAGCTGCTGTGTAAAGAACCAGAGACCCTTTTTTACTGCTAATGAGGCATACTATTTTAGTCCTCAGGGGTGACGACGCATCTATGTTTTTATTCTAAATCCGCATAGATGTAGGTGTCTATGGGTCACAGCCTCCACATACCATCAGATGGATTGTGTGCTCGTCTGACACCCTAATTCTCCTACTAGTTCTGACTATCTGAGTTAATTTTAACAAGAGAGATGCAAGTGGTAGCAGAAAATGCAAAGTCAATCAAAGACTCTACCTTTTTTTCTATTCTATATCAACAAGCATTTCTAGAAAGTTACAACAATTTTGATTTAAATTCTGCTTGACTATGACAAGCACATTCAGTCGTGAAGGCGACAACTAGAATCGATTTGCGACAGACACGACGGCTGATAATCGATTCCCGTTCCAACAGATGTCGTAATCGATTTCACAGTTCGCGTATTAAATCAACTCTGTGTCAAGTCGTTATGATTGCACTATGAGGGTGTGAAGGTTTTTTTAATGTTGTTAAGATAACAGCTAATTGTAAATACCAAACTTTAATATGATTGATTTAGGTATACCTATATACTTTATTATAAGGATTCTTTTAAATATAGTGCCCCGTTTAGGTTGGGAGGAAAAGTTGCACCTGGTCGTGATCGTTTTATATCTACCAGGTTTATTTTTATAAAACTGACGTGACAAACGAAGTTTGAATCTACCTAATGGTATGTGGCCACTTCAGTCTATAAACACTTGTAGCCATCGTTATACGTGGTAGATCCATGCTGCAGCTATATTAGTAGTATAGTTGTAGCACGAATGGGTCGACTCGACCGGGGAAGGACCATACTCTCACAGAATACCAGCGTGAAATAGTAGCTTAATGTTGCTGTGTTTCGTATGGTGAGTGTAGAGAACCGGAGACCCTTTTTACTGGAAATGAGGCATTCCATCTAAGTTTTCAGGGGTGACAACGCATCTGCATTTTGATTCATAATCGAAGATAGATGTAGTACTTATTTCACCCTTCTACTCCTCCTTATCTTAAGGAGAAATTTAGTTTTGTTGGGCTTCCAGGGGAACCTTTACGCTCTTCAAGAAAACTCATTTTAAGGGTACCAACTCACAATACATCTTTCTTTAATAAATCTTTTTACTGTACAGTCTATTAAGCTCTGGAATGCCCTACCTTTGTATTTACGCGAAGCTCAGACTATTGTAGTCTTTAAGCGACTTCTTAAAGAGCATTACTTGTCTCAATCGTTCGAAAATCATTAGGATAAATTATGTGATTATGTAGTTTTGTATTTATTTGTTTATGTTATTGTTAGTGGTATATATTTGAGGATATATGTATGTATATATGTGTATGTGTGTATATGTATGTATGTATATGTATGTATATGTATATATATATATGTATATATGTGTGTGTGTATGTTTATGTATATACCTATGTATATGTGTATCATATTTTTTAATGTATTAGTTATTTACTTATATGTTATTTTATTGCATGTATTGATATTATATTAGGTATATTTATATTGCACCACCTACCTAGTACTCACTGTTTTATTCCTTTACACCTTTGGTTGCCTGGAAGAGATCGCTATGTAGCGATAAGGCCGCCAAATTGTACATGTAATCTGCTCTCTGTTATGTTCTTTGTAAATTTGTTTGTGGTGTGCAATAAAGTATATTCATTCATTCATTCATAGATGTAGATGTCTATGGGCCACAGAAATCACTTACCATCAGGTGGACTGTGTGCTCATTTATCACTTTATCCTATTAAAAAATTTTTTTTGTTACAATACGGGTGACTAACAAGCACACATTCCACTTGATTGTAAGTGGATGATGTGGATATGGGCCATCTACATTTATCCTCGATTAAGAATCAAATTGCAGATGCGTTGTCGCCCCTGAGGACTAAGATGGAATGCCTTGTTTCCAATGAAAAAAGGTTCTTCGTTTCTCTACGCATAGCATACGAATAACTGCGACATTAAGCAACCTCGGTTGAGACCACCCATTCGTGCTACAACCATAATATAGCTGCTACGAGGCTCTACAACGAATAGAAAATTTACTTTTTTATTCTAGGTAGGTATACAAGGAGCAAGACGACTTACAGAATTTTATTCTATTCATATAAGACTATAAGCTGTATTTATAAGTCCGCGCGGCAAATTTAAATTCAGTACAAGTATGAGAATTTATGTTCGCAATTTCGCGTCGACCGCACAAATTTATTTGTTAGGCTGAACTAAGACACGGCGTAGCAATAACATTTATTTAAGAGAAAAAATATCTTTATATTAAACTTTTGTCCTTTAATAATGCGTACTCGTATAATATAATATATCTTCTTTATCATTTCAGTATATTTTTTCTTAAAACGTTACCGCCACAGGAGGATTTTTCCTATATCGTGGGGGTAGTTTACATAAATAAATTTCATAAGGATAAACATCCAGACCCGTAACAATTATTTGAAGGCAATAGTCACTAGTACTTGTTCCGTGCGGGATTCAAACCTGCGGCCATTAGCGCTGCAACTCATTGCTAAGTCACAGCGCCACGGAGCCGTCACATCAGCCAATAACGGTGCGTAGATAGACATGACCCCTTTCTGTGAAAGAAAAAAATTACCGTAATCTCTACGTCTTGTATCGCTGTAGACCTCAAATGTTTCGCCACCTTTGACGCTGCACCCCGTTTTCGATCTGACCTATTATATCAGGTATATACGAGAAAGTAATACCGATATATATTAGAGGCCGTGAAATCTACCTCTACTTTCATATAGGTAGTAGTGATCACTATGGAAAAGTTCAGATGGACACGGGACGAAATTAAGGCGATTCTGTTATGCCATCACCACGTGATATTTCGTATAAGTAACTCTTTTATATTATTTCATAGCCAACGTAGCATTTAGATGCATTTTCAACGTTGGCCCATTTTTTTTTCATTACAGCCCTTCACAAGTCCACTGCTGAACATAGGCCTCCCCCAAGTAATGCCAGCACATCAAAGCACGGTCCTGAGCCACCTGCATCCATCGACTTCTGCAATCTTACCAGGTCGTCACTCCATCTAGTGGGGGGTCGCCCTACACTACGCCTACCGGTACGAGGCTGCCACTCGAGAACCTTTCTTCCCCATCGGTTATCGGTTCTTCGAGCTATATGGCCGGCCCATTGCCACTTCAGCTTACTAATCCGTTGCGCTATGTCGGTCACTCTGGTTTTACTGCGGATATCCTCATTTCTGAGTCTATCACGTAGAGAAACATCCGAGCATAGCCCTCTCCATAGCTCGCTGGGCGACCTTGAGCGTCCTCATACGGCCAGAAGTGAAGGACCACGTTGGCCTATTATAGAATAATAATCTGTTTGGCATATTATAGATATAAACATATTTAATGACTTTTACTATTCTAGAACCTAAAGCAGTGAAAAAATAACGTAGATATTGAGGTTAAATATAAATATTTTTCTACTCAAGTCCAATCGAACTCGCGTTTTTAATATCAGTATATATGTACTTATAACGGTCTTTAGATCAAGATTCGTTTGGATGAATTCTCGCAACGGGGGGCGAACTTGAAGCTAATTCAGGATCCGACCGCCATCTTGAATGACCAACAAAAGAGCTAACCTAACGGCCAGTATTTGCAATGTTATAGATTTTTTATAATTTATAGTAAATAGAAATAAAGCACGAGATGACTTTTAAATTATTCTATTATATTTATTTAACTGCAGTATAGATTCACTATTCTACATAATAGTATAAGCTCATTTATAAGTGAAATTTTAATAATATTCTCATTTAAACATGGTAATATTATTGAAAAAGCTTCCAGTATGATCAACTTTAATATTCAAATATCAAAAAATATCTATTCAAATATTATATATATATATATATATATATATATATATATATATATATATATATATAATATTTGAATAGATTTTTATAATAAATGAAATTTAAATTTGAATAATAAAAATTTTTCAGAAGCTTTTCTATCAGCAAAAAAAAATAAGATAAAAGCTAAAGTTAGGCTCTCTTATACATCAATGCATTTTACTCACTTTATATCACTCATATACAAATTGTAACAAAAACCCTGTGTTTCCCATTAACTGCGCAGAATAAGCATTCAAGCGTATAGCAATAATGTTTTTTTTTAAAAAACACATTTAAAAAAAGTATTTTAAAGAAAAAAACAAATGTAAATGCAAATTGAACGGTTATTTTTGGAATATCAATCCCCTTACTACTCGGCCATTGCAGAGATAATAAAACCACATACGATTTATAAATATTTTTTTCATTAAAATTAATTTTTCTTAAATGTTTTTATGAAAAAAAAAATTCCATAAGCTTGGATACTGATTCTGATAACGCAGTTAACGGGAAACACAGGGTTTTGTTACATGTCGTATAATCACTTTATACAAATAGCAAAAAATATTTTATGCTATTTATATAAAGTATTTGTTGCTTTAAATAGCGTTTCTAAGCCAGTGCTTGAGTGCTATCGGACAGATAGAGATGCGGTCGAAAATGGTACAACGCACTTTTTTTGTGTGCTCGATAACATTATATATCAATAATATTTCTTTAGTATGTTAGTAACATATTGTGTATGAATGTAATGCAAAAATAAACTTCCACGTGATTAATTTTCCGTTTGCATAATGCGGATGCATATATCACTTTTAGCAATGAACTTGTCTTGCACATCAAAAATGAATGGACAGTGTACAAAGCAGTCGAGCTTCAACTTTGCACAAATTCTCGTCGGTAGTATAATACAACTTTGCACGGCAACAAACACAATCCTTAGGTACCTAAATAAATTCTGTTGAAACTTTGCCGCTGCCATAAAGAGCGGAATCCCGTGTTGAATTCAAAATGACTGCGTACGTGACACCGGACCTCACGCGGCTTAACCAACTTCTGCGGCGACAATTTCTTTTGCGAAATACCCCCTCTTTGACACCTCCCATTGTTGGCATTTCGTGACATTCACCCTCTGCATGGAGGTGGCTTGCCTGAGTCAAAAACTTTCTGAAATATTTGTTGGATACGTGGTTGTATATATTGCTAGTCAGTAACATACGTTTTAAATACTTAATTTTTTTTACCGTTTTAGTTAAGAATTTATATATTTGGGATGTGTATTCAGCAGGGATGGGAGATTTGATAAGGATATTGAACGACGAGTGAATGCAGGAAATAAAGTAAATGGGACTTTACACTCTATTGTGAAAAGTCACGTAAAAAGGCACGTATGGCAATTCACAATGCTGTATTAGTCCCTACTATATATATATATATATATGTGGTATACGTATGGTAGTGAAAGTTGGGTGTGGCAGAAGAAGCACGAGAGTAGAATAAATGCAGTAGAAATGCGGTCTCTAAGGAGTATGTTAGGACTGAATCTGAGTGACAGGGTGAGAAACTGTCCCCCCCCGAACGGGTTCCCGCCTTGTCGTGGCGGGGGGCTTAGAAGCCGTGGCTTGGTCACCCACGGCGAAACGAAGAGGAACCCATATGGCTGGTCCGAGGTGGAGGGCCGGCTCGAGGTGGCCACTCCGAGTGGGCTTGGGAAGCCCACTTCGGATGTGTGTTGGTGGACTGCGGTGAGAGGTGTGTCCTCCCCACCTACCGCTGCAGCCGAGTTGGAGTCGCGGAGGAAGAGGAGTGTTGGTATGGCGATGCGCCACTCGCCTGTGGCGCATCGCCATGCGCATGCGCGCATGTCGTGGTGATGGGGCTGCGGGGGGAGAGGATTGTCGGTATTGCGAGGCGCCGCTCTCCCTATCCTCCGCAGCCGAATCTTGGTTGGCGGCGGAGCCATAGACCAGATCCGCCGCTGGGGTCGGGAAGGCTAGTACTTCTAAGTGCTCGTTTTTCCTGGCCCCATGGCCTTCGTGCATCGGACGCGGGGGCGTCTGTTGCGCAGATGTAATTGGAGGCCGTGGAGGAAGGCGTGCCATGTGTTCTGGTGCGCCTTACTTGGGAAGGAGAACGGGGAGGAATATTCCTCTCCCGATGAGGTGCTGCCATGGGGCGGCAGTCGCGGGTGGGGCCGCGGATGTGTGCCAAAGCGTTCCCGTAGCCCTGCCAATATGCGACCAAGGTGGAACACCATGGGGTTTTAGTCGGTGTGAGTCCGACATAACCCGTCCTTGCCCCCGCGAGGCGGGTATGCGTAGGCATTTCCCCATGTTAAAAAAAAAAAAATAAATAAAGGGTGAGAAACTGTGTGATAAAAGAAGAGTGTGGTTTGCAAGATGATGCGGTGACCAGGATTAAGAAAGGAATGCTTCGGTGGATTGGTCATGTAGAAGAATGAATGAGGAAATACTGACAAAGCAAATATATGTTGCAGAAATGAATGGAAGAGTCGGAAAAGGACGCCCTAGGCGAAAGTTTGTAGACCAAATTGGCGATATAATAAAATGGGCCAAATTAAGAGTACCCTTAACCGACGAGGATGTATGCGTAGGTATATGGATGTGGAAGAGGTGAGAGTGGTATATCAGGACAGTGCTAAATGGGAGTCTGTAGTCTCTGCCGACCACTCTGGGTGACAGGCGTGAGTTTTTATGTTATGTTATTATGTTTTAGTTAATACTAGCTGTCCCCCGCGACTTCGCCTGCGTGGAATCTTTGGTTTTATTTTCTTTACGCGGAACCCTAATTGTTTTTCTGAAGTAAAAGTAACCTTAGTTACTCCTTATAACATCAGCTATCTGCCAGTGAAATTTTCGTCAAAATTAGTCCAGCCATTTCGGAGATTAGCCAGAACAAACAAACAAACAAACAAACAAACATACAATTATTTTTTATTAATACCGTATCTACTTTCATATGCATTTAGTAAAAAGCACTTATTTTGCCATTGCAAATAGACAATTAAATTTTATTTATTTGAATATATTGCTTGGAATTAAATATCGAATAACTAGTTTGAATGGTTAGCAGGTAGTATAAAACTTCTTTTGCCTTGTGGTGGCGGTGCGGCGTGAGAGAATGAGTCATCCAAGTCGTTTTGTGGGTGTGTCTAAGAGGCAACTGTAGGAAACGCCACAAAAATGTTGAGGATATTTATCCTTGTACAATCTATGTATGTAAATAATTAAATTTTTTAATTATTAACTTCACAATAGAGGAGATAATTGTTGTAAGTAACGTTTTTACATAAAAAATTGAGCTCCCGATAGGTGGTGTTTTAACTAGATGTTAAATTCCCAGACCTAAGACGGGCAGCAGAATCAAAGGTAATGCGCTCGTTAATCTGTCAGCCAAGCTTGACCATTAAGGCAAATACAACGGGAGAGACCTTTATCCGAAAACTTTTATGGCCTGATGAAGAAGATGAAGGTTTCCTACGCAAAACTGTCCTTCTGACGTAGCCTCTTTAAAGTAAGAAGAATGTAATGATATTACATATTTTTAACCCTCCATGGTCTCTATCGCAGAATTAGTTTTAGGTTTAAGCAACTCTGCTGTAAGAAATCGAAAGATCAAATTCTAAAATTTTACTAAGGAATTCTTATAGTATTCAAATTAAATACCATTAATTTTGGTATAACTTATACAATTATTCCATATGACTAAAATGATTAACTTGAGTGAAAAATATTTGTTAAATCGCCGCCGTACACTGGTCGCAGTCTGCCCAGAGGCAGTCTTCTGACTGACTAAGATGCCTCGTTTTATTGCGAGACGAATCCGCTGAGCAAAATACTTGCCAGCATTTGTGTCACCAACATTATTGACAAGGCGTGACGAGATATCTATGTACAAACGTTGTGCTTCAAGTCTTCGTAGCCCCAGCGTTTCTACACCAAACGGCACAAACGTGTACCTATCTCTCCGATGGCTACAGCAGTATCCGCGCCTACCTTATGTTTAGCCGTCGTAAGAGACGTTAATGTATAAACACATATCACATACCATAAAAAGGATCGTGAGTTTTTTTCGCGGAATTAGCATATCAAGCCTCTTGCCATCATCTCCATCCATTTAACTCTAAAATATTAGGTACGTTAGGACTGGATAGCACCTGTTGAATGACATCATTAATGGCGTAATGGCTAGGGATGCCACTAGCGCTCCACCTGCATGCCATGCCTTGTTAACTGAGGATGTCGACCACTTCACAATAGCGGCAGCGATGAAGTTCAGTTCATCTCAGACTGATAGCGAGAGAGAAATAGTTTTAATTAATTTCATATTTTAGATAATTAATAGAATCAGGCGTTACTTTGTGAAAACCGTAACTACCGTCATATGCATTTAGTAGACTATAACAACATTTTATACGTGGTAGAGCCAAGCTGCAGTTATATTAGTAGTATAGTTGTAGCACGAATGGGTCGGCTCGACCGGGGAAGGACCACGCTCTCACATAAACCAGCGTAAAATAGCAGCTTAACGCTGCTGTGTTTCCTATGGTGAGTCTAGAGAACCGGAGACCCTTTTTACTGGAAACGAGACATTCCATCTTAGTCCTCACGGGTGACAACGCATTTTGCATTTTGATTTGTAATCGAGAATAGATGTAGATGTCCACGAGCCGCAGAACCACTACCATCAGTTGGGCTGTGTGCTCGTTTATCACCCTATGCTATTAAAAGAAAAGTTAAAGATGTTAAAAACTAATCATTGGTTTTAAATTAAAAATTTATCCGCGTAGTTAAATAAAACTAGACTCTCCAAATCAGGTAAGACACATCAATTTATTTTACTACGGTGATCTTAGCTAATAACTTTTTAACCTCTTTAATTTCATACTTTAATTTATGAATTTGTTTATTTATTTAAGGATACATAAAACATATTACAAGAATAATTACTGTAGATACAGCACCATTAAACCGCAAAATGGTTTGTATTGGTGTAACACTTTTTTTAATAGGATAGGAGTTAAAAACGAGCACACAATCCACCTGATGGTAAGTGGATGCTGCGGCACATAGACATCCACATTTAACCTCGATTAGGAATCAAAATGTAGATGCGCTGTCACCCTTGAGGATTAAGATGGAATGCCTCGATTCCAGTAAAACGGGTCTCCGGTTCTCTACACTCACCATACGAAACACAGCAGCATTAAGCTGCTATTTTACGCTGGTATTCTGTGAGAGTGTGGTCCTTCTCGGTCGAGCCGACCCATTCATGCCACAACCATAATATAGCTGCAGCGTGGCTCTACCACGTATAATTGAAGAAAATAAAAGCCAGCTAAATAAAGCTCTCAGCTTTCACTAACTTCGCATTTATAACGTCACCATGCTTATATCGTGTAATCACAATAAAAATTCCTTTCGATAAAACGATTGCCTTGCCACTTTACCCATTTTGTTATCGGCTTGATATAGTACCTACTGTCCATTGCTTTAAAAGGGATAAAAGTTCGGAAAGTTTAAAACGTCTCTCTATAGAGCCACAGCGATGCCAAGACTAGCGGACATTTTCAATTCTATTGAATCCGTACGAGATTTTATCTCGAACTACATTTATATCCATTCTATTTCAAAAGCTTAAACTACAGAAACCAATTTAGAGATCTCTGGTACGAATACCAACAAGAAAATGTGAATTTACTTCAAATTCTTATATCTTCGTATTTTTCCGTTATTAACCGTCATATAAAACATGATTTATTGATAGTCTCGGGTTTAAACAATGGTTTCAAAATAGCCCTTCCAAATAAAGAAGACCTTTAGCCGCGGGCCCACAGCCTTTGTGAAATGTGATATTTGCTGTCAAATTCCATACATAACATTTTAATTCACGGCGGGACTTTCGGGATCGGGGATTCTTTCATGAAACAGATTTTAGTAGTCCAGATACTAAATACAAACTACTTTTTGTAATAAGGTCGTTAAAGTTTATGTAATATGAAGTGAAAATTTGCATATAAACGTCCTGAGCATATGTTACCTCTAATATTTGTGAGAGGTTCAGAACACGATGAAATCGTAATTATAAACTCTACATGTTAGAAGTGAATGTACTCCATATTACTTGATATAATTCGAAATATATTTCATTATACTCAGATATCCAGCTTTTGGCGAGCTTTTCTATCATCCGTGCGTCAGCACAAACCCTGCTTAAACTGACATAGTAAAAATGCCCCTCAACACGGTGTCATTAACTTCAGTGAGAAACTAGAAAATTCAATATCTATTTATGTCAATAATTATATAATATTAATTTATCAAATAATAATAATTAATTATACTATGATTTCGATATACGTTTCAATTTGGAGATAAGAATATTACAAACATTTATCTTTTGTATTATATATATTTCTTATAATATATACAATATATATATATATATATATATATATATATATATATATATATATATATATATATATATATATATATATATATATATAGTATATATACTTGAGTTTCATTAAATAAAACTAATTTTACGGATTTTGTCGCGTTTGATTTTAAATAATAGAATTTATAATTATTAAACTCTACCGTTATAAGTTATAACATTACTTTTTTATAACATAAAAATTGAAATACTTTGAATGGTATTTTGCTGAACTAACAACGATGCAAGCTAAAAAGCTTTTGGTTCTTAATGAAGTATTAATTGCAGTGATTATGAAGGTTATATCACTTTCCACATAAGTTGAAATAAGAAGCGTCACCTTTCAGATCGTTTAAGCTAAATGACCACCAGAAGAATTGAATTCAAACCGTTGATCGCTTTGACAAAGGGGCGAGCCATTCCAATTTTGAACGAAGAGAATTTTAAATCGAAATGCGCTATAGCCACTCAGTAAACGCCTCCTGGGGCGATCCATCGTATTTATAGTCGTAATAAAGTAGCATTAGAAAGTAACTTGCGCTATTATTATTGCCTTGATAGTACAAGTCGCCGGACAATTCTCGATTATATTTGACGAGAACTTTTGCAATCATTGACGATTTTAGATTTTACTATCTTTTTTCTAATTTCTATAAGATATTTTACATAACGCATTTAATCATCATAATCATCATCATCGCGGCTGTTCTCAAGTCCCTTGATGAGCATATGCCTCCATAGGCGAAAATAATGCCACAAAATACGGTCTCGAGCCATCTGCATTCCTTGACTTCCTGCATGTCTTACCAGGTCAACATTCCATCAAGCGGTGGCCGTCATACATATGAAATTTATTACAAAACAAATATGTAATTTCTTGCTTTTTTCGAAAGTGGTGCTCCCAACTAATACCGACATAGGTGTGACACGGACGGACACACTTATGCTGGTAGTGAATATATGATCTTTTTCTTGTCCATGTTTATTTTAAGAGCTATCCGATGGAAGACACTATTGGAGTCATTGAGCATAGTGCATAGTTCTCCAAGATGAGTTTCTGAAATCCTTCCCAGTGACCATTTAAAAGGTGGCAAATTGTCATCTCTTAACAGAACTAGATCTCCCTTCTCAAAATTTGGTTTTTTAATCATCCATTTTGGACGTTGTTGCAATCGTAATAAATATTCACTCGACCATCTTTTCCAGAAGTCTTGTATTAGTCTCCGTGTTAGTTGCCATCGAGTTAATTGATTAACATTTAAATTTAAGTAGCTCTCCTCTGGAACAATGGTTGGAGTTTCATTTAGGAGAAAATGTCCAGGGGTCAATGGCAAGAGATCTGTCGGATCATCCCAACCCAACAGCGATTTTGTTATTACGACTACATCTATGGCAAATGCCTATTGTATATAATGATGTGGACACACTTATGCCGTTAGTAAATACATGACTTTTGTCTTGTCCATGTTTATTTTAAGAGCTATCCGATGTAAGACTTTGGATTCTGTAATTACGAATATTATATCTTCGGCAATTCTGATACCTATCCAATCCAGTAGCTGATAACGTCTTTTTTTAACTTAATTTATTAATTAATTTATAACGCAGTAGTGTTACTTAATTCTAAACTCGCCAAACTTTTACGTTAATGAAATGCTCTAAGCTAGTTTACATTCGAATATGTAGACGAGTATGATTATCTAGGAAAAAAAATTTGACTAGGTAAGTCCAACATTGGATGAGAGGTCAATCGTCGGGGATCGGATTCAACACGGCAAGGCAGCGGTCTGCAGATTATAACACCACGTTACATATACCTTGAAAACAAGAATTTGCAACCAGTCCGTGCTGCTAATGATTACATAATAATGATGATTATGATAATGATTATATACATATAAATCTGAGATATGACCTTTCACCGCAGGCTGTATAAGGCTAAAGGTTGCCCCGCGAGCTATGATGAGGTCTACGTTTCTCTGCATGAGAATATTCATAAGAATATCCGCAACAGAATCAGAGTACCTGATATAGCCAATTTGAACAGTAAACTATCTGGTTATATCCAGAGGAACAGACAACTGATGAAAAAAAAAGGATTCTAGAGTGGCAGCCTCGTACATATAAGCGAAGTATAGGATAGCCACTCATTAGATGGAGTGACGAGACGTACAGGATTTCGATCTATACAGGAACCGTTTTTTTGTGGCTCGGCTTAAATGAAGGAAGTTCAGTTACGTGTCATCATCATCTTTCCAACCCTTCACAAGTCCACTGCAGAACATAGACCCCCAAGAAATGTCACAAAGAGCGATCCTAAGCCATCTGCATCCATCAACTTCCTGCATATCTTTTCACTTCGTCTACCAATACGAGGCTGCCACCCGAAATCCTTTACCAGTTACGTGTGACCTAAATTAATTTTAAATTTCATAACGAGGAAATCGGTCCTTCTGTGCTATGGTTGTGTGAGTACATAATAAATTCTTTAGTCAATAAGAAATATATAAAATATGAACAACATTTTGTTAAATTATATTTTGTTACTTATTTCTTAGTTATTTTTAAAATGACACAAATAGCTGTTGACTTGATTTATTAATTTTAGATAAGTTAAATTATGTAAGCAACAAAAGTAGTTAATTATTGAAATTTTTTTTTGTTTACGTGACAATCGATCTTATAGTTCACCTGTTGGAAAGTGGCCGTTTCAGGCCTTGTAGACCTGCAAGCAACTTCAAATATAGAAGACTACAAATGCGTTGTCACCTCTGAGGGCTAAGATGAGATGCCTCACAACCTGTGATTATATTGGCCCTCTAAAATCTTCAGAAAGAAAAACAGCATAGCACGCACTGCTGTTTGACGTCAGATATTGGAAACGAGTTGGTACCTACACAAACGGACTCATAGACAGAAAAGGGCAGTTGGAAAGTCATGACATACAAAGTTCAGCAGAGCGTATAGTCCTGATTGAGAAACAAAATACAGATGCCAGTTAACCTCTAAGAACTAAAATAGAATTCCGCGTTACCAGTCTAAGGGTCACCGATTCCCGTCACTCACTATACGAAAAACAGCAGCATTGTTTTCTATTTAACTTTTTACTCATTGGCTACGAAAAATGTAGGCTAAAAACTTATCAATTCGAATCAACTGTAAAAGCACACTTCAACCTTAATTCTTCAAATTAATGTCAAGTAACACTTCATGTAAAAACTAGGGAAAGGTTGAGGAAACGCAACGCAACAACGTCTTTTAACTTGATGGAAATGTTTCTCGCATGACAAGCGCCACGGTCGCGAGTGTTTAAATCCGACGTTTAAATATTTAATCACAGAATGATGTCTCTAATTGGCCCTGTGAATGACATTGTAAAACGTTGCCTGAAAGTGTTCTAAAGTTAATGACGATATTTAAAGACTAATTGTAAGAAATATGATGTATTATTTATTCAAATATAAAATGTATTAAGTGCACGCCCGCCATTGTACACCTTATCATTTGTACATTGATTTAATTATACACTATAGGGTGGTATACTTTAAAAGATAAATTTACGGATTTATAATTTTCTTTACTATTTGAAAATTGAAGTGATAATAATAAAAAACTAGTAGTGGTTATAAAATAAATTATAGATATTTAAAAAAAATGAGATGCTAAAAATACTAAATAAGCAATTACATTACATAAAACATAAACACTCACGCCTGTCACCCAGAGGGGTAGGCAGAGACTACAGACTTTAGCACGATCCTGACATACCTTTCTCGCCTCTTCCACATCCATATATCTACGCATACATGCTCGTCAGTTAAGGGTACTCTTGATTTGACCCATTTTTAGTATATAGCCAATTTGGTCGACAAACTTCCGTCTAGGACGCCCCTTTCCGACTCTTCCATTCACCTGAAGTCTTTCCGCATTCATTCTTTCTACATGACCAAACCACCGAAGCATTCCTTTCTTAATCCTGGTCACCGCATCGTCTTGCAAACCACACTCTTCTTTTATCACACAGTTTCTCACCCTGTCACTCAGATTCAGCCCTAACATACTCCTTAGCGACCGCATTTCTACTGCATTTATTCTACTCTCGTGCTTCTTCTGCCACACCCAACTTTCACTACCATACGTTAAAGTAGGGACTAATACAGCACTGTGAATAGCCATACGTGCCTTTTTTGACACATTCAGACTTTTCACAATAGAGTGCAAGGCCCCATTTACTTTATTTCCTGCATTCACTCGTCGTTCAATATCCTTATCATATCTCCCATCCCTGCTGAATACACATCCCAAATATACGAACTCATCCACTTGCTCAAATAACTCTCCTTCTATTCTTATTTCACATACCGTTTTGCTTTCATCTCCTTCAAAAACCATCACTTTCGTCTTACTTGCGTTCACTTTCATTCCCCTTTCTTTTAATGACCTGTTCATTAATGTAACCATCATTTGCAACTCGGCCGCCGACGACGCAAGTATGACTTGATCATCGGCGTACAAAAGGCATTTGATGGTTAACTCACCCATTCTTAACCCGCATTCTTCAACTTTCAAATTTTCCAATCAGCTGTCCATAAATAGGTTGAACAGCCACGGGGAAGCTACACAGCCCTGTCTGACACCTTTATGGATGCCAAACCAGTCCGAGTAGACCCCGTTGATTCTAACACAAGCACTCGAGTCCCTATACAGAGACTTTAATGCCTGTATCAAACCATCGCTTAATCTAAATGCGTTCAGCGTTTGCCATAACACATCCCTGTCCACATAAGCAATTACAATATAAAAAATCAAAATATCTATAAAAACATTTCAAACTGACTAAAAAAGTATGAGGCGTTTAGCGGGGAGCGACAATATTCTCAAATTATCGTGTAAAATTAAGTAATCGTGTTGTAATTGAGTCGGCGATCAGAGAACATGGGCAGCTCATCAATCAACCCAACCCCACTATGCTTGCACTGGTATAAGTTTGCCGAGATAAGCGATTCTGTTTTTATCTAACACGAACCGTGCAAAAACAATTGAAGTTCCTGGGATTATTTTTTATTTTTCCATTAAAAAATTTAACGATTATGTAATGTTTAAATGTAAAATTTTATTTTTTATTTTAGAAGACGGAGAAACTAACAGATAAGGAAGGAAAAGAAGGAATTCCTGGTCTAGCTTAATTTTAATAGTGTAGTATTTTCGTTTACTTTACTGTTAGTACTAACCATAAACTTTAATAGAATATTTTTATTAAAATAATAAAACAATAAAAGAACGTAATATCTTTTTTTCATCTACTGCGTTCCAATGCTTAATAGTATTGGACGAACGCTAATGACTTGAACCCCAGGTTTTGTTTATTGCCCCTTACGGTGTTATCCGCACTTAAGATTTAATAGTCATTGCGGAAATATCTCTAAACTCTAATGCACCTTGCAAGCTCGTTAAAACCGCAAATTAAAGCGAATTGTTTACAGAATTTATTAATAAAAAGTAGACATTTGAGGTTTTCATTCATTATTTCATTGCAGCCTAACAAATCTCCACTGCTTACGTAGTGATTATACAAGTAATTGCACTAAATAAAATTTTAAAATGGCAGCCTCGTACCTGTAGGCGAAGTGTAGCGTGACCCGTCACTAGATGGAGTGACAACCTGGTCAGACATGAAGGAAGCTGATAAATGCCGGTGGCTGAGGAATGTGCTATGTGTCATTCCTTGGGGGAGGCCTATGTTCAGCAGTGGACTTGTGGAAGCTGTAATGATGATGAAATAAATTTATAAAAATACCATCGCAGCACTGAACATAAAATGTCGACAAAAAGCACAGATATAGAGATATTGGTGTCATTTATTTTATACGTTAAAAATATATGGTTACAAATTATTTTAGAAAACTTCTTATAGTAATCGCATAAAATCTACGTAGATTTTTTAAATTAAGAATCTATTTCTAACTTTTTGTAAGCTTAAATAGAGAGCATTCTAACACAAAACTAGCCTTATTACGATACCCTTGTTTGGACAGTCGTCATAATATTCCCATGATGTGCGGCCGCAAACACTAGTCCATGATTACGTTAGCAAACCCTCGCCCAGGGCGACGGTTGCACGCAGCCACCCTACGGTACGGCCGTTTCATTTATTTCCATTGTATTATTTTACAATTTCCTTATTGTGAATAATATTTTAAGCAACGTGGTTTCATTTTATATTTTGAAGTCATTAGTACACTTCCAAGAACACTAATGATGGACGTTTACTGTCCCCACACTACAGAAAAACAGAATTAAGTCCCAATTAAATACTGACCTACATTTCAAAAACTTTAAACTATATTGAAAATGATTATTATGAAATTTATTATGAATAATTTATTACAAGATTTTCAAATATGAAACAGGTTTTTACGACGATTTGATAATATCAACAATATTTCTGAAATTTAAAACAACATTTTATTGAGTAGAGTAAGTACGTATTTGCAAATACCGTTTGTATTTTTTGAAAATGTTACTATCTAATATAAATAAACGGAATTTTATCTCTTCAAAGGTTGGTCTTAAAGGTTAGTTCAAAGGTAGTTTTATTCAACACGGGGCAACTCAGTAAGCCGTGGTAGTTCAGAAGGTTAACGCTCGCTGTAAACATAACAGAACGCGATTTACCAGGGTTCGATTCCCGCCGGCACCAATGAAATTGTTAATTGCAATTTAGTGCTGATTTACTTCGTACTCGGCGGTGAAGGAAAACATCGTGGGGAAACCTACATGTCTGAGGAATAAGAGAATTTTTTTTTCGAAGACATGTGAAGTTCACCAACACGCATTGTGGCAGCGCGGCGGACACTTCCTTGCCCTAAAACCCTCTCAAAAATGAAGGGAGGCCTGTGCCCAGTAGTGGGACGTATATAGGCTGTAACTTTACTTTCTTTACTAAAAAGGGGGCAACAATTAACCGCCTCATTTGAAAGTAAGTGACAACGACTACCCTTTAACATCTACTTAAAAACAAAAACAACAAGAACTTGTATTTTATTTTATATAGGAGGAGATATAGATTACAATGAAGAAAAAAACCTTCACTTTTGATCAATAATATTTTATTAAAAATAATCATAAAATATACATGTTATCTCATTATTTTATTGCACATAACGTTTCTTATACTTGAAAGACATTTCACTGCATTTAGAAACGCGCCCTTGCTATCGACCGGTAGGCGAGTTGATAACGCGAGAATAACGCGGTACACACATTGACTTTCGCACAAAGGGCCTTCGCAAATTACACACCAGGCCAGCAATTACCAGGTCCTAACAACAGATACATTTGTATGACAATGATGAAGTTTTTTCTGCGAAATACGATATCAAATTCACCGTCACCGGCGGGCTTGTTGCGAATTTCATAGAAGAAGTTTTATTCATTTGCTCATGCCATTCTAATGGTGACAATTTAAAACCTTTTGAATATTATTATTATATACGATATATATATATATATATATATAGATTTTATATAGAATATTATATATTATTTTATGAAAAATTTAATAGCACACTGAAATACTTATTACAATTTTACATGATAAATAATATCACTTTGTAATTTTCAATTCTCTTATCATTATACTATTTTTGTATCCCGTGTTTGAAATAATGGTGGCCAAAACTTAAAAAAAAGGCTGATGAGAAATCCCTTTTTTTTTACTTGTAAACTGTGACAAATTTTGTAATTTAAAATTTATTTAAGTATATTTAATATATTCACATAAAAAATCAATGTTGTCTATAGACAGACTAGAAAGCTAATATTTAAAAGTGTTCTTGTATTGTTTTTCATCAACTATTTTATCGTTTACTATATAAAGGAAGAAAAACCAAGACTTTGTTTTTAGTCTGCAGTAACTGATGTTAAGTGGCTACCACAGCCCTTGGACATCCGCAGCCAACTTCAAACAAAGAACATCAACTTTTATTTATATAATAAGGGTGACAAACGAGCACACAGTCCACCCGACATCTACATTTAACCTCGATTGGGAATCAGAATACAGATGCGTTGTCACCCCTGAGGACGGATGGAATGCCTCAACTTCAGTAAAACGTGTTTCCGGTTCTCTACACTCACCATACGAAACACAGCAGCATTTAGCTGCTATATTAAGCTGGTATTCTGTGAGAGCGTGGTCCTTCCCCGATCGAACCGACCCATACGTGCTACAACCATAATATTGCTGCAGCATGGCTCTACCACGTATAATAGATGCGTTGTCACCTCTGACGACCAAAATGGAATACCTCACAACCTTTAATTTTACTGGCTCTCTATAACCTTCCGAGTGGGATACAGCAGTACACATACTGCTGTTTGGCTTCATGAACAGGTGAGAGGATGATCCCTACTATGATGTGATACGAATATCATACTGAGAAGTGAGCTGATTATTTTTTGCACAAGTTTTCTTTAAGAATATTGTTCGTAAATTTGAACTCTTAAGTCATCATTCATCATCATTACAGCCCTTCAGAAGTTCACTCCTGAACATAGGCTCAAGCCATCTGCATCCATTGACTTCCTGCAAGTCTTACCAGGTCTTCACTTCATCTAGTGGCAAACTCGTAAGTATACTCGTTTAAAGATAAAGTCGGATTACGAATTTTGATCTGTTTTTTATATATAATAATCAGAGAATCAAAGTGAAAATTATTGGAACTGTTCAAGTATCTCTAACTATTTTTGTTGTTTTTTGGTAGTACCTATAATTATTGTTGTAGTACCTACCTATTTTTTTTTTTTAAACCCCGTTCGGTAGTAGACTACAGACTTCCATTTAGCACGATCCTGACATACCTCTCTCGCCTCTTCCACATCCATATACCTAAATGCTGTAAGGTTTTGCTTCGCCTAGGACGTCCCTTTCCGACTCTGTCATTAACTTCTACAACATATATTTGCTTTGTCAGTCTTTCCTCATTCATTCTTTCTACATGACCAAACCACCGAAGCATTCCTTTTTTAATCCTGGTCACCGCATCATCTTGCAAACCACACTCTTCTTTTATCACACAGTTTCTCACCCATACTAATTAGCCTATATATATATGGATTTTAATATAACTAATTTATACGGTATATATCGCGTATGTATAACTTATGTTACATTCCCGACGTTTTACAGCACATACGGGGAGGACTGAGGTGTTCAACGTCCAGATGGCATAGTTAACCACGGCTTATTGCAGATTAAAATTATTAATTTTTGTTTCGATCTACGCAGTATGAACTTATAGTACCTTGAAGTCTTGCAGTTGTGTACTTGGGTTGGGATTTAATCAAGCCATCTTCTCTATTGAAATTAAAATGTTTTTTTTTTAATTTCAATAGCCTCGCGAATCATCCTTGGAAGGAATCTGTCGTCTTTAGCGAGGATTTGTGGTCTGTCAAATCTCATGTAATGACGGGGGCGATCCTGTACGTGTTCACAGACTGCAGACTTCCCGGAGCGTCGATTCTTCATATCAGCTATGTGTTCTTTAACGCGGGTCTTTATTCATAGTTTTGTTTCTCCTATGTGAGTGAGACCACATTCACAATCAAGCTTGAACACTCCTGCATCTTGGAGAGGGACATTACACTTGACTGACCATCAGCCTACAAGAAAAGAGCCTATTCGTTTTAAAAAGGCCGGCAACGCATCTGCAATTCCTCTGGTGTAGCTGTCGTTCATGGGCGTCAGTAATCACTTACCATCAGGTGAGCCGTATGCTCGTTTGCCCCTCTCCTATAAAAAAAAACAATTGTGAAAGTGTCGTCTACGTACCGCTTGTAGAATCTTGGATTTACGGGAGAAGTAAGCAGGGCTTACTCCTCAAATGGCTTTCTTCCATAAATATTATGGCGACAATGGGAGATACAGGTGAGCCCATCGCTACACCATCTACTTGCTTATATAAACTCTTCCTTCCACAATAGGTGTCCAGATATAAGACAGTGTCCAAGTAATGCTGCATATTTTACGAGCATGTGGTTTTCTTCTAGCCTTTACTATAACATTGGGGCGTCGAACACCTTAGTCTCCCTCGTAAGCATGGGTGCTGTATAGTGCTCGAAACGTCGTGAATATAAAATAACTTAATATACGCGATATAATCCGTAAAAACTAGTTTTATTTAAATGTGTAGTGATCGCGTAAATATAAGAAATCATTATGTTTTGGATTTGGTTCAAATTTGACGTTGATTTTATTTTAATGTTATAGCTTGTATAAGAATAATTATCATATTTTATAATGATCCTGGTTATATAAATTTTTGTAACAGCTTACCTACCTAGCACACCATGCCAGTTTTTGTACTGTGCGTATGGCTACTGTACATAGTATCTTATTATCCTTAAATCAGCCATCGCAATGATCGTTTAGTGACACTTCAACGATCGTACCTACCAAACGCATCAACGTCATGCGGGCAGACCAGTTCCATCCCATTCACATAAATGATCTACAGGCTATTCATACCAAAATCAGCCATCCTAACGTCAGTTAAGTCAATCCGTTAAATCCAAATAAAATAATATTCACGATTTTATTTCACAATATTTGAAGGGATATCAACTTTGTACGATAGGTTTGTAGGTGATTAAAAATAGAATTCATATTCGCCTTATCATAACTGTACCAGTAAATTTAAAAACATTAAATTACAAGAAATTGTTTTTAGACAATTGTGCTATTTCTCAACATAGTATCTAATAGCGGGATGGCCATCCGGCGTAACCCGCCTCTCTGGGAATTGATAGGTGATTGTCCATATGTCCGTCCGTTGCTTCATCCAATCGCCTGACCTCACCACCTCACTTCCCGTTCATTTCAAAGAATAAAACCGAATGTAATTATTTAGTTACTAATTAATCAAAATATCGCCATTTAGCAATCGCATAGTCTGGATGTAAGAGTCTAGCTACTATGACGCGGAATCTGGGTTATAATCCCAGTCCATATCAAAATTTGTGCAAAAACTCGAGCTTTGGGCTGTTAGTTGCGTTTTGTCCCCTTTTATGTAGGCGGTTTCAACGGAGACTAGCCATCCGCGCAGGACAGAATTATAGTGCCCGAGTCAAGTGCACTCACTATTCCCTTACGTGACGGTGAGGGCAATCAGATACCACCAGGAAGAGATTACGCGCAAGAACAAGGGATTTACGTGCTTTTTGAGACATGGGGGTGAAACACCAACAAATTCCTGACTCTGGACTGCTGCTGAGAAAATCTTGACGTAAAAATCCAATAAATGATTTTTGGTCTGGCCTAGAATTCAAACCCAGACCAACTAGTAGATAGTCAATCAGACATACACAATAATCTTTTAAGCAACAGTTGGATAATTGTTGATAGTACGGACTACGAAACTAAAAGATCTAATGTTCGAATCCACCATTCGACTACTGCAGTAAAACGCTCCTAGCAAAAGCATTTTCAACTTTGTTGCGATGGGTAGCGGGAATACCAATAACGTTAAACGGTCTCATTTTATTAAAATACCGAATCATGTTTACTTTTAATAAATAATCTGAAACAAATGTTGAAATACGGTACATTTAAAATGGTGAAATACTATATATTAATTATATACTAGGATTTTCTCTTCGGAGTTTCTCTGCGTGATAAACTTAGAAATGAGGATATCCGCAGTAGAACCAGAGTGACCGACATAGCCCAACGGATTAGTAAGCTGAAGTGGCAATGGGCCGGCCATATAACTCGAAGAACCGACAACCGTTGGGGAAAAAAGGTTCTCGAGTGGCAGCCTCGTACCGGTAGACGAAGTGTAGGGCAACCCCCCACTAGATGGAGTGACGACCTGGTAAGACATGCAGGAAGTCGATGGATGTAGGTGGCTCAGGACCGTGCTTTGTGGCATACCTTGGGGGAGGCCTATGTTCAGCAGTGGACTTGTAAAGGGCTGTAATGATGATGATGATGAATTATATACTAATACGTGTGATTTATTATTATTATTATTATTATTAGCTGTATTCTAAGGTGGATTCGCCCGATAGAAGGTGAAGAGGCAAAATAACACCATCTAAGTTTGGAACAAATTACGAGGTCGTATTAGTGGTATATTGACCGTGTAGTGGCGGTGTAAGAATATCCACTACTCCATATCGTCTCGTGGGTGTCGTAAGAGGCGACAGAGGGAAGTTGAAACAGGTGATGGGCTGCAGCACATTCCTGATACGATGGCAACTATGGCAAATGGTCCCCTATGAGGCAATCTATGGGGGAGGCCTATGTTCAGCAGTGGACTGTAATGACAAATGGTAAACAATGTTCAAATAATGAACAAATTACTAAAAACGTATAAAATATATTCTGTAGGTATCTAGGCAATTACAGGCTCACAAAAAAATACAATGATGCAGAAACCGTCTTTTTATGTACCAGGAGAACTCTCCTAGTTCACACAGGAGCGTTCCGGAAATGATAATAGGGACGTCGACGAGGCGAGAGGCACCCGACTGCGACCTGTCACCGTTGAAAGCGTCAAAGGGTTTTAGTCAAGGCGCGAATTAAATCGGTCAGCGGGAGGCTGCAGAGGTGACGCCGAATCAATCGAGAACTGGTTTTATTCTGTTCTTATATGTATAGTGTATATGTAGAACTAAATGTATATTTTAAATATACTTTTACAGCAAAGTCTTGAGAAATTTGTTAAGATTTAACCTTAATAAAATAAACATTTCTATCAAATATACTTCAAGTATATTTGATAAATGTTTATTTTATTTCATTACAGTCTATCAAAAGCCCACCGCTGACATAGATCTCCTCCATAGGTAGCCTCATTGCCGTTGTTGGTACTAGAAAGATGGCCCCATATTTTCATACAACGTAAAAACGAAATTACATTACTATGTAATAACAAAATGGTCTTACAATTAGTGCCCTTCTTCCCAGTTCGATCTTGTTTTAAAGTTATAATTTTTTAAATTAAAGTCATTAGTTACCGAAGTTTACACAAGGGTCCCGAATTGTTTTAACTTAACCTGTCGGAATATTCCCGAAGCCATCGATGTTTTTGACTTGCGTAACATTGTGATTCAAATTTTATATTAAACAGAATATTCCATCGAATTCAATCAATCATAAATTTCATAACACAAAGAAAGAAATACATTACGCAGCCGAAATTCATCTGTTACCCCACTACGCCGATCAAATAATTACCTTCTCGATAAAATATTGGCAGAGCTTCCCTTGCCTCGTGTCGCGTCCCCGCGAGCCACAACTGTCGATGTCACGTTAATTTACGGCCTTCAATTATAAATTTCACATCTTCCGAATCCGAACGAAAAACAACGAATTTCAAATCTTTAAATATGAAGCTTAAAGTTCCTTATACAACGAACGAAGCGTTAAAAAGTCTTAAATTTAAGTGGTATTCTACGAGTCGCGGTGTGGAAAAAAATATGAAAATTTTGCGCAGGTCAAAGCTTATTCAAATAAAATTGACGATTCATCAAAAGAAACCTTTGAAAAAAATTTGACAGTTTATCTGAAAGTAGTTAATTAAAAAAACAGAAATATAAAGATAAATGTTCCACCACCATAACTGATAAATTTAATAACGTACATCAAAAGTATTTCCCGTAATTAAAATTGTTTATTACGACAAAAGATAAAAATGATGATTAGAAATAATAGCCAACAATGTTATTTAACAGCGTCATTTTCATACAAACAGTGCAGTTTCCTCGTATTCGACCTCTGACATCAGATAAATGTAGTACATCTATCGTCATGTTAATTAATATACTCGTATACGATTTTATCAAAACGTATGTAGTAAGTATTTTCAAAAGCTTTATTTGTACGCAATCAAAAATTTTAATATTAATCCTTGCTCCTGTTATTATTTACTTGGTGCTAAAGATTTTCTGTTAAGTAACTTTAATTTTCGTTGCCATACAGCAATTCATTCAGTGTGTTTCAGTCGGAAAGATTATAATACCAATACTGCAAACTATAGCCACTTAAAGGATATGAATCCGTCTTAGTCCTCGAGGGTGACAATGCATCTTTAGCTTTTTGTCTGAATATAGGTAGTTAAATGTACTTAATTTAAATTAGAAACAATAAACATCTTACCTTATGGTAATTTGTGCCAGTAATCTATAAACATACTTATTTTTAATGTAAATATACTCGTTTATTCTAAAGCTTTTGATAGAGTGTCTTGATACTATTATCTATATAAAACATAGTATCGATTATATTTAGAAACTATAATGATTAAACTACTTTTGAGGTATTTTTTTTATTGGTTGTAGTTATATTGCTATTTTAGGCTGGTATTCTATGTGAATGATGTGTGTTTAATATATTAAAGAAGATTGGTTTTACATATTTTTTAAAGTTACCCCCCACTAGGATTTTCTTTTGTATCGTGGAGGCAGTTTATATACATAAATTATTTGTAGGCCGTATAAATACTTATAATACGTGGAATTTGAACCAGTGGGCTTTTTTATGTCGTAACACAGTGCTAGGCAGAGGACTAGTGACGTCATGCAGCCGTTAACATGTTCAACTGATAGTAGATAAACCATATGTGACACTTAATTCATGGAAATTAGTGATATCTGTCAAACAATTAGTACTAATAAAAAAGTAACTAAAAGTTGAACTCAACTTTATTAGTAACATTAACGGCTTTTACCGTCTATCTCATCAATTTTACTCATCAATTTCTACTCTCGGTATTGCATTTGCCAAGTAATGTATTGAGGTTGCACTGGGGCACTTTTAGAAAGGAATAAAAAGTAATCTAGATGTACAATCAAACATATCTAGGTCACATAGAAACAGACCATAGGAAAGAGATACATTCTGGTAAATAATAATAAATCAGAAGAAATCTCTTTCCTTTGGTCAGTTAGAAATTGTCAAATAATATCATGTATGTCGATATGTAAAACATTTGGTAGTCATTATGACCTATTTCTACGCAACACTCTTTTGAGCTAACTTTAACCAATGCTTAGATCAATCATCTTTTTCAACGTTAAAAGACAAAAACCGAAAGAGACCGATGCTATCGGTCCTAGGGTAACTAAAGAAATTATTTTCACACATTTTCCTTGATGCATTCGAGGCAAGTTTCTCCTATCCACAATTATATTATTTATGTCATCTACATTTCTTAGTCAGTAAAAGTTCACAACTGAGTATGTGTCGTAGAAAGGCCCTTAATTATCGTATTTATTTCGCTTGTAAAGCGTATTGGCGATTGAAACACTATAGGTTTCGCATCTTTTACGCTTTCGTCACTCGAAGAGTTGGTTATACCGCTATCTACGGTAAAACATAAGATCTTTTTGACATTTCTTACAGTTATCTCCTACAACATTCACGAGACAAAATGAGATGATGGATTCAATATCATAAAACGACCGACACAGTGCCAGGCTACAGCCAAATATAAACCACGAAAACGACCAACGACTGTGTAGACAACTTTTCACAGAGCACAAAGATATGATTAAACTGCCAGCTACCGTGGCATCGTTTATAAAATAAAAATCATTTGACGAGGGTCCGCCATTAATTTCGGCGACAATGTGATAAATAATAAGAGAGAGGTGTAATGCGGGGGCGGGATCCCTCTAAAACGTCGCCTTGATGGGCTGATTTTGAAGTTTTGACGGCTCACATCCTAATTTTCTTTCTGTAGACGAAGCGTGTCCCTGCGGTTGCCACTTTTCAATAACTTCCTCTTTGTCACGATTTTCAAATTTTATAACAGATCAAATGTTTCTATGCGGTAAGATGCCTTGATTATTATAAATTTAAAATATAACAATTAAAAGGAAAGTGTTTGAATACTCTTTTCTGTTATTGCATTGTTTGGCTGTTTAATCGTTTCTACAGACTACACTCTTTGTAATTGTATAAATAAAAGATAGTTGTAAATTATTTATACTTAAATTACTGATGCCACGCATGGCCTAGTGGGCGTACAACTTAGTAGCTTTTGTCTTTATAATATGGTTTCTGATCTTTATCAACCTGTCGGAGTCCACTGCTGGAACTGGGGTTCTCGTATTGTAAAAAGGATTTGCCATTATCGTCACATCCATACTAAGCCATAATATTTTTCTGTCTTTTCTCATTGACGCCTTTTACACATTTCCTGGACAAATGGGTGATGTGTACACCATATATATATGGAAAATATGATTTTGGTTGACCTTAATTTATTTAAAGCCACTTTTGCTAATACACAGTACAGCTGCAGATTATCTACAGGATCTACCAGCAGACATCTACCAGCTTCTCGATATTCTACAGCATACATTTTGGAGATTGTGCGGAGAAATTAGGTAACTAAATTTCTCCCTCCGCCGTCCATTGTCAGACAAGCGGACGCTCAGCGGGTATCCACTTTTCGATATGTGCCTTTAAACCAAACGGCTGGCTCTGGTAACTCCTTTGTAATGCTTACAGTAAAAGCAAAAAGTAAAGTTACAGCTATATATCCCACTGTGCTCACTCCCCATTGGTTTTTTAGGCTTGTCAGTGAGTGGAATAATTTTAAACGCCTCCACAGCGTAGAATAGAATAGAATATTTTTTATTCAATATAGATCAAAACTTTCTTTCTTTACTTCTACAACTGATTTGAAAAAAAATCTCTGTCCTGGGAAGAATCAGCATGTAGCCCAGCGGGACTTTTGTAATAGTTAAACAAATCTTCTAGCGACAAAGAGTAACTAACATCTAAGGTTGCGATATGTTTTTTCTGGCATAAAAGAAATAGGTATGCCACGATTTACCAGGAAGTCATGATATCTTCAAGCTTTTTCTTGTAGTCTACTCCCGCGGAACGACATGTTCGCACGCTGGATAACACGGCTTTCATTTATTAGACAAATAACAACAGACTCATTACTATATAGCTAAATATTAAATAGAAAATCATACGATATGTTTATTGTGTTAAGGCCAAACTAGTGTTGTCAGTAATTCGATTAAAGCCATATATCGCATACTAATGAACTCAATCGTTTGACCGCGTCAGTTAATGAAAACATCAAAGGACATGTCACAAACATACATAATAGCCGGCCATGCTTGCTATTGCTGTAAAGCAGCTAATTAAATTTATGGTGTGACCTAGTGACTAAAGAAACTGACAACGGTTTCCCGAGTTTTGGGTTTGAATCTCAGCTGGGAACGACATTTGTACAAAAGCACAAATCGTTGGTTTCTTGGTTTGGATATCTGATTATCTTCCATCTTGTTCCCTGACACTGTACTTCCGACTTTATCTCTTAAGCCCTACATCGGATACAAGTACGTAAGACTGAGCGAGTGAGTACGTAGTATATTATTCGAATATTCATTTATATTGGTCGTTGTAGCTTAGAGGCACCAGTGATATAGTCAATTGCAATTTTACGATGATTTACTACGCTCCGATTTATAATAAATTCGTGAGGAAACCTCATGTCTTTAAAATAAAATACTTTGGAAACACGTGTTGCAAACAGACACTATACAAGCGCGGTGGTATAAATGCTCTATAACTCTTAAAAATAAGAGGTTATCTGTGTCTGGTAGTGAAAAGAATAGGTTGTACCTTCACTTTTATTAAAAAAATTAATATATTAATCTTTACATAGACAATAATGTTTACTGGTAAAATGCGAAATACTGACAAGATTTTATTTTTATCGCAAACGATAACCGTTTCCGCCTTTTATCTAACCTTCAGTCTATCTTAATGATTCATAAAAGATGTTTTTTATTATCTATAGCATAATAAATACTTGATATACATAGACATTTTACTCAATTTGAGCTCTTTGTTTTCGACTAGATGGATATTGATGAATTTTTTGTGTGTGTTTGAGTAGGTGGCTGCGTGGCTTAGATTTAATATTTTTACTTACGTGGCTTAGATTTAAAATTGGACCCTGTATGTAGCGTAGTTGTCGAGTACCAGAATTCACTGAAAGCTGGTGGATTTCTAGTTACATATTAGAAGTAGTGATATCCATGACTTTTTTAAGCTGAGGCGGTTGTGGCATGTTAACACGACATGATTTTTAAAAGTTTTGTTAATCTGCCTGATCGGACATATTTTTCGGGATGGTTTAATTTAACCGATTATAATAAACTTCATGCATAGTTAGAGAGCATTTCCAGGAGTGGTCTGGGTATATATTTTTATAGAATAAGGGTAACAAAGGAGCGTAGCAGTCCACCTGATGGTAAGTGAATGCTGTGGCCCCTAGACATCTGCATTTATCCTCGATTGAGAATCAAAATCAAAAAAAATGCAGTTCTATTATATAAGCTTAACGCTGCTGTGTTTCGTATGGTGAGTATAGAGAACCGGAAACCCTTTTTATTGGGAAGGAGGCATTCCATCTTAGTCCTCACGGGTGACAACGCATCTGCATTTTGATTCGTAATCGAAGATAGATGTGATCTATGGGCCACAGCAACTATTTACCATCAGGTGTGCTCGTTTGTCGTCCTTCTCCTATGAAAAAGCAAAGGTCGTAGGTTTGCCAATCGATTACTGCCGCGAACTACTTCTAACACAGGTACTTTAAGTTTACTCGTAGTATTGTAGATGGCATTGCTAGTATTATTTTTTTAAATAAAAATATCCTTTCTATGTCTTATAACATTGGCGTTACGTAAATGGGGTTTGGCGAAATATTTATGATCGCGAAAACACGGATAAATAGACGATTGGTTGAATCTATTCTAAAACCGAATCAGCACGCCCCGACTCCACGTAGTCTTGTCTGCCCTACCCCTACAGTGTTTTCGTAAAGCCGTAGGCGCGGAGTGAGAGCAGCCCCCGCCCGTTGTAACAAATTGCAGGTACCCATGCAAGCAGTAGCGGCTGAGGCTGGTTCAATAAGCCAAAGCTGCAGAGGTGAGCACGGGTGCCTCCGATTTTCTACGCAAGAGCGAAGGGGCTACACTTCCTGCAGCGCCGAAGCTGTTACAGAAGTAACTTTGGGTCGATATTCCTTTATAAATAGTGAGGTTATTATTTTACAAAAAAAAAATCATTACCCATAAACTATACACCTATCTATCAAATATAAAAGTTGCAAAACCCCTAATCTTTTTTCTGTAAGTTGAGAAACGTCATGCCATTGCCTAATTATCCGTGTTTTTGCGATATCCCTAGATTTTTGCGAAAAATTAGATTTATCTTATTATCCTACGACATATATAACATATGGCACCGTGATGTTACCACGATGGCCGTAATTGGGTTCGTCCTTATCATTGACATGGACAATCAATAAAGATCTTTAAAACGTTTCGGGTGTAATTAATTTCAAATATATTAAAACAGTTATTGATGAAGATACGATTTACAAACACTGCAGCGTTAATAAAGTAATAAGTCAAACAGATATCGGGTGCGTTTGGCCTCAGTAAATCAATTTTAAATTCGACTCGGATATTCATGGCAGTACGGCGCGGCGCGCAATCCGTGAAAAATTACTTTTTTAAAACTGTATTTTCCATCGCACTCTCTCCCTCTCTACCAGGACTTACTTACCCCATCACCGTATACTTATACTGGCGCTACATGTACAAAACAGAGAATATTTAATTACCAGATGTATTTTAGTTTAGTTAGAATATACCTACATATTCTTATTTCTATAGATATAAACAGCTGCAATGGTAGTAGGCTAGATGAGAGTAAAATTACAGATGTACTAGTATCTAAGATAGAATGCCACGTTACCAGTTAAAATGTTTTTTTTATCTGGATCTCATCACTCACCATACGCAACACAGCAGCAATATTCTGCTATTTCAGGCTGATATGTTTTGCGAGTGTAGTCTTTTTAAGGTCAATCCAAGCCGTGCGTGAGCGAGCTCCACTATGCGTAGATCTCTTGAGAATTATTTAGAAAGCTATACGAAACATGCAATATATAATTATACAATCTAATTTCAAAACGTTCTTTTGTGATTGTATATGAAATACTTCGTATATAAATTATATCTAATGTACCTCAAGAATGAATATGAATGAAGTAGTTAAGCGCATTTTATTATTTCACTTCTGCCGAAATGCGACATTAATTTATCAAATTTTCGTATGTTCTCCAATAAATGTTGATTTAACTCTTAAAGAATCACACTTAACATTAAGCCCAGGCCCACAAAATTGTGTCAAAGTGCAAAGCATTTAGTGCTTCAATCACTAATCTGTTCTACGAAAATATTATTATTACAGCAAACTTCTACAAACTTGGTAAAACGTGCGTGCAACAGTTGATACGAGATAATGATAAAAAAAGTAATAATTTTAGATAAGATAACACAATAGACATATATATATAGAATGTACGAGTAAATATGCAGTAATCAAGAACAAACCCTATCAAAGCGCATTACTCTGTGCAGTCAAAATCTGTGTCCATATATCATGCACTGCTCATCGCGTTTTTAATAAAAAACAGTCGCAGGCACTACGTTTAAAGTTGTATTTTTTGATCGTAACATGTTGTGTTCTTTTCGCTGTGTAAAATTTGTTAAAATTCTGTTATAACTCTTTACAAATAAATTATTTTTAAGTAATAAAGTAGTATAGAACTACGTATTTATTTATTTTACCTTTAATATACACCTTATACTAAAGGATACAAAGGGTGGATGCTTATGGAATTATTATGGTTATTTTAACGTGTCATCATTTTAACTTTTTATTACAATATGTCATCTGCGTACCAAATACAATTATAACCAAATACAATCCTCATTTTCGCTTGATTTTCTGCAACAAATAAAATATTACTCCTTGTACAAATTAATGATGCCATAACGCATCTTGGTGCCATATTGTTTAAATTGCCCTTTTAAAATCATATCTCTAAAGTTATTTAATTTATCGTAAAAGGTGATTCTTAAGACCTATCCGTTAGGAGGCACTATTGAGGTCATTGAGCATAATGCTTAAGTCCTCCAGCGATTCTGCCATAATGACTATATCGTCGGCAAATCGAAGGTGAGTGATGTACTCGCCATTGATGTTAATACCGTATCCTTTCCAGTCCAGTAGCTTGAAAACGTCTTCCAACGCAGCGGTGAAGAGTTTCGGGGATATAACATCACCCTGTCTTACACCTCTCTGCAGTTGGATAGGTTTCGAACTCTGGTTCTGTACTCGGATAGCCATCGTAGCCCTACTGTACAAACACTTCAGCACTTCGATGTACCGACAGTCAACTTGGCACCGCTGAAGGGACTGTAGCACCGCCCAAATTTCGACGGAATCAAAGGCTTTCTCATAGTCCACATATGCCAGGCAAAGTGGCAGATTGTACTCTTCGGTCTTCTGTACAATCTGCCGCAGGGTATGTATGTGGTCTATGGTACTGAAGCCTTTTCGGAAACCGGCTTGTTCGGGAGGCTGGAATTCGTCGAGTCTGCGTGCGAGACGATTCGTAATGACTCTCGAAAATAGCATGTAGACGCGGCTCAGAAGGGAAATCGGTCTGTAGTTCTTCAAGAGAGCGTTGTCGCCTTTCTTAAAGAACAAAACCACCGCGCTTCTGCTCCACGCCTCCGGAGTAGTGCCACCATGGAGGACGGAATTGAAGAGCTTCCGAAGGACTTCAAGTACCGGTTTTCCACCCGCTTTCAGAAACTCCGCTGTAATTCCATCCTCGCCCGGGGCCTTGCCGTTTTTAAGGTGGTGGAGAGCCATTCTAATCTCGCTCAGACTGACGTCCGGGATATCATCGGAATAGTGTCGGATAAGACTTGCTCTTGGATCGTTACTCACACTTACGTGTGGCTCCAACGATGATGTGTACAGCTGCCCATAGAACCTCTCAATCTCACTCAAAATCTCAGGTGTCCCGGAAACGATGTTGCCACACTCAGTCTTCAGCTTTGACAGTTGGCTCTTTCTGGCAGACAGATCTCTGGCAAAGACTTTGGAGCCCTGGTTCCGCTCGATAGCTTCTTTAATACGAGAAGTATAAAAGTTGCGTAAGTCTCGCCGCATGCATTTGGAGATCTGTCTGTTCAGTTGCCTGTATGCTGTCAAATCTGTTGACGATTGCAGCCTCATCTCCCGTCTAACAGCCATGAGATTAAGAGTGTGATCGGAGAGTTTTTGTGTTCTTCTGCGGCGGGTCTTGCAGAACTTAGCTCCGACCGCATGGACAGTTTCCACGAGCTTGTCGTTCGTATCGTCCACTGCATTGCAATCTTCTAGGCACTGGAAGCGGTTACGTAACTCGAGCTGAAAGGTTTCGGGATTCTGGATTAGAGCACGAGGGGGACGGAGCGTTGACTTCATTAGACGAGACCTCTCCAACTTAACGTTTAGGTTCAGTGTGCCTCTAACCATTCGGTGATCGCTGCCACTTTTCACCCTTGCGATCACTGAGACATCACTGAACAGTTGGCGTCTGGTCGTCATAATGAAGTCAATCTCATTTTTTGTCGAACCGTCGGGGCTCGACCAGGTCCACTTCCTGTGGGGCCGCTTCTGGAAGAAAGAGTTCATCATAAAGAGTCCCTCTTTCTCCATAAAGTCGACCAGCTGCTGGCCCCTTCGGTTCCGTTGCCCTACTCCAAATTTCCCTACCTTCAGCTCACCGCTTTCTCTTGTGCCTAGTTTTGCGTTGAAGTCTCCCATCAACACCGTGTAGTGGGTTTTGGAGGAATGTATGGCTCTGGAAATATCCTCATACATTTCCTCCACCTCCTCATCGGGATGTGCCGAGGTTGGTGCGTAAACCTGAATGACCTTCAGCGAATACTTAAGATGAACATGGACAAAACAAAGATCATGTTTAATGTCCATGTCACACCTATGCCGGTAGTTGTTGGGAGCACTATGCTCGAAGTTGTTGACGAGTACGTTTACCCGGGACAAATAGTCCGACTAGGTAAGTCCAACTTCGACCGAGAGGTCAATCGACGGATTCAACTCGGCTGGGCAGCGTTCGGGAAATTACGACATATCTTTTCGTCAGGTATACCTCAATCTCTAAAAACTAGATTGTACAACCAGTGCGTGTTGACAGTGATGACTTACGGATCTGAGACGTGGTCCTTCACTGCTGGCCGTATGAGGACGCTTAAGGTCGCTCAGCGAGCTATGGAGAGGGCTATGCTTGGAGTTTCTCTGCGTGATAGACTCAGAAATGAGGATATCCGCAGTAAAACCAGAGTGATCGACATAGCCCAACGGATTAGTAAGCTGAAGTGGCAATGGGCCGGCCATATAGCTCGAAGAACCGATAACCGATGGGGAAGAAAGGTTCTCGAGTGGCAGCCTCGTACCGGTAGGCGTAGTGTAGGGCGACCCCCCACTAGATGGAGTGACGACCTGGTAAGACATGCAGGAAGTCGATGGATGCAGGTGGCTCAGGACCGTGCTTTGTGGCATTACTTGGGGGAGGCCTATGTTCAGCAGTGGACTTGTGAAGGGCTGTAATGATGATGATGAAAAGGTGATTGGGATTTTCATTTTTGTATTTAATGAAAAAATAGTTCTAAAAGCTATTCGAATTTTTTTATTGTATAAGGGTGAAAAACGAGCACACTGTCCACCTGATGTTAAGTGGATGCTGTGGCCCATAGACATCTACATTTATCTTCAATTAAAAATCAAAATACAGATGCGTTGCCAGCACTGAGAACTGAGATGGAATGCCTCGTTTCCAGTAAAAAGGGTCTCCGGTTCTCTACACTCACCATACGAAACACAGCACCATTAAGCTGCTATTTTACGCTGGTATTCTGTGAGAGCGTGGTCCTACCCCGGTCAAGCCGACCCATTCGTGCTGCAGCATGGCTCTACCACTTAATTTTTTTTATTGATAATTATGCGCATAACGACTTTTAAAATATTTTATGTGTAAACAAAACAACTATAATAAACCAAATAATACATGATTTATTTAATTAAATTACTAGTAATATGAGTGTATTAAAAATAATTTATTTTATGGTTAAAAGCAGTTTCATTTTATGGTGGGCCTAAAATGAACAACTATATGTTGTTTACATATAATATTTTGCACAATTAATTATTACTTTCACTCAAAGCTTACTTTACAAATTTCTTGCTATAGATAAAATATAAATGTTTCTTCATTAATTTTTTCATTAATGCTTGCATGAATATTTTTTGTTCTGATCAAATTGACACGAAGATGACAAATAAGTGGCGCAGAGGCTATTCATTTGGATCTTTTCTGCGTGCCGCAGGTTTGACTCCCAATGAGAACAAGTATTTCTTGGTTATATGGTCTACCATTCGGATACCGTACATATTCGGAACGCTGCCACTGAATCCGTTAACTCGGCTAGGCAGCGTTCAGGAGACTACGACACATCTCGTCAGACATACCTCAAAACTTTAAAATGATATCGTACAACCAGTGCGTGTTGCCAGTCATCACTCATTCATTTGAGACGTGATCAATCACTGTTGAACATATGAGGAAGCTCAAGGTCGCCCTGCGAGCTATGGGCCCTCCCCACGAGTATGTTTTGCGTGATAGTCTTAAGAACAAGTTTTAAGAACCAGAGTAACAAACATAGTCCAGCACATTAGTAAGCTGCAGTGGCAATGGGCCCGATATATAGCTCGAAGAACCGACAACCGATGAGGAAAAAAAAATCTTAAGGGGCCGCCTCGTACCGGCAGGTGAAGTCTAGGGCATCCCCCACTAGATGGAGTGACGAGCTGGTAAGACATGCAGGTAATCAATGGGTGCAGGTGACTCAGGACCGTGCTTTGTGGTATTCCTTGGGGGTGGCTTATGTTATTGGCAGTGGATTTGTGAAGGGATGTAATGATGATAATGATGATGATGACGATGGTCTACCAATTATTATTCCGCATTTGGTTATGCCTACATATTTTGGAGATAAGATTTTAAAAAAAGGAAAATTTAATATGGTCGGCTCGGTCAGGAACGACCAAATATCAGAATACCAGCGTATTATGGCAGATTTATACTGCTGTGCTTCGTATGGTGAGTGTATAGAACCGGAGACCCTTTTTACTGGAAACGAGGCATTTCATTTTAGTCCTCAAGGGTGACAACGCATCTACTTTTTGATTCATAATGGAAGATAGGTGAAGATATCTCATGGGCCACAGCATCCATTTACTCTCATATTCTAAATATAAGAATAAAGATTATAATATTTTATTTATTACTAAAGAATTAAAACAGTTCTTTGAAAATAGGCAAGTTCGTCATCTGCCGTCAAATTATCGTAATTATAAGCTCAGGCCCACTTAAAACCTCTCAGATTGCTGTCCAAATATACGTTAGGGTCCGTTACGAGTCTTGCAATCAAAAGAATTCAATCGAAAAAGTCGGGCCCCATATCTATTCTTCCGTACCCCTGTCTTAAGAATTTACCCCGAAGAGTGTGTTATTCAAAAATAAACCATAAAAACCTCCACTTGAAACTTTAGTTTTCATCGTTAAACTACGTTACAAAAACACGATGTTAAGTGTCTACCTTAAGAAAATCACCAGTAAACAAAAGTATAGTTAAATTAATGCTCTAATTCTTAGTTCTACTTGGTCGAACTTACAGCGTGTTTAAGTAAAACATTCTTTATTTTTACACTATTCAGTAACAGAATAAAACTATAATATGTACTACTTTTGTATTGCACAAATACGTTATCCTGTCCTTTTCGGTACATCATAGAGCCACCTAGCGAAAAAATGGCAGTGTAGTAAAACGATACGGATCCACTGTAAAAATGTTTTGTGTAAATATAAAATTTAACTTATTACTTACTTAACTTGACCAAATGTCGCCAAAGTAAATATGAACTATTTAGGTCCCAAAAATAAAGAATTTCTTAATAACTTGGCTACAGCACCAACTATCAGTTGCTAGGAACTGTTATGTAGAACTATTGTCACGAAGAAACAAATAAAATAATTTGTGTAATATGATTACAATCGATCAAATTGTTTGGAAGCTACGCGATCACTAACAGATGCACCAACGATTACGAGTTTTAAGATATAAATCGTTAAACGTCTCTATTTATGCTTAATGTAAATTTTAGAAAATTGCAAGTTTATTAACGTCATATAGTAAATTAAATTACACTTAAAATTTAAATTAATAATAAAATGAATTCAGTATTAAAAATTTACTCTTTTTGAATTAAGCAACGTTATAATGTATGGCATTTCAATCAAATAGTATATATTATATTCATATATACCTAACCTAATGTTTTTTTCTTATCCACCATTTGTAAGAAGCAAAGAACAAAACGCTACTCACTTGATAGAGCCCTTGAAATAATAAAGGCATCCGGACATTTTATTCGCAAGTCAGGAGGTCGGGAATCAAACCCACGTTCACACACGCGATTGTTTTCTACCCCTGTAAACAACGCAGGACAAAAGATGTCCTGATAAAAATCATACTCAAATACAAATCACTAACGTTGGTTCATTTATTCTCTTACTTATAGAATGCTGTTTTATTGCCCGCTTACTTTCTCTAGCTTTCTCACTACTCGTTGAATTCACGTTTTTAACCTTGTTTTATGACGTATTTTTGAAAATAAGAAGTAATTTAAATTGATTATTTATTTTTAATTGAACTCCGATTATTTTTAGAAAGGATATCCAATATTGGTCTCAATATGTATTAAAATATTTTCTAATATTGATCGAACGAATTGAACGAAGTGTCCCAAATTTAAAAAATTGTTTTTAAAATGTAACTTTTTTGTCAAGAAAAAGTCAAAAAGAGATCAAGCTAGTTGTAAGGTCATGTCACAAGTTTTACCCCTTTACTGCTTAAAAATATTTTTTTTCCGAAAAGTATTTTTTGCACAGTTTTTATAAAACGTATCGTCTTTGTTACAAATTTCACACGGTTCGTTATGACAATCGGTATCTGTATGGTGTCGCCGCATTTGAATGCGTCACTAATTTTGGTTTCTCCTACTTTAAACGTCACAATGGCGAAATTAAAGCTATCTCTTTATTATGGGTTTTTATCTGTCACTACCTGTCTTGCAGTTGTCAAAAGGTTTGATCCTTTCCCTTGACCTTTTAACTTAAGGGTTAGATAGTTATATTTTTTATATAGATATCAGTTCTGTATATCTGCAAAAATTATATTTTGTAGTAGTTGCCATTTTTATGATACAAAAGTTAGCTTAAGCTTGTCAAAAAATTTAATGATGCAACCCGTATTCTGTTTTAAATTTTTGCTGTAAATATCTAGGTACCCATATGATTTGGCTCTCCATATTGAGTAGCGTAATATTACAAATATCTTTCAAAATAATTATAAGCTTTTATAAAACAATTTTAACGATTAAGTCTAATTTTCGAAATGCTTCACAGTTAGTAATGCATCTCTCTAAAGTGTCGCCTTATGATTCGTACAAATAATATAGTAAGAGCGAATAATTTTAATTTTAAATAAATTTTGATTCTTATCAATTCAATATCTGTTACTGTATGAATACTTTGTGGTGACTTTGTAAGAATATCCACTACCCTATATCATCCACTTGGTGTCGTATGAGGCGATAGGGGGGAAAAAATCAGGACATAGACAGCAGCGTCTTCTAACGGCTAAAAATAAAAAATAAACTGTGGTTGCCAACCCGCTTGCAAAGCTTGGCATGTATGACAAATATCCACCTTATGCGGCAATCTAAGGCCTACGTCCAACAGTGGACTTTAATAGACTGTAACGGAAACTTAAATGTCTTTTTAGTTGATGAAATTAACAATGAATGATGCTTGTAATTTTTTATAGGATAAGGGTGACAAACGAGCACACAGTCCACCTGATAAGTGGATGCTGTGGCCCATAGAAATCTACATTTAACCTCGAATTAAAATGCAGATGCGTTGTAACCCTTGAGGACTAAGATGGAATGTCTAGATTCAAGTAAAACGGGTCTGCGGTTCTCTACACTCACTATACGAAACACAGCAGCATCAAGCTGCTATTTTACGCTGGTATTCTGTGAGAGCGTGGTCCTGCCCTGGTCGAGCCAACTCATTCATGCTACAACCATAATATAGCTGCAGCGTGGCTCTACCACGTACATATACGTAAATTTTAAATAATAACAATATATTTCAAAATGTGTATCTCATATATAATCATTCCTAGTTCGTCTGCTACATTATTTCGCGAAGTTCAACTCTCTTTTAGCTCTTTAAAATTATTGAATGCACAAATAATATAGATATTACAAAGAACAATTTATAAGAACACCTGCTGAGTACCATAGGTGTTCCAGATTTATTTAGCTTACAAGCGCGACATTACAATTAGAACCTTATGCATAAATAATAAAGATCAAAAACATCTTTTAAAACATATTATAGAATATGTAGCCACAGGGCGTATCTGTTTTGTAGGGCAGTCGCTTGAATAAGTCTACACAAATCCTTTTAGCAATTATCATTTGAATGACAAATAAAGTTATGTTCTAAGGGGCCTTGAAAACTGCAAAAGAGTCTCCTACATATTTATTATGTTATTTATTTAAGATATAACGTTAGACTTACTTATGTAAATTGAAACACTTATATAGATAAAAGAATACATATCTCGCCAGATATTTTACAGTTTATCTAAGTGATAACAGGTTCTCACTCTTAGATTATTTTCATAGGAAACTGTATATTATAGAATATACAGTTGTATTAAAAAATCAGTCAGTATTTAGTCTTAGCAATGTAATATTTTCATAGTCTTACAAATTTCTATTTGCAACGCCAGATCCCTTTTAAGAAAACCGTACCCTTCTTCTGTTTAGAACACCGCCTACGCGACCTACGGCGTAGACCGCGTAGACACAGATCGATTTGCGGCTACAAGTGACAAAGTTTTTCAAGATGGCGAAAGGGTGGGGGCGTAAGGGGGATGCTCATATTTTTTACTGTCGCCCGGGGTGAGCAGTGAAGCCGATCGCAACACCACTCTCCACTCGGCCTCTTAAAAGCTCGACTTCTGAGGGACGTTTCTGAGGAATACATGCGACATATATGCTGGCAAGTGTCTATGTAATTTAGTAAAGGGGATTTGTAAATAGGCTATCCGCATACTGTGCTTTAACGTCCGCATGTTACTTTTTTACTAGCTTTTATTTAACTTGCTTTCTTTGCACATTTTTCCGGTTTAAAATTTATAATCAATTTTTGAAGCACTTGCTGACATCCGATTGAGCAAAAATTTTGCTTACTCTTATAACTTATATTAAAATGCAATAATATAGTACCTTGCAATTATGGTAGTATCTTTAATATCTGATTATGGACCTGGATGCTGAGCAAAGCAACCTTGTAAAAGCTTGTTTTTAATCAGATTTAATTTAATTTACTTATTTTAGAATGTCAATTAATGTCATGTCATTTTTTATATTTATAGATTATAGTGATATAATAAATTAAATTCGAACGACTTCACTCTTTTTAAATATTAAAATTGACTTCAGTTATTGTGATTAAGAATACTAAGTAGAATAACGTTATCTCTTACATAACAAAATAGTAGAAACAACGTAGTGATTCTATTAAAATTATTACGCCTAGAAGAAAATATATATAAAAATGTTATTAAAAATTGAACGTATTACATATAATTCAACTTACGACGGTTAAAATACGGTATAGATATGTTGTAGATAATATGCTACAGTCCTTGTGTAAACTAGTAAGTAAACATTCTGCAGCCATGTTTGCACATAGGGTCATAATTAAAAGGTTGTTTGTTGATTTCTAAATTTATTTTTATATATTCTACTTTTTTAAACATTATATAATTTACATAAAATGAAAAATGTAATATAAAATCCAAAAATAATGCACTTTAAATTTTTTATTGAAATGCTCATAATGAACGGAATAGAATATTTGATAATGATGTACATTATTGCAAAATTTTATAAATTGGTCAACTAATGTTTGTATATATGTAAATAGATGGAAAACAGAAAGACTGTTTTTATAAGTGTGTATGTATGTGTGTGTCTGTGTGTGAATTTTATGAGTTTTAAGTTTTGCACACAAGCCTACTGCAGTACACACTTTTCACACTCATACTTCACACTACACAAATTTTCCGGCTGTCTGGTAGAAAATGCCACATGGCATTAGGTCCGCCGTTTATATCTTTAGTACAATAAAGTGTATAAATATAACAAAAATAAATAAATATTCTATGCTGTTCTGTTCTGTTTTATTCTACTCTACTCTAGTACCTCTTATTATTATAGTAGCATTACAACTCTTTTTTTTTGTTATTAAAGGTTAGTTATCTATTTTATATTATTTCAGTTATTAAAGGCAACCAAAAAGTATAAATATCAAACAAAACTTAATATCTAAAATAACAAATCAAAATACAATAGTAGTTCCAAACTTAACATAAGCTTTTTATAGAATAAGGGTGACGAACGAACACACAGTCAGCTGATGTAAGTGGTCCAAAAACACCTACATCTCTTCTTGGTTAAGAATCAAAATGCAGATGTGTGGTCACCTCTGCGGACTAAGATGGAATGTCTCATTTCCAGTAACAAGGGTTTTCAGTTTTCTACGCTCACCTAAACGAAACATAACAGTATTAAGCTGCTATTCTCTGAGAGCGTGATCCTTATACATTCACCACAACCAATTCAACAATTATAAGATAATAATTTACCCTAAATTAATTTTCTAAATACTTAACTTAATATATAACTAAATAAATTAAGTTCCATAAGATTCTACTAGTCTGCAATTGCAAGCAATAAATGGCACAAAGGTCGCGATGCTTTAACTATTTCATGTAATATTCATTTATTTATTCATATTCATTTATTACACACTATGTTTACAGAATTAAATGTTTCATCAATTAGCAAATACTTCTACGTTTAAATTTAACTTTATACGCTTAAAAACTAAGCTCGCCGTTAGCTATTACTACATCCAGGCAGAGGTACAAGTAATGTACACAAATCTGGCTAAAGCTTGAAATTAATTTCATAAAGCCTCCGGGCAGAGCGGTACGAGGTACACAGGGGCATTACCATCTCGTGCTCCCGCTCGAGATATAGACACGTGCTTCGTAATTGGATAATAATATTTTATTAGACCACAAATAGCCGCAAGTGAAGATTCTCTCTTCATAATCTTTTTTTTTATGTGTCAAAAACGCAGACGTACTTAGAGACGTATGTAACGTATCACCGAGATAGGGTAGACATCGACACAAATTAGCACAGATAAGATTCTAGTCACGCTACTTTTTGAATTTATATTTTAAGAATCGGATAGAGACAATATTTTAACGTATGAAATTCCGCAGATAGTAATATTATAAAGTTGCCGCTGTAAACAAATTATTGTATGTGTTCGAAAATAAATAATTTTTATACTCCTATCAATAACATGAAAAAATATGATTAAAATATTTTCTGCCAATTTTTCATAATTAAAAAAAATAGTTGTCCAGTCTGTCTGCAAACTTTTAAATCCTAATAGTAGATGTTTTATAAGCAACTTTAAAAAAAATGTTAAACATTTTAACCACTTATATTATAAAATGAAGTGTCAGTGAAATCCCGCCATCTAAATGGAATATTATCATTTTCCCCATTGAACGCGACGCGCAGCACAAAACGACAAAGGGAGCTTAAAACAAAAAGAACAAAAGGTCAAAACAATGGCCACAGTTTAATACGAGTTTCGCGGCCATTATGCTTGAATATGGGAAGAACAGACTCTTGTATGGATAAAATCATTGCAATTGAAAGTGGATTTTACGCTGATGCTTTGTACTGTGCATTGGAGTGTTAATGCAATAATTTTAATGTAATAATAATAATTAAATAAATATTATTATTACAAAAAAATGTGGTGATGAACAAGTAGATGGTGTTGCGATGGGCTCACCTGTATCTCCCATTGTCGCCGATATATTCATGGAAGACTTTGAGGAGAAGGCCCTCCTTACTGCACCTGTTACACCAAGGATCTACAAGCGGTACGTAGATGATACTTTCACAATTTTACCATCAGACAAAGTAACTGCATTTTTAGAACATCTTAATTCCATAAACTCTAAAATTCAATTTACTATGGAGTTAGAGGCAAATAATTCCTTACCTTTCCTAGATGTGTTAGTCATCCGAAATCCTAATAACACCATTGGTCACACTGTGTATAGGAAAAGGACCCATACAAACCGATATTTAAAGGGTGAATCTCACCACCATCCTTCACAGTTAGCTACCGTGGGCAAATCTTTGTTACAGAGAGCACGAGGGATCTGTGACAGCAAACACCTGGCCGCCGAGCTTCAAGTCAAGCAAGTTCTGCACGACAACAAGCTTCGGGTCCCGCGCCTACGTCACAGTGACCGAGTGAAGCCGGCCACAGTAGAGCGTGTGCCTGCGGTACTACCATATGTCAGAGGTGTCACAGACAAGATTGGCTATATCTTGAAGCGAGCTTCTATTAGAACATTCTACAAGCCGCCGAAGAAGATTAGTCAATTCCTACCATCCGTTCAGTGTCATATTCCTCTACAAGATGCAGGAGTGTACAAGCTTGATTGTGAAATTGGTCTCTCTTATATAGGACAAAAAAAAAGATCAATTAGGACCCGCGTAAAAGAACATATAGCTGATGTGAAGCATCAACGTTCCGGGAAGTCTGCAGTTTGTGATCATATCCTAGACGGACCCAACCATTACATCAGATTTGATGGACCACAAATCCTCGCGAAAGAACACCGATTCCTACCAAGGATGATACGTGAGGCTATTGAAATTAAAAAACATCCTAATTTCAATAGAGAAGGAGGCTGGGTACTACCACCTGCTTGGGATCCTATAATCAATAAAATTAAAACCAAACCCAAGCATACCACTGCAAGACCTCAGGACATAGTCAGTTCATTTTGCATAGATCGGACCATAAACAATAATTAAAAAAGCTGAAGGTACTCCGGGTTTAACAATGACATCGGGACGTCAGTCATCTCAGTCCCCCGTGACCATGGGTGCTGGAAAGCGCCCGAAACGTCGGGAATTAAAAATAAAAGTAAATACAGAGTAAAAATAAACGCGATAAAATCAGTAATGAAAGAGAAAATCAAAAACTGAACAAACTAGCAAGCTATTAGTTTTATTATATCTTTTCCGTGTCCATTTACATCGATACATCGCTGCATTCGATGGAACCACTGAGAAAAACACTTTGCCCACTCGTCCTTAGTCCTCTTCGATGCATTTTGAAACGCAGCCACAGCTTCCGCGGCGTCCATAAAATAATTTTTCTCGAAGTTTTCTTCTATTTTCGGAAATAAATAAAAATCGCAAGGTACGAGGTAAGGGCTATAATCCGGGTGACCCAGTAATTCCACGTCTAACGTTGCCAAGTAGTCAATTGTTTGCTTGGCGGTGTGCGACGAGGCGTGAAGGAGGATCCTACTGCGAGGTCGTTTCTCCCGAACTTTTTCCAGAAGAAGTGGCAAATACTTGTTAGTATACCACTCTGCAGTAACTGTTTTTTGATCCTCTAAAACAATTGTTGCGTAATGACCGGTCCTTCCGAAGAACGAGGCTACCATCTTTTTTCCACGCTTCGACCTCTCTTCACTTTAGTTGGCAACTCCTCGGAAGAAAACACCCAGACAGCAGACTGTCTCTTAGTTTCAGGATCATAACAATAAATCCAGCTTTCGTCACCCGCAAGTATGTCAATCACAGCATTTGAGTCAAATCTGTTAAATCTTTGAACCATTGCACGACAACAATCATCACGACGGAGTTTTTGGGCCTCTGTCAAATTATGAGGTATTCACCGGGCACAAAGCTTCCTAACCGCTAAATGTTCAGGGAGGATTTTGTGCACTTGACTCACACTAATGCCTAAGCTGGTCCGAATCTGCTGATAAGTTACTCTTTCGTCAGTCTCTATCATACGCCGTACATCACCGATGTTATCTTCAGTCGTCGTCGTGGAAGGCCGTCTCTCACGCAGATCATCGGTGAGATTAGTGCGACAACGCTTAAATTCATTAAACCACTTGTAAACAGTGGAACAAGATGGGGCCTCATCGTGAAAGGCTAATCGAAGTCTATCATAAATTTCTTATTGACTTTAACGACATCGAAAGTCATAAAAAATCATTGGACGAAAATTTTCTTGCATTAAATTCATGCTGACGTGACACAGACAATTTTCAATTTGCCGCCAAATCATAAACAAATGACAAATTAATAAAATACATACACAATAATATTGTAAAGAGTTCCATTTTCAAAATTGGAACTTATTTTTTTTTCTTATATCGTTTACAAGTGGTCAGTTTTAAAAACTCAGTGTCGCCCTCGTATCGCGTATATCTAAGTATACTCGTACGAATCGTATTAAATCAGAAATAGGTATCCAATCAGAGCGAGCATGCTTCACTGCTTTTATAGTCTTTATGACTGTAATAATATACATACACTGACTGGTCGCATGTGCGTATGCTATTCAAGAGCTTGTTTTTTTATATTAGCACTTACTTTAGCTTTGAGGTTTTATATTTATAGGTATAATAGAATGTTTTGTACTTTTTGTATATAAATGGATAATGAACTGATTACAAGGCAAGAAAAGACTTAACAGGAATTTGTGTTATGGCAATACATACCATCTCTGAACTCTAACAGAGCCATAACCATCACCACTGACGCAAAAATCTACTTCTCGTATATACATGACCCTATTAATTTTTAATGGTTTAATATCAGCCTTATTTGGCATCATCTTTGTTTGGATATTTAATCAGTAGTGTTCAGCATTCTTTTTTCTAAATTTAATTACTAGAATTCGGGTCGTTCATTGAATCCAAAGCTAAAGCAGCGGCAAGGAACTTAGAAGTCCTTGCAAAGGTACTGCGGTAAATACCTCAAGCCGGGACAGCTGCTTTCTTAACATAAATCACTACTTCTGTAGTGGATAAAGTATTGCTGCCATATATGAACTGGTTCTGCAAAATGCAACCTAGCAGCTTTGCACTGAATGGAAAGGCGAACTAAGAGGCTCATCGGTGACCCCAATCTGGTTAAAACTAATTTCACCAGTCTCGAACACAGGCGTAAAATAGGCAGCCGTTCGGTTTTCTACAGGATGCATTTCGATATGTGCGTAGGAATTGCATAACTTAATTCCTCTCTCCATTGATTTTCCAATGGTGAATTCCCTTACACATCAAATTCAGGCGCTCGGGTAGTCACAACTGTTTCGTTGTCGACCTTCCACGCATTCGAACAAATCCTTCGTCATATGTAGAGAAAAGAGGTGGAGTAAGTTGCTAACATCTGTCTTGGATTACAATATGGGTGTCTTCAAGGCAAGAGTTGGCTTTTGTTAAATTAGTGCGCTTTACCATTTTCGCGTATCACCACTTACCATCACGTGGATAAATAATCTAGCGCTGGCTTAGAATAGTAAGAGCAACAAGAGTAAAAGCACAAAATACTGCCTAAACTTTATGGGGTTTAAGTTTTTATGTAGGAAGAAGATTATTTTTATCATAACTTATACTTTCACCAGTAAAATAGTTTACCTTTTATCAATAATTTTATTATATCATTTAAATTGTAACTTCATATTCTTCTTACTGAAATTTATTATCACGAAAACTATTTTCTTTTCTACCATAAACTATACAAACTTTAGTTCTTCTTATTGCTTTGTGACTATAATTTTTATATTATAATACAGGTTAGTATAAACGTTAATATCGAGACATTAATTTGTCTTTAGTAATTCTCATAAATTATGTAACATATACCGAATGATACCGAAATCTATAAGGAAAATATCATCAAATTTTCAAATTATTTAATTATCCGATTTAAACTAAATATCGATACATATATGATTTTTCGTTATATAAATTCAGAACAGCTTAAATAGCCAGTTTACTGTTTTCACATTGAGTAGACGTTAATACGGCTCGCTCCCCAACAAATTGATAAAATAGCTTCGCCTCGCAAATACCCGCCCAAAACGATAGAAAAATTTACAAAAGACTGAGCACTCAACAGCACTCAGCCTAAACGCTTTAACTATGTCCCAACCCCATACTTCAGGATTGCTCACTCCACTTGTCTCCAAAACCCCGTAAATATTTCATCAAAACTTGTGTCTAATGTCAGGGGCAGAAGAACCACCTTTGCATGTCGCTGTCGAGATAATGATGGCACTTCAGCCGATGGTTCTGATATTGCACGTAATTGGTGCTGGTCTCATATAAAACTGTTGCACGCGTCACCCTTATGTAAAAATATACTAAGGGAACGTTTAGGTATGAATTACTTGACGCTTAGACATTTCTCTCAAATGTACATGGTAGCAAAATATATATAATTGCTGTTACATCATATAACACAGTATTAAAAATGTTAACAAATTTATTTAAACGTCATACATATGAGATTAAAATTTCAAAATAAAATTCCAATTAATAAAATAGTAACATATTAAGCAGGTAAGATTCTTTTCCATTTGGGTAGATACCACCCTCGAATTTCATTGTAAGACGTTCGGACTTAGTCAGGAGATGCATTCGAATTCAGTGTTAGAAATCAGGGGAAACCGGACCCGAAAATACATAATTTTTGTATTTAGGTCGAAAAGGAGACTACTGATCCTGAGTTATCGGGTTCAAATCCTGGGTTTAAATGCCCGGTCAGACTAAAATCAGTTATACGGTTATTCTGTCAAGAAAATCGCAGTAGCAGTTCGGAGTCTGGAAACAGGCGAGAATTTACCACCGTGCCTCGGAAAACGCGTATAGCCATTGGTCTTGCACTTGATCTCGCTCTCCGGTCGTGTCTGTTTACCGTACCTTCACACTATGAGAGTGAGGGAAGAGAGTGCACCTGGGCACTATAATACTGTCCTGCGCAGTTGGCTAGTCTCTGTTGAAGCTGGCCGCTGAGACTGAAATCGGTCTGGGGATTATATAGTTAAATATTGTATACTATGAAACTGTTTGACTTTTCAACACAGAAAAAAAGGATATACGATTTCCGAATTTTATTAGCTTTAAATTTCATATAGGATAGAAATAAGTGAAAATCACTCTTTGTTTATGTAATTTTTGTTATCATCATCATCATCATCATCACAGCCCTTCACAAGTCCACTGCTGAACATAGGCCTCCCCCAAGTAATGCCACAAAGCACGGTCCTGAGCCACCTGCATCCATCGACTTCCTGCATATCTTACCAGGTCGTCACTCCATCTAGTGGGGGGTCGCCCTACACTACGCCTACCGGTACGAGGCTACCACTCGAGAACCTTTCTTCCCCATCGGTTATCGGTTCTTCGAGCTATATGGCCGGCCCATTGCCACTTCAGCTTACTAATCCGTTGGGCTATGTCGGTCAATCTGGTTTTACTGCGGATATCCTCATTTCTGAGTCTATCACGCAGAGAAACTCCGAGCATAGCCCTCTCCATAGCTCGCTGAGCGACCATGAGCGTCCTCATACGGCCAGCAGTGAAGGACCACGTCTCTGATCCGTAAGTCATCACTGGCAACACGCACTGGTTGTACACTTTAGTTTTCAGAGATTGAGGTATACCTGACGAGAAGATATGTCGTAATTTCCCGAACGCTGCCCAGCCGAGTTGAATCCGTCGATTGACCTCTCGGTCGAAGTTGGACTTACCTAGTCGGACTATTTGTCCCAGGTAAACGTACTCGTCAACAACTTCGAGCATAGTGCTCCCAACAACTACCGGCATAGGTGTGACATGGACATTAAACATAATCTTTGTTTTGTCCATGTTCATCTTAAGACCTATCCGTTGGGAGGCACTATTGAGGTCATTGAGCATAGTGCTTAAGTCCTCCAGCGATTCTGCCATAAGGACTATATCGTCGGAAAATCGAAGGTGAGTGATGTACTCGCCATTGATGTTAATACCGTATCCTTTCCAGTCCAGTAGCTTGAAAACGTCTTCCAAAGCAGCGGTGAAGAGTTTCGGGGATATAACGTCACCCTGTCTTACACCTCTCTGCAGTTGGATAGGTTTCGAGCTCTGGTTCTGTACTCGGATAGCCATCGTAGCCCTACTGTACAAACACTTCAGCACTTCGATATACCGACAGTCAACTTGGCACCGCTGAAGGGACTGCAGCACCGCCCAAATTTCGACGGAATCAAAGGCTTTCTCATAGTCCACATACGCCAGGCAAAGTGGCAAATTGTACTCTTCAGTCTTCTGTACAATCTGCCGCAGGGTATGTATGTGGTCTATGGTACTGAAGCCTTTTCGGAAACCGGCTTGTTCGGGAGGCTGGAAGTCGTCGAGTCTGCGTGCGAGATGATTCGTAATGACTCTCGAAAACAGCACGTAGACGCGGCTCAGAAGGGAAATCGGTCTGTAGTTCTTCAAGAGAGCGTTGTCGCCTTTCTTAAAGAACAAGACCACCGCACTTCTGCTCCACGCCTCTGGAGTAGTGCCACCATGGAGGACGGAATTGAAGAGCTTCTGAAGGACTTCAAGTACCGGTGTTCCACCCGCTTTCAGAAGCTCCGCTGTAATTCCATCCTCGCCTGGGGCCCTGCCGTTTTTAAGGTGCTGGAGAGCCATTCTAATCTCGCTTAGACTGACGTCCGGGATATCATCGGAATAGTGTCGGATAAGACTTGCTCTTGGATCGTTACTCACACTTGCGTGTGGCTCCAACGATGATGTGTACAGCTGCCCATAGAACCTCTCAATCTCACTCAAAATCTCAGGTGTCCCGGAAACGATGCTGCCACACTCAGTCTTCAGCCTTGACAGTTGGCTCTTTCTGGCAGACAGATCTCTGGCAAAGACTTTGGAGCCCTGGTTCCGCTCGATCGCTTCTTTAATACGAGCAGTATTAAAGTTGCGTAAGTCTCGCCGCATGCATTTGGAGATCTGTCTGTTCAGTTGCCTGTATGCTGTCAAATCTGTTGACGATTGCAGCCTCATCTCCCGTCTAACAGCCATGAGATTAAGAGTGTGATCGGAGAGTTTTTGTGTTCTTCTGCGGCGGGTCTTGCAGAACTTAGCTCCGACCGCATGGACAGTTTCCACGAGCTTGTCATTCATATCGTCCACTGCATTGCAATCTTGTAGGCACTGAAAGCGGTTGTGTAACTCGAGCTGAAAGTTTTCGGGATTTTGGATCAGAGCACGAGGGGGACGGAGCGTTGACTTCATTAGACGAGACCTCTCCAACTTAACGTTTAGGTTCAGTGTGCCTCTAACCATTCGGTGATCGCTGCCAGTTTTCACCCTTGCGATCACTGAGACATCACTGAACAGTTGGCGTCTGGTCGTCATAATGAAGTCAATCTCATTTTTTGTCGAACCGTCGGGGCTCGACCAGGTCCACTTCCTGTGGGGCCGCTTCTGGAAGAAAGAGTTCATCATAAAGAGTCCCTCTTTCTCCATAAAGTCGGCCAGCTGCTGGCCCCTTCGGTTCCGTTGCCCTACTCCAAATTTCCCTAACTTCAGCTCACCGCTTTCTCTTGTGCCTAGTTTTGCGTTGAAGTCTCCCATCAACACCGTGTAGTGGGTTTTGGAGGAATGTATGGCTTTGGAAATATCCTCATACATTTCCTCCACCTCCTCATCGGAATGTGCCGACGTTGGTGCGTAAACCTGTATGACCTTCAGCGAATACCGTTTGGTGATTCTGAGTATCAGGTACGCGACCCTCGTCGACATACTCTCAATCTGTACAACGTTGTTGACGAGAGACTTGTGGACGATAAATCCGACACCTCCTTGGGACAGATGGTCGCCCTCCCGGTGATAGAACAAGTTGCCGGATTCGAGAATCACCGTGTCCTCCCCCTCTCTTCGGACCTCGGATAATCCTATAATACTCCAGCGCAACTTGTCTATCTCTTCTTCCAGCTCCAGGATCTTCTCGTCAGTCCTCAGTGTGCGTGCGTTAAATGTTGCCAGGTCGAGTCGTCGTAGGTGGCAACCGAACCTCCACCGGAGATTCTTAGCACCCCCTGCCCCGCCGTTACCATGGTCGCCACCGTAGCCAGGAATAGCGGGGCCGCCGGGGACTGGGGGCCGTCTATTTGTGTAATTGTTCATGGGGGGTATATTGCCATAGTTGCCACGCTTGGCGAGCGGGTTGGCAACCGCAGTTTTTTTTTTGTCGTACAGTTGCTGTTATCAGGAAGATGCTGCTGCCCATCTCCTGCCTGTCTCCCTCTGTCGCCTCTTACGACACCCACGGGAAGATATGGGGTAGTGGATATTCTTAACCGCCACTACACGGCTGAATTTTTGTTATAATAGAAGTATATTTTACATAGAATACTATAGTACATACATAATATAGTATTCTATGATATTTAATGTAATTTATAGTTACTATAATAAACTTTTTTATATCTTAATCCCGTTTATTTATCAGTTTAGTCACGTTCTATAATTTTTTGATTACTGTATCATATATTTTCAATATATAAAAGTCCACTGCCGAACATCGGCCTCAGTCATAATACTTCTTCGTAGGGGATTTTTCCATAGTTACCACGCTTGGAAAGCAGGCTGGCAACCGCAGTATTTTTTTTTCAGTATTACAAGTGATTTGAGTATTTTGAGTTGTTATCAGGAAGATAGTGTTGCCCATCCCCTCTTTTAGTTTCCTTCCCTCGCCTCCTAGGACACCCACGCTACGATATGGTGTGGTGAACATTCTTACACCGCCACTACACGAACTCATGATTCTTCTTGACTCTCAGCCTTTAACAACCAGTCCTGGATATGATCCTCCACCTCAGTAAGGAAGATTTGCCACAATCGTTCGACTTGTTAGGCGTATTGTCGATAGTAGTAGCAAATGACTCACACATTTGACAGTGTTATCGATCCCCGATCTGGGTATTTATGTATTTTTATTATATAAAATAAAGGTGACAGTTCACCTTATGGTAAGTTAATAGTGTGGCTCATAGAAATCTAGATTTGTCCTCGATTAAGAATCAACATGCAGATGCGTTTTCACTCCTGCGGACTAAGATAGAACACCTCGTATAAAGTAAAAGGTGTTCAGTAAATGAAGTCTGCGGTTCTCTATAGAACCGCAGACTAAAAGTGAGTGTCTGTAGACCATAGAGAAGTAGACCTTCTGAGAGTGAGTGTAGACTCACTATACGATATTCTGTGAGATTCTTGGAGAATAATAAATCCAGATCTTTTTGCATTTTCTGCCACTTAAGAACAGTTGATCTATAAAGTTGATTCTTTGTTAAGTATATTTACTTTTTTATTCGTAAGACCGCATTTTACTTTATATTAATTTTAACACATAGAGAAGCCGAGAGAATTACCCTCTCCATAGCTTTCTGAGAGGCGTTGAGATTATATACACAGACATATACAGTGATAGGCCGCGTCTCGATTTCGTAGGTCACATTGATGACGTAAGAAGGTGTTTTATTTGTGATATAACTGCTGCTAGTACACCTACACTGTTTTAAGATTCAGAGGTATGTCAGATAAGAATATTATCATAATCATCAATGCAGCCGTTTGCAAATCTACTTCTCCAAAGTATGCATCAAACAGTCCTGAGTTTCCGAGTCACTTGTATTCATCGACCATGTGATAAATTCGAATGCAAAAATAAATGACCTTTGTTATGAAGCTAAATTATATAAAATTTAGCTTCATAGCAAATGTCATAAACTATACTAAACTTGACATCTGTCAAGTTTAGTATAGTTTATATTTGTAAACATTATTTTGCTGTGCATGCCCTTAGATCAAGTGCTAAGATCAATTTATTGAAAGATACCTCTTTAGTAGTATCCTGGTTTCGAAGCTCAGTCCAAATAAATATGTATTTGTAACCCAAGCAAGCTATTGCTCATCTGGTTCATTCATTCATCAAAAACGTGGTATGTAACAGTCCAAAATGGAGCTTCATCAAAAATGGATAAAAAATATATATAAATAGTTATTGAATTTTGAAAATCTACGTTTTTACGACTACGATTTTAAGTATAGCTGAAGCACAAAACAAAGTGCGTTCAACTTAAACTTTATTCTGACTGAAACCAAACGCACGCGGCAACAAAGACTACATTGAGACAACCGGTGATTTTAATTAGGCACCGCGTCGAATGGCGTCTCGAGAGCGTCGAGGAGCGGACGTAAAATAAGCGAAATGAGCTAAATAAGCGTAAGCGAGGGAAGGGAGGCGCTTATTAGCTTGAGACAGGAGCCGGTTTATCGGCGAGCGTGCTTGGAGGCGCATTCCGATAGCCTCGCCGCGGTCTCGGGTTTACGAGCCGGCCGTTAATGACACGCGGTAACGACCGGGAAGAGAATCGATTCACGACCTATTTTACTATCACGAACGAAGGAACGCCGTGCGAATCGATTCTATTGATTTAGTAATACATGAGTTCTCGGTATGTAATAGAAAAACAACTGCAGTCTCAAATACACAATCATTTAAATATCCGAAAATAAAAACAATCTAATGAAATTAATTTATATTAAATTTACATCAGACTTATTTAAATCTTATCATCTGCACGCAGATGCACGCGGTCAATAAGTGATATAAGTTAACACAAGTATTACCTATCATAAAAATATTATATTACATAATCTCTTAATATTAATTACCAAACAGCAACAGCTTCTTTATGTTAATGTTTTTTGGGTATAAATGGCGAATCTGACTTTTGAAAAATTTTGTAGAATATCAAAATGTTGCGTGGCAGATATTTTTTTCTTTAATAATTTAACTCTGTTCGGAAAAAAAGAGATCGACAAAAGTCAAAAGTCGAAAATAAAAACAATCGAATGAAGTTGATTTATAAATTTACCTCATACTTATTTAAATCTTATCGTCTGCACGTATTATCATAAAAATATTATATTACATAATCTGTTATTGTTAATTACTGAACAACGACTGTTTCTTCATGTTAATGTTTAATGGTATAAATGGCGAATCTGACCTTTGAAAAATTCAGTAGAATATCAAAATGCTGCGTGGCAGATCATTGTTTTCATTAATCATTTAACTCTGTCAGAAAAAAACAATTGTAAAAAGCGTCATTTAATCCTGTTTAGTTATATAATTTTTAACAGCAGCTTGTATTAGACTACTAGATTTCCTAAATTTAATACACCAGTGGTTTATTGAATACCAGCTGGTCAGGCGGACTTTGTTCTGCCCTTTCTTTCCGACGACCCTTTGTCCTTAACAATTCCAAAAATTCGCATTAAAAATATTACGGTCACTTATCGGGATAAAAACTATCCGGTCTCTCAAGTTAGTCTAAACAATACACATTTACAAACTTTCATTAAAATCGGTTGAGTGGTTTCGGAGTTTAACGCGGACAAACATTGTGGCACGTAATATATATATTAGGTCTTTACCTATGAAATTGCCGTTTTTTATAAACTAATTTTCTATATTATTTTATTTTTATTAACCACAGTATTTTCTTTTTTATAGGATAAGGGTGACAAACGAGCACACAGTCCACCTGATGGTAAGTGGATGCTGTGGCCCATAGACATCTACATTTAATCTCGATTAAGAATCAAAATGCAGATATGTTGTCACCAGTTGTCACCCTTGAGGACTAAGATGGAGTGCCTCAATTTCAGTAAAACGGGTCTCCGGTTCTCTACACTCACCATACTAAACACAGCAGGATTAAGCTGCTATTTTACGCTGGTAATCTGTGAGAGTGTGGTTCTCCCCAAGTCGAGCCGACCTATTCATGATACAATTATAATATACGGCAGCGTGGCTCTACCAACTCTGCAATCGATACATTTTTACCAACGCTGTAGCAGTTTATTGATTCCCTTCTTGAAGATATCAGCTGGACGGGAGGTATATAAGGCATTTAGTCATCTTTCGGTTATTTAACTTTTTTCCCGCCAAAAAGTTATGAAGTTCTGGAAAAAGTAGAAATCTGTAAGCGCAAGGTCTGTTGAGTACGGCGAATGACGGGAAGCTTCCAACTCCAGCTCTTGTAACTTGAAGACCGTCTGTTGTGTAGTATGGGGTCGCACGTTGTCGTGCAGGAGCAGCGGGGACGATCGATTGACCAAAGAAAGAAATTGTAGAAATGTGTCATTGTGTTCAGATCTTCATAGTACACGTCTGCAGTAATGCTCATCGTGTTTGGTAAGAAGCTGTGATAAATCACACCGGCGCTTGACTCCCAAACCGTGACCATCACTTTTCTAGAGGTAGGTCTGAACCAGGATCCAATTAACTTGCTGAGCGCTTGCGACTGTCAAACATAGTCTATATTTCGTCGCAGGTAACAATGTGGTTCAAAATGTCTTAGTTGTGTGCCTATTAAGCAGTGCAAGACAAGTCGATTGAGTTCATTGGTAACCCATTTGTCAAGCTTTTTTACCTTGCCAAGCCAAATTGACGCAAATGGACCAATATTGTTTTGATGCTAATGCGAGCATCGTTCAGCCGTTGACCAAAGTTTTCGGTCGACCATGAGCCTCATTTTTCAAATAGAAATTTCCTGAACAGAAGCGGGCATTACAATAACAGGTGGTGCCACGACGTATCTATTACTCTAATTTTTAATGTATCCATGATGACGAAAAAGATTCAAATACGACGAAAACATAACGTTAATCAATAAACAAATGCCTAATTTTGAAAAAAGAATTCCATGTTTTTAAAATAAAATAATATTTGTAATAAGAAATTTCAGCCAAACAAAAATTATTTTAATTTGAAATGGCCGGTACTGCAGAGCGGCAATTTTGTAGGTAAAAAACATAAAGATTTTAAAGTGGCATAAGTGAACCCACTACTCCATATACAGAAAAGTAACAGGTGATGGGCTGCTGCCTATCTTCCATATATCAACAAAACTCTAAATAATAACTGCGGTTGCCAAATCACATTATGAGGCAATCTACTTGTATGTTGCAGACCGAGGTATCTTTAGACTTTAGAAAAGCTGTAATTAATGATTGAACGAATTTTCGATATGATGTTTAATCTATTTTTTTTTATTTATTTATTTGTTTATAAGATGTTTGGTCTGAAAAATACAGATCCTATACAGAGGAAATCACAATTTAATATCCTTACTAACATTTACAATCTTGTTATACTGAAAGTGTAGGTCACAGTCGCTGCTATCGTATACAAATCGTTATCAAATGGGACCGAACCCAACAGTAAACATTTACCGTAAAATTAAATTATTTAATTTTCCAATCGTATTAATCAAAAATTACTAATATGAATTCCTAAATATGAATGGAGTCAAACTAAACTATATATAGAGATTAAAGTCTTTCGAATGGCAGTCTTGTACCAACGAACTCAATATAGGGCGAATTAATGGATTGCGTACCAAAGAAGCACACGGAGAAGATGTAAGTGGTGACATTGCATGTAACAAATCCTTGCGATTGAACTTAAATCTCTACACGACTTAAATTTAACCGCAGACTTGTTGTGAGCTGTATGATGTGTTTTCAGCATTGTGTAATTGTGTTCATCAAGGTTTTCTCGGTAATACAATAGTTTCGACAGAAAAGTTGAGGTTCGTGCGTTCGCTTCTCTTACGGGAGTATTATATAATTACATGTAATCCAAGTATTTATTGTCTACAAAAGATTCTTCCATGTCCACTTATATGCTTTTTATGTGCAATTTGTATTTTTTGAATGCATATATAATTGTTTTTATTTAAAGAAAAACAAAACAAAAATACGCTCTATCGTTATCTAGGCTATAACGCTAAGATAATGTAATAAAATATACACGTATTTTTTGGTACTAAGGCATCTTTATCTGTGACACTGTATCTATTGTAAATTATACAAGATATGGTCAAATTCTTCGCTATTTTCGAATATAATAACACAATCTGGTTAGTATTGGTTAACTTCATAAGATTCGAATTTCTGTGAAGTGTGCGTCATGCCACACGTCATGCGCACACCGGGCTCTGGGGCTGCTGTGGATTTACAGGCCGCGGTAGAATTCATGCCTAGTGTTCTGGTGCCCCATAACCTGAGAAGGAGAAGGGGAGAAGTTATCCTCACTCAAGGAGAGGCTGCCATGGGCTGCGGATGTGTGCGATAGCATTCCCGTGGCCTTGTCAATATGCGGCAAAGGTAGATCATGGGGATTTAGTTGATACTAGTCATAAATAACCCGCCCTTTACCCTGCGAGACGGGTATGCATAAGCATTTCCCCATATAAAAAAGCCAGGTTTCTTCGTCAAAGGGACTGTTTCAATGTATCATTCATCGGTACAACCAGACCCAAAAATCGATTTAAGTTTTCGGTGTAATTTTCGACCCGGCATAGTTTTTTTTTTAAATTTAAAATGACAATCGAGAACACAGTCCACATAATGGTGAGAGTATGCTCAAGTCCATAAACACCTTTAGCTATCATTAATTAAGTGTCTAATAAAAATTTAAAATTTGTCGGTTTTTTACACTTACAAAACACAGCAGCATTATGCTACTATTATTGCCCACGCATCTCCCGGTTTAATAATAAAACTTCAGATTAAGAGTTTTTTATAGAATAAGTTCGACAAACGATCACACAGTCCACCCGATGGTAAGTGCATGCTGTGGCCCATAGACATCTATCTACATTTATCTTCAGTTAAGAATCAAAATGCAGATGCGTTTTCTGCCCTGAACACTGAGACGGAATGCCTCGTTTCCAGTAAAAAGGTTATACGCTTCTCTATACTCACCATACGAAACACAGCATCATTAAGCTGCTATTTTACGAGTATTTTTAGTACTCTTATAGTTTATTTTAGTAGGTACTCGTAATATGGCCTATCTTCAATATATCACTAATTTGATCGGTAAACTTCCGTCTAGGGGGTCTCTACTGCTGCTTTGTCACTCTTTCTTCATTCGTTCTTTCTAAAGAAAATAAAATACTGCAGTTGCCAAATCTGCAAGCCCGCCAACACGTATTAAAGTTGAGTCGCGGACTCTTCTTTGCTCCAAAATCCACTCAGAAATGTAAGGGAGTCTGTGGTCAGCATAGCATACAGAATTATTTTTCTAAGAGTAGCCAAATTTTAAACTTAAGTTCAAATATAGAAATAACGATATACCGTTATTGCAGTTTTTGAAAATACGAGTAAATATGGCTTCTACTTTTATTTGAAATTATCCCAAATTTAATGTGATTTATGGGAAACATATTTGCCTATACATAGATCGACCCCTACGAATGTGTGCGTGCGCAGTAAAATTAAAATAATGCATTACCACGCATTTTAAATTTAATAAATAAAAAGTACAGAATATTTAAGATTTTTTAAGTTAATTCTTCTTCATCATTTGCCTTATTTTGAACCTTCTCTGCATTTTTTATAGGAGAAGAGTGACAAACGAGCACACAGTCCACCTGATGGTAAGTCGATGCTCTGGCCCATAGACATCAACATCTATCCTCAATTACGAATCAAAATGCAAATGAGTTATCAGCCGTTAGGAATAAGATGGAACGCCACTTTTCCAATAAAAAGAGGTTCTCTACACTTACCATACGAAACACAGCGTTAAGCTGCTATTTTAGGCTGGTATTCGAGTAGCTGGCAGTCGAGCCGACCCATTCGTGCTTCAACTGTACTACTAATATAGCTGCTGCATGGCTCTACGACGTATCAAATAAATTTGGCCAAGTCTAGCAAAATAACCCTGTATATTAAAAATCTACAGACAGGCCTAGCGTGTGATTCTCTTAAGTTTGGTAACGATCGGATCAGATACTTTTTTTTGGATCAATGACAGTGTCTGACAACGAAAGACAATTTACATCATCTTAATTTGAAGCAGTGTATTATTATTTTATCTTATTTTCTCTTTGGACTTTGCATTGTAAAGATAGTACATTTTTAGTAAATAATAAAATAATAGGTGACCGTTCAATGTATATCAAAACGACAATTACCAAACGTCATCTCCTATAATATAACTATTAGTACCTGGACGACTGAGCTTTGCTCGGCATTTTTTAAATATTTTTTTAGATACAAATTACATACTAATGAATTATGAATAGGTAATATCAATTTTATTTTACCGACATAATTGAAAAAACTGAACTGGTTATTTGAATAAAAATCATGAGTGCAATTACTTTAATTTAAATGTTCGTGTTTTTAAAAAAATACTAAAAAAGGGCTCGTAATAATAGATTTTCTCAAAAAAGAAGGGAACTTAAAAAAAAAGAAAAAATCGGACCAAAGACAGGACTCGAACCAGCGCACTACGATCTCGCGACGGCCCGATATCCACTTGAGCTATGACGATTAGTAATTTGTTATCAAAATTTACCTTCTTATATTGTAGCAGTTTTTCATTGCCTGAAAACACGGACAAAAAGACATTTTCTAAAAATAAATCCTAGATAGATCGATTTATTGCCCCCGAAACTCCCTGGACACAAAATTTTATGAAAATCGTTGGAGTCGTTTCCGAGATTCTTATTATGTGGCATGGTGTGCGTGCGCGTGCGTGTGTGTGTGTGTGTGTGTGTGTGTGTGTGTGTGTGTGTGTGTGTGTGTGTGTGTGTGTGTGTGTGTGTGTGTGTGTGTGTGTGTGTGTGTGTGTGTGTGTGTGTGTGTGAGTGTACATGTGCGTGCGCGTACGCGTGCGCGTGCGTGTGGGTGTGTGTGTGCGTGCGTGTGGGTGTGAGTGCGCGTGCGCGTTCGCGTGCGCGTGTGTGTGCGTGTGCGTGTGAGTGTGTGTGTTTGTGTGTGCGTGCGTGCGTGCGTGTGTGTGTGTGTGTGTGTGTGTGTGTGTGTGTGTGTGTGTGTGTGTGTGTGTGTGTGTGTGTCTGTTCTTATACCGTTACAGCCTATCACAGTCCACTGCAAGACAAAGATTGCCAAGTTTTTAGCTTCCAAGCCAAGCCAAGCCTTCTCACTAACGAGAGAAATCCAGTGCTATATTTTAGATAAGAAATTTGACGACTATGAGTAAAAAGGTTCACGTATATTGTACAGTCTGCTGATCGAAAGATGGCACTGTTTGATTTATGTTCGAGCGTTTTATTAAATGTATCCAACCATTGTACTTATTTGGCTGTAGTTTTACATCGGGTGAATAAACTATTTTTTAATTAAAAAGAATAAGTCAGTCCCCCGTGACCATGGGTGCTGGAAAGTGCTCGAAACGTCGGGAATTGAAAATAAAAGTAAATAAAAAGTAAAAATAAACGCGATAAAATCCGTAAAAGTGGTTTTAATCATGCATAGTGTTCGCGTAAATATAAGAAATCATTATAAAAAGAATAAGTTTTTAAAGTGAAATAGTTTTTATTTACTAAATTCTGCTGTTAGTAGCAATAAGTAAATGCTTTAGTACTGATCAAATTTAAGATTAGTTAATAAAATATTTTTTAAGTTTTTATTTTATATATATATACAAGAATTGCTTTTTTAGAGGTATAGGATTTATTCTGTGATAATTACTTTAACTTTCTTTAGTCAAGAGTACTGATATGGTAAATATTTACCTATATTTAAGTTCTGGAAATAAACTTAGTAAATAATTGTATAACTTTTTTCTATCGTTAATTTAGTTGCTACCTAATGTATCTTATTTATAGCTGTTTGTTTCAGACCTCAAGCTAAGTTTCAGCTTAAAAAAGCACAATTACAATAGTAATTATAAGTGGTTTTTAACATTCAACAACTTAGAATATAGATAATTTTAAAATCTAAGTAAAATAATTTAGGCTATTGTTTATATTTCATGGTTCAGCATGGTTATATAATTAGGTATCTCTGTAAAGGACCGTTGAAACAGATATTTTGTTTTATCTGCCGATAAGGTTGGAAAAGCCATGTCGATACGTGTTTTAACTCATTACGACATTATATCTAGATATTCGGTTTTTCCAGATTGACGGCGATATTATCTACCTAGACTGTTTACTTCTTTATCTTTTATGTAAATCCTTTTTTTAAACGCATTTTCAAAATTAATATTCAAAAACTGAAGGTTTTTGAATATTAATCTTTGGTCCAATCTAACTATAACATTGGGACGTCAAACATCTCACCCCCCCCCCCCCCCGTAGCGATGGGTGCTGTAAAGCATCCAAAACGTCGGGAATTAGAAATAAGTTAAAAATAAGTGCATCAAACGCGATAAAATTCATTCATATAGTTTTATTTAATTTGCGTAAAATTAAGAAACCATTAAAACGTACTTTACTTCAAAAGTTCGCTCAAAAATATGTAATTTGCTCCAAAAGTTCGTATTTTACTTCAAAACTTCGTTCAAAAATACGTAATTTTGAAGGAATAAATTTTGTATTTTGCCCGAGAGTTCGTCTGGGTATGTATCACCCTCTTATCTATTCCTGCAATCAATTTGCAGCGCTTGCGCTACTGTGTTGCAATCTCAAGCTCTACACTATATTGTAGAAAGTCAGAATGTATCAAAAAAAGGCACGTACGGCAATTCACAATGCTGTGATTTTTTATAGGATAGGGTGACAAACGGACACACAGTCCACTTGATGGTAAGTGGTTGCTGTGGCCCATAGACATCTACATATATCCTCGATTACGAATCAAAATGCATATGAGTTGTCACCCATGAGGACTCAGATGGAATACCTCGTTTCCAGTAAAAAGAGTCTCCGGTTCTCTACATTCACCATACGAAACACAGCAGCATTAAGCTACTACTTTACGCAGATATTTTGTGAGAGCGTGGTCCTTCCCCGGTCAATCCGACCCATTCGTGCTTCAACTGTACTACTAATATAGCTGCTGCATGGCTCTACCACGCATAAAAGTTAGAAGTTGGAAGTGTTAGTCCCTACTTTAACGTTTGGTAGTGAAAGTTGGGCGTGGCAGAAAAATCACTAGTGTAGAATAAACGGAGTAGAAATGCGGTCGTTAAAGAGTATGTTATAGCTGAATCTGAGTGACACGTTGAGAAATTGTGTGGTAAGAGAAAAGTGTGATTTGCAAGATGATGTTGTGACCAGGATTAAGAAAGAAATGCTTGGGTGGTTTGATCATTGTTGAAAGAATGAGTGAGGAAAGAGTAACCAAGCAAATTTATGTTGCAGAAGTGAATGGCAGAGTCGGGAAGGTACGACCTAGGTGAAATTTTATCGACCAAATCGGCGATTTATTGAAAATGGGCCAAATTAGAAGTACCCTTTACCGACGATCATGAATGCGTAGGTATAGTTGTATGAATGTGGAGGAAGCGAGAGAGGTGTGTCAGGATCATGCCAAGTGGAAGTTTGTAGTCTCTGCCTACCCCTCTGGGTAACAGGCGAGAGTGTTTATGTATATGTTTTATTACATAAAGAGAATTCAAGTGATATTCTTTTATTTTGTATTTCACAGCCAGAACTTGCTACAACGAAATCGATTATTATTAGATAAGCAAGATCAACTGAATTTAGCTTATAGATAAATAAATAGTGCAAGAGACTAAAACGAAAAATCAAACTTTATTTACAGTAATTCGATCATATGTTGACATATACAAGTGTATGTGATTTATCTATATCCTATAAATTTTAACTTCCTCATAATTGGATAAAAAGGAGTTCTTTTAGATCATAAAACACTTACCCGTATATCCTCTTTTCCAAGCCAACACAAATCACCGACACAAATAAAAACTCTTCAATGTTGTCTAATTCGCACGCCTATCTCCATTAGAGTGCTTGTCATACCGCGAAATCATCCTTTCTATCTGACAGATAAATAGTAGATTACATGTTGAAAAAAAAACATCAATTTTTGATAATATAATCATCCTTCATAAAATAATCGTAATCATCATCCGGAAATTGATACTGCAAAAGACTCAAAGATTTTAAACGTCTATGCTTATAATTTTAATATTACTCTAGTACGTGAGGATAATATGGTCATCCGGTCAATATGGTAACTTTTTTATAACTCAAAACTTATAGCCTTGTTTGCAGAGATGACTCTGTGATACGATAACTCTTCATCAGTCAATCAAATAAGAGTCAAAAGAGCGCCTGCTTTTCAACGCTATTTTGACAGTTGAAATTACAGTAAATATGTTAGTCGATTTTAGTATTGTGTAGTATAGTTAGTTTTTTTTAAGTTGATTTTTCGAAACGTTTCTAATTATTGCCAAAGCTTGTTTGCTATTGTTTTCTTAATATATTAGTTATAGTACATGGCTGTGCGTTTTTTTTTTCTGTCCTCCTAGGTTTGGTTTTATAGGGCGACAAAGCTTAAGATGACCATATTACTTTACGTACCTTAACAATAAAACAAGATATAAAATATCGATACAATTTTATATTTTGTTTTATTTTTTTCGTGTCAAGTTGTGTTTTTACGAGCGTTTCTTTGTTTTTTCCTTATTAGTTTGAAAATTGAAAAATGGAATACTGAATGTAATTAAATAAATAGTTTTAAAAATACTTGTAATTAAATAAAAGTATAAAAATATTTTTCTACTTTCCTTTAATATTTTCTTTACCAACTTATTATTTTATATAAAAGTATGGGGACACACGAGCATACAGTCCACCTATTAATCGGTATATACTATATACATGCCAAAGTATGGTAAGGACCCCCCTAACAAGCTTTCGGCTGACCTGAACTGCCTCCTGGCGGCTCAGGCCGAGCCTACATAACACATCCCTTAATCTGCCTTAGTTAGGCACACTTCTAAGCGGCTTTTCGCCGCTTGCGCCCTTCTTTCTGCCAAGGAGGGTCGCGTTCGTATACGGCTTAGAGATCTCTAGTTAGACCGTTAAGCCAGTCCCTAAAAGGCGGTGTTTAGTGGGTAAAAGTCTCCACATAACCACGCAGCCGGCTGCGTGGTATGCTATGAGCATTCACCGCCTCCCTCCCCCCGCTTTCCGAGGGTTGCCCATATTTGCTTCGGGCGCAAAAAAAAAAGTCATGGACGCAAGTGCATTTATTTATCAATTAAAAACCATAACGCAGTTTCGTTAACCCCGAGTACTCAATTAAGAACTGTTATGTATACAATCAAATATTATATCGTAAATTTAATTGCTAGCTAACGTATCTATATTAAAGCTATTTTTTTCAGACCTGCTGGCTTACAAAAGTACAATTACAATAGTAATTATAGTTGGTTTCAACATTCGACAACTAAGAATATAGGTCATTTTTATCTATGTAACATAATTTAGGCTAGTCTTCATATTTCGTGGTTTACAATGTCATATATAATTAGCTATCTCTATATTAACGGACCGTTAAAACAGATATTTTCTTTTATCTGCCGATAAGGCTTGAAAAGTTGAGGCGATACATGATTTTAACTAATTACGACATTATACCTGTTTGGTTTTTCCAACACGACGGCGATATTATCTACGTAGACTGTTTAATTCTTTATCTATCATGTAAATCCTATTATTAAAAAAATGTATTTTACTTTAAAAGTTCGTTCAAAAATACGTAATTTTAAAGGTACGAATTTCCCCAAATTGCCCAAGAGTTCGTCTGGATATGTACCACACTCTTATCTATTCCTACCATCAAATTGCAGCGCTTGAGCTACTGTGTTGCGATCTCAAGGATATAGAGAGCCATTATAATAATCGAATTTGAGCGATTACTTATTCCTTCCACATGACAACGCATAGAAAATACTAACCTAATGTAACACAGCAGCATCATGCTACTGCATAACGCTGGTAATCTATAAGAGCGCAGGCCTTCCCTGGTCGAACGTATTATTTATACTATAAGTTGTTATTAAACGAATATGTTGCTGAGATACGTAAATATTTTTGTTTAAATGTTTCCGAGATCAAGAGCCGTGGTAGCTCAGATGGTTAGCGCTCGCTGTAAATTTCACAGTACGTGAGCAAACCGGGTTCGATCACCGCCGGCACCAATGAAATTGTTAATTGCAATTTTAAGTGCTAATTTACCACGTTCTCGGCGGTGAAGGAAAATATTGCGAGGAAACCTGCATGTCTAAGAAATAAGAAAAAAATTCGAAGACATCTGAAGTTCGCCTACACGCATTGGGGCAGCATGGCGGACACTTCCTTGCCCTAATACCTTCTCAGAAACGAGGGGAGGCCTGTGCCCAGCAGTGGGACGTATATAGGCTGTAATTTTACTTTTTTTTTACTTTCCAAGATCCTTATTCCGATATAAATACCTATGCCATCAGTAAGAGCATTCCCGGAAATCGAACTGCTTTCACTAAACAAAATGCAATTTACTTACACTGCCTCAATATGCTATTTTTCTAGCTTCTACTTTGAATGTATTGTTGTAGTTGAATTATATCCTCTATGTGTGAAGAATTTTTAAAATAATTTTTGAAAAAACTTCAATCATATTACAATTACTGTGGCTAATATCTATCTCCCGCCTAGTTGTGATGTCGTAAGAAAATCTATCACTCTATTTCAATCCACGGGTGTCGTAGGAGGTTACAGTTGTAATATATATATATAAACACTCACGCCTGTCACCCAGAGGGGTAGGCAGAGACTACAGACTTCCATTTGGCACGATCCTGACACACCTCTCTCGCCTCCTTCACATCCATACACCTCCGCATACATGCTCGTCGGTTAAGGGTACTCCTAATTTGGCCCGTTTTCAATAAATCGCCAATTTGGTCGATAAATTTTCGCCTAGGACGTCCCTTTCCGACTCTGCCATTCACTTCTGCAACATAAATTTTCTTTGTCACTCTTTCCTCATTCATTCTTTCCACATGACCAAACCACCGAAGCATTCCTTTCTTAATCCTGGTCACAACATCATCTTGCAAACCACACTCTTCTCTTATTACACAATTTCTTACCCTGTCATTAAGATTCAGCCCTAACATACTCCTTAACGACCGCATTTCTACTGCGTTCATTCTACTCTCGTGCTTCTTCTGCCACACCCAACTTTCACTACCATATGTTAAAGTAGGGACCAACACAGCATTGTGAATTGCCATACGTGCCTTTTTCGACACATTTTGACTCTTCACAATAGAGTGCAGGGCCCCATTTACTCTATTTCCCGCATTCACTCGTCGTTCTATATCCTTATCATATCTCCCATCCCTGCTAAATACGCAGCCCAAATATACAAACTCGTCTACTTGCTCGATCAACTCCCCTTCTATTCTTATTTCACAAATCGTTTTACTTTCTTCTCTTTCAAAAACCATAACCTTCGTCTTACTTGCGTTCACTTTCATACCCCTTTCTTTTAATGATCTGTTCATTAATGTAACCATCATTTGCAACTCGGCCGCCGACGACGCAAGTATAACTTGATCATCGGCGTACAAAAGGCATTTGACGGTTAACTCACCCATTCTTAATCCGCATTCTTCAACTTTCAAATTTTGCCAAACAACTGTCCATAAATAGGTTGAACAGCCACGGGGAAGCTACACAGCCCTGTCTGACACCTTTATGGATGTCAAACCAGTCCGAGTAGACCCCGTTGATCCTAACACAAGCACTAGAGTCCCTATAAAGGGACTCCAATGCCCGTATCAAGCCAGCGCTCAACCCAAATGAGTTCAGTGTTTGCCATAGCACATCCCTATTCACTCTGTCATAGGCCTTTTCCAAGTCCATGAACGCACAAAAAACCTTTTGGTTTTTGGCCAAAAACTTCTCCGCGATCATGCGCATGGAAAAGACTTGATCTGTACATCCCATTCCCTTTCTAAATCCTGCTTGCACATCCCAAATTTTTCCATCAGTTTCTTTCATGACCCTTTCAATCAGTACCTTAGCATACAGTTTTCCCACAATGCTAAGAAGGCTGATGCCACGGTAGTTTTTACAGTCCTGCTGCGACCCTTTTCCCTTATATACTGGGACTATCACGGCTTTGCACCAGTCTACCGGTACCCGCTTCAGTTCCCAGCATAAATTAAACAAGGTGTGCAGCAGGCCTGCCACCACTTCCTCTCCAGCCCTTAGCATTTCGAGTGAAGCTCTATCATATCCGGCAGCCTTACCTGCTTTCATGCTTTTCATTGCTTTCATTATTTCACCTACACTAATCTCGCTACCTCTTTCCTCTTCTTTCGGAATTTCTACTTCACTTAGTACACACGTTGTCTCCTCACTCATAAACACGTTTTCAAAATATTCCTTCCATCTCTTTAAACTCAAAACTTCATCATTCAGAATATAGCCATTCTCGTCTCTTATAGCATTCATCATAGGCTGTTTTGAATGTCCCCTGGCAGTTCTTACAAGTTTCCAGAACATTTTAATATTTGCCTGGAAATTATCCGATATTCTTCTATCATTCTTATCCGTTCTTTCTTGCTTTTTTCTTTCAACTACTTCTTTTACTCTCTTATTAAGATGTCTAAAGACTGCCTTTTTTCTTTCAATATCATCATTCGTACCGCTAGAATTACCAGCCTTTGTTGCTAGTAAATCTAGCCATGCTCTCTTCTTTGCTTCAACTTCCATACGTACCTCATCATCCCACCATAACGTATTATTTTTCCTTTCATTCTTTCTCTTACTAACACCACATACTTCGGTAGCTGCATCCACTAAACCTTTCTTTACATTTTGCCATACATTCTCCAAGTCTAACTCCTTCATACATAATTCATCCAAACCACTTATATTTTCTTTCAGTCTACATTTGAACTTCTTTTTCTCACCTTCATCTTGTAACCTTTCTGTTCTAATACGCTGTAACGCAGTGGTAGACACAGATGACCGATGGCGCCAACGCCTGAATAGACCATTAATTCGGCATAGAACCAAATAATGATCCGTTCCTACGTTAGAACCCCGGTAAACCCTTGTATCTACAACTGCGCCCCTCAATCTTTCATCCACAATTATTAAATCTATCATGCTTCTATCGTCACCTCTTTCCCAAGTATACATGTGAATCCTCTTGTGGCGAAAGCAAGTGTTCGTCACAAAAAGATTCTTTTCCATACATACGGTGAGGAGACTTTCACCATTCTCATTTATACTTTCATCACCAAACGTTCCCAATATCCTTTCATAACCAAGCCTCCTTACCCCAACCCTTCCATTAAAATCTCCTAGCATAATAATATTTTCATTTCCCTTACACTCCATTAACACCATCCTTACCATTTCCCAAAACTGCTCTCGGATATAAGTGGGCTTAGACATGTCTGGGGCGTAGACCCCTAACACAAACAACTTCTTTAAGCCCACTTTCATTCGTATCCACAGCAGTCTTGGGCTTACACATTCATACTCTTTCACACATTGGCCCATTCTTTCTGAAAGGATGATACCTACTCCCTGGCATGCCCGCTCGATCTCGTCTACACCAGACCAGTATGCGGTATACATGCCATGTGTAGTGACATCCTTTCCCTTCCTTTTCGTCTCATTTACACATAACACATCTATTCCTCTATCATTCATCATATCGCATACTTCATCCATTTTATCATTCATTGCCCCACATACATTCAACGTAGCCAGACGGACCTCTGCAATCCACTTTTCGCCTCTCCGGGAGACAGAACGTGACGGGTGGCGAACCTCGTCGCCGGTTTTCCTCCCGGAGATTCTTCGCACCCCTGCCCCATTAAAGGGGCGCCGGGAACTCGGGGCCATTTCTATTATATTGTTCCTCATGGTGCGGATAAAGGGTGGTATATTTTACGCCTCTACCAGGGCGTGGAGCCGAGTCCGTGCTATCGGCTTGTCGCTCATTTAGCACCACCCGGGGGACACGTGTAGGGTGGGCCTAGGAATAGGTGGTCAGAGCCTACGGACGCGAGCGACTTATCCCCCTACAGTTACAGTTTTAAATGCCAAAAACAAATATAATGGCTATCGATAGCGGGCGTCGTACCATCTAGTTAATATCAGGTCTGAAATATCCAAACCGGTGACGGCCAGCAGCGAAGTAGTTGAATACGACTGATTCTGCTACCGTTATTGCGCCTGCAATGCGTAGCGATTAAGGAGATCCTTCCTACAAAAAGATAGCACCATTTCCAGCAATTCACTTCTACTGGATAGTAAAGAAGAGGAAGCAGAATTACTTACCTGCATTTTCAATATTATTTGCTGATGGATAACTGCCTCCTTCGTTTCCTGAAACAGTAAAAAAGTAGTTTCAGCGAATGAATCAAAAATGTTTTAGAAAATTACATATTTAACACGTTGAACGGCATGTGTTTCTTTTTGGCAACACGAAATGCTACCTTCTGAGGCCGCGTGTTTCCTTTTGGATACACGGTCGACCCTTTAGTTCGAGGCCAGTGTATCCACTAGGAAACACGTTTTCATACATTTTACTACGGAATCTTTTACTTCTGGCCTCCACGAAGGTTTCAGTCCGAGTGGGTTTTTAACACATTTTTAGAAATTACATTTATTTGTATTATTCTCATTTGTTTTATAAACACACAAAATCAACAGTAGATAGATAGATAGAAAATAACAGGTTGGTATAATTGGTAGTTTTTTTTACGAAAAAATAGTTAGTAGAGCTTGTCAAAGTGATCTGTACATAGCAAAATTAGGCAAATAGAGCAAATTCTCTTCGTTTGTTTTGAAAATTTGCGTTTTACTTCAACAAGTTTTCCTTGCCTTCCATACATCTTATAGCCTTCGACACAATGTCCTTTCATCTTTTTCGGAGGGTTTTCCTTGATATTGAAAACATCTCTGTCTCGCTTGTTTGATGTTGACCGTGGTGTTAGTGGGCTTTGGTCTTCTTGACGTGAGTATTTGTGAGGCGTTCCTCTGATAACTGCCTCCCTAAATTCTGTGTTTTTGAGAGCCTTTCCGCGAGTATTCTCAGAGTATACAAAACTAGAGCATTAACTATGCTGATACCCTACAATACTTCAAAAAATAATTTTCTGTACTATTTTGTACAACGCCTCAACGCTGAGTTGTACGACGCCGTCTGATAACTCAAGTCGATGCTAGATTTTTCTGTGTCGTAATATACGTTGCATGCCGGCTTTAGGATAATTTGATTCGTGCGATTTTTTTTTGGCAACGGTTTTCAGTTTTGAATGTTGCAAAAAAACATTCAGCACTGAAATACTCTTATCCCTGCGCTTCAAAACGACAATCCCATCGCTGGTTTGCGTGTTTCCAAAAGTATACACACGGCCTCTAAAGCAATTTTTAAGTAAAATCTTTACCAGGGGCCCCGTGTTTCTTTTTGGCACACATGAAAAATCATGGAATATCATGGAAAACCAAAATAATTTAACATGATTTTACTATAAGATTAGTATAACAATGAAAATTAAGACAAAAAAGGCAGGTTCAAAAATTGAAAAAACATAGTTTTTGGGTTTGGCGGTCAACGTGTTAAAAAATATTTTAATCTATGTTCTAATGACTAATGAGTGACCGCCTGAAAAGAACTGTATTTTAAGGCTTAAGTTAACACTAGACTTGTGATGAACTGCTGCGGTAATAATGACGAATACGTAACGAAGTTGTTGAAAATTGAAACAAATGAATCCTGAACTTTCAGAAAGTCTGCGGTCTGTGAACATGTTCAAGATATTCCCCACCATTACATCAGATTTGATAAACCACAAATCCTCGCAAAAGAACACCGACCCCTACCAAGGATGATGCGCGAGGCTATTGAAATTACAAAACATCCTAATTTCAATAGAGAATGGATTGAATAGTGAATGGATGGATGTTGCCATCTGATTGGGATCCTGTAATTAACAAAATTAAAATCCAAACCCAACCATACCACTGCAAGACTTCAAGATACTTTAAACTCGTTCTGCGTAGATCGGACCAAAAAATTAATATTCAAAAACTGAAGGTATCCCAGCTAACTATGACAATGGAATGTCAAACATCTCAGTCCCCCCCCCTCCGGTGATCACCCGACGCGTCGGTAATTAAAAATAAGTCAATTAAACGCGATAAAATCCGTATAAATAGTTTTATTCAACTATCAATTAAATTAAACATCCCATCTTTTAAAAAACGTTACGTATTTCTAATGCATTGCAGGCGTTTCTAATAAATATCACATAGACAAACATTCTGACACGGATCAATGAGGGCCACGATTTTTTCTGCCATCAAGGCAACCTCACTTAGAAATGAGATGTAATATTTGACAGATTTCATAGCAGGAGAGGTTAATATGGTTATAAAAATGTAAAGTTAAAATTTCTTTCTGTTATATTTTATATTAATTAGTTCAAAATTAAATAAACCAAACCACTGTCAGTCATAAAAGAAGAAAAAATACGTGTGGCACTCGGGGACTGCCGCAGTAAAGCTATTGCATAGCATAATGATTTCTTATATTTACGCGAACACTATACATTGATTAAAACTACTTTTACGGATTTTATCGCGTTTTATTTATATTAATTTTAATACCCGACGTTTCGGGTGCTTTCCAGCACCCATGGTCACGGGGGACTGAGGTGACTGACGTCCCGATGTCAAGGTTAACCCGGAGTACCTTCAGCTTTTTAATTATTGTCTTTGGTCCGATCTATGCAGAATGAACTAACTGTATTTTGAAGTCTTGCAGTGGTATGCTTGGGTTTAGTTTTAATTTTATTAATTATAGGATCCCAAGCAGGTGGTAGTACCCAGCCTCCTTCTCTATTGAAATTAGGATGTTTTTTAATTTCAATAGCCTCACGTATCATCCTTGGTAGGAATCGATGTTCTTTCGCTATGATTTGTTGTCTATCAAATCTGATGTAATGGTTGGGGTCATCTAGAATATGATCGAAAACTGCAGACTTCCCGGAACGTTGATGCTTCACGTCAGCAACGTGATTGAACGCTGACGTGAAGCATCAACGTTCCGGGAAGTTTTATCAACTTATGCAATTATAATTTTTTTTTAATTTTATTTATGGTACCTACTTTTCCTTTAGTTGGAGCCTTTCTTCAAAGTTTTGCATAAATCGAATATATTTTTTGACAATACTCGGATGGACTTCTAACGTCTTACTATATACTTATAATCAATCTTACTGGCTGGAGATGGACGGGAATTGTCCTGATTACCAAACCGTTGAAAATTCTTATTAACTACTAATGTTACTATAATATTAAGGAACACATAAAGAGCCTCTTCCATTTTAGGGGTTTTAGTATCTTTGTCATTCCTGTTTTTTTTTTTAAACATGGGAGTGTGTCGCGGGGATATGTTCAGCAGAACCTTTAAAAATATGCACGAATGGGTCGGCTCGACCGGGGAAGGACGGGCTTCCACAACCTTATGAACACAGCGCGACACTGAAGGCTGCGACACATAACGTTTTGATATTTTTGCCGCAAGGAACGACAATGCACATAATATCTGAAAAATATACCAATAATTACATGAAACATCTGTTTTTTTGTAAGCTAACATTATCGGGTATCTCATTTAGATTGGTATGGTGGAGACCACTTGTCTTCAGTGTTGTCATAACTGCAGCCGCTTATCTAAGTTATGCAAAGTACTTTTTAGTTTCATGGCAGCCACTTATACACAGTTATAAGCATAAATTTCTTTAAGCAAAGAACTTGGATTTTTCTATAAAGTCTGTGTTTATTAAATACTCTAAATTCACAAAAGTTGCTAGCATGACGACGACTCATATAAATCCAAAGAATATGCTTCTTGCAATAAACTATATTATTGTTTAAAATATTTTTATTATCTTGCAATCTGTGTTGCGATAGAAATAAAATTGAAATCTCTTTATTCGATTGATAATAACAACACCGCCAAAATTACAGTTTTAGCTCCCGATTCATCTATTATTTGGTGATAAAATAGATAGCGATGAACCCACACGTATTAGAGAAATACTAACTAAGCCCGGAGAGAGTGAAAATGCTCACAGGCAAAGCAACCTCCGTAATTCATTGAAGATGGGCTTAGCGGAGAACCAAAATCATACGTCCCAAAGATGCTGGTCTTATAAGAGCTATAAGTGCTTCTCGCAAAACTAATACGTGATGAAATACTATATATTAATTATATACTAGGATTTTCTCTTCGAAGTTTCTCTGCGTGATAAACTTAGAAATGAGGATATCCGCAGTAGAACCAGAGTGACCGACGTAGCCCAACGGATTAGTAAGATAAAGTGGCAATGGGCCGGCCATATAGCTCGAAGAACCGACAACCGTTGTGGAAAAAAGGTTCTCGAGTGGCAGCCTCGTACCGGTAGACGAAGTGTAGGGCGACCCCCCACTAAATGGAGTGACGACCTGGACATGCAGGAAGTCGATGGATGCAGGTGGCTCAGGACCGTGCTTTGTGGCATTACTTGGGGAGGTTCAGCAGTGGACTTGTAAAGGGCTGTAATGATGATGATGATGAATTATATACTAATACGTGTGATTGATTATTATTATTATTACTAACTGCATTTCTAAGGTGGATTCGCCCGATAGAAGGTGAAGAGGTAAAATAACACCATCTAAGTTTGGAACAAATTACGAGGTCGTATTAGTGGTATATTGACCATGTAGTGGCGGTTAAGAATATCCACTACCCCATATCGTCTCGTGGGTGTCGTAAGAGGCGACAGGGGGAGACAGGCAGGAGATGGGCAGCAGCATGTTCCTGATAACAACTCGAAATAATAAAAAATATTCGGTTGACAACACGCTCGCCATGCTGCAACAATAGGTGAATTCCCATACGAGGCTATTACATACGCTATTACATATTACATAGGCATACGAGGCGAGTCTATGTGGGAGGCCTTTTCATCGATGGACCTTATAGGCTGTAATGAAAGGATGGTAGAATGGTTTAGTGGTATTGTAAGAGAATCCACTACTCCATATAACCTCATAGCAAGAATGGTAAGAGGTGATAAAAGGAAATGAAAGAGGAGAAGTGCATCTTCCTAATGATAAATAACATAAAATAATAAAAGAACTGCGTTTACCTGTCCTCCTGCCAAGCGTGGCAACTATGGCAGATATTCGACCTTATGACTCTATCCATGGTGAAGGCCTATATTCAACAATCGACATGATGATCGATGCAGTAAATGACGAATGAATGAAAATTTTATGGTGATGAAAAGCACTTTTGTACAACCAAGCACTAAAATGGGGTTGTTCGCAAGCCTATGATGATTTAAAGTCTATTATAATAATTAATAATTTTATGAAGCAAAAATTGCAATGTGTAAAGTTTTTGTATATTTTACAGTTATTATTATTTGAATTTTAAAAAGCTGGAATGTAAATGCGTGTTTAATATGATATGATATTTTGTGGCGACGGCATCAGAGAATCGATTACCCCATTTTTTCGCCATGGTATTATAACATCCAATTTTGAAGGAAATGCCAGAAATACGTTTTAGCTTCCTAAATGTGGTTGTATAAATGACAACCCTGATAACAACTTAAAATAAAAAAACATGTGAGCGGGGAAGTAAAATCTTTAAATAAAACAAGTTTTTACAGATTTTATCGCGTATATTATTTTTTTATATTTCCGACGTTTCGAGCACTTTACAGCACCCATGATCACGGGCGGGACTGAGGTATTCGACGTCCTAATGTCGTAGTTAACCACGGCTACCTCAGATTGCAATTATTTATTTTTGTTCTGATCAATGCAGTATTAACTTATAGTATCTTGAAGTCTTGAATTTGTGAGCTTAGATTGGGATTTAATTTAATTAATTATAAGATCCCAAGCAGATGGTAGCACCCAGCCATCTTCTCTATTGAAATAAGAATGTTTTTTTGATTTCAATAGACTCAAGAATCATCCTTGGAAGGAATCGGTGTTCTTTAGCGAGAATTTGCGGTCTATCAAACCTGATGTAGTGACGGGGGCGATCCTGTGCGAATTCACAGACTGCAGACTTCCCGGAGCGTCGATTCTTCACATCAGCAATGTGTTCTTTAACGCGGATTTTTATTGATCATTTTGTTCATCCTATGTAAGTGAGACCACATTCCCAATCTAGCTTGTCAACTCCTGCATCTTGCAGAGGGACATTACACTTGGCTGATGGTAAAAACTGACTAAACTTCTTCGGCGCCTTGAAATATGTTTTAATGGAAGCACGCTTCAAGCTGTAGCCAATCTTGTCAGTGACACCTGTGACATTTGGATATGGAAATACAGCATGCTATATAATCCTGTCTAGTAACCAAGAGCAAAGTCAACGTCAAAGGTGTGACACACGTTGTACTTCGATCCCCAATTAAGGTGGATTACGACAAATCCATCAGCGAAAGAGGAAATGAAGAAAACGATTGAGAAATGTCTAGAAGTGGACTGACAGAATGATAAATAAAAATATTTTTACAAATATGAGCTTAGTTATAAATTAACTAGCTGGTCCAGGAGACGTTGTTCCGACTTTTCTAAGTTTTCTAGGTGGCACAACGGCATGTTAAAATGTATAAAATGTATTAATGGATTAATACTGCGCCTGTTATCGTATTTTAGTTATACCTATGACCCCTTGGTACGACGCAACATATATACATATGTTTAATATATTTTTATATAGAATTAGGGTGACAAACGAGCACTCAGACCAGTCCAACTGATGGTAAGTGGATGCTGTGGCCCATAGACATCTACATTTAACCTCGTTTAAAAATCAAAATGCGTTGTCACCCCTGAGGACTTAGATGTATATATATACATATATATATATATATATATATATATATATATATATATATATATATATTAAGATTATACAATAAATTGGTATTATAGTTATTCGTACCTTCATAAAGAAACACGAAACTACGTATCCATTTTCTATACAAGTTATATCAGCGTTGATAATCTTATCTACGAAACCTTGGACTTACCTATAACCTGTGTTCGATGCGAAGACGCTGCGCTGCGGCAATTCTTAACAATTCTTCCATTAATAACGTTATCCAATTGCTCAGTTACACGTAGTTTATAACTAAAATTATAAGTTTTTCTATCTAATTCAAAGTAAAATGTAAAGCCCTAGTGCGGGATGCTACTTGAAAAGACACTTTGGCGCCCTCTCATCTCAGGGGTACCTAGTTTTGAGCCGGGTGACATCAGAAGCAGCTGAACTGAGTAATTGGCGCAAATATGAGTCTCTGAGAAATTACTATATGTTCGTGTCATTGGCTGTAGAAACTATCGGTCCGTGGGGTCCACGTGCGGTGAAATTTCTAAAGGAACGCTATCCGCGACTGGTCGATGCTGCTGGTGACAAGAGAGCCGGTTCTTTATGCGCATAAAAGGTTAGGTATAGCCTATATTCATCGAGCAAATGCAGCCAGCGTTCTTGGCACGACACCACGGGGAGTAGGACTATATGAAAATTAGTTTATTGGTTTTTTTATCATAGTTTTTTAGTTTATCCAATTTAAATGTTACTCGTATGTAAAAAAGTTAATAAAGCTTAATTAAAATAATTCTATGTTTAATTTTTACTACGTGTTAGTTATATCTCTTTTTAACCGAGTTCAAAAATTGAAGAGTTTCTTAATTTGATGCCTTGAATGAATTTTAATCCGTTCAAGTTTGATATGTATGTTTTAACACTGCAGACGGATGAACCAATTCAAATAATGATTCACCATCATCAATTAGAATTAGGTGATATGGAAGTATTTAACTTCTATTCGGCATTTTCTTATTTTAGTCCTTACGCCGGCAATACACGTTGGCCAAGCCTCAGCCAACGCGAGCGTAGGCAAATTGATACAAGGCGAGTGCTACAGTCTACACGTTGGTCAAGTTCGAAAGAGACCAATTCCAAGGCCAATGTTCACGAGTTTTTGTGGAGCTATCTACATGGCCAACATGTAGATAGTAATTAGTTGTCATTAAGAATTGGGACGATATGGACGACGTAGAAATTATTGCCGCATCTGCAATTTATTTAATGAGTACATATTATAATTATTATATCAGTGTACTCCGTAGTAAAGTTTTTGGGATTCCAAATAACGGGTTCATTTTTGTATATTTCCAAAAACTTAAAGGTGTCCTCGTTAGTACAGAGTGACATTGTCGAAATTATTTAAACAAAGAGTATTTTTTTATATAGGATTTTAAAGTTGCAATTTAATTAAAAAATATATTACCGGGACGGACGCCTGACATGACCGTCAACATGCGGACACGACTTGCCGAGCATAAGCGAGCGCCTTTGATTTGTGCAGAAAAACCGACACCGTTCCGAAGTGAACGAGCGGTAGCGAGCGATCCCGAGTGGCGGCAAGGCACCCCAAACGAACCGTATACACGTTGGCGCTCGCCTGCACTCGGCCAGCTAGGCGAGCATCGACGAGTAATGGCGAGGCTAGACCAATGGGGTGTCTATACGTTGGTACTCGCCTTCGCTCGGCCAACATGTATACATCAGACGAGAAGAGCATATTGTGGTTGCAGCATGAATGGGTCGGCTCGACCGGGGTAGCGACACGTTCCCACAGTATACCAGCGTAAAATAGCCGCTTAATGTTTCGTACTTAATGTGTTTTGTATGGTGAGTGTAGAGAACCGTAGACCCTTTTTACTGGAAACGAGGCATTTCGTCTTAGTCCTTAGAGGGGACAACGCATCTACATTTTGATGATGTCTTGGCCACAGGGTCCATTAACCATCGGATGAACTGTGTGCTCGTCTGTTCGCTTATTTTATAAAAAAAAAAAAGATAAATGTGTATATCATGAAGAACCTGTCGACTATAGATATTGTTTTTACTTTTTATAAAGTTATTCTTCGAAATTAATAAAAACATCATTAAGAACAACATGCGCGGTGCTTGCGTTAAAGCTGAACCAATAAATCTTCCTGTTTGCCGCAAATAAGGGCGAAACTAAACGTAAATGAATACAAAAATCGAATTAAAACTCTTAAACGAAAAGAACAATAAAAAACTCATTATATTTTTTTATATAGGATAGGGTGACAAACGAGTACACAGTCCACCTGATGGTAAGTGGTTGAGGACTGAGATGGAATGCTTCGTTTACAGTAAAAAGGGTCTCCGGTTCTCTACACTCACCATACGAAACATTAAATTAATATACGGTTTAGGCCTCTATATATTGAGAATAAGTTTTGGTATGTAATGTTCAGATAGTGTAGTGCCGTGTATGACAGCGTAATAATCTACTACCCTATATCATCTCGTAGTGTAGTGAGAGGCGACAGAGAGAAATTGAAATAGGAGATAGGCCGCAGCATCTTCCTGATAACAAATCAACAATAATAACCAAAACCCCTGAGAGGCAATCCATGGGGAAGCCTTTGTTCCGCAGTGGACTTTTGATGGGCTGTAATAAATAAAATTAAAAGCGTACACCAAAAAAAAAAACATTTTCTAAAAACCTTAGATCAGATCTTCGATTTTTATCCTTGGGTCGTAATCTAAATCCAAGTCCCACCAGATATACAAGTGGGCCGTGAGAAGATCTCAAGCTGATTGGAAAGTTACTCGTAGTAAACGGATCTACATTTTACTAAATATTTTAAACGTGGTAGAGCCATGCTGCAGTTACATTGTGGTTATAGCACGAACCACGCCCTCACAGAATACCAGCGTAAAATAGCAGCTCTATGGCGCTGTGTTTCGTATGGTGAGTTTTGAGAACCGGAGACCATTTAAACAAGAAACGAGGTATTTTATCTTAGTATTCAGGTGTGGCAATGCATCTGCATTTTGATTCCTAATCGAGGATAAATGTGGAAGTCAATAGACCCCAGCATCTACTTCAGGTGAACTGTGTGCTCGTTTGTCACCCTTATGCTATTAAAAATATTCCCCAACTATATATTCAACACTCAATGGCATTTAAATACAGATTCGAGTTTAAGAATAACTATACTTATGATCGCCCAAAAATTTGGAAACCGTTTATCGTAAACCGCACTGGTTAGTGATACCTTTCTCCTCTGATCTTTCTGAAATTAGTATATGATGTATTTTTTTATTTACAATTCTCTTTTATATTAATAGAGTTGCCACAATAACACATTAATATTTTATTTAAATGGCAAAAAACTGAAATGTGTGTCGGTATCAGCCCCCCAATACCTAACACTATCAAAACATCTTGTGACGCAACGGTAAAGACACGCCCGAACACCTTTCCACCTACTTATAGTCGCAATAATAGGTAGAGGCACGCGACAGGACACCGGAACAAAGAAGTAGTGCACTACAAACCATCATTACCAAATCGAAGAAAAAGAAGTCAACGGCAGCTGCCTGCCTACTTCCTCTTTATACAAAACTGTGTAATACAAGATGTTCGCTTTGTACGGCGGTTTATTTTAGGGCTCATTCATTACGGCACTCAATTTGGCGCGTGTTCTTATCTGTGTGTTTGTAGATACGTTTTGTGTTGTCAATGAGTGTGTGCGGTGCGCGAGCGACGCGTGCGCGTTCGTTCGCAATCGTCTGAACGATCGACCGGAAATGAATTTCGAGCTTTAATAGACATTCTGCTCAATGCTCATACAACATTGTGGTCAATGGCTTTAAATAAACTTGTTAATATCAGTTGTCTATATTAAAACAATTCCATAACACCCTGCCTATCCATGTATGTACCTATAGTTGTCCAATGATATTTAAAAAAAGGACTTTATGTACAGTAGACCACCCCCAACCCCGGTAATCCGACAAACATTTTGCAGGGCAATGTCGAACTATCGAATTTGTCAAATTATAGAGTACTGCCTAAGAACCGCCTATAGTCCGGATTTTTTTACAAAGCGTACCTTGTAATCCGACAAATTACAGATCCAATGATAAGATTCTATATGTTATATACATTTACTATGTAGTACAAATCATACTTCATTATGTGAATAATTGTGTATAGACAAATGTACATATTAAAATGAAAACTTATGAATCAATCAATTTAAGAAGCATGAAGATATTCATAAATTTTTTGACCATGTTGGATTACAGGGGGTGACGGATTAGACAGTGGCTGAATTACTGCGGGTTCACTGTATGATGATACATGATTAAAAAATTATCGGTTGAAAGCTCATGAGAGACGTGACACTTTTTGCAGACATATAAGCCCAAAAATAATGGATAAAGAATAGACAGTAAATTTATTGTATTATATTACGTATATCAACAAGCAATGAATATAAAAATACAATAAAATAATTCATAAGCTACCTATGCATCAAGAATAGACGCCACATCTAGATAGGTACAGATTATTTTTAGAAAGTTCTAAGTAAACAATTATATTACTATGCATATTGCTTTTTTTATTATGCATATTGGTTGGCGACCGTAGACATAAAACAAGCTACCTAAATTGAACATTTTTAATAATACCACAGTGAGATTAATAAAATTGCGCTTATTAGAAACCAGTTTCAAGATGTTCGCGGGGCTCCATCTGCCGAGGGCGGCGTCTTCCGCTGCATTGTGAACGCGCAGCCGTCTTGAGCACGCGCCGGTAATGCAACTGCGGAACTCAATTCATTGTGGGGTCATTCCATATCTCAGGCAGGTCAGAGAACTCAAGATGTTCTGATTTCAAAAGTCCTAAAAAACTATACTTAGGATGCTATGGTTTAATTACAAACAAAAAGACAAGGAGATCTGTATGGTGTAAGATACTCATAAAACTTATATGATTAGGTACATTGCTTAAAACGGTGGAAATAGTAGGTAGGTTATTTTTTTAGCCGCAACTAAGAAATTTTTTCTTTTTGATAACAGGGAAATTTTATTTTTTAATAACAGGGTTTTTTTTTACAAATTCGTACGTAATTTTTGCTAATTTGGTCTAAACGTCCGATTTAAAAAAAACTGTCAGTCGTGGGACTGCACGTCAGAAGTAAATTTTTTAGCTTCACAAAACTTGTGAAATATTTTTTAGGAAATATATTTCGAAATTATTTTTATCAACATATTAATATAGTGATAAAATTTTCATTTATTGCGCTAGTTAACATGGAAAAGAATGATTATTATCTATACAACATGTGTAAAAACCCTGTGGTTCCCCTTAAATGTGTTATTAGAATCAATATTCAAACGTAATACATTTTTTTTTCAGAAAACTCGACCATATTTTTAAGTTATTTAATGGTCTGCTAAACCTTCATAAATTGTATGTATCTGAGCGACTACTCCGAGCGACTCTATCTGACGGTCACGCAAGTTCAATGCTTTTTCCCCATCCCAAAAGTGTCCAACGTGCCTAAAGAAGTCTTTATTCAAAAAATGTGACACATTTGAAATTTCGATTTTAGGTATTCTTATGCAAAGAGTACGTGACCTAATAAAAAATAAATACTCTTATTCCACCAACTTATAAATGAATCAACAAAAGCTCCCCCTAAATTGGGAGAATTTTCCGTGGTTTTTCAATAACAAAGAAGAGACTTTTATTTTTAAATTCATTACTTATCTAAGAATTTTATAGATTATCTGTATTCAATCATTTTGGATGGAGAATTTATAATTTATTAAATAATTAATAAATTATAAATTCATTAACTAATTAATAAATTTATAAATTTATAATTTATTAATATTTATATCATCACTAAATATTTAATAATTTATTAAATATTAACTTCATTGATTTCGAATAAATTACATATTTATTCGAAATCAATGAAGTTAATATTTCTCCATACACACTTGAGTATAACTGACTTTTTTTGCTAAATAACTATGTTTATTAAAATTACTTTCGAAATTAACATTCATATCGGTGTTATGGTGCTATGTAATTTATTCGAATATTAGTGACACTGTGAAGCTAATAACCCCCAATCGCGTTCTGGTGTCATTTTGACCGGCTGCCCTTATTTGTACGGAAGCTAAGCCGCTGTAACGGTGTTTGTCCTCACAAATTTATGTTCATCGTTATGGTACTGTCACAAATCTACTTATCTATAGCAACCACGCCTTCTGCGACTGTGTATTGGCACATATGAGTGTACAGATGTTCATAAGTAATTTCCTGAAAGCGAAATCTAGACTTTTCGCACTATATTATGTTTAAATATAAACATACTATTATTAGCATAAAAATGAAATCTAAAATGTACTTGTATTAAGGATATGGTAGAATTTTGCATGCATATTATCTCCAATACTTTCTCTAGTTTAAATGCTAGAATATTCCAGATTGTGACATGTGTTTAAAAGGTAGGGCGAGATGGTATAACTGTTCAGGGCCTGATATAATGACACTATTTTGACTATACACAAAATAAAATAAGTTAAAAATCAGGTGAAAGTTATAAATAAGAACTGACACTTCCAACTACATGGTATAGCCTAACCACAGCTGTATTGTAATTATATTATTATATTATTGTAATATGATTATAGGAAAACCCTCTCATTAACAGAGTAAAATAGTTGCTGCTATTTAAGACGGTGAGTGTAGGATCTGTAGACTCTTTTTACTGATAACAAGATACGGGGTCCTCCACGGTACTATCTTGCCATCAAATGTGCTCCCCTGTTTCTGTCCCTTTACTAAAATAAAAAATGTCGTCCTTTGCTTTTGAGTGACTTATGTTTTAATTTTATAAATTGAGGTAAATAAACTTATGGTCCTCCTTATGATAAGTGGCTGCTGCAGTCCAAGCACACCAGCAGCAAACTTCAACCAAAGAAGGCATGAACGTACTAAGAACAACTTGTTCTTAGTAAGTTCATGAAAGAAGGCTGCAGATAAGCTTTCACCTCTGGGGACCAATATGGAAGGCCTCATACGCTTTAATTATACTGAACCTCTTTACTCTACAGACCAGCTACAACACACACATGCCCCACTACATTAAACACAGAACTTCAAGCACTATTTAATGACAGAAATAGGCAAGAGAGTAGTACCAGACCACAAAGCGGAAAGGGAAAGGGAGTTCTACCTCCTAGCAAATGATTTTTTTTAAATAAAGGTGACACTCAAGCTCACAGTCCACCTAAGTGGATACTGTGGCCCATAGACATCTACATTTAACCTCGATTAAGAATCAAAATGCAGATGCGTTGTCACCCCTGAGGCCTAAGATGGAATGCCGCGATTCCAGGAAAACGGGTCTCCAGTTCTCTACATTCACCATACGAAACACAGCAGCATCAAGATGCTATTTTACTCTGATATTTGTGAAAGCGTGGTCCTTCCCCGGTCGAGCCGACCCTTTCGTGCTCCAACCATAATAGCTGCAGCGTGGCTCTACCACGTATAAATATATAATAGAAGTAGTAGTGTAAGAAAAGGTCTACGTTTAATATAAAAATTTTAAAGTTAAAAAAAGAAATTTTTAACACTTTCAATATTTGTAACTTAAAATTGATTTAACAATCATTAGCCTCTCAAGAATTACTTTCTTGGTAGCTTATATCAACATATTTACATTTAACAGCGGCCACCATAACACCCGTATTGTATTACACAACTGAAGGCATATCGGCACGCACACAGACAAATGTTAGATGAGTGTATTTGTCGTATCGGAGGCACGGGCATTGTCCATTGTGTCGACGCCTTAGCCCATTGTTTCCACTATGTACACAACATCGATCCGCTTACATATGCCCTGTTATGACTTCTAACTACTGACATAGCCAATCTTGCGAACCCTGAAATAAATCATACAACTAACGACTTATTTTCACATTAAGAACATAACATGTTTTAATATGATATACACGTAGATACAAAGTGTAAGGTATTTCGACACAATGCTACTGCTGAATAAAGGGTTAGAGGTAAACAATAACCTACATTAATTGACCTTAGTAGGTAGCAAACCTAGTGTGAATTCAATCTAGACAAGGTACGTCAATATTACGGTTGCCTAACCGTGGTGTCCACTTTGAAAACATCTCTATAGATTACTACTAGTATAGTACTACGTAGTGGCGTAGTTAGGTAATCCAAAAGAGCCCTAACTGGACACTGTTGTCTTAAAAAGCACATGTCCATCCTGGGACTAAGCAACTCAAGGATGTGTCGGTTCTGTTCCGTAACGGAAGAAACGCCTCTACACATCCTAACTGATTGCGGACCCTTAATGCGCAAACGTAACGCTCATCTAGGAAACTATCTACTCCGCCCTGAAGAAGTGAAATTGCTCACGACTAAGCAACTCCTACTATTCATTGAATACATAGGGCTTAGCCGTGAACTATAGCCATAGCAGCGATCAGATCTGATCTTCTCGGTCGCAGTAATACTGGTCTCTTTCCCTAGACCTACATAGCTGCTTGCACTTAATAAAAATAATAAAAAATATGTAATCCAACGGTTGGCGCCTACCGACGGTACCAGCACATAGCCATTTTATTCCAAGATCTATATAATATGAGATCTATATTTTTTACATATTGGCAATGCTATATTAACATTACTAGTTTCTCGTTACCCCTCCAAGTAAACTTAAAATGTTTGTGTAAGGAGTGGTTCACGACCATAGATATAAGAAATTCACGACAGTAGGTAGTTGAATGATGGATTCATACCCACGACTTTGTTTGTTTGTGAGTTTGTATTTTATTACATTTTACTACCGTCACCGTTACAGCCGGCATTGCTGAACGTCGGCCTTCTCCATGGATTGCCTACCGGGGGGGGGGGGGGGGGTATATTTGCCATAGTTACCACCACAAATGGCAAGCGGGTTAGCAATCGCAGATTTTTATTTTTATTTATTCTTACTACTGCCCATCTCCTGATCTGTCTCCTCTGTCACTTACTTCTTACACCGCCACTACATGGTAAATTTTATTGTTACCTCAAAATATACTTATACTATATTGAGATACAATGTGAATTTGACGTGAAGTATATTTTGTAGTTTCTACCAGTTCTATGACAGTTCTCCTTCTTCTTCATCATCATTACCAGCCTGTAAAAATACACAGTTGGGTATGGCCCTCTTCCGTTGTTGTAGGGAACATTTGCCAGGATAGCAATGAAGTGTGAAATATTTGTCGTAATTAATATTACAACAATCCCATGCTTCTACCAAATAAAAACTACAAACCAATTGCTGATTGTAATACGTTGCATGCTGAATTCGCATTTCATCACGAGAAATATGATTCATTGTCATCATGAATCAAGCAATAATACTGCACCCTTGCTCTTTAAGTGATAAATATATTACATTTAAATAAAACTAGATTTTTACGGATTATATCGCGTACCTATATTAACTTATTTTATATTTGTGGTTAACTATTAACGTATTAACTATGACAATGACATTGGGACGTCGAACATCTCAGTGCCCCCCGTGACCATGGGTGCTGTGAAGTACTCGAAACGTCGCGAATATAAATTAAAATAAGTTAATAAACGCGATATAATCCGTGAAAACTAATTTTATTTAAATGTGTAGTGTTCGCGTACATAAGTAATCAAAATATATTACCATTTTTTATCTTCAAAATCACAGCTATAATATTTTAATAAATTAATTACAGCTCAATATCAGAATGGTATGATTTTTCTGAGACAAATTTGAAACCAAACCTTTATTTTAAATAAAGATTTTAGGATTATTACTTGAAGCTTATTAATGACATGATGTCTCGTATTCTAAAATAAATTAGGGGAAACGAGCAATATTGAGCGAAAATATTGTAATAAACTACGCTATATTATGAATGTGACAGTCCGCGTGTCGCGCCGACCCCCACACAACACCATTTAAGGGTTAATTCCATACACTAAGAGAGGGTCGTCTTTGTAAACTCAATGGATTATTTAAACAATGACTTCCGAACATTCGTCACTTTGTTCATTCGGCGCGTTTAAAATTTGATAGTTTTTACAATCTTCAAGCGATTAAATTATGTTAAATATATCTACTACTAAAAGATAAATTGTATTACATATTGGTATCATCAATTAAACACATTACAGATCAAAAGTTTTAATTGCATTATTATTTAATCTGCAATATTACAAACAGTAGTACCAAAAATTCTCCTGTCAAAGAAAATTCCAATTAGAGATCATTATCATGTATTTTATTCCTTTTTTTATAGTACTTATGTAACCAAACCTCATATTTTATTGATTTTATCCAGCTTAAGCTTCATTATCATTCTTACTACAGCCTTTCACAAGTCCACTTGTGAACATAGCCCTCCCCAAAGGAATGCCGCAAAGCACAGTCCTGAGCCACCTCAACTTCTGCATATCTTACCAGTTCATCAGGTTATTCTATGTATTCATTTGAATTAACACATAAAGCAAGTAAGTTGAAAAAAGAAGATTTTATTTTAATTTAATTGGTAAATGAATGCTCTGACTCATAGAACAAGTCTTGTTCTATGGGTCACAGCATTCACCACTAAAAGGAGTTACCATTCAAAAGGGCATAATGCTGCTATTTTAAGCTAATATTCCGTGACAACGTGTTTCTTCCTCGGTAAAGTCTACTCAATCGTGGTGCAGCCCTACAGTTGCGGTTTGGTTGTACCGCGTGAAATAAGTACGTGTCTCTCACACTACACGAATGGATGTAAGCCCTCAAATTCTATTTAGTGTATTTTAACATTGCTAGAATTAAAATGCACAGAGTGGCTAGATATAAATAATAATATACTAATGAGTGCAATAAATTATTTATTTTTTATAGAATAAGGGTGACAAAATAGCACACAGTCCACCTGATGGTAAGTGGATACTGTGGCTCATAGACATCTACATTTATCCTCGATTAAGAATCAAAGCGCAGATGCGCTGTCACCCCTGAGGACTAAGATAGAATGCCTCGTTTCTATTAAAAAAGGGTCTCCGGATCTCTACACCCACCATACGAAGCACAGCAGTATTAAGCTGCTATTTTACGCTGTTATTCTGTGAGAGTGTGGCCCTTCCCCGGTCGAGCCGACCCATTCGTGCTGCAACCATAATATAGGTGCAGCGTTGCTAAATAAAACAAGTTTTTAAAATAACAAAACAGGTTTGAGATTAACAAATTCAATAAATATCTTTGAATATTTAAACCCATATCATCGCTTAAAGTATATTTATATTATGTAACAACATTATCATTCAATGGAAAATTAATTTAATTATAACACTGTAATTAAATCATTTTCAGCAACAAAATAATAAGAAGTGATATCAAGTTAAAACGCCTTTATAATGCGAAAACAATCCAATGTTTCGATTTCTGAATAAAAAGAACGAAAATGAGTCGCAACATGTAATTGATTAAATCCTAATACGAATAAATATCCTTTCATTTAGTATTCATTTTAATACTACATCCGATGTTTTTAATCTAAATCAAAAATCTTTTTCGTGAAAAATTATTACTGTATATGGACATTCTATCGTATGAAAGTATGGCGTATCCGTCTTCATTTAAGTTAATAAGTCTCTCGAAAATTTTAAGCAATATTTATTGTTTATTTGTTCAAAAAATAAACATCGAGAGAGAGAGAAAGAGAGAGAGAGAGAGAGAGAAATCGATGGACTTAAATTTAAAAATTCTAAAATCAAGTTTTGTTAGTTTATATTATTTGCTACTCTGTATGTTGTCTTTCATTAACACTCTTCATAAATGCCCACGAAAATCATTACTTAGACATTTTCTTTTCTAATGTTTATGTATTAAATTATGACAATAGTTGTAATTAATTTAACGATACGTCTAAATTAATAGTAAACGCATATTTAACTGATTTACAAAGTATTGAATAACAAAGCGTAACCTCAATATAACATTACGATTTCAACCCTCAACCAACAGCGACGTTTATAAGAAAACTGCATTTCCTCCAACACGTAATAAAGTGACTGCAGTGACATCAAACATGAATTAACTTTCAGCGACAACCCTCCCTCGCACTATCAATTCTAAGACACGAACAGTATCCGTTAAGTGGTCGATCGGATCCCGTGGCGATTTGATTCACTTCTCACGCGACGCGGCGGGCGGACGGTTAAGGGATTACTTGGCACGCGACTTAACAGATATTGTCGATTTGGGGGTACAGGATATGCCGGGGTAATGATGCTCGTGTAATTGTCGGGAGGATTTACGAAGTTACTTTTAGATCCATTTAGATTGATTAATCTTTTTGCTTACATCCCTGAGCGATAGATGAGGTACATTAGATCAATACTTACCTAAAGTTTGTTAGATTAGTTAGCAAAGTTCCGGAATAATAAAAAGTTAAAATTTAAGAAACTCAAAAAAACGTGCATTGATCATGAGCTGTGATGATTCTAGAGAGAATCATCCTGATGATCCTGATCAGGACACTAGGATAAAGTTATTATATTATTACATTGTCATCGGTCTTTGATACGAGAGCAATTTTTAAGTCAAAAGTAGTCTAAAAGTTGGTGAAAGTTACGATAAAGATTCCGTTACATAAATAGATATATAAGATACACGCGTAGCTAATAAAAGCGTGTTATAAAAAACGCTTCGTATCATTGAAGACACCAAAATTTAAGGGTCGGCACACACGTACCACAACCACACCATATCGCAGAGACAAAATGTGGTCACGTGTGAATAGATGTGTCGCTGCAGATTTTTGCAGTTGTGGTTGCGTTGAAACCCTACTCGAGGCGTCGACGCAATGTTGTGTTTGTACTTATATATAACTTATATATATATATATATATATATATATATATATATATATAGTAAAATAAAAAAAAGCAAAGTTACAGCCCAATGTATATACGTCCCACTGCTGGGCTCAGAAGCCTTTTCCACTGATTATTCTGAAAGGAGTTATAGGGCTAATTCGGAAGAAGTTGTCGCCGCGCTGCCCAAATGCGTGTTGACGAACTTCAATGTGTTCGAAATATTTTTTTTCTTATTCCTCATGACATGCAGAATTAGTTTCCTCACGCCATGTTTTCCTTCACCGATCCTGGAGCACTTTGTGACTGTAAATCAGCACTTAAAATTGCAATTTGTAAAAATTTCCTAATTAAAAATGGTGCCGGCCGGGATCGATACCCGGTTACTGCGTTCTGTACCAACTATATTTACAGCGAGCGTTAACCACTGAGCTACACGGCTCTACATATATATATATATATATATATATATATATATATGTAGGGTGGAATAATACTCTCTGTATTATCATTTATTCCAGTGGCCGGCCGCTAGTTCCGTGTGGTTCCTTAGTGGTTGCGTCGTGGTTGCGTTGTGGTAGGTATCACTCTCGCAGTTGATAATGACGGTACATGTAAATTGTACTATTCATTTCCGATACAAAATGCGCTCGCCCACGCATTGTGGTTGTGGTTGTGGTACGTGTGGATAGACCCTAAGTAGTATCGGACGAATCTCCCTACATAAAAAATAACAACCGGGTGAAATTCGTAGGAAGTCGATACAAATAGACCAAATATCATAATTTACCTTGACCTCCCATAGTATTTTATGTTAATACAATAATATATGTAAACAATAGTAAGTTTTAATAGCTGCGTGTCATCAATTTTGAATACCGAAACGTGACTTTAATTTCTTTCTCGTATTGTAATTGTCTCGTGTCACAAATTACACCCAACATTGAGGATTTATCGAAGAGGCGTGTACCTCTTATACAGTTAATTATTTTAGCACTGTAAAATAAATTGTTATGTTTAGGTGGAATGTCATGAGAAAATTTGGGTTTATAAGACGCAACTATAGAAAATACCATAAAGACCAGAACTAAGAGCATGTGTATATTTCCTATATTTTCTTGTGGACATATTCTTTTATAATCTGTTTTAGGAAATAGAGATTAAGATATCTTAATTTCTTGATGGTTGAGTTTTAATGTGTATACCTGTTTGGGGATGAATGTACGGTACATTGCCTGAATGTCTGAAGTTTTGTGAGCGACAAGAATGAATATGTTGTCTTTAATAAATGTAATTGATTTAACCGTTTTCATTAAAGTAAAAATAAACAGATAAATGACTATGTAGGTATAAATACAGGTTCTGAGGTCATGTCTCAGTCACTCAACATAGACAAAAATATAGAAATAACAATAATTAAGGTGCAATAATAAGCGAACATTACGCACAATAATAGAGATGTCGTGTTTTTTGTCTGTATGCAGTTGATGCGGGGCATTGTCATCGCCCTCCCGCGGGGCGCACTAAATTAGCGGAACACAAGCGAATTTAAACGATATCATAACAGGAAAAACACACGAATGTGTAGAAGAACTTAGCATTACCATTATTTTAAATAATTTGCATTCATAATAAGAATTAAGTAAATCTATAATTTTAGTTTTATTTGTAAAAATATGCCATTCTAAATTAACCTTATTTATTAAATGCGTTTACATGACTTACTACTGGACTTCTAACAACAACTTTAAATATTGAGTTCAATGTAAAAGAAGATTATACTTAGTCATTTTAACAAGTTAGGAAACTGTTCTAAAATAAAGACAAGCTTACAGCAAATCAAAGCAGAAAGGCAGAATATCTTTTTTCCCTTTCACATTCGTGTTATTGAAAGCGCTGTGACTAAAGTGAGTCGCGTAGGAACTTGGGGTTCCGCAGCATATGTCGCGGACCTCGCCCACCGATAATATTTCACGCAATTGTAATCCGAAATCCCCGCGCACAATGAAATTATTGAGTTACACATGTCTCCCTGCGCGACCTCGCTCTGCGCAAATATAGATATGAAATAAATGGCTTTTCGCGTTTATCTATAATGGCCCCATTAGTATACCGCGGGAGGTGTTAACTATTTATTATGATTCAGTGATGTTTTTAATAAAATTGTCAACGACATCATATTTTATTCTGTAAAAATACCTATGATTATCATCCCGAAATCGAAGATCCATGTGTCCCTATCCCTACATTAGAATGTATGTTAGTTCGACGTTAAATTTTAACCTATTAAAAAAGGGTAGGTTATTGATACAATCATAACTACAATCATACTTCGTATTATCATACAAAGGTATCTTTTATCTTCTCAAACTTCGATAGTTTTTTTTAATCTTACTTTTTCACTCTGTTGACTATAAGAGGAAACTAAAATTGAGCTTTGTGAAGGAACAGAAAAAGAATTGAATAAATTATTTATATATAAATTCTGCCAATACGCATTGAATTACTGTGTCAGAAATGAGAAGATATACCCACTAGTGGGACTTACATACGCGAGCTTTTACTTGTTACTGAACTACATGCTTTTTAATATTTATTTATTTGTAACAAACAGTTAAAGCATGATATTCATCACCAAGACAATGCTATCAAAAAACTGACTATTACGTACAAAATATAAAACAAAAGAAAATAAACTATGTATTTGCCATACAAAAGAAAAAATATGTAAGATTAGAATTGCTTATGTTATGCACATACTAGTGCATTGAGTACTTAAAAACCATCTCTTCCTACCAAAATCACCTAAATTTGCACCTAGCAAAAGTTTGTTATAAAGTTATTGAATTATAGATAATTAATTTTACCCAGGTGCCGTGGTAGCTCAGATGGTTGGCGCTCGCTGTAAAGTCACATTACGCGAGCAACCCGGGTTCGATCCCCGCCGGCACCCATGAAATTGTAAATTGCAAATTTAAGTGCTGATTTACGACGTGCTCATCGGTGAAGCCTGTGCCCAGCTGTGGGGCGTATATAGGCTGTAAATTTAACGTTTAACTTTTTTAACCCATACTTTAAAAGTACTAATTAGGTAATCTTTTGCACTTAACTTTAGGATACGCTTGAAACAGAGACAAAAAGTTGTTTCCATCCCCGCCGTCATGAAGCCCGTAAACTCTTAAGTTTACAACATGAGCTCCCGATCTTTTGAAATGTTGTACTACTCAGCTAGTTCAAGACACGTTCTTGTGTAGACCACAGCCACTTAACGTACAAATAAATAACACAAACTCGATAAACTGATTTGTATTCTAAAATCAGTCGACTGTAGAGAAACAAAAACACATAATATGCACTTTGCGTACGTGCTTTTTTGTTATTTTACTTATTATTAGCAAGTTTTTGACTATCATCCCTGGTGGTGGGAGGTAATAAAACCTTAAATGGTAAATCGTAGTAATAATCACATAATACTCGCATATTTAATATACAAGAGGGTGAGAAACGAGCACACAGTCCACCTAATTTTATGTAATTACTGTGAAGCTTACATCTATCCTCGATGAGGAACAAAATACAGATGCGTAATCACACTCTTTATCTGTAAAATGGTCTCTAATACAGTTATATATATATAAAAATAATGTAACAATTATTGAAAATAAAAAATTTAATTTATTTTTGTATTACTCAATTATGTTCGTGACAGGACGTGTATATAATAGCCAACGTACCTGTTAGCTATGTTGAAGATCTTGGGTTCAAATATACAGCTGATGTGTACAATAACATACTCAGCTTACTCAAATTGGGATTTGGAAATTGGGTTAGGTAATTTTTTATAGAATAAGGATGATATACGAGAAAATAAAAAAATGTCTCCGGTCCTCTACAACTATGCTATAATAGGAGAGCAGTGAGAAGAGCGGTGAGTGAATACTATTTTTTTCCAAGTTTTATTGCTCTTTATATACGTTCCATTACAAGGTATGGGCCTTATCACCCTTCAAAGTCGTTGAGCAATTAACTCGCCGATCTGCTCCAGTGCGTGTTGGCAAACTTCATGTATCCTTGAAACATATTATTTCAGAGATATGCAGGTCTGCTCCAGTATGCTCTGCGGAAGACCTTCACCGCAGAGAATATGGTAAACTAGCACCTAAAATTGACACTTAACTCTGAGCTACCCGTGCTACAAGTGCATTTTACCGGAAACGAGGCATTCGATCTCAGTCCTCAGGAGTGTCAATGCAGCTATATTTTGATTCTCAATCGCGGATAAATGTAGATGACTATGGACCCTAATATCCACTTGCCATCAGGTGTTTTTTGTGCTTATTCACCCTTATTCTATAAAATAACGGTAAAGCAAAAAGTTCGCAGCTAAAGGAGGAAGAGGTTCTAGAATGCATCGTTAAAGATTCAAAGATAATTTCTATGCTACCGGGCTTTTATTGACACTTACTGAAGCCAATAATCTTTCGTTCACTAGATGTCGCTAGTTGACACTGGAGTGAAGTTTGTTACACAATGTCATTTAATTGAGAAGTTAGTTTTAAATAAAAGTTTATCAGTTTCTAGAGTATTATATTAATACAAAAAACTATGGCTCAGGGGTTTGCTCTTTATATTTTGCACATTTTTAACTCTTTTTTCATTTTTCTACTTTTATGAATATTTGTAGTTTTGTTTATTTAGTTTTAATCTAGCTCATATAAAACATAAGTAATAGTACAGACAGAAACATTAACATTAAATTTACGGGTAAAATTATCCCATTTTTTTGATAGATTTCATAGTGGGGACCCACTATGAAATCTGTCAAATATTATACACCTCATTTTAAAGTGACCCCGTCTTGGTGACACAAAAAATAGTGGACGCCCTCTTGGTTGTATTGGGTGATTTTTATCGTATTCGGTACCGAATTATGGAGATATCATTATAATCAACATCAAGAACAATAAAAATAAAGTAAAAATAGTATATCAATGTTTTACTCAGGACGCAGTCCTTGATTTAATTTTGGAATGGTAACGAGAGCTAACAGAGTCGACTACACCGACTGCACTAGAAGGAGGTTAGCGTTTTTCGAGTGTATGCATATAATATGTATGTATGTACGTACATATGTCTATTTCTTTGGCATGCACTTCAGCCTAAACGGCTTGATGGATTTCAACGTACAAAGTGTCGTTAGATTCGTTTTGTTTTGTTGTGTAATTGAATTTATTTCTTTTGCTTACAGTGTCACGCAGAAGAGTTTTTTTTTAATTACTTTTTTAACCATCTAACTTCTTTTTCATGGTAACGCGAATATAGGTATTGCGTATACCCCGCCTTCAACCGACAGGTTTTACCGCACCGAATAAACACCACGACCCCATCAGTGCCTTGCGCGTCATGTAAGCCCTCCTCGGGGATGAACAATTCACCCTTCCCTTCTTCTTCTTTATGTAAGGTGCGCCGGAAGACAAGGCGCGTCTTCCTACATGGCCTACATTTCCACACAACAGATCTCCCCGATATGTGTAAGCTATAAGGCCAGGAAAATCATAGGCCCGTAAATACTATGACAACACCAACGACAAATCTAGTCCATGACTCCGCTGGTTATAGAGTCACGGGGGATAGAACATGTGATGCATCATCATACCAACTCCCTTTTCCCACTTCAACTCTACTTCAACAGCGGCAGACAGTCCACAAACACGGAATACGCATCCGGGGTGAGCTCACTACGCCAAATTGTAGCAGCCATTTCGGACCAGCCCTTCACCTCGGAGCAGACATGTAGGTTCCACTGCGTCCACCTTTCATTATTCTCTCGCTTGGTGGAATTAGATATAATATAATAATTATAAAATATGCCGATTCAGTAATACTTTTTTTTTTAAATTTTAGTCACATACTTTTTTACAATGAGGATGGAACTCCAATTGCCCGCTAACTACCTTTACGTTTTAGAAATATAAAGACAATTTATTATTTTGGAACACATTTTATACCTACCCTTAAAAGTAAAATATTCACGTGTAACCTATAAAAATCTCAATGTAAATTTAGACATAAAGAAAACGAAGTTGTCACCTTCACGTTCAAAGGAGAGGAGTAACAAAGGTGAAGCCAATGTAACGCCCGCGCCTTTTACTGTCACACAGAGATAAAACAAAAGGGCGTTTGATCTGTCGCCCTTCTACACTTGTAGGGTCTCAAAACCAAATAACGCAATTTACTTGAGACAAGTTGACGCCTTTGTTGATATAATTATGAGACGAAAACTTTATCAATCATGGAAGGTTTCCTGCGAGTCCTATTAGACGCACTTTCCAATTTCTTAAACTCTCAATTTTTTCGTTAATTTATTCGAGGTAAATTTTTCAGGGAAGCTCTTCAAGTATTAAAGAATATAAGAACTAATTTTACTTAGGTTTCAAATATTGCTTAATGCTTTACGAATTTAAAACACAGAAAAACAAAAATTATTTATGGGAAAATTTTCATTTAGAAGTGTTTATACATTATATGTAATTAAACTTACAATCACCCATATTAATTCAAAAAAAAGTCGTACAGAACAGAATCATCTTATTCAGGCTCAGAGGCTTAGCGTTCTCACTAAATTTGACAGCACGCGAACAACACGAGTTGGACCACCAACGTCAATTAAAAAATGTACCTTGCATTGAAGGAAAAAACCTAGAATCTACATGCTCGATAAATGAAATATTTACAATGACATGTTAAGTGAAACACTTACTGGCGCAGCGAGGCTGTTGATAGCTTTATATAATAGGTCGGGGGAATATTTCTTCGTATTGTGTTTGTATTAAATTGAAGAAAAATCTAATTGGTTGTACTGTTTATATCTGGTTCTGGCTGGTTTCAATACCAATTATGTATTGATTATGAAGGAAATGAAAAAGAAAAATTAAAATTAAATAACACTTTCCCACTATTTTTCAATTGTTTTTCTGCCAAAATGAGTGATTCTAACAAAGAAATTCAATACATTTTGTAGTTTTATTACAAAAAAAGAGAAAAATGCGACTCAAGCCGCGAAAACATTTGTGATAGCACGAAGTTGGTTCAAGCGTTTTCATTTCAGGAATTTTGATGTCAAAGATGCAGCACGCTCTGGTCACCATCATACGGATAAAGTCGATGCAATTTTTGAAAAAGTGGAGCAAGGTCGGCATTGAAAAAATTTGGCTATACAAAAAAGCTCGATATTTGGGTACCACACGAGCCCATTGAAAGAAAACTAATGAACCGTGTACTCATTTGCAATTCTCTATTGAAACGATTGATCACTGGTGATAAAAAATGGATCATTAAGGACGAGAAATTGCGAATAAGATCATGATCAAAGGGTTTGATAACCCACTGGACTGTAGTGAAACCCGGATTAACACGCAATAAGGTGATGCTGTGTGTATGGTGGGATTGGAAGGGCTTTTACCCCCGCGCAAAACCATCGATTTAGATTTTTGCTGCCAACAACTAATAACACTCAAGCAAAAAATTAAGAAAAAACGGCCAAAATTGATCAACAGAAAGGGAGTGGTCTTTCATCGTGATAACGCCAGACCACACACATATTTGGCCACTCAGCAAATATTGAGAGAGGTTTATAGGAAGTGTTAATGGATTCACCATATAGTCCTGACCTTGCACCCTCAGATTTTCAACTGTATCTGTCTTTTCAGAATTTTTAGGGTAGTGTCAGATTAGGTTAACTCGAAACTACTCGTCGCATTTTTTAATCAGAAATCCCAAGATTTCTACAGCAACGGGATTATGTCACTACCTACAAGATGAAAACAACATATCGAACAAAATGGCACATATATATATTATAATTAAATATATCTAATTAAACTTTGAGAAAAATCTTGAATTTGTTTATGAAACACCAAGAAACCTCTTTTCACGGACCTTATAATATTACGAGTAAGAGAGATATAACAGAATTAAAATCAGCTAAGTGCGTGAGAGCGCTTTGGGACGACGCATAAGGTAAAATTCCGCTGTTCAGATTGTGTAATAATTTCTCAAATTTATATGCAACAGTGTTTGTTATGATTTTAATGGAAAGTATTCAGTAAAAGCAATTTGTTTTCAGATTTTCATTTGTATTATTTAGTAGTTAGGGAAGTAAGGAAAGGAAGTTTAAAGCAAGGGGTGTGTAGTAAGACTTTGACGCCTGATCAAAAGACCTATTGAATATAATATAGGAATGTCATAAAAATTCTAGTAATTTTCCCATTTTTCCGATTCGGTTGAAAACTAGATGTTAAGAACAATAGAGTAGAGTAGTAATAGAAATAACGCAATTGTCAATATAAAGTCCCTTGTATTACAAGTCTGCAAAGTTGGACTTGGGGTCTAACACCTATCTCAGCTGTTAAATAATAAGTAATAATAGCACATTACCTTTTTATAACCAATAATATCGAGTGATCACTGTTATTAGTAGTTCCAATTACGACTAAAACGAGTGTCTTAAATTTTAAAAATCAAAGAACAAATACTCGTATGTTACACAAATATTACTAAGTAGGCGGAAGACTTAGCAATCAATTACCCCGATTGCGGGTTACTGCAGCTGGATGGTAACTTGGATAAGTGAGACGTCATCTGGCAGATTGCTAGTACTAGTCGCATTGGAATTATTGTTATTAATTAGAGAGGGCCCTTGGATTAATTAAGTAGGGCGCCAATCACGTCGTCATCCATTCGCCCGATCCACGCCAGTCTTACCGAACGTCTTTGTTAACATCGCTGCTATAGACCTATATACAGGTAGATATGATTCTACTCTATTTTGACTGCTAAGTATGATTCTTATAAATTAGGACTGATTTTTCAAAATTAGCTAGTTATGTATCAAACAAATAACCTGACTAAATATAAAAGTGAAACAATTGAACTTTTTACGTTTTTACGTGGTAGAGCCATGTTGCAGCTGTACTGTAGTTGTAGCACGAATGGGTCAGCTCCACCGGAGAGGGACCACGCTCACACAGAATACCAGCGTAAAATATCAGCTAAATACTGCTGTGTTTCGTATGGTGAGTGTAGAGAACTGGAGACCCTTTTTACTGGAAACGGATCAGGAGTGACAACGCAACTGTTGTTTGATTACTAATTGAGTACAGACGTAGATACTTTATACAGGGGCTATGTGATCGTTTCACACCCTCACTCTATAAAAAAACACTAACTGGGAAAGGTTATAATAAGCCAGTATAAATTACAAGCTGTTAGGCGTCCTTTCTTAGACCCTGGAGAGTCGTCACGTTATCACGTCCTCAGCTCTGAGGACTAAAATGGATTACCTCACGGTTTCTGATTGTACTGGGTCTCTTTATTTTTAAAACGAAACAGAGCTTTTGGTGCACTGCTTGGAAGAAGATATTAAAATATAGTGTTATCACTTTATCCGTGTCACCTGTAATTTGTCTGAAGTCCATACTTTGTTTATTTGTATACTGGTTAATTCCTTTGTTTTTAATTTTATCCGATGAATAACTTTTATCTAATTATTGTAAAATCACCCCTAAATTAAAAAAAAAACACTTATTTTGTTACAAAAATCGTAAAAGTAGTAGTTGTGTAAAATAAAAATCATATAAGTAGTAACGTGAGAGTTTACAAACGGTGACGTACGTGCTAAGAAGGTTGTTTATTAAAACACCTTAATAATTATTAAATTTACGCGTATTACAATTATTATAACAACTACAATATGTGTAATTATTGAGTTATATCATATAAGATGCTCAGTGCCTACATCACTTTATCTCTGCTGACTCTTACGCTACCCACGGGATAATATGATTCTCTTATACCACCACTAGTTTATTTTCGGATAGTCATGTGGAAGTCATAGCCTAGAACCATTAGTCAGAAAACTGTACCACGTGCAAGTGAGCTTGATATGTTTACGTGTTTCTCCTACACCCCAGTAAATTATGTAATAACAGTATAATTATTTTTAATAACAAATAACTATTTATGGAGTCACATCTAAATATTTATAAATCTTTCTAGCTTGTCACTCCCTTAGCGATAATGGAATGGGATAATTTTAATCGTACGCGAATTGCCGCGCGTAATGTCTCAGCCACGTGGCGCCGCTCCTAATTCTGTGCGACTACACTTACATTCGTAACTCTTAATTCCCTTTAGAACTTAACGCTTTTAATAATCAATCGGATCAATAATTTAATAGCCATTAATTTCATTTTGTTATACCATTTAATAAAATGTTACAGATATACGAGTACTAAGATTCATACTAATGTTAGTGTAAAGTATGACTGTAACCAGAAGTCACAATCTAGAAGTTTACAAACTGCTCTAACTTTCAATTCTGAAACAAAACAATCTAGTAATGTTCAAAGCAGCAGCTCGGTGAACGCATATACCTAATACTTTAGTTGCGTTCCCTGGTGAGTGGTGATGCCATTTTGTTGAATGTTTGTATGCTGTAATAAAGGTTTATTATTGTGTCACTCGACATAATAAATTCTTGATATGTAGTTGCACCACACGCACCGTCAGCGAGTGTACAGTGCGCGGTCAACGCGCCGACCACAGAGCTACAGTCCGCCTTCAACAATAGTAGACCATGCCAATATACAGAGGAGTCGTGTCAACTAGTGTCGCTTTTGAAATGTCTCACTTGACATTTCATGACCTTTCAATCATAGCCATCGTACTTGACGATAAAGAAACACGCCACGACTGCGCGCCGCAAGCACACAGTCCACGCGGGGCCCCCGAACAGCCCACAAGCCGTCAGCAAGGCGCAAGTCGTCTGCAGTGGACGACGTAAAGCCAGTGTGCGGGCCCGGATGCTTAAACTTCACGTTTACTTTAATTTCAAATATGTACCTTACTAACACAATTAAAAGCTCACTTTTCAAAGTTTCAGCTTAAAGTGAGGTGGTACCGGTCCGGTGCCGGAGCGTAGTAGTGTACAATGACCCTTATGCTGCTGTGCTACGTACGGTGAGTGTAAAGAGCCGGAGACCCATTTTACTGGAAACGAGGCGTTCATCTTAGTCCTCAGGGGTGACAAAGGGATGAATTTTAATCGAGGATAAATGTCTTGTGCTTGGGCCACAGCATCTACTTACCATTTGATGGACTGTGTGTTTGTTTGTCACACTTAGTCAATAAAAAAAAATTACTTTCTATTCCCGTCGTAAGTATATCATGAACGATGCAACTTACCTTATGCCATAAAAAATATAATAATATATAAACATATATAGTACTATTCAAAGTAATTAACATTTACTGTTTTCCGCAAAAACTATATAATTAGTTAACATAAGGAAGCAGGCAATGATCATAATTTACAGACATATTTCTTCTGTACTCAGTATAGGAAACTGACATAGTAGTGAAATCGTGACCAGAAGCTGTTGGCTCGCGCAATTTCAAATAATTACGGCCCCCGAACACGAAGTCTGTATTACACGACTAATTTTATAATCATGAATTTAGTGAAGGACAATTAAAATGTATAATGAAGAAGCAATGTATTTTCTTTTTCACGTTATTGCGAAAATATTTACTTTTATTTATTTTCGGTTTTGTAGCGATAGCGGTTTTGTGGCTTATCATTGATCTGTGGCGCTGAGGGTCAAATTTGAATCCCGCACGGAAATTATTGTAAGTATTATATGGTATATAATATAATCATTTCGGGTTCTCAATATTTTTTCTTGTATAATTTACGTGGACGAGTCACTCTGCAGCTATATTTTAGTTGGTGTGGGTCGACTCAACCGGAAAAGGACCACGCTCTCACAGGATTTTATTCGTGGTAGAGCCATGCTGCAGTTATATTAGTTGTATAGTTGTAGCACGAATGGGTCGGCTCGATCGGGGAAGGATCACGCTCTCACAGAATACCAGCGTAAAATAGTAGCTTAATGCTGCTGTGTTTCCTATGGTGAGTATAGAGAACCGGATACCCTCTTTACTGGAAACGAGGCATTCCATTTTAGTCCTCACGAGTAACAACTCATCTGCATTTTGATTCGTAACCGGGGATAGTTATAGATATCTATGGGTCACAGCATCCACATACCATCAGGTGGACTGTGTGCTCGTTTGTCACGCTATCCTATAAAAAAAAGATAGAAGCGTAAAATATATGTTTGGTATGGTGAGTGTAGAAAACCGGAGACCCTTTTTATTGGAAATAAAAGGCATTCTATCTTAGCTTTAACGGGTAATATCACATCTGCATTTTAATTCTTAATCGATGATAAATGTAGATGTCTTTGGGCCACAGCATACACTTACTATCAGGTGAATTGTGTGCTCGTTTGTCACCCTTATTCTATAAAAAATAGTGCTGCTGTGTTTCATATATTTAGTAGTAACCAGGAATTCTATCAAAATTCATCGTTCATCATCATCATTACAGCTCTTCACAAGTCCACTGCTGAATATAAGCATTCCCCAAAGAATGCCACAAAGTTCTATCAAAAGTTTTAAGTATAAAGGACTATACTTATTAATTTGTTTTTTTAATTTATGTATGTAAATTGCCTCCACGATTCACAGGAAAATCTTAGTATGGGAAACTGGAAACCCTTTATACTGGAAACGAGGCATTCCATCTTAGTCCCCAGAGATGACAACGTATATCTGCATTTTGATTCGTATTCGAGGATAGATTTTGATGTCTATGGGCCACAGTGTAGTTATAAAAAATCTTATGACTCTCCCGATAGATGGGCCACAGTGTAGTTATAAAAAATCTTATGACTCTCCCGATAGATGGGCCACAGTGTAGTTATAAAAAATCTTATGACTCTCCCGATAGATGGGCCACAGTGTAGTTATAAAAAATCTTATGACTCTCCCGATAGATGGGCCACAGTGTAGTTACAAAAAATCTTATGACTCTCCCGATAGATGGGCCACAGTGTAGTTATAAAAAATCTTATGACTCTCCCGATAGATGGGCCACAGTGTAGTTATAAAAAATCTTATGACTCTCCCGATAGATGACAGTATAAACGTAGCCGCAGACCACCGACGGATAGCAGCGTCAAATGAAATAACATGAAATGAAAATAAAATGAAAGCTATTTATTTTTCAACTTAAAAAGTTAAAAATTTCTTTGTCAAACATCTACACGTTTTATAATTTAGTACAGTTTCAAAATAAGGTTCCTCTGTCCGGAGAAGAAACTGCGCGGATATCCTCTTTTTTATCATTTTTAAAGCCAATCAAATGATAACAAAACAAAGTTACTCCATTATCGCTAAGGGAATGACGAGCTAGAAAGATTTATAAATATTTAGATGTGACTCCATAAATAGTTATTTGTTATTAAAAATAATTATACTGTTATTACATAATTTACTGGGGTGTAGGAGAAACACGTAAACACATCAAGCTCACTTGCACGTGGTACAGTTTTCTGACTAATGGTTCTAGGCTATGACTTCCACATGAATATCCGAAAATAAACTAGTGGTGGTATAAGAGAATCATATTATCCCGTGGGTAGCGTAAGAGTCAGCAGAGATAAAGTGATGTAGGCACTGAGCATCTTATACGATATAACTCAATAATTACACATATTGTAGTTGTTATAATAATTGTAATATGCGTAAATGTAATAATTTATTGCTAAGAAGGTTGTTTTAATAAACAACCTTTTTAGCACGTACGTCACCGTTTGTATACTCTTACGTTACTACTTATATGATTTTTATTTTACACAACTACTACTTTTACGATTTTTGTAACAAAATAAGTGTTTTTTTTTTAATTTAGGGGTGATTTTACAATAATTAGATAAAAGTTATTCATCGGATAAAATTAAAAACAAAGGAATTAATCAGTATGCAAATAAACAAAGTATGGACTTCAGACAAATTACAAGTGACACGGATAAAGTGATAACACTATATTTTAATATCTACTTCCAAGCAGTGCACCAACAGCTCTGTTCCGTTTTAAAAATAAAGAGAACCAGTACAATCAGAAACCGTGAGGTAATTCATTTTAGTCCTCAGAGCTGAGGACGTGACAACGTGACGACTCTCCAGGGTCTAAGAAAGGACGCCTAACAGCTTGTAATTTATACTGGCTTATTATAACCTTTCCCAGTTAGTGTTTTTTTATAGGGTGAGGGTGTTAAAGAGCTAGCGGGTTAAGAAACGGAGTAGACCTTTTAATAAATCTGGAATTTGGTCGTCAATTCTAGACGGATAAATGCGTGAAGATTAAAGCTTCTTGCAACAGTAGGGGCTCAATACAGCAGTATACAAGTATCCCCAAGAATTGTCGGCTTTATCGGTTTCCGAGAAAAGGGACCGCTCCATTGCCACTTCAGCCAACTAATTGCTAATACATATTATCATTTTATTTTAATTTTCCATCATTTTGGTTTCTCTAGCAACCAAATGAATGGTGTATTCCACGTAGCGTAGGTTGGTGTTATTAATAAGAAATTACGTGACAAACGAGCTTACAGTCTATAATATAATTTCAAAGTTTATAAATATAGTTGATAACCATGTAACATGTTACAGTGAGGTCATCAACACTTTATGTTCAAACTTTCAAAGAGAGTGTTGAAAATGTTACAAAGAAATCATTTCAGTTAAACAACTGTTGAACAACGTGCACGGTATTTGTTGTTTAACAAATCGTGCTTTTTGTTAAATAACAAATAGCAATCACCAAACAACAAATTAATTTGACAATTCCCTGTACAATATCAAAGCCTGTGCAAATTCACCCTTCGCGTACATCAGAACGTCCCATTAATTCCCGAGCGGAACGAAACGAAAAATTTCTTTAATTCCTCCCGCAATTAACATCCAGAGTCGGACCTGGCGGAGCAACGCCAAGTGTCATCGTAAGTTTCAGAACGCGTCATTAAGGGCATCTGCAGCGCGGTAAATAACGAAAAAACTCCACGAGAGGGCCAAGGGGGGCGAGATGAGAGATTTTATTTAACAAAGTCTATATTAACCCGATGCAATTAGAGAGCGTTAACGAGCTAGCGGTAATGACTGCGGGTGACTATTCTCGGAGCTTTGTGCCTCGGACGTGTTATATAATAAAGCTCTTTCTCAAAGGTCACTTGGTTACCTAATACAAGTAGAATCTGCACTGCAATTGAAACGTGAAAAAAGCTATAAAAATAATTAATATTAAAAATCTCAAAATACTTTGAATTTTTTTTAAGAAACGTACACTGTTTCCTCTATATATTAATAAAGGAAAATAAATAGTGCCTTATTAAAAAAACACTCATTTGTACTTAGCATATGGGTTAAAACCTATATTACTACTATACTAATATTTGAATTTCGATATTATTCTTTTTTTTTCTTTGTTATTCGCCCAATAGTGAATTAGTGACTCTTATGTTATGAGACACCAGCGAATAATGGTCTGACTTCAGTCACCATCATTACAGCCACTTAAATTTCACTTGTGAACGTAGGCCTTCCCCATAGATGGTTTCATATATATTAACCATAGTTGCCACACTTATCAGGCGAGAAAAGTTAGCAATAAATAAATCGTGTATGCAAGTTATAAAATTTCAGAAAAATAGTTTTCTGCAGAACCCGTACCCTTTTTCCGGATGAAAAACCAAAAATTTGATAAGTTTGAGACCACTAGAGATTTATTTTTTTATTTTTTAATAATTATATTGTATTTGCGTTATTTGTCATATCAACATTTTGCAGCGTTTTTTAATTTTAATGTACAAGTTGTGAAGAAAATATTTATATACTTGAAGCATTTCTATCATTTATATATAAATATTCATTATATCACATATATCATTTATATATATATATATATATATATATATATATATATATATATATATCTATATTACATATATTTTATATTATCATACATATTATTAATTAATTTTGAACCTCAAACTCGCAAACTGTGATGGAAAAAACAATCATCTAAAACAAGATCTTCTAATTTGAATAGAGCTTAAAAAGCTAATAGCCACCCACCACAATAACAGATTTGAAGGTTTACAATAGTTGCATATTGTATATTATATTTAGTAAATCTTATATTCATGTAGAATAAAATAACAATGACAATGCTGAAAATCGGATTCCAGAATAGCCACCCGTACTTCGCGTTGACACATTACCGGAGAGTGATGCGAATTCAAAGCTGCCGGTTTTGAATATAATAATCGTAACGCCAACTTCGGGGGGCTATTTATTGTTTAATTAACCCTCGGCCGCTGCGGCCCGGCAGTACCGCCGCTCGGTCGCGAGCGCTCCGACAGTTTAACATTCTTTAAGCGGCTAAATTGGAGAAATTAGAAAAAATCTCCTCTTGCGGCTGTTATGAAAGCCGTACTCAAAGCAAATAATACATAACACTGAAAAATTGATTTTTCAGTGTTATGTATTAAATTTATTAAATTTATTAGCAATACATATTATTTTATGATAAAATTATATAATATTACTAGCTTGCCAGGCAGACGTTGTTCTGCCCTTTTCGACGACCCTTTGTCATGTCCTATTAAAAATCCTTAAATTCGCAAAAAAATTGTGGGTTACTCATGGGCAAAACAAACTATTCTATCTCTCAAGGTGGACCAAACTGCACTCGGTGGGAAAATTTTATTAAAATCAGTTAGTTAAGGAGTCTATCGCGGACAAACAACGTGACACGTATTTTATATATATTAAGATAATATTCTTTGAAATAATCTATAGAAATGTCTTAAACAGCACCGGTATTTTAAAAATTAGAGTATTGGTTTATTTATTTACCTAATAAAAATGAAGAATTATTTAATACATATTACAAAATTACAGAGAATTTAAGGTGGTATAAAAATAGACACTTTTTTCTAATTTCAAAATATGAACACAATAAATTAAATTAAATTAGACAATAATCGAAAATTATTCTTTTTGATTACTGTATATTTAACTTTATTAAGAAGTAGAAGTTTTAAACTGATTTGCCACGAGCTCGGCGGTGAAGGAAAACATCGTGAGGGAAGCTGCATGTTTGAGAAATAAGAAAAAAATATTTTGAAGACATGTGAAGTTCGCGAAATCGTATTAGGGCAGCGCGGCAGACAATTTCTTGGCCTAAAACCCTCTCAGCAATGAGCAGAGGCCTGTGCCCAGGAGTGGGACATATATAGACTGTAACTTTAACTTTAACTAAGAAGTTTTAACATTAAACATTAAACTGCACAAGAACTGCAAAGGTGACATCTGGCATTACCCTTGTGGGTTGTGATCATAGATTTAATATTAACTGTCGTTAGAAGTTCTGATTCCAAAAATGAAAGTAAGGACGAATATTAGTGTTTTTGTGTTTTCATAGATAAAATAAATTCAGAACGGATACATAGTGTTTTTAAATAGAATCGAGTGGACGATTGAAAGTGTATTTTCAATATTACAAAGTACGCTACAATTTCACCGTAAACAAACTGATGTTACAACTTAAAATTTATTCCATTTAAACCACAGTAATACATTGGATATTTTGCAAGGCTTGTTATCAAACAATGATATAACCGGAGTGCCTTAACCATGCGGTAATAAATAGTTACGGAAGCGAACAGGGAATTTTCGGAGCTATTATAGAGGAAGCACTACTAGCCATAGTTAACTGCATTGGTGTCATTAGGCAAAATAGTTTCCATAGCGTGTACTTCAACGATCTATGTCTGTGATTCCAAGCGATAAATTGGATTGTTTATTATGAGTAAACCCTAGGACTTAATTTGAAATCGATTGAAAAGGTTAATTGACACGTGAAATGAATACTCTTAGAAGAACTACATCCATTCGACGAAGAAGTTTTTTTTTTCAGCATTGGGTGACAAACGAGTACACAGTCCACCTGATAGTAAGTGGATATATAGACATCCACATTTATCCTCAATCAAGGATCAAAATGCAAATGCGTTGTCACCCCTGAGGCCTAAGATGGAATGCCTTGTTTCCAGTAAAAACGCTCTCCGGTTCTCTACACTCATCATATGAAACACAGCAGCATTACGCTACTATTTTACGCTGGTATTCTGTGAGAGCGTGGTGTTACCCCGGTCGAGCTGACCTATTTGTGCCACAACTACAACATAGCTGCAACGTGGCTCTACCACGTAACAAATATAAGTGAAGAAAAAGCAGAATTAAAATTAATTAGAAAATTTAAACAAAAAATTTTTGGTCTCCTGCTCTACTCTAATCCTTTGAATGATTCCACAACGCCGCCACCGCTGGCACGAAGCTACAACGCCATGAGCATTAGACTGCAATATCTCGGGGCATCAGAAGGTTTTTCCTCTGATGCTTCATTCTGCTGATTCATTCATACGATACCCAAAGGGATGGTATGGTTCATGGGGTAGTTGATTCTCTTACGTCGTCACCAGATGACGAATTACAAAACATTTTGTCATTAACATCATCATCGTCATCATTACTGTAGCCCATAATAAGTCCATTGCTAAACATAGGCTTTAACCCCAGTAATGTCACGTGCATCCATTGTATTCTAGAATGTTTTGCCAAATAATCACATCATCGTGCTGCAACTTTGCTTGCCGGTATGAATCGGCCACTCGAGAAACTTTCTTCAACATTAGTTGTAGATTCGTCGACCTCTATGGCAATTCAGCTTACTGATCCTTTAGGCTATGTCGGTTACTTTGGTTCTACTGCGGATATCCTCATTACAAAGTATATCACGTAGAGAAACTCCGAGCATAGCTCTCTCCATAGCTCGCTGAGCGACCATGAGAGCTTTCCTGTATGGTCAGCAGTTAACACCTCAAATGCATATATCACTTGCGACACGCACTGGTAGTACACTCTCGTTTTAAAAATTTGAAGTGCGTATATTGTGTAGGTTTTAGAGCTTCGCTGTACACATATCATGGTACGAATGGGTTGGCTCGACCAGGAAAGGACTAAGCTCTCTCAGGATACCATTGTAAAATTGCAACTTAATACTGCTGTGTTTCGTATGGTGAGTGTAGAGAACCGGAGACCCTTTTAACTGAAAACGAGACATTCCATCGTAGTCCTCAGGGCTGACAAAGAATGTGAATTTTGATTCTTTATCAAGGATAGATATAAATGTCTATGGGCCACAGCATCCATTTACCATCGTGTGGACTGTTTGTTCGTTTATCACTCCTATTTTATAAAAAAAGAACAAGAAAAACGATACACATGACGAGAAGTATAGAATCCGATCATGACACAAAATATTTGCAAGTAGTAAGATAATAACCTAAACATAAATATTATTGGCATTTCTATAATAATGTCGAAACGTTGAATGATGATATTGATATACGTAGCCATTAGTTATGCTCCTCAGATTATAAATGTTATAACACAACGCTCCAGATTTCTTTGACATCTAACCTTCAGGGAATGAAGCCAATATATCTTGAGCTTCTTATCTGTAGTAATCCAATATAAAATAGACTGGTGAGGATAAATTATTAGAAAGTGAAAAGGCCAAAGAAATTGGGTACATTATATGACAGGCACCATCTGGCGAATGCCATAAAACCGACCCTCTTGCCGCCCACTACTCATGTTTGGCGTAATAGTTTCTTGTAAGGGGTTCGAGAACCTATACGGTGAATTTTTCACACCCTACTGTATTCGAAATAGTTTATCTTTGTTTTAAGGCATATCAATACTAGTATCAAAGTCTGGTGCAAAGTATGTGGAGGTGGTCTGCTTGAGATTGCAATACACTTGAGAAATTTAGATAAATGCTATTTTATTAAAGAACATACTAAACGACATTTATTTTATTACCTGCTATAAAAATGACAAAAACTAGGATTTTTGCGGAGTTTCTTTTACCGTTTCTTCTCCGATCAGAGGAGCGTCAGTTATAAATGATAGCAGACTTAAATAAATGACGTCTGACAAATGAAATTTTATTTCCTGACAAGTAAAAAGAAAGAGATCTTTATTTCATAGTCAAGCTTATTGCAACTTTTATTTATTGCATTTACATGTGGTTTTGTGAGATACATTACAGCACATGCACCCAGCAAGGGTATAACAATATGAAATAAAGCTAGCTAGCTATCATGTCTTAATTCTTATACTAATATTTATATATTTTGTATACATTGCAGTTATTATTACAGTATTTAGTACACGTTATATTACTATATTTATTACTTACTTCAATTTAACATAACATTCATCTAATTTATAGTAACACTTCTTAATCAACAATGTGATAGCACTAAATAGCGATTTAGTGCTATCACAAACTTCTTATATTTTTCCATCTCTGTTATATCTTTGGGTAATGTATTATACAGTTTAACTGCCATAGAATATAGTCCAAAACCGTATAAAGATAAATTAGTTTTAGGCAATATTGATTTATTTCTCTCCCTAAGTTGTATATTAAGTCTATTTATATTATTATCACCAACTTTTTGATATATATCTTTATATTTTCTTACTAACTTACATGATTCTAATATGTATAAAGATGTAATTGGTAATATCTTGTGTTGTATAAAATATGGTCTAAAGCTTTCCCTAGAGTCAATATTTGCTAGAATTCTTTTACATTTCTTTTGAGCGATAAAGAGTTTTTGGATGTCTGTGCAGTTTCCCCACAACGGTATACCGTAGCGCATCCACGCGTACGCATACGCATTGTAGACCTCCTCAAAGACACACCATAGTATGAACGACATCCAAGAGTGGCTTGTTGTATATCAAAGGCACGAGGAAAATGATTACGCAACCAAACTCAAAAACTAAGTATTTGAATTTTTGCACTCACTTTTGAAATGTAACACCTCCTTAATTTCTAAACCAGGTACTGACCGTTAAACAGTCAGCCGCCGCAGCGTCTACATCATCTGAGGATGCCTCGTGTAGAGGCGAAAAGTCTTTCCTAAAGTAGTAGTGTTTGGAGTAGTGGTGTTGGGATTAGTGGTGACGAGATTAGTGCACGCAATTGAGGGAGGGCGGGAGGTGCTCTTTAAACTAGGTAAAACACATCATTTTATTTTATTGAGCGGATGGTTGGGAAATAACTCTTAACATCTTTAATATATTTATTATTTTATACGTGGTAGAGCCATGCTGCAGTTATATTAGTAATATAGTTGTAGCACGAATGGGTCGGCTCGACCGGGGAGGGACCACGCTCTCACAGAATACCAGCGTCAAATAGTAGCTTAATGCTGCTGTGTTTCGTATGGTAAGTGTAGAGAACCGGAGACCCTTTTTACTGGAAACGAGGCATTCCATCTGAGTCCTCACGGGTGACAACGCATCTGCATTTTGATTCGTAATCGAGGATAGATGTAGATGTCTATGGGCCACAGCAACCACTTATCATCAGGTGGACTGTGTGCTCGTTTGTCACCCTATCCTATAAAAAAAAATATAATGGATTTCCGCAAAGTAACGCTTAATTATATTCGTTAACGCCTCGTCTGTGTTTACTATGTAGTCGCGTCTTGACGTGGCCAATTCACGAGTGTTCAAAGCTCATAAAACAAAAAAGTTTCTTGAGCATACCATAGTTGGCAGCACTATCTCTAGTCATTGTGTTTTTTCGTGCCACAACGACTAGTAGTGTTCCGCCATTTTGTGTTAACTAAAAATAGTTAAAAATTTTGTTATACACAATGGCAAAGAAAAGAATATTGTTGGAAAAGCTCATTAATCTTTTGGGAGATTCGGACGAAGGTAATATACTTTACATTTCTTATTTTTCCAGATTGTTTTTTTTTACCGTTTTCACTAAAAGCGTCTTCAAAAGTTTTATGATTATCGGAAAATAAATAAATCTCGATGAAACTTGCGGTACCACGAGCGGGTACACGAGTTATTTAATTGTTGTCATATTTACCAGTGTTTGGCGATAGAACGAGCGTCTATACATAAACATGGTACCAACAATGTCGACAATTTATGAGATCACATAATATAACCCCTGTTTTTGTGTTTTGCGATAGAACGAGCGTCTATACATAAACACAGTAAAAACTAATTTTCTTGCGGTGCCACGAGCGGGTACACGAGAATATTCCTAAAATATAAGGGGCCTTTTTTGCAGAAAAACATTAAAATTAGTACTTAATTTTGGTTAAGGAAAAGATGTTTTTATTATAGCCTGTCATAAGTCCTTTTCTCACAACATCACAACTTTTCAGTTGACAAACCACGGAAAAGACGGGTGATCGACAGTGACTCTGATACTGATAACGAAAGTCAAACGAAGAGAAAAAGAATAATTGTACCAAGTGATAGTGAGGAAGAAAATAATGAAAGCATGTCCTCAAATGTTCTGCAACTCTTAGGGGAAGAACCAAAACATGAAAATATCTTGGAAATCCATATAGATGTCGCAAACATTTGGAATAACATTGTCACTAATGGATTAGATAAAGAAAGTAAAGACAAAATTAATAAAAAGATACCTACCCTTAAAAATTGTGATGTAACTGCACCAAATCTAAACTCTGAAATCTTGGCAACATTATCAGCAAGTGCAAAAACTAGAGACGAGAGACTTAGGGAAAAACAGAACCAAATTGGTTACATTATAGCAAATTTGAACTGTGTCTTAAAATCATTGCTTGTCAAAAATGATTCTAACAAAGAAGAAATAGAAAAAATTAGTGATAGCCTCCGTCTCCTTTGTGACCTTCAATTCATGGAGTCAGAAACCCGAAGGGCTGTGATATTACCAGGGCTCAATAAAAGTATTAAAAACAGCTTGGAAAAATGTAAAGCATCAGATGGTTTGCTCTTTGGTAAAAATCTTTCTGAAACTATAAAAGAAAGTAAAAGTATTGAACGCTCTTCAAGAGATTTGAAGAAAGCTTCAGAAAAGCCTAATGCCCCTATTAACAATCCTTTAAACTCCTGGGGCCCGTCCACATCATCGAAGAGGAAACCACATCAGGGCGGGCAATACCAGCATTACCATCCTCGCCATTCTTCTCAGAGAGCTCATCGCTCTGCAATGACACAAGCTCAAAACCGGCCAATGCGAGGCAAACCAAGGCAGTGGAACAGGAAAAAAGACTAGAGGTATGCAGTGCAGCAAAGTTACCATTGTTTTTTAATAATTGGCTACATATTTGCAAAAGCAATACCATTTTACGGTGGGTTAAAGATGGTTATAAAATACCTCTATTACACCATGTAAATCAATCTAACCCCCCCTTAAATAACTCCTTTAATAGGTCAGAAATTACTATTATTAAAAAATGTATAAAACATTTGATGAATATAGGTGCTGTAAAAATATGCACTCCTATTAAAGAACAATATCTTTCAAAAATCTTTGTAGTTTCTAAACCAGATGGATCTTATCGTTTTATTTTAAATCTGAAATCTTTTAATAAACACGTTGAAACTCACCATTTTAAATTAGAGGACATAAGAACTGCCTTAAAATTAATTTCACACAATTCTTATATGGCAAATATTGATCTGAAAGATGCATATTTTTGTTTACCAATACACAGCACTTCTCGTAAGTTCTTGAGGTTTTATTTTAACAACAAATTATATGAATTTCAAGTGCTTCCTTTTGGACTGTCATCAGCTCCTTATGTTTTTACCAAATTAATAAAACCCATTGTTACATACCTAAGAAAACAAGGTTTTTCATCGGTTAATTATTTAGATGATTTTTTATGTATTGAAAATTCATTTGAGAAGTGTGAACAAAATGTCAAAGTCACCTGTAAATTACTGGAATCTTTAGGTTTTATTATTAATTATAATAAAAGTAAACTCATACCAGAGAAAAATTGCAAATTCCTTGGCTTTATACTAGATTCAGAAAACTATGTGTTGGGTATACCAGAAGACAAAAGAAATGATCTTTATAAAAAACTAAATACATTTTGTAAAGCTAAGACATGTACTATACGTTGTTTTGCTTCTTTGATAGGTAGCTTAATTGCAGTGTGTCCTGCCATTCCTTATGGCATGTTGTACACAAAAAGACTAGAACGTTTTAAATTTTTGGCCCTTCAGGCAAATAAGGGAAATTATGATAGCAAATTGGTTTTAGGAAGTGACATCATAGAAGATTTTACTTGGTGGAAAAATCATATACACATATCCACAAATCCCATTAGAGAGGCTAAGTATAAAAAGGAAATATTTACCGATGCCTCCTTAACAGGATGGGGGGTGGTCTGCAATAATGAAAAGCTTCATGGTTATTGGAATAACAAGGATAAAAAGCATCATATAAACTATTTAGAACTTAAAGCTATATATTTTGCCTTACAGTGTTTGTGTAAAGATCTAAGAAATTGTCAAATTTTGATACGCTGTGATAACACCACAGCAATTTCTTATATAAATCGAATGGGTGGGATACAATACCCACATTTAAATAACTTAGCTAGAAAAATTTGGCAGTTTTGTGAAGATAAAAATATATTCATTTTTGCGTCATATATCACTTCCACAGAAAATTATCTTGCAGATAGAGAATCTAGGAAAATAAATGAAAGCACCGAATGGGAACTTCATGCCCATGCATATAAAGAAATTATTGCTAGACTAGGTTCTCCATGTATAGATCTTTTTGCATCAAGAATAAATGCAAAATGTAAATTGTTTGTGTCATGGCATATGGAACCAAACTGTTGGGCTGTTGATGCATTTACCATTTCATGGAAAAATCTATATTTTTATGCATTTCCACCTTTTTCTCTCATATTAAAATGCTTAAGAAAAATAGAAGATGACAGTGCAATAGGAATTATAGTGGTTCCAAACTGGCCATCGCAACCTTGGTTTCCATTATTTAAATCCATGGTTAAATCAGAAATGATCTTTTTTCATCCTCACAAATATTTATTATTATCTCCTTTCAGGAGCTGTCATCCACTTCACCAGAGCCTTACATTAGTTGCAGCCATTGTATCAAAAACATGTATTTAAAGAAGGGCTATTCTGAAAAGAGTATTTCTATTATAATAAGTTCCTTATCTAAAAACACTTTAAAACAATATGATTCCTCTCTAAGACAGTGGTGGAATTTTTGCCAAAATAACATTAAAGATCCTTATCAAAAGGATATACCAAGTATTTTATCGTTTCTTACTGAAAAATTTGAAAGTGGAAGTGCTTATGGTACCATTAATTCTGTTAGATCCGCATTATCACTGTTATTTAATTGTGATTTGGGTAATCATAAAGACATAAAGAGGTTTTTTTGATGGTTTATACAAAATAAGACCAAACAAACCAAAATATGAAGAAACGTGGGATCCAGCCCAAGTCTTAGAATATTTAGCCAATTTTTATCCCAATATTAATTTATCTTTAGAAGTATTAACAAAGAAGTTGGTCATGTTATTAATGTTAGTTACTGCTCAGAGACTGCAAACTATGGTTTTAATTAAAATAGGAAATATCAAAATTGAATCATCCGGTGTAAAAATTAGAATCCCAGATTTGATTAAAACGTCAAGAAAAAATAAATTTCAACCATTACTCCATATACCTTTTTTCACAGATAATGTATGTATATGTCCAGCACAAACTTTAATAGACTATTTACAAAGAACGATTGAACTTCGTCAGTCTGTTCAAAACTTGTTTATAAATTTTAAAAAACCTCACAATTCAGCATCAACACATACTTTAGCTAGATGGATCAAGGATATTTTGTCAAAATCTGGCATAGATACCTCATTATTTACCGCTCATAGTACTAGACATGCCTCAACATCTTTAGCAAATCGCAGTGGTATTAATATTGATCATATCAGAAAAACTGCCGGTTGGACTAATAGATCTAGCACGTTTGCAAAATTTTATAATAAGCCTATAATTGATCAAAATAATTTTAGTAATTGTATACTAGCTAGTATAAGTAAGTAAAATGTTACTTTAAACCTTAGTTTTATCAACACTGATTTTTTGTTTTGTCTGTTATATTTCATTAAATAATTAAACAAATTACCGCAATCTCATTCTTTAAACATCTACATAGTAAACACAGACGAGGCGTTAACGAATATAATTAAGTGATCAAAGTAACTTACCTGTAAGTGAACTTCGATCATAATTATATGAAGTTAACGCCTCGTCTGTGTGCAACCCTCCCCTATATAATGTGAATATATAGCCCCACCCATTAATTGCTATGTTTAATTATTTTGTTTTTATTCTTTGAACTCAATGACTAGAGATAGTGCTGCCAACTATGGTATGCTCAAGAAACTTTTTTGTTTTATGAGCTTTGAACACTCGTGAATTGGCCACGTCAAGACGCGACTACATAGTAAACACAGACGAGGCGTTAACTTCATATAATTATGATCGAAGTTCACTTACAGGTAAGTTACTTTGATCACTTAATTATATTAACACTGCGGTTGTATGTATCAAGGTATCACGTGTGGCAAATATACTGAATATGAGGCAGTTTATGGGGGAGGCCTGTGTCCGGCAGTGGACTTTGTTCCAGTTGCATTAACATTTGAAGTAAATACTACACAAGGTATATTTCTTCAAGGCAACATGTTTTTATGGAAATAAAGGTACATACAGTCCACCTGAGTATTAATCAGATGTTATTTTGACCAAAAAACACCTACATCTATCCCTAAGAATCAAAATGCAGATGGGTTAACCGCTATGGACTAAGATTAAGTAACTCATTACTAGTAAAAGAGTCTCCGGTTCACGCACCATACGAAACAGCAGCTTCACGCTGTTATTTCGAGGTTCAATAGTCGAGCCGACCTATGCATTTTACCGCCAAAATATTCCGCATCGTGCATATCTGGCTGCAATCATGCTCTACCACTTAGAAAAGTATTAAAAAGTCAGACATACCATCTTACATTACCACTCAGAAACTGGTAGGTAGAAGGTGAAGCAAGTACTGGACAGTATTAAAAAAGTATATAAAACCTTTCGGAGACAAGATTTTTCTAAAAACAAAACGGAATTTCGTACTGTCTTGTTGTTACAACACGGTAACGATGGAATTAAAATAGTTCAGAGTAATTAGAGTTATTAAGTATGAGCCCCGTTTGAAATGCCAACTTTATCTATTCTATTCTCGGTACATCCGGTTGCTTGTCAAAAATGATATTTAGATGAATGGTAGAATATTTATACCCTAAAGTGCCGTACCAAAACCCTAAGCACTGACGGGGAGCAATAGTAAAATTACTATTACCTAGTGTGGTGAACATGGACAGCTGTTATACGAAGTACATCAACATTTTTGAAAAAGCCAATATCTATCGAAGGACATAGAATAAATAAAAATAATAAACACCTTTTAAATATATTTAAAAGATGTTTCAAAAGTATATTAAAATTCTGTTCTATTTCGTACAATGTTTAAAGCTTATTTTCACATTGAAGTTGTGGTAGCACACGGCAATAATTATTAAACTTTTATTTAATCGATTCAATCATTTCATATTGTACAAAACATAAACAAATAATCAGGGTTTTCTACCCCACAAAACAATTAAAAGGCAATACTTAACATCGCGTGATATCTATCTGCTAGTCAATTAAGGAGCTCAGAATTCTACATAAAATTGCTGTCTTGTTTTCCGCTGTAGGTGTTATCATCATACTCAATCTGACTGCGCGGTCAGAAATTACCCCCTTTTATGGATATTTCACCCCCCGGGGGGACACTTGACCCTCCTATCTGGATACATCATCTACCCCTAAAGTGAACTAATGGGCTAAGCTAGAGAATAAAGTTACTGGAACTGTCAGCTTACACTTATCACATTATAGTTTGTAGTTTAAAAAAATTAATTGGTTACAATATAGTATTGATGTAATATTATTTTTATCTATATCTTTACAAGTTTATTTGTATAGGTAAGAAGTGCGTATTAATATTTTAAGCATTTAAAGAAAGATTTACGTTTCTTTAAATGGAAATGTGTTACAAAATAGCGAAAAGCAAACATTCTCAAACAAAAATTTGTTTAAATACAAAAAATAATATACACAAACTTTTGTGCTCTTATATTATACATACATATATAATATTATTAGTATGTTAAAGTCGAAGTTTTTAAAAAAAATAATATGCTCTTCCAGTAAGTATAGGAGCAATAAAAAGTTCTATTCACACTTTCTAACAATGAACTCCTGATGATTCGATACGACTCGACAATTCTAATAAAAATATATATGCGAAGTCATTATGAATTTGCAACATTATATCGATGATAACCAATAAATGACCACTTTTATGCAGTCAATTATCTCGAAACCTATATAAGTAAATAAATACGATGAAGGTTTCATTAAGAATGTGTGTCCACACTAATTGCTTGACATATATCACTTTAATTAAGAAACTTGTTTTAAATTTTGTGTAATTACATTTTAATATATTAAAACAAACGCCTAGCCGCTACGGTAAATCTGTCCTAATTTGGAGATCCGTGTCCAGTCAAAGTCAAAACTTTTTATTAAATTTGGGCTTGTTTAAAGCTCTTACGAACGTCAGAATCTACATCTGTTCGCAAAAATAAGACCTCAGAGAAGAATCGACAAGTAACTATGGGCAATTTTTAAGCCAAAATGTCAAAAGTCAATTTTTTAATGTCAGTTTTCACAAAATAATATCAGTAGCCACACACCACCACCACACAATTTTCCTCAATATATTAATCAATTTTATTGATTAAGTTAGACTTTTTAACAAAACTTCTGTAAAAGTTTTTATGTAAAAAAAATTATACGATTGTCGTATAAACTTAATTATATTTTAAATACCGTACTCAACATTACGAATCATTTTGTCAAGGTAAAACTTTCATATTATATCCGAACACTTAACCACTAACTTTTGTACAAACATACAATATATTAATGTTGATTTTAAGTGTAACAAGGAAACCTAACCTACTATGGTTAGAAAAACCGACATGAAGGAATTTACAGACTCATTTGTTTTTCATCTCTCTCTCTCTCGGAGTGTCACTTGTGTGACACATCTACAGTCCACTATGTTCGAAGTTAGTGGCATGTTTTCCTGGGTTCTAGTCCAGAAGGCAATTATTATTAGGTGTACTTTTAGCCCATCTGTTAGCCTAACTTTATAAATAAAAAATAGTATCATACTATAAGACATTTAACCTTGGTCTTTAGTTGTATAGCAACTTACTATTATATCTGGACTGTTTGTCATTCTGATATTATAAAAAAATACTTCACTCCTTGCTAATGTATTTCAAAGTCAAGAATACTTTAATCACTTGATCAACTAGTTGTCGGTACTACTACCAATAAACTAGCTGTGTCCCACGGTTTCACCCGCGTATATCACGCGTCTGAATCGCGCTTTCTTTTTCTGATACTGTATGCTGTTGGCCCTGCTCACACGGCCTTCACACCTTCATCGCAATATACTCGTAAGCAAAGACTTACGAGCTATTGAGTGCAGTCCCAAGGCTCCCTGGCCTCTATTTTTGGAGTGAAGCTCCTCAAACTAGAGGTATGTACATCCCGTACATATGATACAAGGGCCCCTCAGAAGGAGGTAACGAACCTTGGCTTGAACCACTATTGGAATACAGGAAAATGGTGAACTAAAAACACCCCGTACGGATATTGAATGAGGTGTTTTTGGTTCGTCGGCGAACGCAGTGTGTCCTGGTGTTCTATACTATTTCTGGATTTGTATGTGTGTTAGTGTTAGTGGATCCGATTCCCTCTCCTGGAGAGAGCAATACCCCTCACTAGGCAGTTCGTCCACGTCTTTACCAACAACAGATTTCAGTGATCGTGACAACTGAATAGTGGGCATGTCGAGATTGTGGTGGAGATCCACGTTTCTTTCATAATGCCCCGGCTACACGCTCCGTCTTGCCTGTGAGCATGCCTGCACAGGTAAGCTCGTGCGTGTGGACGGTAAGACGGTGGCTCGCTCAGGCAACCTGCGTAATCGTAGACGTGTTAAAGATTGGACTGCGCGGGTTTGGTTTGCACTGTTTTGCCTGCGAGCTTACTTGAGCGTGTGGCCGGTTATTCAAGCCGCGCTTCAGTCCGCCTAAATTCTTTTTGACGACACATGTTATGTTATAAAATCTTAAAAATTAGATGAGAGAAATGTACGGAATTATTCCAGAGATTTTTTAACTGAATTCGTAGAATTGTACAAATCGTTGCCGGCGTTGTGGAAAATTAAAAGTAAGGAATATTCCGACAGGAACAAAAAAAATGAAGCTTATCATTTATTAATCGAAAAACTAACTTTCTTATTTGTTGCTTTTTTACAAGTAAACAATAATATAAGGCTCCGTTTAAGAAAAATCTCTTCTGGCCACATCGTGACGTGACTAGCTCTCAAAACACTTTGCGGTTTGCACAGTCCAGTTTACACAAACTTACCTGCACGAGCCATTGTACAGTCATGACTGCACAGGCCTGGACTGTGCAGGCAAGACGGAGCGTGTAGCCGGGGCATAATAAGGAGCTCCTGTGATCCGACGCGGGATTTTATTTTAGATAACTTGAATATTTCAAAGACGTTTGGGCGGGATGTGTTTTATAAATACATATGCAGTTTGTTCTTAAGGATAACTTACTGCATTTATTTGTGAGAGAAAAAGGGATATACTAGAACAAACCTGGTCTTATTTTAGACAGCTTTAATGTGATGATTGATTGAACGCGATTAGCTTCACTCATCACATTAAAGCTGTCAAAAATCTAACGTCTTTCAGTATTCAATCAACTACCTCTCTTTACCTCTCTAAGCCGAAGTATTGCTATTGTAGAGGGAGATTGTACCTGTCCTATGTCATTTTAGTCTAATAAGTGTGTTTTTAAAGCGAGATTGCGTCTTAAACTTGATATATTTGCTTTTATCAGAATTCAAAGCGAGTTTGATTGTTAAACTCGATATCTTTGCTTTTATCAGAATTTAATTCGATTCTTTATTTTCTGCACCTATCGCCTAGTGCGTTTCCTTCAGCTTGGAGTCGAATACAAATTCTAAAAGGGTTACAATCGGATCAATAAATTGTGGTGTCATCTACATAGGGTGTACGATGAGTATCCGGTGACATCGGGACATCGCTCACTTAGAGTGAGTAGAGAGTCTAGGAAAGCATTGAGCCGTGAGAAACTCCTGCTCTGAGGGGTCTGGAAGAGGAGAAGATCCCCTCAACGCGAAAATGGAAGGATCGATTGGCTAGGAAATCTTGTATGATTTGGAGAAGTCTCTAAGCCACGCGACATGACACTTCGCTTATATAGGCGTTTACTGCAGGTTTCTCTTAGTTCTCATCGGGCGGCTAAGTTAACATGCGTCGTTCTGGGAGCGAGCCAGGTGTTAAATTGTTTTAAATTCCCATTTTCTCTTAAAGTAAAGGTGCAAATAACATCCTATGAAGAGCAAAGTTTATCTTCATAAATTGGTCTTGATGATGAAATAATTCGTTCATAGGGATTAATATGTTATGCCTAATAAGAATGCTCGTAAATCACTTTTTAATTTTCAATTTTTTTTGTTACAAAATACGTTACTGTAGCTTTGATATTAGAAATAGGCATAATATGGTATCACGGGCTTTTTCAAATGTAGTAAAGATCAATAGTTTTGTAGAGCATTCTATTTACGTATCACTGGAAATTACGCCAGTGCTCGCGGATAAAGCAATTTGGGAGCGCTTTTTCATCTGACTTGCTTAACAAAAATCAAGATTTGAGGCTAACTGAGAGCGGTAGCGTAGATAACTTATATCATTCCTCATGAATCTGGTTATCATATACAAAAAGAATTTTTCAAATCGAACTATTAGTTCCAGGGATTACTGTATTTAAACAAACAAAATATACTTTCCCGCTTTATTCTATTAAAATGATTATATAATAATTTTAATCTGTAGGTAATTCGTTGATAAATGTGAAGATATTGTTAGTCAAAAATCATCATTAAACCGCACCGACGGAGACCCGGGCAGTCAAATTCCCGCAAAGGGAATGCCGGTTCAGGGGGTCATCTTGAAGCTTTTAATCTTAAAGCTTTTAATCTTAATACGTTAATTATGATTTATTTTATAAGTCTCTATTATCAGAAATATAAAGTAATTATGACTAAAAATTAATATATGTATTCAAGCGACAGTAGCCTAATGGTACGGTTCGATCTGAAAAATCACAAAGTAGTGGGTTCGATTTCGCCATTCGACTACTGTAGTGAACCACTTTTACCACAACCTTACTCAGAAAGGTTAATTAAATGGTGGTAAGTATTAGTATCGTAATGTTAATAGAGCTACAAAAATAATTTTTTTAAATAAGGTTGGTAGAAATGTTATCAAGCCGTAAAAAGATGGAATTACGAAACGCAATCGTGCAAACCGGGACAGGTCGCTAGTTATGTATCGTGCAATACCACAAGAAAAGGTAAAGCAAAAAATTGAAAGAAGGAAAAGTGTTTATATTCTAACGGAAAAAAAATTGTTTGTTGACAATATTTTCACATGTCCAGATACTATAACGTGCGAAACGTATGAAATATGAAAATGCAAGTATCCAACCTGCAGGTATTAAAACGCTCATTATCATAGTTGGAATACAAAGGCGGTGCATAAATTAACGCGCCTCATAACACTATGTGTCATACGTATTTGTCATCAAATAAAATATTTAACACATACGTAACGAGTAGATACTTGCAGAAAAGTAAAGAAACAGACGTTTTCTTCTCAAAAATCCTTAAGAATGGCAGTTTAAAAGAAAAATATACTTTCCAGGTGCTTCCGGTTCATCATATATAGAATTGAGGGTATAAGGGGGAATGTCGACTATGTTAAAATGTCGATTGATTACGAAAATGTCCTGATGAACTGAAACAAAGGCTAGGGTTTCAGATCTGTACTCACTAACCCATCTACCTAGCGTGATAAATAATGACAAATCTTCCAAGTGATGCATGCCCATAGTGCATTCTAAAAATGTCCTATAGTACCAGTAACATCAGTAAACTTAAAATGTTGGTAATGAATTTGAATTGTGACAACCACGTGAGATATTAGTCAGAATATTGAATTATAAAACTCATCTTCCCTTGCTATGAAACCTCTAAAGAAGGTATACAGACAGATAAAGTCACTTTGATAATTCGCTGTTCCTGACCTGGCACAGAAGGACTATTTATTAGAAATACTCGATTGCCTTTTTACTGTCTGGAAAAAATAGTGTGTAACAGGCAAACGGAGAAAAAGCCTATCCCACTGATATTACACAAAAAATAAAAACAATTTTTTTTAAATAAATGAATAAGTAAATCAATTGAAATCTATCGAAACTCAAATCATACCTACACTACCTTACAAGAGGCAATAAAACAATAAATTTAGTAGGCCTCTCTGTCAATGTCCTTTCGCAGGGTCACAGGTTCAAAGAGAAAAGAGACGACGTTCAATTGTATCAATTATCAATACCTGTTTAACATGGGCTGAAGAAAATGATGTATCTGCCAAGGATGTTACAGTGCTTCGAAACCTCCGAGAAAAAGTTTTATAACAAAAACTATATGTTGCAAAAAATAGACCGTAATTAATGACTATTTTAAGATAAATTAGTTAAGTAAGATAAACACTGTCCCAAATAAATATGTACATACATATGCATGTAATATTTAAATACATGTCGCCTTATTACTACATAGGTACGTAATGTTTTATTTACCTTGAATTTCCCAATACAATCCAGTAATCCGAACATTGCAATAATCCTCCTGGTCTTTTATAGTACCGGATTAGGAAAGAAAATCCATACTTTTATATTTTAATGCGAAAATCTGTCCAGATTTCATGTTTAAACTACTGAACTGATTTTGAAAAAAATGAGATAGTTTGATGTCTGGTTAAGTTAAAAAGGTAAACTATCACAGCTAAGTAGGCTTTACAAAGATCATTATTGGCCGTTAAACGGCAAACTTAAGAAAAAAAGCTATGAAAAGATATCCTAAGCCACTCAACCGAATTCGACGATATGTGGTATTTAGATAGCTGGAAACATTAAAAAGACTAGGTTACCTTTTATCCTCAAAATTTACTATAGAGAACGCGGTATGAACGACTTCCATGCAAACGAAAGCTAGTACTCATATAATTTTTTAAATTACTATTTCTTTATTATTGGTTGCCTTTAAAATAAGTTGACCTGTTTGCCTACATTGCAATACGTTGCAACGAATACAAAAGTAACTAAAAATTATTATTGGTCTATTAAGAAGGCGGTAATTACTTCGTTTAATAAATAAAATAGTATTTAGGGAATAATAAAATTTATTAAAAAGCTTATGTTGTAGTAATTATTAAACGATCTAGTAAACATTGCCAATTTCTTTCCTTACCTTGGAAAAATATATATTTGTATAATATAACGTTTGATATTTTTCGCAACTCAGATTTTGAATAAGAAATGATATCGAATATTGATATATTCTCGAAATGTATATTCTACATATGATTTCTTATAGGATATTCCATTTGGTTAAATATGATATCAGGAAACCGTTATTACAGCCTATGAGTGATTACCACGGCTCGAGCTTATATCTTCTTCTTCTTCAGTGATGTTATCTCCAGCCTTGTTCTTTCGAGTCATCACATTCTCGGATGTTGATTTAACGTGAAATTGCAATGTTCTTCAAATATCTTTTGTGGTCTATGAATAAGAAGTCAGTCTGAATATACACTTTTATTCAAATTCCACATCCGGCTGTTTTTGCGACACATCTTATCGCACAAATTGGCGTTTATAAATAAACTAGCTGTTACCCGCGGCTTCGCCCGCATGGTCACTGGGAAATGAACTATCTATTGCTTTGAATAAAACTAAATTTAATAAATTTACGAATATCTATTGCTTTTTGAATTGAAATAAAACTGAGTTTTATAGATTTGTGAAAGATGCAGCCATTAAAAGGAAACTGAGCAAAATTGATTCGTCAGCCTATTTAAATCTTTTGAAACGCAGCGTATAAGAAAGCATGAAAATAGCCTGTTTATTCCAAATGGAAATGGGATATTTTTTTAATTAAAGGAAACTGAGCATAATTATCTGTCAGGGATGCAGACTTTTGAAAAGAAACTGAGCTAAATTGATTCGTCAGAGATGCAGTTTTCTGAATTGAAAGGAAACTGAGCCAAATAAAAGATCCGTCAGAGATGCAGCCTTTTGAGTTGAAAGAAAACTGAGCTTAATAGGTCCGTCAGAGGTGCATCATTTGGAATTGAAAAGAAACTGAGCTAAATAGGAAATTTTGAATTGAAAGGGAAGATCTGTGGGAATTCTGATTAATTGATTGTGGGAATTTTGGAAAAAAAACTAACTGAACACTATTTTAAGACGCTGCTGTACACAATGTTATATGTTTTTCCATTCGGGGAAAGAATGTGGAGATTCTGGGCATTTTACACACGCGAACATGCTACATACAGCTGACCATGAGAGAAGCACGGTTTTTCTAAGTTGACCCCCGCTACCTGTAACGTTTTCCCTCGCGCTTTATTAATTGTTATTGCAAAACTGAGCTTAATAGGGAACGGCAACCTTTTGAATTGAAAAGGAAGATCTGTGGAAATTATAGGGATCCGTGGTATAATAACATTTTCACCTTTTCCTACGCCTGTCAAAATTGTAGCACCGATTATGTTCCGTCCAAGATATGTCACATGCAGCCTTGTCCCGTTACATAACCGAGGAGCATCTAAATTTCGCATTAGCATGACTGGGACTCCTAATTTTAATTGAAGCTTATGTGAGGGCACACCTGTCAACTCTAGAGAATTTAGAAACTCTACGAGATATGAAGTGCTCTGTTCTGTGTCCATAACTGTGTCTACTGAAAAATACTGACAAATACGTTATTTCTCCTGCTACTTCGCTTAATATATCTGAATTTATTTTGTTAACGCTCTCATTTTTTGGTGCGAGAATCGCCCTTTCACATAACCATTTGTCTTCATGCATGTTGTTCGTTAAATCTGAATAAACGCTCGCAATTAATTCGGAATAACTCTGTACTAAATTACAAAAATCTCTCGTCAATTTAACGCAGCCCTCAGCATCCGTTTCCAACCGCCCATAGCCAATATTTAATAGTGTGTCAGCATAGTTTCCAGCATTGATATCATTATACAAATGCACTCTCATATTCGTAGTTAAACTGAATTTTGTCACCTGGTTGAATAAAATAGATTACGACTTGAGGCGTGCTTTAATTTCATCTGCAGGTGTACCCTTTTGAATGACAGGTAAAGTTTGGCGAAAGTCACCAGCCAGTAAAACCACCATTCCTCCCATTACATCGGTATTGCTGCGCAAATCCTGGAGCGTTCGATTTAGTGCTTCTACAGCTTTTTTATGCGACATTGTACTTTCGTTTCACACTTAAAGTTTGCATATTTTGGTAGCATTATACCTCGTGCACTATTTTTGCTAAAGTTGCAGATCGGCGATTCTTCCTGGGCTAGATTTAGAAGGAGTTTTAAAAAAGAATGTGCAGTGCGGCCCCCCGCTTAGCAGCGTTGCGGCTAATCCGGAGGAATCTACGGCCACAGCAATGTTTTTATCTTTCCGTACTTGCGCTAATAATAAATTTAACAAAAATGTCTTCCCAGTTCCTCCAGGGACACCTAAAAAGAAAAGTGCAACATTTCCAGATTCAATTTGTCCTAATACTTTGTCAAAAGCTCATTTTTGTTCGGGAAGCAAGCGGGGTACAAATTTGGCTACTTGCTGCTGCCAAGCTGGTATATCGTAGTTTGTTTCACGTATAATTTCATCACTTAGTTCGTTTTCGGTTGTTCGCTGAGGGCTTATCATTCCAAAGTCGCTTAATTTTTTGCTTAGCATTGCCATTACTTTATCTTCAATTTTCCCAATTGCTTCATTATAAATGTGTTCATTGTATGTCACGTTCGCATGTGTCTGCTGTAACCTTTGCAAAATATCTTCCGCCATGTACTCTTTATATTTGTCCCACAATTCATGGGCATTAGATAGCCCGCAAGATGATATGAGATTTGCATAAAGATCCCTAATTTTGGTTGGTGATTGGCACTGCACAGCTTCCTCCATGGTTTCATCCCAGTTATTATCGTTTTCTAAAAGATGCAGAGCTTCACATGGTTCTCTATAAGTTGCGCATTCGTGACCGTTGATAATTTTAAGGTCTTTATATCCTGTATTCCTCTGGTGCAGCAGCAAACGTAAACAGAAACATCCAAAATTAGTTACATGGACGGTATACACACGACTAAGGGCATCTGATGACTTTACACCGGGCCAATTTGCAACAGGCGCACCTTGAATACGGCGTTTCCACTCCTTCCTAGATGTATTCCAAGTATAATAGCGGGGGACTTCATAATATAACAACGTTTTTGCAAAGGGGTCGGTTTGACAAAGTTGAAAGTAGGCTGTTAGTGTAGTTTTTGGCGGTGATGCATTTCTTTCTCGGAAATTTCTTTCGGTGAAATATACACGCTCTACATTTTCTAAGTGTACAGCAAGGTGAGTAACTGTTGGGTGCCTTTCGTGTAAAGGGAAGCCAAGGAGACGCCACGCTGCCTCGTTACTGCTGACATAACGCCCTGCTTGAAAGGTCTGTACTTCATTAACGGGATTTGCCTCACCTTCGAGATGCTTGGTGTTACAGATATAATTGATTGCGCGGACAGAGCTACATGCTTCTAGATTAATGTGGGCATTAAACATTTTACATAGAATGGGCGAATACGGGACAATCCAGCTGTTATCTAAGGTTTCGAACGCTCCAGAGCGAGATTTGATTGTAACTTTCCTGCCACCATCTTCCGGAGCTCTGCGTCTGTATAAAGGGTAGCCATTATCATTGTGCACTGTTTCTTTTAATAGCTGTTTAGGGAATTTATTTGTACATTTTCCTTCTTTCATACATGGTGATATTGAATTTCGTGCTCCACATAGACAGTGAATGATATTTCGAACGATGGTATCATACAATTCTTTATCTTGCTCAGGATTCGGAATCTCGGCGCTTATTATGTCGTCTATTTGGCTGGGCCGCAACTTCTCTTTAAGCCATATATAATGTGGGCGTGCGGTAATCCTCTTTTTTGCCATTCAATTGAATACATGAAGCACTGCACCTCTCCGAAAATTTTCCCCTTATTAATTACATACATTAATTTTCGTACTTTTAATCTAAATACTCTAGCAACTACATCGTATCTGTCATTACTTTTTTGGTCCGGCATTAACTCCTCGGTTATTTCTTTCCATATTCCCACATTGCAAGTAAAAGTAACAAAAAGATCAGGTCTTCCTTAAGTTCGTACATAGGCGAATGCGTCTTGTGTGTACTCATGTAGGTAGCGGGGACTGTTAACGAATGATGAGGGCAGAATTACCATTTTACCTAAATCTCTGGGGTTTACATTGGCGTCGCTAGAAACTGTATCTTGTAAATGTATATAATTCTCAACGCGCAGCTTTTTTTGATTTAAAGATATATAACGGAGACATTCACTTTCTACCTTTACATGCATGTCTACACCGGGCTAAGAGGTTAAAATCATTTTCTCGCATTACATCGATACGCTTACATTATTTTTGTTCCGAGTAGGCTACTTTGTGACCGGGTTAATGAGTGGAATTTGAAAATGATAACCCTCTTGTCCTTTGCAATAAATCAATGGGTATTGCAGAGCATCATAAAACTTGTGTGTATCGGCTACCCGTTGCAACGTATCATCACGTGCTCGCAAGACAATGTCTCGTGAAGAAAATTGATCACCACTAATTACGGCTGCTATTTCGTTTATCAAAGGTGTATTGTAGCGCCTTTCATGCTCTCCTCGAGGGTTCCGATCTGCGTGAATAACGATTTTATAATCCTCTTCAGGTAGTTTTTCTAAAGCAGTTTTAAATGTTTCGACTAAAATGTTACGTTCATGCAAGAATCTTTGAATTTTGAACACTGTGTCTCTCTCAACTCCCTGGATAAATTGGCAGCGACTGTCTACCTCAATTTCTTCGTCACCCATAAAATATACTTGTAAAAATTTATGCTGTACGTTTTCAGCTGGAAAAATGAACTATTCTATGATAAATTTGCCCTTGCAATAATATGTTGGCGAAATTCCCGGCATATATTATTTCCCGGTCAACTCCGAAGGACGTTACTTGAAAGCATGAGTTATATTTCCGGATCCTCGTTTTATAAAGCGCCGTGACTCATTAGCATCTTATAAAAAGAGAGTTTTCATAGATTCTTCTGGTTCCCCAAGTAACGGAAGAGACACTTTGCCATTGGAAAAGCACATGCCTGCGGTCTCATCTTTCCATTTTAAAGCGCTGCAAAATCGACACGCCTTGTCCAATAGTCCGATAACAACTAACCTGTGATTTTTATAATCAACAATCATCAACGGATCATAATTGAATGCTGCGTCATTAAAAACCGACCATTTGTTTCTTTGAAAACGTTGTCGACGTTCAGCTTGGAGCTGCGCATTTGCATCTCTTCGCGCCTGTGTCTGTTCTGGTGTTTCAGATGCTCTTATAGTAGATTGACTTTCAGCTTGCTCAATGAGTCTGTGTTGAGTTTCATCAGGTATTTCCGCGGCTCTTAAGGCGGCCTGACGTTCCGCTTGTTCAAACAGCCTTTGCTGACTTTGAGCAGATGTTTCAGTAGCTCTTAAAGTAGATTGACGCTCTGCCTGTTCAAGACGCCTTTGCTGACTTTGATCAGGTGTTTCAGTAGCTCTTAAAGTAGCTTGACGCTCTGCCTGTTCAAGACGCCTTTGCTGACTTTGAGCAGGTGTTTCAGTAGCTTTTAAAGTAGCTTGACGCTCTGCCTGTTCGAGACGTCTTCGCTGACGTTGAGAAGGTGTCTCAGATGCTCTAAAAGCAGCCTGAGGCTCTGTTTGTTCTTGCCTTCTCAGTTCAGCATATTCTAAAGATTCTAGCGATCGAGCTAATCTATTCGCTTGTCTTTGAGAAGATACTTGAAAGGCTACGTTTGCAAGGCATTATGAAGTAACAAAAAACCTATTTATAAAAAAAACGTTAAAATACCTAAAAGGAATTAAATTTCATTTTAAATATTTTTTAAAAGCAAATCCAAAATATCTAAAAGGAATAAATATTCCTTTTAAATATTTTCTAAAATCAAAACAACAAAACCAATTCAAGACACAACACGAATCCGAAAACGATAGCCAAAAAAAAATCGAATCAACTTAAACCAAATCACAAAACAAATCGCAGAAAACCGAAATCGAAAGTAGTAGTCAATATAAATATAACCAACGAAAAAATAAGTAAGTGTATAGGTACCCTATACACTATCTATACTATTAATATTCCTTTGAAATATTGTTAAACAACCTAAAACAACGAAAACCAATTCACGATTCTAAATAAACAAAATCCAAAATCAAAGCCAGTCTAAATATGTATAAAGGAATACCAACCAAATCAACAAAACCGATCCAAGAAAATACACAAATCCGAAAATGAAAGCCAATATAAATCCATTCAACCTTAACCAAATCACAAAGCAAATAACAAACAACCAAAATCAAAAGCAGGTAGTCGAATAAGCTACGAAATAGAAACAATTTAAGCGTATAGGTACCGTATGCACTATAAGTTGACGCGCGGCTCAACGGCGGGAGTTAAGTACATGTCAGGAAACATTTCGTTACCGCGTTTTAAAAACCTAATAACGACATCTAGCGGAATCAATTTAAACTTTGTACACGTTAGTTAATAAGAACTCTTAATAAATATTTTTCTCATAATTTTACACAATTTTTCTTATTGTAATACCGATTCATTAATAACCACATATAAGAACTGTATTCATTTCTGTTCAATAAATATGTATTACTAAGGCTTATTAATAAGGCTTATTAAGAACTGTTTCTACCACAGTTAAGTAATAGTTAAGGGTGAAAGCGTGACAGGTGGTGATAGTATTTCTGATCCATACTTATAATCACGCCTGTAACCCTTGCGGGGTAGGCAGAGCATCAACGGATTACTTAATATCGTCTGCGAGATTATCGCCTATTCTGTGAATTACAATGCACCAAAGCGTTTGAAGAAAATCAGCTGGTGAATTTTATGTTTTTTATCGCTCTCTTCCCGGTCCTGCGTGGAAAAATACAGATCCATACATTTTTTATCTTAATTTTGGTAAAAAGACATAATAATCCAGATATTCGGACCTTCTGTGTACGTCCATCGTACCGTCGTCCGTCTTGTAGAATCACGGTGGCGTCACCTAGCTGAATTTAATTTTGCAACATATTCGATTTTCCCACGGGAATGATATGTTTTTCCGCCAGAATATCCATACAAAAAATATTATGGTGAAGAGGAATTGGATGATTTTTGAAAAAAGCCTATGTAACTCTACAGCCACCGAACTATCCCCATACAAAAAATCATGCCATGCCGACGCTCTGTTGCGACGTGAAAGAAGGACAAACTTGTGCAACATATTCTATTTTCCGTACCGTACCGTTCCGACGCTCTGTTGCGACGTGAAATAAGGACAAACAAACAAAGAAACACACTTTCGCATTTATAATATTAGTATGAATTGCACTCAGCAACGCTTGGCACAAAAATTGGGCAACGACTGTGACGTCATAAAAAATGTGTTGTCATTTATAGGTGTGAATTTTTTTTTTATAAAAGAATATTAACAATACTATAAACATTAGTAATATTTCCCTTAACCACTCGTGGTAATCTTAAATTGCTTGTGTTACGAGTGGTTCACCTCAGTAGTCGAATGGCGGATTCGAACCCACGACCTTTTTGAGTTCGCGGTCCGCGCCCTGCCATTAGGCTACTGTCGCTTTAATTGACATGTTGTTAGTGGCTACACGGGCACCGCCCACTCCCCCGTTCTATTGTGTATGTATTACAGTATACTATGGGTTCTCTATAGTTACCATACGAAAGACAGAAGCTTTAAGCTGCTATTTTACGTTGTTATTCTGTGAGAGCGTGGTTCTTCCGAGGTCGAGCCGACCCATTCGTACTACAACCATAACGAAAGCGTAGCTTTACCACGCATAAAAACGTGTACGAAATATTTTTCACAAGATCGTATGTATGAAACTGTTTCTCCCGCTTCCACGCCTATTTAGAAGTTCATTATAATCGTTTCTTGGAAGCTGCAAGAATGATCTTACTGGCGTTTCCCTTATTTCTATACTGAACCGATATAATAGATAAAATGGAATAACGATTTCTCTTAAGCTGCCAACTTGCCTTACTATCAAATATTTGTTTAAAAACTAAATGATAACATTTTATTCTAGAACAATTACCCAATATTTAAAAACCATAGACTACAATTACCTAAAATTTGATATTTGTCAACTTAAACAAGATTTAAAAAAAAGTCTAAAACATGCAATGAAAAGTTAACAGAGGGAGGTGCTAAGACTGCAGTACGTACACGAACCACAATGTTTAAAATGTCACTATGTAATCTAAGCCTATAAAGCAGTCGAGATAACTCGTCCGATAGTGAAGCAATTTCTGAACGACACAGTAATGACACCTATTAGGTGGACCGCTCCACATCCTGTCGCATAATAGCCCCGCATCGGCGTTGCCCTGGAGGTGGGGCTTAGACAACCTACTTTTCAAGGATTTGTGGCGTCGATAATTGCTGAGTATTAAGTGTACATTGTTCTTTTACATTATTATAACGTACCTAAAACCATTTCATTTTCATAAGACTGTTGCCGGCGAGGATCGAACGTTAGGAATAGGGTTTGGCTCCCGGGTCATCTCGTGTCTCGAAGTCCCGGGACTTTTCGTAATTTTAGTTGTCTCGAGTCCCGGGACTTTCAGGTCGAGACTTGAGACGAGACAAAATTGTCGAAATTGTTATGTAATCATTTTTATTTTCAAATAATTGAAGGAGTCTGGCACCATCTGGTGGTTTAATGTGTAATTACTTGGTCTTCTACGTAGCTACTGAGTACACAACACAACAAATGCGTTTGTAGTTGTCGTTGCTTAACGTTATTAAAATTAGTATGATTTTTAATTAAGTTCGTTTTATAACTATAAGATTTATCTGTTTAAAAGTGGCGGTTTTAGGGCAAAGGAGAGTTATCTATGCTGCCCGTTGCTCCACTCAGTTATAGGTTTCCTCACAATGGTTTTGCTTACCGCCGAACACTAAGTAAATTAAAACAACGTATGTGGAGATTGAATTTGTGTGTGAAATGTCTTAAAAGAAATAAAAAAAGCAATTATTAAGACTGAAATTAAAAACTTATAACGATTTAATTTCCTGTTTAATAAATGTTGATTTTTACAAAAACAATGCCTTTTTAACATGTTTCATAAGAAAATATTTCAATTAAAATTCTTCAAAAAAGGCTTAACTCTCTTAAAAAAATTTTTTTCTTAAGTCTCGAAGTCCCGGGAATTCCCGGGACTTTAATTCTTGGTTATCTCGTGTCCCGGGACTTTGAAATTGTCGGGAATTCCCAAACCCTGGTTAGGGATCATATGCCAAGTCCGCTAACATACATTGGGACAGCGCGACGAATACTTCCTTGTCCTAAAACCCTCTCAGAAGTGCAGTCCCAGCAGTGGGACGTATATATGCTGTAACTTTACTTTACTTTTTTCGTAAGATTGGTAATTATTTTCCTACAATAAAAGGTTTTTTTAATTTATACATTTCTTAAAAAGAATAAAAATTAAAAAAGAAGACTTAGCAGTGATTGCATCCTTGAAGAAAAACTTTTAACAATATATAATTTATTAAGCCAATTTTTTTTTCCTCGTAATTTTAGCTGCACTGACAGCCGATTGATAGTGAAAATTCCATCCAAAAACACTGAACCCACAAAAAAACAAGTGATGGTATTACCAGTGCGGAGGTATCGATTCTGCGCTCACCAACACAAATGTTCAGATCTATCTGACGTATCGGCAAATCTTGAAAGCATTTTTGTTGGCGTTTTCTTGGAAAAGGCTATGTCATGTGTTAATTGCATAGCCATGCAATATTGTAAAGTGCCATTTAAAAATTTACCGTATAAATACTTTTTGCTTATATTTAAGAAAAGTTTTCACTAGATATACATACAATCAATGCTAGTAGTGACTTAAAAGGAACTATTAATTAAGTTATTTCGTCTAGTGAGTGCAATAAGAGGCGATTAAAAGAATTTGCAAGAAGACCTTACGAACCCTAATTCCGCTACAGTCAGATGTAAAATCTCAAGACCAGCGAAGAGGAGCTTCTAAGATGCGAAACATCTGGTACTAAGATCGCCAATCTGTCTGCCAAACTTGACGATTATGGGCGTTACAGACTCACCGTGCCACTATAGCCAATCCTCCCTACAACAGGAGAGAGAGCAAAAGCTCATGGATAAGCGACCAAAATAATGTATAGACCATACAGTACCTACCTGCTTCTTGCAGGAAATGAACCCGCAAAAGGTAGCTGTCATGTTTGTTATTTTTAATAAGGGGTTATCGCGCAATACAAATCCTTTTACTGATTGTTCTTTTAATTTCTAGTAGTGTTTTGACTTGACCCAAATTAACATTATTAAGAAATATTTACACCTAATATTATTTCTTTTTTACTTGAAAGTCAAGTTAGGTTTCCGTTCAACGTCCACTAATCTGTGTTGACTTATGCGCGGCCGAGCGCGCTGCCATCAAAATCGTAATCATCCACTTAATATTGCCGCGAATACAATTAATCTCGCACGAAAGAAAATGTCCAATGGTAAGTCTAGACGGGCAATCTCAGGTGAGATCTTAAAAATAACTCCATAATTAGACCGCGGACAATAAAAGCTGGATCCGTGTGTTGTCGTGTGAGACGTTAAACGAGCTCGCGTGACAGCCATACGCTCGTGTCGCCTCCGTCCGACAGTAAAATTATAAGTCCACCACAGTGACAATCTAGTGATTTACGTCGGCACACACGCGAATATTCTTATAAGAAAACATTGAACTAATATATACTACGTACATGAACTGGGAGCCGTGGTAGCTCAGATGGTTAACGCTCGCTGTAAATATAACAGAACGCGAGTAACCCGGGTTCGATCCCCGCCGGCACCATGAAATTGTTAATTGCAGTTTTAAGTGCTGATTTACCACGTGCTCGGCGATGAAGGAAAACATCGTGAGGAAACCTGCATGTCTGAGAAATAAAAAAATAAATAAATCGAAGACATGTGAAGTTCGCCAACACGCATTAGGGCAGCGCGGCGGACACTTCCTTGCCCTAAAACCCTCTCAGAAATGAGGGGAGACTTACATAGGCTGTAACTTTAACTTACTTTACTTTACTAGAACTGACACCCCGAACGAAATTTGCGGCATCGCGGATCGCGTGGGAGAAGGCACAGATTAAGTTTTTATGACACAGACTAAGTAAGTTTGAGCTCTAACGCGTTTTCCAATCAACCAAATCAAGGCGCCTCCTTTAGTATGTATTATATTACATATTATTTCAATATGTGAAAAGACCTTATACTTTTTTACAGTGACATAAAACATAGGGAGGCGGACAAGTTAATGAAGAAAATATGTTAGAGCCTGAGATAGGAGGCCACAGCGGCGACATGCGTGACCGCGTTGGCTTAATTAACCTCCTTCCTGTCGTATATAACAGGCTTAGCATTGCTTATGCGATTAATATTCGGGTTCTTTCCTGTAATTAGGAGCTCAGATTTTTTTAACGTGTGATTAACTAGCACATAGCCAGATACAATATAATCACAACCCATTATTCTTTTTATCAGCCCGTAACAGCAAACTCTTGACAGTTTCCTCTCCCACGTTATACGATTTCATTGCTCAGCGGTTATAGAAGATTCGCTATAATCGCCATACTTTAGTAATCCCAGTAACAAACTTCTCACATGTTTGAAGCTTCGCCCCTTCGCCTATTTTGGATATTAAGTATCTAGCATATACAAAATGGGTTATACCACCAACTTTATATGGAGACTATAAGATCTTTCTTGCATTTTTCATATGGTTGTTCATGATGGTTTTATTTACATCGCCACCATATAACCTATTTATAATAAATAATCTAGTTATGAATACGCTGTTTCCTTGAGTGCTGCAGTAGATTTATGATAAATGTATTTAATTTCTGTAAAAATAAGGACTAAAATGGTAGCTACTAATTAGGTCATGATTTTATACATGTTTTGTGATAGAGATAAATTTATATATTTTATAGAATATTATAGAAACACAAATTATGTGTTTCTCTAAAACACGCAGTGGTGATACATTAAATTAATAATATATATTTTATCACTTGGTAAAACTTCAGATTGATTTTTGTGATTTGTATAAATACTTGTACTAGTTTAACAATATTTATTTTAAATTATTACTATACTAATTATTAAAACTGACCGGTATCGTCTCTTCAAGTTCCTTTATCATCATTATCATAACATATACTATGCCTCCAGCTACAAATAACTGCTTAAGATTTCGTAACTGAGCTTATTAAAGCTCAAATACTTACATAAGTTTTTTGATATTATAATCTTTGACGTGCTCAACTATAGTAATATATATATATATATATATATATATATATATATATATATATATATATATATATATATATATATATATAGTATATATACTATATATAATAGCTGCGCCGTGACGCTGAGGCTTATTATTATTATAGAAAGATATTATGTGAAACAAAAACATAAATACAAAGTACGATTATAATTTTTTTGTAGTAGTGAAATATTTCAAGGAACATTCTCAAGAATTTATACAAAATTATTAGTATTACAATTCAAGTTACTGGACTGGAAAGGATACGGTATTAACATCAATGGCGAGTACATTACTCACCTTCGATTTGCCGACGATATAGTCCTTATGGCAGAATCGCTGGAGGAATTAAGCACTATGCTCAATGACCTTAATAGTGCCTCCCAACGGATAGGTCTTAAGATGAACATGGACAAAACAAAGATCATGTTTAATGTCCATGTCACACCTATGGGGGTAATTGTTGGGAGCACTATGCTCGAAGTTGTTGACGAGTACGTTTACCTGGGACAAATAGTCCGACTAGGTAAGTCCAACTTCGACCGAGAGGTCAATCGACGGATTCAACTCGGCTGGGCAGCGTTCGGGAAATTACGACACATCTTCTCGTCAGGTATACCTCAATCTCTAAAAACTAGATTGTACAACCAGTGCGTGTTGCCAGCGATGACTTACGGATCTGAGACGTGGTCCTTCACTGCTGGCCGTATGAGGACGCTCAAAGTCTCTCAGCGAGCTATGGAGAGGGCTATTCTCGGAATTTCTCTGCGTGATAGACTCAAAAATGAGGATATCCGCAGTAAAACCAGAGTGATCGACATAGCCCAACGGATAAGTAAGCTGAAGTAGCAATAGGCCGGCCATATAGCTCGAAGAACCGATAACCGATGGGGAAGAAAGGTTCTCGAGTGGCAGCCTCGTACCGGTAGGCGTAGTGTAGGGCGACCCCCCACTAGATGGAGTGACGACCTGGTAAGATATGCAGGAAGTCGATGGATGCAGGTGGCTCAGGACCGTGCTTTGTGGCATTACTTGGGGGAGGTCTATGTTCAGCAGTGGACTTTTGAAGGGCTGTAATGATGATGATGACCTACTCTAACGATTAGAGTACAGTAAATTATACGTAGTGCATTTACAACATTATTTTATATCACAAAATCATCAACTTCAAAATATTCTGAAGGCTTGAAGACTTCCTCAAAAAAGGTAAAAAAATGTTATAATTATTCCACAGCTTAATAAGCGATCATTTTCCAGTTGGGCCGCTACGTGGAAATCCTACGAATGCCATCACGAAAGCATAAGAAAGTAGCACGAAATGACTCGGACACAGATAAGGGCTTGTAACTCGAAACTCTATGCGTAGCGTTTATATGAGACTCTTGTTTGTAATATTGGATTTCAAATAGCTTTTTTTTTTTAATTATATAAATATCAGTGCAAGTGGCCATTGGGTAGCCGGTGAAGCGTTATCTATAAATACCTTTATCTATAAATTAATTCATATTCGTAAAAAAATACTATGTTTTAAACAAAATGAATTTTGTTACATTTGTGCTCGTAAATTTTTTTGACTCATGCTATATATTAAACATGTTATTAAATTATATTTACACATTTCAATGCTTTATAATAAAATAAGTAAAATAAGTAATATTATACTTAACAATCCCACTAATTGTATTACTAACATAATCTACCGCCTAAAAACTAATTTTACAGGTGTTTCCCCTCCAAATGCAAATAATACTACCCCATGCCGGTGTAATCGCCCATTTTACGCGGACATTTTAATTGAAACTAAATTGCATTAAACCCGCTATCACATAACCTTAGTTGGGTTAATTAAATTGTTCAGAGTTCTACAGTTTATTCAATCGCATCAACTTGATCACATTTATGCATAATTTCACGTCATATATACGTATATATTCATTAACAATCGTTTACAGGAAATGGGCTCTTTCGTAGTATAGAAGACAGAAAAAGTTTGTTTTATATCATTTCAAACATCTTAACTAAAGTCACAATATTATTTCATGAATTTTCGGTAATCATCACAACATTTCATACACGTATTTCAATTACATTTTATCCCTAATTCAATTTCAATTAAACCCGATTATGTGTAATAGAAATTTAATTGGTGGACTTCAAGTTCACTGGTCACATCGGTTTTATAAAAAATACCCCAAGTGGCAACGTTTATATACCGCGCTGCCCCAATATGTGTTGGCAGAGTTCACATGTCTTCAAAATATTTTCACAACGTTCTCTTGCAGGTGTTCTTACGATGTTTTCCTCTGCCATGTGATAAACGAGCAATGTATAATGTAATGAGCAACGAGCATGTGGTAAATAAGCACTTAAAATTGCAAATAACAGAATTTTGGAGAAAATTGGTGCAGGCCCAACCGGTACCGATGAAACCATTTTTTATTTAAATAATGGCAACAAACGGGCACACGATCTACATGATGGAACTCTTACGTGGTTACTGAGGTCTATATTTTATCCTTGATTAAGAATTAATTACAAATGCGTTGTCATCCCTGAGAACTAAGACGGGATGCCTCGTATCCAGTAAAATGGGTCTCCGGTTCTCTACACTCATCATACAAAACACAGCAGCATTAAACTGTTATTTTACACTGGTATTCTGTGAGAGCGTTGTCCTTCCCCGGTCGAGCTGACCCATCTGTGCTACAACCATAATATAGCTGCAGCACTCTTCTCCTAAAGACGGCGATAGAAAACAGCAACATAACCTGAATATCGGCTCATCGGAATCAGCTCACTAGCCCACCGTTGTGATATGAAGTCATTCGAAGAATTCTTAAGAATATCTTTTCGGCAGTGAATTCAAATCAGTGATAAAAGAAAAAAGAAGATTCACGACATATAACATTACGTTGTAGCCACGTCATAGCAAGTATTTAGTCAAAATAAAAATGATTATATATGACTCCAATTTAACCATATGATAATATTCTGTTTTATTGGAATTACATTAGACGCGAAGCTTCAATGTTAATCAAAACAAGCAAGCAGGTTTAGTTTTGCAGTGTATGCTGAAATAAAAATTAGAAATATTAGCAGTGTCAGAACAACTAGACTTGTTTATTTTAGCTATTTCCATAGCATAATTTCGTGTGGTATTTTACTGTGAGGACGCGCGACTAACACTGAAATTATATTATATTGTTTTCCTTAAAGCTATATATGATTTAAAGCTTAAAGAGTTTCAAGGCACAGACACAAGCTAGTAGTACCAGTTACTCGACTCCAGAGTCAGTAATTCATTCTTGGGCGATGTGTGCGACGCTTTTCCTAAAAAATCCCAGAAAATATACAACATCTGACTTTCACCAAGTTGAAATACTTTATTAAACATAGTTGCTTATAAAGGGTTATTATATTATATTAAGAAATTCATGGATGATAATACACCTGGGAATGAGGTAATCGCATCACGCAATTTTTTATAGTATATGATGGCACCTGATGGTAAATGGATACTGTGACATAGACATCTACATTTATCCTCAATAAAGAATCAAAATGCAGATGCGTTGTCATCTACATTTTGATGACTACTATGACTCTCGTTTCCAGTAAAATGGGTATCCGATTCTCTACACTCAACATACGAAACATAGTAGCATTAAGCTGCTATTTAACGCTGGGTATTCTGTGAGTGGGTGTGAGAGCGTCGTCCTACCTCGGTGGAGTCGACCCATTTGTGCTACAACCATAACATAGCTGCAGTGTGGCTCTACCACTACTAAATTCTAATTGTTTTGTGTGTGAAATGTGAATCATTGGGTGCGTTTGGCATAAAAAAGCGCTAGCAAGCGCTTGTAAGCAAAATGGCGATCGTAAGCGGTAAGCGCTGTCAACTCGTAAGTAGCTATTTTCCTCCAGGACACGATGTTAGTTTTAACCGGGGAACCTAACCTAATTTAAATATATGTTTGTAAAGTATTCATATTAAAAACTTACCAATCATGAATTTTTAATAACATGTATATGTTTATTCACGTTATTATATTACTTAAAACTAATATTGCACAAAACAACTTAAAAACTCTACTTCAAAACAAACAAATTAAATAAGCAAAATGGCGGATTGTGTCAGCGCTACTGAAGTAGTATCGTGTCCTGGTCGAAAACTATTTCAGCGCTTGTAAGCGCTTGCTAGCGCTTTTTTCTGCCAAACGCACCCATTGTAAACTGTTCTTTTTTTTTTAAACCGCAAAGTTTTTTTTGCTAGTTTTTCCTAGAACAGAGGTATATTCCGAACCGAATTAAACTAAACACAGGAGTGACTTTCAGTAACTATTATTTATAATCTACATTAATTAGACAAATTTCTATTTCTATTAGCATTATCATATTGTGCCTCCTGATCGGTATGCTGTATGTTATTAACGTGTTTGTTAATAACTATTAAATCAAGTCCACTGCCTAATATCGTTTCGCAGTTGTAGTAAAGACCACAGAGGCAAACAAACTAAAGGATGGGCAGCAGCATTCATTTCATAACAGTTAACATTTCAAAAAGACCGCGGTTCCCAACAAGTCAGCCTAGCATAGCAACTACTGTGAATATCTCCTATGAGATAATCTATGGTGGAAGCCTATGTTTAGAAGTGGACTTTTCGGCTGTATCGGTAACTAAAATATAATTTAAAATAACACATCTTCATCATTTTTATCATTACAGCCATCTAGTTCACTACTGAACATAATCGACACTCAAAGAAAAGCCACAAAACACTTCCTGCAGAGACTATATATCTAGTGGGAGGCCGACGTACCGCTTATCGGTACGAGGCTGCCACTCGAGAACCCCATCGGTTTTCGGTTCTTCAAGCCATGTGACCGACCGCCAATTCATCTTACTGATCCGTTAGCCTATGTCCGTTTCACTACTTCTAAAGCGTTTCAACATAACACCAATTATATATCAAATTGTTTAAAAATTTAAATAACTGAATACATAACTGCCTTAAAATAGGAAATATAAGGAAGTCAAGTCGATGAAGTTGATAAATTTTAAAATTTCGTTAATGTTATTATTTTAATATTCTATATGAAAGTACTTGCAATATACATGATGCTGTTTCTTTTGTCTGCTGTCCTTTTAAAAACGGAAACATGCGCCAAATAATCTACGTAAACAAACGAATCAGAATCAGAGTTGAGGTAACGATGACAGGTATAAAAAATCTGTACATTAAACTAAGCTATCATTTAGGTTTTCTTCTTTTTCTTCTTCTTTATTAACCTTTATAGTTTACAAGATATGGAACTCATGGGAAAGCCCTACTTCGTGAAAATGAACAGATTTCCAAGAAATATATTTCAAATAGGTGCACTACTATGAAAGCCCAAAACCTAACTAGGTTTTAAATGATTTTGATTAAATGAAACATTTAAAAAAAATCAACCAACTAGCTAGTGCACAATTAGTGTTCCATGATAATCTGCCTCACGTTATTAAATTTTTCGTAGCAATTAGTCGCTCGTGTATCACAATCCTTATAACTTTCACTCTATTCCTGAGACTTTTCAATTTACTGAAGGATTTTTTTGAAGACAAGTATGAAGGATAGCAATTTTTCCGGGAATGTTTTGAAATAAGTAAAAAAATCAGAATCACGCAATTTTCACGACGCCTTTAATTTAAACCTTATTTTTCATATTCAGAAATTTTATAAACTCTTTCTTAGCCGCAGGCTAGATATGTGAAAACAAATTAGAAATATTTTATGTAGTTACATAAAAAATTAAGGAATTGAATTGAAATGAAAACATTTATGAACTGTTCCTCAAATATTTTTTAACGACAAACGACCATGATGGCCGTGTTTCTCTTCATGAAGAAACTCGTGAAGGTCGACCCTCAACTGCCATCACTGAGGAAAACGTGGCTACTCTCAGGCGACTAATTGAAAAAACCGGTGCATCACCTAAGTTCGAGCACATTAGAGTATTGATGTGAGCCACATTCAAAAAAATTTACGTAAATTTTTTTTAAAATCTGATAATTTTGTTGCATCTGAATTCCTCATGAACTCACCCTAGAACAATACGGTGTAAAATACTGTTGTTATAGAATGTACACGGAAAATGATAAAACATGAATATATTATTACATTCCGGCAAGAAAGCAAGTCTTCAGTACGAGTATTTGAAGGCAAGAGCAAACCAACAAAATAGACGCAGGTAAGAGATGTAAACAAAATGAATTATTTTTTTTTCTTCCACACACAATCCCACTTGATGACCAAACGACAGGTAACCCTGAGTTTTTAATAGAACCAGGTATTACTTTGCGGAAATCCATTATATTAAATTAGTGGCGACGGGGATAGTGCACTAGTAGTGGTGACGGGGATAGTACGGGAGGGCGGGAGGTGCTCAAACTAGGTGAGGCACATCATTTCATTTTATTACGCAGATAAAGGAAAATTAATTTTTAAGATCTTTAACACTACCATTTGTTTGAAAACCACCAGTGTCTTTGAAAAATGAGAGATAAACGACCAAGAAGTCGCATATTACCCCTTTATTTTCGGCTCCTGAAAAGATGCAGCTCATAACCCACCCGCAAACAATCCTAGACCTCGCATCATGTGATTTCTTTATTTTCCCACAAATGGAAAATTTGATGAGAACTTTGACACTTAGGCCGTGATAGCTTTTAACCAGCATGTGAAACAGACCAGTGGCCATATTATGGGTTTTCAAAAATAGTTTTAACTACCTAAAATTATTTTAATTGTACATAATGGAGATTACTTTGATATATCACTTTTAGTACATTATTAGTTTACGTATATTGGGGACACTTTCTTGCTCTAAAACCCTCTCAGATATGAAATGAAGCCAGTGCTCAGCTGTGGGAAGTATATAGGTTGTAACTTTAACTTAAACTTAGCATATAAATTGTTTTACTTATGAGTTTTGCAAAACTTTCAGGGTACCCTACGTTGTCTCTGGACAGATAGAAAAAACCTCTGTGACAGACAGAAGGATATCAAGGTGATTTGATAAGAATCCATTTTCTTTTTTTTTTGACACTAAAATCCAAAACATTTTTTAATTTAAAGTTGACTAATTAGAAAGTTAATATTAAAAATAATGCTGTAATCTACCAAGAACTAGAAACATTTTTAATTAGTACAGCACTAATTCTAGTTTCAGTTCTATTTAACAAAGGCAATAAAAACCAACGACTACCACTATCATACATGCCATAATCTTATTTACTGCTGAACGCCCATGCGCCATGGTTTTTGAGATATGGATCGTAGGAATGGTTGAGTTACCACGCATCGGAGATCGGCCGCGTATAAATCAAAAGTCACGAACCAGATTACGGCTAATTGACGTGACTACGCCTTACGCAGCCTTAATAAGCCCTTTTAACGATATAACTTCTATTATCAAAAATACTTAACCTATTTCAGTAGCTTCTGTTAATGTTCGACAACAGCTTTAAAACTATCGAACCTATAATTTTATTTGTACGTATTTTGTTGATATTTTATTTTCAGGGCTATAATGCTATTTACCAAGTGATTAATAGGGCAATATTGATAATGTCCAGACAGTTTGAAAAATTCCCAATATGAGTAGGCGATATGATAAAAACTATTTAAATAATTAAAATTATAATTGATAGATAGATAGATAGATAGAAAATTCTTTATTGCACTCAAACAAAACAATTTGGTACAAAGGCGAACTTAATGCCGAAAAGGCATTCTCTGCCAGCTAACCTTTTGTAGTGTGGTGAGAGCTATGGGTAGAGCCAAAAATTAAATTGACCGGGCTTTAAAAATAAAGTCCGTTACTGACTGGGCATATTAATCAAATGATAGGTTAGGTTTTTTTGGTGTCACTTAAACACAATGGGAATGAAGATTTTCATCAAAGGTATTATTTCTTTATAACGCAAAGGAAGATTGATCACTTGATCTATAATATACGAGTATATATTATACTATTATTATAAAACTTTTCCCATTCCTACAAAGATAAAAAGTTGCTAGATGCAATAGGGGAATTCATCATCAGATTTGTTCGATGGGTGTCGTAAACCGTTAATTTGAACATAGCGAAGGCTTCGATCGGATTTGGCACAAAGCGCTTTTTTCTAAAGGAAAACCTATAGTATGGGAAACCTATAGTTTCCTGAGAAATAGCGCAATTGAATCACCAATTTACTCAAAAGACAAAGATTTGGCAAAATGTTGGCTGTCACGGGGCGCCCGGCAGATATGAAACATCATTGTTGCAATTTTTTTTTATTTAGCTAAAACTTATAAAAAATCATTGAGTTATAATAGTTCAATGTAAAAAATAGGGAATAAAATTAAAAAAAAAACATAGTTTCGTTACTAAAATCAAAATATTTTTATAATTATAATGATTATTATTTATTATGTATACTACGCGTTATGTATACTATACATACATAAACACTCATGCCTGTCACCCAGAGGGGTAAGCAGAGATTACGTACTTCCATTTCGCACGATCCTGACGCACCTCTCTGGGCTCCTTTGTAAACACACACAAGAGAGTCGGGAGCGCTGGCGTAGAGCGTGCGCAATAAGGGTGACCAACGAGCACACAGTCCACCTGATGGTAAGTGGTTACTGTAGCCCATAGACATCTACATCTATCCTCGATTACGAATAAAAATGTAGATGCGATCTTACCCGTAAGGACTATGATGAATGCCTCCTTTCTAGTAAGAAGGGTCTCCGGTGCTCTACACTCACCATACGAAACACAGCAGCATTTAGCTGCTATTTTACGCTAGAATTATGTGACAGCGTGGTCCTTCTCTGGTTGAGCTGACCCATTCGTGCTACAACTATACGGCAAATATGGCTGCAGCATGATTCTACCACGTAAAAACCGCCGTCAACGCATACCAATCGGTCGGCCAGGGCTCGCCAATAGATGTTTCATATCATAAAACACTTTGTCATATCTCCTCAATTTCAGGGCACTCTTCTTGCTATTGAGGGAATATTAAATTGCCCTCTGAGAAGCTAATCGTGCTAAGCAGAGCGGGACGGTATGTCATGCCGGCGCACCGCTTGCGAATTTACAAGGCGCACGGTCAATCACACATGGTATACTGTTCTAATTTTGGGTCATGGCTCCCCAGTGCCAGCTCCTTCTACTTACCGCATCCACCAAAGAGCGGCTCGAGTCATCGACGACCGCTCAGTGCTCGGAGAATCCTTTTGGATTAATTCAAGCAGCCAAATTCCACAATAGCACATTTTTTTACAGGAGAGGTGGCAAACGAGCATACGGCTCACCTGATGGTAAGTGAACACCGTCCATGAACAACTGCAACACCTTTTAAAAAGGAGTACGCTCTTTTCTTGAAGGTCCCTAAATCGTATCGGTCCGGAAAAATCTCTGGTAATAGTCGATTCCACAAGAAAGTTGTGCGAGGAAGAAAACTTCTTTTAAATGGCACGGTGGTGGACCGCAAGTCATTCAAATGGTATGGGTTGTATCGCGAGTTTTGTCACAATCTGCAATGGTAAAATTGTGCGGCTTGAATTAGTCCGAACAATTCCTCAGAGCACTTCCGTGGTAAATGCGATAAAATACGCAAAGAGATTCAACATTTCTTCGCAGTGCCAGTGAGTCAAGCCGATCAAAAAGAGCTCGGACGCCGACGATTCACATGACTCTGCGCTGGATACGATCAAAACGAGCATATATGCATATGGTAGGTATATTGATAAAAAGAAGATTAGAGAGTTGAGTCAGGATCGTGCTAAATAAAAGTTCGTATTCTTTACCTACTCTTAAATATGCATTAAAAATTGCTAATAATAATTTCAGTAGTACCGGCGAGAATCAGATTTGATTTGTTGTGTTTTTGAAATTGAAGACGAGCACTTTTACACCCCTAAATAGTTCTTGGACTTTTGTATATAATCGACTAATTAAGCGTTATGATCTTACTCCAAGTATATTCTGAATGATATATGTTATGTATTACCATGTGCATATACTACAGATATGGCATAGACTGTTAGCGGCAGCCATAACAGCGTAATTTTGTTTCATTAGCGCTTGCATCGATTGCCGCAACCAATTACTCGCCTTTATCACCAATTAACTCTTTACGATGCTCCACGTTTGCGGATGCAATCAATTTTATAGCGAACCAAGAAACCAATGTTTTTCTTTGCAACTGTATGATCTTTGCATTTGTAGATCGTATTAATTAGTGTAAAGGTATCATATCGCTAATACCCCAATAACAAAAAATAAAAACTTTATAATTACATATAGGATAATAATTATATATATATATATATATATATATATATATATACATATATAGTACCCGGTTGACCGTAAAATCGTAAAATCCGTAAAAGTAGTATATAAATAAGTATATAAATAGTATAGAGCAAAATATGTACTGTTTTGCATAATAAGAGGAAAAGCGTTTTGTATAATTACAGAATATCAAAGACATCTTTTACAGCTTATATTATAAGTAAAATGAGAGTATTTATAGTACCTGGGGCAGTTCAATCATTTTAATTGTTTTTTTTAATATACGGCGAGACAGAGAAAGACTCGTGTTTCTAAAGGTTTAGTACTTGAAGTTGGATACCACTTACAGCTTGTACCCTCTCACAATACCACCTACATAATTTACATATTCATACAATGCTAAATATGACGGCTGCCATCGTCGCTGTGAAATTATGAAATAAGTCAAGAATATATTCCATTTTCTTGTATCAACGAGACGTTTACAGGCGAGCCTTTGCGAACCCTGAGTCCAATGAAGCTGTACCAAGAGAGCTCTAATAAACCCAGAATTTTGAAAATTCGTTTTTTACTTTTTAAATTTTTTTACCCTTTATAGTCACATTGTAAACCTACTCCTTTTTTAAAGTCTATAATAAGGGAGAAGTGGACTTCAACAATTGTTGTCATGTATTTCTTCACAGTTGGCTGTTAATACTAGTTAAAATCACATTGAAAAAAACACGTACGCTAAGGGCATCATAATATCGCGCGAGTCGATTTCTTAACATTTCAGTAAAATCGTTTAAAATGCGTATACATTGAGCATTACTACTTTACGCTCATGTTACCACAAAATACTTGAAACTGTGGATATTATAATCAAATTATAATGCGAAATTATGTGCGCAATCTGGTGCAGAATCTCTGTGGTAACGCATGTAGCAATAGCACGTAATGACTCCAAAAATAATGTTTTATATTTGTTTTGTATTTTGCAGAGAAACTTATTATATCGCTAACGCATTCATTTATTTATGTACCTATGATTTGAGTTTCCTAGTGATTGAAAAAAGCTGATTCCAAAGTTAACACTAAGATTTTTTATAGGATAAGGTGACAAACGAGCACACAGTCCACCTGATGGTAAGTGGATGCTGTAGCCCATAGACATCTACATTTATCCTCAGTTAAGAATCAAAACGCAGATGCATTGTACAAAATGTTTACACGTTTCAAGTGTGTTAAAAAGTGTCTACAATATTTATCAAAAGGGTTTTACACTTTTGTTTGGTTGATAGTATTAGTGTCTTTTATCAAAACATTAGAGGTCTTAAAACTCAAACTCATGAGGTATATAGTGCTATTTTAAATTTGGAATTTGACATTATTTTGTTAACTGAAACTTGGCTATGTGAAAGTAAGTATATTAAATAATGAAATTATAGATAAACGATACGTGGTTTTTCGACGTGACAGAGAATCTTCTATTTTGCATACCAAGAATGACGGTGGTGGCGTACTTATTGCAGTTTAAAAAAAACTTAAAAGTTATAGAGTTATGAAATGGGAAAGCGACTACGAGGATATGTGGATTAACATTGATTTTAAAACAGGTAACGCAAATTTTACTCTAACGATTTGCGGTGTTTACTTGCCGTCACCATTAAATTATGAGTGTCTTAAAAACTTTTGTGATAATGTTTCCCGTGTATCAGTTGAGCAAACTAATACAATATTAATAGGAGATTTTAATTTATCCAATATAATGTGGACTGAACAAACTAGTCAAAAATATCTTATTCCTGTTAGTAATAGTGGCAAGATGAACGAATATTTTATAGATTTCATAGTTGAAAATCGTCTTTACCAGTTTAATCAAGTCCGAAATCCTTTTAACAAAACTCTTGACCTAATATTAAGTAATAAAGAAGAAGAAACATTTATAATCAACGAAGTTAAAGAAAGCCCTTATCCCTTAAGCCATACAGACAGACATCACCCACCCCTAGAAATCAGTATAAATTTTACTCCAGTTTCACACCTAGAAACAAACATAAACGAAAGAATGAATTTTTATAATGCAGATTACAGTGTTATTATCGAGGAGATAGAAAAAATATTTTGGAATTAAATTTTTATTACATGTGGTGATGTTGATGAAATGGTAAAAGTCTTTTATTGCAAGCTCCGCGAGATTATAGGTCGGCATATTAGGAAATATAAGAGAGGAAATAGTAAATATCCGCGTTGGTTTTCAAAAGACTTAATAAAAAGATTAAAAGAAAAAAATAAATACAGAAACTTATATAATAAGTATAAAAACCCTCTTGATGAAATATCGTTTAAATTACTGCGTAAAAGATGTGAAACCTTAATACACTCATGCTATAAAAATCACATTAAAAATGTAGAAGAAAATATAATTAGTAATCCAAAATATTTTTGGTCATATTTAAAAGAGATTAGAAATAATAAAAGTGAATATCCTTCTTATATGACATTAAATGCACAAATTTTTTCCAATGGTACAGACATATGTAATAGCTTTGCAAAACATTTCTCAAGTATATACTCCGATTATCCTATAGGCAAAGAGAATAAGATTCCTAACATTGAATGCGTTAGTATTAATCAAAATTTATCTAATATACATATAAGTGTAGAAACTTGACAGCAATAAAAGCGCTGGTCCCGACAATATACCGCCTTTCTTTGCTAGGAAATGTACAGCAGCTCAAGCGCGCCCTTTAAGTATCATATATAATGCTTCCTTGAAAGAGGGGTTTTTTCCAAGCGCTTGGAAGGAGGCTGGAGTTGTGCCTGTTTTTAAAAGCGGAGATAGGACCGATATAACAAAATACAGGCCCATATCAATACTATCCGTATTCCCAAAGGTGTTTGAGGCTATTATCTGTCCAATTATAAATTGGCACATGAAATCTATACTAACTGATAGGCAGCATGGATTTTTGAGAGGAAGGTCCACAGCGTCAAATCTTTGTGAATATATTGATAATTTATGTGTGTCTGTGGACAATAACATTCAAGTTGATGCAATTTATACAGATTTCTCAAAAGCGTTTGACGTCGTGAATCATTCCATACTAATAAAAAAGCTTGAATGTTATGGATTCCACAGCTCCTTTTTAAAATGGGTGTATTCTTACTTACACAATCGAAAGCTAAAAGTTGTAATGAATGGATTTCAATCTGAGGCATTTATAGCATATTCAGGTGTGCCTCAGGGCTCACACTTGGGGTCAACTCTGTTCAATATTTTTATAAATGATGTAGTAAATTGTTTCCTGAGCAGTGATGTACTTCTCTTTGGAGATGATTTAAATTTTTATAAAGAAATAAAAACCGTTAATGATGGAAACTTACTACAAAATGATATTAACAGGCTGGTCTCCTGGTGCGAGCTTAACAATGTAATCCTTAATCGTAAAAAATGTTACCAAATATCTTTTAATAAAAAAATCCATCCAATTCTTAATGAATATAATATTAATGATTTTGTCATAAAAAAGACAAATGTTATTCGTGATTTAGGTATTTTAATTGATTGTAAATTAAGTTTCACTACGCATATGGATTAAGTTATAAAAAAATTATTAAATTTTTAGGATTAATTAAACGGATAGCTAAAACTTTTAAAAATAGAAATTCCAAAGTAATTATTTTAACTCATTTATTCTTAGTAATCTTGAATATTGTTCTTCTGTCTGTAATCCACATTATCAAACACTTATAAATAGGTTATAACGAGTGCAAAAGAAATTCCTTAAGTACCTGTATTTCAATAATAACAAAATACACAGGCAATTAACTTACATTGAAAGACTAGATCATTGTAATATGATTTCATTAAAGAATCGAAGAGCGCTTATGGACGTGTGCTTGTTACACAAAATCGTTAATAATAAATTTTAGCTCGAATAATCTCTTAGGTAAAATATCATATGTTATTCCTAGACCTAATTCTAGAATAAGAAATTATAGTTTATTCAAAACTAGGTATTGTAGAACAAATGTCGGAATATCAGCTCCAATTAATAGAACCTTAAAAACTTATAATGTAATTTCTAAATTAGTCGATCTTGACATATTCAACGATTCTTCCACTTTTAAAAATAAAATTAAAAAACATTTTTATAACAAAATTAAGATAACTTATTGTAGAAACGTTATTGTAGAAAAAAAGTTTTTGTTTTTTTTTTCTTTTTGTTTGATGCATTACAATAGGTTATTTTGTTATCCTTTCCTTTTTTTTTCAATAAAAATGTGCGTTACTTATTACTTTACTATAACATGTTAAGTTAGCCTATAAGTATGATATGTACTAAACTTCAGATTAATCTATAAAATTTGTAAACATTTTTTCATTGTAAAATATCATGTTGGCCTCCTAATAAATAAATAAAAAATAAATAAATATAAATAGTAAGTAATTATTATAAACCCATATAGTTAATATTATAATAATTACTTACTAGAATAAATTATTATGGTATCTACCTATCCTTACCATTATCTAATTACAATATTCCTTGCGAGATCAGCATAATGTATTCGTGTCCATTCTGAGCACCCGGAAACTTATTTTATTTTTTGGAACATGTACTCTGTGGCGGCATTCAAACAGTGTCAAATGTAGTGCGTGCGGCGCGGCGGCGACGATTGAATGCGATATCAATAGAAGCCGCCGCGTGTATCTTGACCTTGTACTTCCGAATAGCTGCAAAATTTCTTTGACAGGTCAGTATTTGACCTTTGATGATGCCGACAACAAGACGCCGCGCACTATCAAAGTGCCGATGGTCAAAACTAGACATGTACTGTTTTTTCTTTTAATGGATATTTCCATCCGCTATGTATGTCTATGGTATTGTTCGTAATGCGCATAAGTCCAATTTTCCAAATTTTTTTTATATATTTTTTGCGTCTCATAGGTCTCTAAGCGTATACCCGAACTCCTATACTCCCTGAAACGACACTCATTCCTAACTGCAAGACGCAAGTGTCTCGCAGGCTTAGTATTGTTCTTGCTCAAACCTTGCACGGTCAGTCTTGGTTTTGGTCTTGCTAAAATTAGGCGGTCTTGTTCTTGGTCTTGGTCTTGCAAAAATGCAAGAACAAGACCAAGACTGCGAGACCAAGACCGATTTTGGGCAACACTACTTAGGACGTCCCTTTCATACTCTGCCATTCACTTCTGCAACATAAATATGTTTTGTCACTTTTTCCTCATTCATTCTTTCTACATGACCAAATCACCGTAGCATTACTTTCTTAATCCTGGTCACAACATCATCTTGCAAATCACACTCTTCTCTTATCACACAATTTCTCACTCCTGTCACGCAGATTCAGCCCTAACATACTCCTTAACGACCGCATTTCTACTCCGTTTATTTTACTCTCGTGCTTCTTCTGCCACATCCAACGTTCACAACCATACGTTAAATCAGGGATTAACACAGCTTTGTAAATAGCTATACGTGTCTTTTTTGACATATTCTGACTATCCACAACAGAGTGTATAGACCCATTTACTTTATTTCCTGCGTTCCTTATTCTTATCACATCTCCCATCCCTGATGAATACACATCCCAAATATACAAACTTATCTACTTGCTCGACCAACTCCCTTCTACTCTTATTTTACGTATCGTTTTACTTTTCTTCTTTAAAAAAACCATAACTTTCGTTTTACTTGCGTTCACTTTCTTTTTCTTTAAATAAATATTTTATTTAAACTTTTATAGACTTTTATAGGCTGTAATGGATGATGAGAAGTGAGTGGTTGCTTGACGAGACGAGTAATTTTTTGAATATTCTAGAAATTATACGAAGTCGAAAAATACCCTGGCCGGTGAGATATCGTCAAAAGTATGAATCTTCCGTCGCTACGATCGCCAAATCGCCAAGCAATAGTGACTATAATTATAACAAATCCAACAGCGATCTTTTACGGAATGGTGAGGATAAATTCTAAATTGGCCAACACCAAAAAATACGTTATCTAAATTCTGTAAGAAAATTAAGCACTAAAAATCTACAATTAAGTTAGTTATCCAAACACATTACAAATTTTCATACTAAGGTACGTGAGGGTAATATGGTCACCTTAAGCTTTGCCGCCCTATAAAACCAAAACTAGGAGGATGATATACATATACAAAAACACAAAGTCGTATACTATAACTAATATATTAAAATGACGTCGATAAAGCTGGTGAAGTGCTATCGTATCATATAGTCTTCTTAAATTTTTAGTTATAAGAAAGCGAACATATTAACCGGATGACCATATTAATCGGATGACCATATTACCCTCACGTACTATATTTATTATACGGTTCATAAAAGTCAATTGATATTCAATGACTTTAGTCTTCCGTTATTAAAGTTATGAACGCTGTTAAGAAACTCCCCAAAATTTAGGCTATCTACCACACAAGGGACATAAAATGCGCGCATATTTAAGTCTAAAATTCGTTTTTGTAGAACCATATTTTTCCCTTTCATGTTTGCACTATTATCGTAACGTTGACCACGCATATCTTGTATGTCAATTTCGTTTCAGATTAAACAATCCAACAAAATTTGAGTTGAGCCCTGTCTATAATAGGAAAAAAACCCAGAAAGTGTTCTTTTATTTCAGCCTTGCTGTTACTTGCATTTAAAAGCACGTACCGAACGACAACCGATATTTGTTCAATATACTTATGTGTAATAAATTAATTCACTATGGAGATTAAGTCGCCTTCCGGCGTTAGGAAGCTATGTACTACATAGAGATTTTATTAATAACAACTTAATAAAATTTAGCACAATTGCTTAGCTATAAACAATTAAATTATATACATTGTTTTGGCATCGTGAACACATAAACACATCATCGTAAAGTATTCATTGTAATAAGCTCCGTATAATGTTGTAATACTATCCGTTTGTTAATAAATTACTTAAAACAATGCTCAATGGCTCTTCCAGCAATAAAGGTGCGTGCTCTGTACAAAAACAAATCGATGTTTTGTCTTCACATGTCAAATTCTGTTCTTATTATGACTACTGAAATCCCCGCTTAAGCTTTTTAAATATCATCGGAGTAATTGTAATTAAATAATTTGATATAATTATAAGAATTGCCACCCTAGTCAGGATCAGTAAGCTAAAGTGTCAATGGACTGACCATATAGCTCAAAGAACCGTCTATGACGATGGAGAAGTAGGTTCCCGAGTGGCAGTGAAGTGTAGAGCGACTCCCACTAGATAAGAGTAATGAGCTGGTAAGAGATTCAGTGTTGATTTATATCGGTGGTCCAGGACCGTGTTTTGTGGAATTTCTTGGGAGAGGCCTGTGTTCAGCTCTGAGCTCGTGATGACTTGTAATTTTGATAAAAATTGCCAAATTTTATTTATATATTGTGCATAATTTTATTTATATATTGTGCATAATTTTATTTATATATTGTGCATAATTTTATTTATATATTGTGCATAATTTAATATTTTGAGGACACAGATAACAGTTTGCCTGAACGTATCGAGAGCAACGCGCCGGATTATCCCGTGCCCCCCCCCCCAACCCTTTCTTAGAAATGAGAATAAGCCTGTGCCCAGGTATTGAACTAAGCAACCTAACGTTACGTTGGTTGCTACTTTACTTTTACGCGCGTAATTTTCTCAATTAAAACCAATGTTGTAATTAATAAATATCTAAAACCGGTCTCTTAACAAGACTGACAAGCTATTGAGACAATAATCAAAATAATAATTCATTATGTTATTGATTATACATAAAAGTAAACACGCCTATATACATCCCACTCCATACCACAGGGCAAGTAATTGGCCACCGCGCTGCCCTCTATCAATACAGCCTATAAAAGTCCACTGATGAACAAAAGGCCGTTGCTTCTTATGTGGGATTTTGCCACAGTTACAACGTGGGCGTGTTGACGACGCAGTTTTTATTACTTTCAGTCGTTATCAGAGAATGCTGCTGTCTTTCATGCTGCTGCTGCTGCCCATCTCCTGTTCCAATTTCCCTCTGTCGCTGTTTACGACAGCCATGGTATGACATAGTGGCGGTGTTAGAATACTCCCGCTGCCTGCTAACTCAACATATTTTTTTTATTGATTAATAAATATGCACAGTTTATATTGTATCACAACAGTGAGCGGCGCTTCACAGGCGGTTTGACAATCACAGAAGCAGGCGTCTCATTTTTTATAATATAAAACACTGCTCCCGATGTTGGTCTGGGTTTGTGTTAAAGGCAAATCAAAATGAGAACGTATGTGAGATTCTCGTCAGACGGCACCATCTGTCTGTCATATTGTCTCCTACTGTTTTTCAATATTTTTTGTTATAATATGACAAGAGCTACCTTTTATAGGCTAAAATTTTTCTGAGATGATGCGGTCTCTTGAATAAAAACTATTTAATGGCCTTAAAAGATACTACGATAAAATTAGGACAAAATCAAACCCAAAGGTCTGAAACATAAACAGGAATCGTGTTATAACTTGCTTGTACTTTATCGTCAGTAACCTACATTTCCGTTCGCACCAAAATAATACGTGATATATTCCCCCAAAAAATATTCTTGGTTTTCTTTTGTTTCTGAATCTGACGAGAGATTAGGTTTGAGGAAACTTTCCGTCCCTAAGGTAGGGACGGAAAGTTTGAGACATTCATTTAGATAAGAACTCTATATAAGTATCTAATTCAATACACAGTTATATTAGAAATAATATTTTTATAAATAAAAATCATAAAATCATAAGATATATCAGGACATTATAGTTTATTTCTATAAAATTTACAAGATATCCTCTTCACAAATGCTTGTGCTAATATGTGTGTAGATTCTAAGGCACTAACTACTTTGTACTTTCGCTGTATTTATTGTATATACCTTATACCATTAGATTTTATATAGAAGTAAGGGTGACAAATTAATTACAGTGGTAAATCGATTCTGTGACCATAGACAACTTTAAACATGCCTACTATATCTTCGATTAAAAGTCAAAATGCAAATGCATTATCAGCTAACAATAGCGCCACAACACAAAAACCATAATCACACTATACCACGTGAGTGCTTGCTGCTTACTATCCCTTATTAATTCCATTTATAATAATTATGAAGATATTAAAACATAAATTAATATATAAAAGGATTTTAATGTGTAGGTTTTTTTTAATTCTATTTAGCTCAGAATTTGTTGTGAGAAAAATATCCTCCTGGTCGATTTTCAACCATAGTGACAACTTAATAATTTTAAAAATTGAATAGTCAAAGCTACAATACTACTAATACACAGTAGACGTTGTAGAGCCTATAATAACACCTCATCGTAAGTATGTGCACAGCGGAGGCAGATTATTGTCACAGTAAAGGGGAAAATCACAAGACGGTCCGACGACGACCAAACCTGAATACAAACCTGACAACAATATATAACTACACGTGATAGAGCCATGCTGCAGCTATTATGGTTGTAGCATGAATGGGTCGGCTCGACCAGGGAAGGACCACACTCGCACAGAATACCAGCGTAAAATTGCAGGTTAATGCTGCTGTGTTTCGTATGGTGAGTGTAGAGAACCGGAGACCAATTTTCCTGAAATCGAGACATTCCATCTTATTCCTTAAGGGTGACAACGCATCTGCATTTTGATTATTAATCGAAGTTAAATGTAGTTGTCTATGGACCACAGCATCCACTTACTGTGACTGCGTGCTCGTTTGTCACCCTTATCCTATAAAAAAAAACAATTTATGCTTTGTACGAGAGCTAGCTTTATTTGGGGTCCATTAACTAAGTTAACTTAGAATAGGAGAGGAGGGATCCTGCAAAATCTCACCAAGTCTCATTTGAAGAGAGGTCAATGAAATACATACATAAAATACATAAACACTCACGCCTGTCACCCAGAGGTGTAGGCAGAGACTACAGACTTCCATTTGGCACGATCCTGACACACCTCTCTCGCCTCCTTCACATCCATACACCTACGCATACATGCTCGTCGGTTAAGGGTACTCCTAATTTGGCCCGTTTTCAATAAATCGCCAATTTGGTCGATAAATTTTCGCCTAGGACGTCCCTTTCCGACTCTGCCATTCACTTCTGCAACTTAAATTTTCTTTGTCACTCTTTCCTCATTCATTCTTTCCACATGACCAAACCACTGAAGCATTCCTTTCTTAATCCTGGTCACATCATCTTGCAAACCACACTCTTCTCTTACTACACAATTTCTTACCCTGTCGTTCAGATTCAGCCCTAACATATTCCTTAAGGACCGCATTTCTACTGCGTTGATTCTACTCTCGCGCTTCTTCTGCCACACCCAACTTTCACTACCATACGTTAAAGTAGGGACCAACACAGCATTGTGAATTGCCATACGTGCCTTTTTTGACACATTTTGACTCTTCACAATAGAGTGCAGGGCCCCATTTCACTATAGAGTGCAGGGCCGCATTCACCCGTCGTTCTATATCCTTATCATATCTCCCATCCCTGCTAAATACGCAGCCCAAATATACAAACTCATCTACTTGCTCGACCAACTCCCCTTCTATTCTTATTTCACAAATCGTTTTACTTTCTTCTGTTTCAAAAACCATAACCTTCGTCTTACTTGCGTTCACTTTCATACCCCTTTCTTTTAATGATCTGTTCATTAATGTAACCATCATTTGCAACTCGGACGCCGACGACGCAAGGATAACTTGATCATCGGCGTACAAAAGGCATTTGACGGTTAATTCACCCATTCTTAATCCGCATTCTTCAACTTTCAAATTTTCCAAACAGCTGTCCATAAATAGGTTGAACAGCCACGGGGAAGCCACACAGCCCTGTCAGACGCCTTTATGGATGTCAAACCAGTCCGAGTAGACCCCGTTGATCCTAACACAAGCACTAGAGTCCCTATAAAGAGACTCCAATGCCTGTATCAAGCCAGCGCTCAACCCAAATGAGTTCAGTGTTTGCCATAGCACATCCCTATCCACTCTGTCATAGGCCTTTTCCAAGTCCATGAACGCACAAAAAACCTTTTGATTTTTGGCCAAAAACTTCTCCGCAATCACGCGCATGGAAAAGACTTGATCTGTACATCCCATTCCCTTTCTGAACCCCGCTTGCACATCCCAAATTTTTCCATCAGTTTCTTTCATGACCCTTTCAATCAGTACCTTAGCATACAGTTGTCCCACAATGCTAAGAAGGCTGATGCCACGGTAGTTTTTACAGTCCTGCTGCGACCCTTTTCCTTTATATACTGGGACTATCACGGCTTTGCACCAGTCTACCGGTACCCGCTTCAGTTCCCAGCATAAATTAAACAAGGTGTGCAGCAGGCCTGCCACGACTTCCTCTCCAGCCCTCAGCGTTTCGAGTGAAACTCTATCATATAGGGCAGCCTTACCTGCTTTCATGCTTTTCATTGCTTTCATTATTTCATCTATACTTATCTCGCTACCTCTTTCCTTTTCTTTCGGAGTTTCTACTTCACTTAGTACACACGTTGTCTCCTCACTCATAAATACGCTTTCAAAATATTCCTTCCATCTCTTTAAACTCAAAACTTCATCTTTCAGAATATAGCCATTCTCGTTTGCCATTCAGGTCAATGAAAGTGATCAATAAAAGTGTTTAATGAAAGTGGTCAATAAAACTTTCTCAGATATATTCATATAAAGCCTAAAATGCTTGTGTTAGGAGTACCTAGTTCACGACAGTAGTTGAATAGCGGATTCGAACTCACGATCTTTTGAGTTTGTGGTCCGCACCCTGCCATTAGGCTACTGTCGCTTCAGTTAGTATTTATCAGTTCTTTCCGTAAATTATGATTTAACAAAGGACGGACAAAGTGAAACAACAAGCAAATAAAGGAATTTGCAGCACAAAAACTAGAAAAGTCTTTATAATTTATTTTACATAACTACACATAACCTTTTAACTTCTTATGTTAACAGTTAATGTTTGTGTATCTAGTCATATAATTTTTTTCCAGACCGTATAGATCATTATCGAAAACAGTTTTTTGACTTGATTAGTTTGATTATTTTGGTAGGCCTACCAAAAAAGGGAACAAATTCACGGTCCACTCCTGTAGTCAGCAATAATTTCCTGGCCCGACATATTTCTTCAAAGGTAATTTTCTTACATGTTTTTTTTATCTTACACAATTTTTATAAGACAATTAAAATTTATGATTAAATAAAAAATATAAAATGTGTGAAAAATTAAATAATTCAGCACTTAGGCATTATTTTGTGTACGTACACCCATATACTAGAAACTTTTAATTAAAACGCAATTTATCCATGATGACGACACTATGGACCATCTGCGTGACAAATATGTTAACCTCGGTGACAAGTAGTGACATCTATTGAGCGTATCGATATTAGACCTCATTAAACAAGCATAACTATATAATTTTAAGTAAATTTATAGAAAATCAGAATAATGAGTCTTTACACAATAATCTACCGAACTAAAATAAATTCATGTCACAAGATCCAATTCAACTTGTACGTAATCGCAAGTCCTCGAACGCACTATCAATAACCTTATCAGTGTGATAGATGGAAGGGCCGCAGGAAGGCACCTATTGTCCCAGTGACGGATCGACGGCATACGAATGGAACGAGATGACCTTCGAGAGCGTTCTCAATTTATTTTGGAATCGAATATCTATCTTATAGCAATACCTTGGAAGTATCATTGAGTAAACTACTGCATGACTTATTAGTCAACGTAGCTGTTTTCGACACATGTGTTCTGAATTCGAATCTATGAAATATATACTTAAGTGCCAATATTGTCGCCTACATGTTGATTTCTAGAGTCATTTCTAATCGTCTCGCATGCAAAATTGACTATGAGAAAGTCTTTTATTCTGTCGAAATTTAGGGGGTGCTACAGTCCCTTCAGCGGTGCCAAGTTGACAGTCGGTATATTGAAATGCTGAAGTATTTGTATAGTAGGGCTACGATGGCTATCCGAGTATAGAACCAGAGTACGAAACCTATCCAATTGCAGAGGATTTTAAGACAGGGTACTTTATACCCCCGAAACTCTTAACCGCTGCATTCGAAGACGCTTTTAAGCTACTGAACTGGAAAGGATACGGTATTAACATCAATGGCTAGTACATCACTCACCTCCGATTTGCCGACGATATAGTCCTTATGGCGGAATCGCTGGATTACCTAAGGACTATGCTCAATGACTTCCATAGTGTTTTCCTAGTGTCTTAAGATGAACATGGACAAAACAAAGGTCATGTGTAATGTCCTTGTCACACCTATGCTGGTGGTTGTTGGGAGCACTAAGCTCGAAGTTGTTGACAAGTACGTTAACCTTTTTTTATAGGAGAGGGGGCAAACGAGCATATGGCTCACCGCGGCCCATGAACAATTGCAAAAACCACGGGAATTGCAGATGCGTTGCCGGCCTTTTGAAAAGGAATAGACTCTTTTCTTGAAGGTCCCTAACTCGTATCGGTCCGAAAAATCTCTGGTGGTAGTTGATTTTACAAAAAAGTTGTGTGAAAACGAAAACTTTTTTAAATCGCACAGTGGTGGACCGCCAGTCATACAGATGGTATGGATGGTGAAATTATGCGTGTGATATAAGTAGTTATGTTATGTGGGATGGTGAAATTATGCGGCTGGAATTAGTCCGAACAATTCCTCAGAACACTCCCCGTGGTAGATGCGATACAATACGCAAAGAGATGCAACATCTCTTCGCAGTGCCAGTGAGTCTCGGAAAGAGCTCGGTCGCCGACGATTCGAAGTGCTCTGCGCTGGATGCAATAAACGGAAGGAGCTGGCACTGGAGTGCCCCAGCCCAGAGATGAAAACAGTATTCCATGAGCGGCCGAACCTGCAACTTGTAAAGTTGCAGGCGGTGGGCCGGCATGAAATACTGCCCCGCTCTGCTGAGCACGCCAAGCTTTTTAGAGGGCAATTAGGTATTTTCATCCAAGTGACCATGAAACTGCACGTCACTCGATATGTCGACGCCGAGGATTCTGATACTGGCTGAGGCAACAAGGGGAGTGCCTTGAAACTGAGGAGATACGACAAAGGAGTTCTTTTTAGCGCTAAATGCGTAAACTTGTCCTGTTAACTGATTTAGTTGCCCCCAGTCCGAGATTTTGTTCAACAAAGTCTCAACTTCAGACATAACTTTGTTTCGGTACTTGGTGACGTTTTCCTGAGATATATTAGCATGGCCGATGTATAAAGCATCATCAGTGCTGTCGTCTGCATTGCAATGAATGTTACAGGTATGGAACATGTCATTGATATGCAGAAGAAACAGTGTTGGTGATGACACGCAGCCTTTTGGAACACCATCGTTAATGGGCTTATAATCAGAGTATGCACCGTCTACTACGACCTTGAAGCTCTGATCAGCAAGAAAACTGGTAATCTAATTGTACAATATCTCGGGAAGCCTATGGGAAGGAAACTTCGTAAGAAGCGCTTTGTACCAAACCCGATCGAAGGCCTTCGCTATGTCAAAACTAACCGCCAACGCCTGAGACAAATAGTCCGACTAGGTAAGTTCAACTTCGACCGAGAGGTCAATCGACGGATTCAACTCGGCTGGGCAGCGTTCGGGAAATTACCTATACCTCAAATATCTCAAAACCTGAAAACGAGATTGTGAACAACCATTGCGTGTTGCCAGTGATAACTTATGGATCTGAGACTTGGTCCTTCACTGCTGGCCGTATGACGATGCTCAAGGTCGCTCAGCGAGCTGTGAAGAGGGCTATGCTCTGGCTTTCTCTGCGTGATAAACTTAGAAATGAGGATATTCGCATTAGAACCAGAGTGACTGACATAGCCCAACGGATTAGTAAGCTGAAGTGGCAATGTACCGGCCATATAGCTCGAAGAACTGACAACCGATGGAAAAAAAAATTTTTGAGTGGCGGCCTCGTACCGGTAAGCGAAGTGTAGAGTGATCCCCCACTAGATGGAGTGACAGCCTCGTAAGACATGCAGGAAGTCGATGGGTGCAAATGGCTCATGACCGTGCTTTATGGTATTCCTTGTGGGAGCCCTATGTTCAGTAGTGTACTTTTGAAGGGCTGTAATGATGATGATGGTGATGATAATATTATTGTTTTATTTCCGAAACTGCAGATATTGCGTGTACCTATAATGTATGTAAAATGTGACATGGAGGTGACATTTGCGCTAATGCGCGTAATTAGAGCTTTTCTCCTTCAATCTTGTCCTGCGCAGGCAGTATTGTACCGAATTACGCCAGACGAACGAGCATAAACCGCACCCGTATTTAAATTCATTGCAATGAGAACAATGAAAACGATGTCTTTTCTTACAATAAGGATTAAATACGTACGGCGTATTTAAGGCTCCTGTGGGTGTCGTAAGAGGAAAACTATGGGAAATACCATAAAAATCTTATGGCCAGAAATATCTCTTATGTTTTTATTTATAGTCCTTTATTATATAGGCCTCCCCTTTATTATTTATTTAGTCGGAGCTACCACGCCTGGGCGATTTGTCGCTACTGATTTTTGCTACAGTTTCCCTATAACGCTGCTTATGAACACGCACTATATGATAATTTTTAAGCCGCCACTACACAACGGTACGGTAGGTAAATATACATATGTAGGTATAAATATTAAGGGTTCCGTACAAAAACGGTAAAACTGGCCTTATTAATATCGCTCAGTAATCTTCCTGCAAGTTTCTGTTTTTTTGTCTGTTTGTCTATCCTTTTGTTCGGCCGTCCATCTGTACGTCACGAATCTCGTTCATAAATCGAGGTCATAGACTAAATAATATAAACAAAAATTTAGATATTTGGTGTAAAATGATGACCCAAATTCGAATATTTAAAAATATAATTTATTTATTTTTCTGAACGGTCTCATACATAAAAAGGAGCTAAAAAATCATCAAGTATTTTTTTATAGTATAAGGATAACAAACGACCACGCAGTACACCAGACCCTTGATTAAAAATCAAAATGCAGATGCGTTGTCACCCGTGAGGACTAAGATGGAATGCCTCGTTTCCAGTAAAAAGTGTCTCCGGTTCTCTACACTCACCATACGATACACAGCTGCATGATGCTGCTATTTTACACAATATTCTGTGAGAGCGTTTTGAGCGTCCTTCTCCGGACGAACCGACCCATACGTGCTACAACTATAATAGGTATAGCCGCAGCGTGGCTATGTACAATCTTTGATTATATACCTGTCTGTACAATACATTTTACACAATACAATTTAAATAAAGCCACATTAGTTAATTTTAATGACATTTAATTAATTCTACGAATAACTTATTAAAATATTAGTATCTATTTTGTATTTACCTTATTTATGCCAAACCTACGCTCCCACTGCATTAATAATACTTTGAATTTACAAAACACTTAGTCCAGGTTGACTGTGGAATCGCATAATCCATGAAACAAAATTCGCCAACTTCTATTGGAAGAAGTAAAACTGAAAATATTGGTCAACGATCCGCAGAGTAGTTTACTATTTATTATTTACGAGACACCTCTTTTAATACATTGCCCATGCAAACGCACACCGCTCACAATATTATTCTACACCTGTTTTGCTCTCAATTACTTTGTTCTCGTTATATTTCGGCAGAACTGCAATGACCCTTCATTAAAGACTTGTATAAGACACGAAAGAAAATTGATTGATCACAAAACAACTAGCCTCCATAATAAGGTTCGTGTCTCAAAGCTATTATCATAATAGCAACGGCGCGACGCTCGGAAGCTCGATAGCATCGAATCGCGCGTACTGGACAATAACCTTACCAGCATTCATTTATAATAATTAGCATAATACAACGCACTGATATGAATTGCCGTATTTTTATGAAACTAATAACATTCGAGGCTTAAGGTCTTACGTCGCACACGAAATAGTTGACGTTTCCACTTCACCGAACGATAAAACCTTGCTTGACATATTTGTAACTAACTAATACAGAAGCGTAATGAAGGCAAAATGATATCCCTAGTTTATAATATTGAACAAGGGTGACAAACTAGCACACATTCCACCTGGTGGTAAGTGGATGCTGTGTTCCATAGACATCTACGTTCTATATCTATCCTCGAATAAGAATCAAAATGCAGATGCGAGGTTACTCCTAAGGACTAAGATGAAATACCTTGGCTCAATTAAAAAGGGTTTCCGATTCTCTACTCTCACCATACGAAACACAACAACAATAAACTGCTATTTTACGCTAGTATTCTGTGAGATCGTGATCCGTTCCCGGTAGAGCCTACCAATTCATGATACAACCATAATAGACGCAGCATGGCTTTAATACCACGGGTAAAAAGGTTATTTTTTATATAACGAATGAAGCTCTAAAATTAAATAAATCTGCTTAAACAGATGTTGACCTAAATTGTTATATAAACGATATGGTGATTTCAAAATATTTTGGGTAAATATTTAAGAGAGTCAGGCCAATTACCGAAGGTAAGGGTCACCTGCTCTATACTTAGGGCAAGTGTGCAGAGGTTTTCGTGTAACATTGAAATAAATAAACAACATTGAAGTAAATAACTTGTTTGAGTCTCTTTAAACGGGCTGCTAGCAGGAAACTTCATGATTTCTATACTTGTGTACGTATGTATATTAAAACTCGATGGAAAGGCAGCAAATTACTGAAACGCATATCAGTTCATCGGCTCATTTGCAGGAAAATATAGTACGTGGCAGTTTCTGTCTGCCAAACACTCTTAATGCCATACACAAAATGTTAAAACCAATAATACAGAGGAAGTAATAAAATCCTAGAGTCCTACTCCTTCCTCTCAGGCCGGTGCGACACACCAGTGAAAAGTGGGGTAATCGGCAGCGGAGTTTAAGTCTGGTTTTTTGACCAATCTACTATTAAAAAAAGCGTCTAATAACGCAATTACCAACACAATAACAATAAGATATTATACGGGAGTGCAAAAGTATCACGGTTGTCTTAACAAATGAATTAATGAACACGCACTTCTCTAAGAAAGTTGAAAGTCGCAAAAAACGTATGATAAAATATTTTCATGTCGCGTTTATTATTTACATTTAATATGATTATGTAACTCGACGCAAGAATATCAACAGCCCCGTTTCATAAGGTATATTCATAGGGTGGCTGTTGTTAAGCGGCAGAGGGAAAGTGAAACAGTAGATAGGCTACAGCATATTTTTCACAACTAAAGATGATAAAAACTGCGGTTGCCAACACTCCTATCAAGCATGGCAACTGTGGTAAAATCCGCCAATGAGAAAATCTATGAGGTATAATTCAGTGGTCTTATAGTAGGCTGTAATGAATGAAAAAAAAGATTATGTAGAACTTTGCCATTTGAGATAATATCGTATGAAAATGGTAGAGGTTACAAATATAAATCACTTAAATTAAAACAAAATACTTATAACTTAAAAATTTTATTACTTTAATAATTTATAAGGCTGGGTTCAAAAATACTGCTTATATTATAATATACATATATTAGCAGTAACATAATGGAATCGGTCGTACAAAAGGGTTTCGTATCATTACATGTTTACATCATCATCATTAAAATCACCATAATAATTATTACAACCCCACAATGAAGATTATTATTGTTATAGTGCATCGCATTGTCTATACGTTCTATCTTAATATCATTTTACACATCGTGGTGATGACCCATATCGAATGTTTAAAACTGTACTATACTTTCGCAGAGCCCGTTACTCGGTAGCTCGGTAGCTATTCTACTAACTGTCTTACGCAATATCTATCGATTTTGAATTTCAGCCCATCGAAAAAGCTACATTAATAACTGTATTAGAAAATCAAGAGTACTTACGAGTATATTTGTGTATCATCGGGGATAGAACCCAGTTTGCTCGCGTAGTGTGATGTTTACATCGAGTGCTAAGCCCCTGAGCCACCACGGTACGGTTCTATTAGACAGATCTACAACAAAGTTATTTAAGATAGTACATCAAAGTTACGTAGATCGTAACAGAAAAATTTTGCTCCTGTGAGTTCAATTTTTATGTAATTATCTTCGGAACCTTCAAACAAAAAACCAAAACATATGCTTCTTATAATCATTTAAATTTTAACTTTAGGTAAATGTCGAATATTTTTTACTTTTTTTCTTTTGTATTCGCTACGAAATATTCCACGGAAACTTTCCAGTTACCGAGAACACAAAGTTGATGAGCTAAATGTATTTAAAAGTATCTTTATTTAATAATAATTTCCCAAAAAAGTTCTATAAATGTAGAATTTAATACATACATGCGATTTTAATAGTTAAGCCTGTGGATTGTTTATAATAAATTATTTATTTAAAAGGAGTTTTTAAAATAACCATAGTAGAGAATATGTATATATGAATATGAATGGAATTATATGATTTCATACTATTTTTCTTAAGCTGAAGTCATTTTCAATAATATATTTTCTATTTTTCATAAAGAAGATATTTTCTTCAAGTATTATTATTTAAAATAGCTATCACAAAACGTTCATAACATTTTTCAAATACGGAAATAAAAAAAATATATTTATTTTTGTCACCACAAAATACGCAAACATACATAAGTATGTAATTTTTTAAAACTTAAGATATTTCCATCCAATCTAACAAAAGATATTCCTATCAAAATCCAATTAATTGATTATTACGCAACAACAATTTGCTTGCTCAATATACCTCCCACATCGGCTTCAAGTTGACTTGCACGTGTTTCTGATGTTTTGTTAAGTCGCTTTTATATCATACAATCTAGATCTTTCGATTATTATTGTTAATAAGTTCACATATTTACGCAACATCTCACTTTGATCGGGCAGTATGAATATCTGTAATACTCCACTTAAACATTCCGTGACCTTGTTTGGTATTGCTTCATAAACACGGTATTGTTTCCGTGTACATGTTAATGCAAGAAAAATAATCAATGTCAATGGACCATCTCGCTGCGGGATACATCAAAGCCCAGAGTAAGTGGTGGTTCTTAAATCTAGTAGAAGTCAAGGTCTCGCAACTATTCCTTACTCTAATGCACGATGGGTTTTTACTATTTGATTCGATTACGAAGGTATAAACCGACATCAATGAGTCATTCTTCTGAAAGTTCATAAAACCGATTCTATAGGACGACTTTAACCTTTCAATATGCACTCGGTCGGATCCGACCAAGGCGATGTTCCGTCAAAATTCAAGCGGTCGGATCCGACCGCACCCACCCACAGCACTTTAGCCCATAAATACTTATATTTAAACTACTTTTCTACGAAACAGTTTGGCATTATAGAATCTCTACAAATTTTCTATCCTGTGGTCTAAACAAAAGTTAGTTAATCTATGTATTTTTATTTTTATTCTACTTTCAATTTACGACATTGGCCGACCATAAGAAAATGGCGCCGTTTTACGGTAGATTAAAAATAAAAATCCATAGAGTATTGTCCGTTCATGTGAGTGATTGGTAGCACTGTATCCTTAGCCGCCATCTTTCTTTGAATGTGATCGGGTGCTATCTATGTGCTCTTTTGCTTTATAATTATTTAATCTTAGTTTTAAAAATGCCGAAAGTGCAAGCTATTCTTCAAGTTTACGCATTTTTTTAAAAAGAAAAGGCAGAAAACAAGCTGATTTAGCCATTGAAACAAGTTCGTGCCCGAGTTGCCGCCACGACCGGTATGTTTTTAGGGTGACCAGTTACTAATTTTATTAACTGCCTAAGAAAATAATTGTGTATTGTATTGTGCCTATGAGGCAATGCGTGGTGGAGGCCTATGTTCAGCAGTGAACTTTAATATGTTGTAATGGATGGATGTATAGATGATAATCTACCAGAATCACATGACCCACTGAGAGGTGAAATTATTAAAACAACAATAACATTACAACTATGGCAAATAAGTCCCCTATGAGGCAATGTGTGGTGGAGGCCTATGTTCAGCAGTGGACTTTAATATGTTGTAATGAAAATGATGAATAGATTTAGCTAACTCTGAATTAAGAGTGAAAGCTCAACTAGGTTTTTACCTGTATTTATATACATATAAGAAACGTTCGTACCAATTTCTGTTTGTGTTAGTGTATTTGTTTAATGATTACAGATGTATCCGAATCTGCTGTAACCAGAATTTTGAGACAAGAAAGAGGGAGCAGTTCTTTTTCAAATTCAAGTCAAAAATAACAACATCTGGAATAAAACGATCAAATCGCGATACGAAGATCAATGATTTTGATCTTCGTATCGCGATAACTGTACGAAAAGAAATTCTTACGTTGAACAAATTACTTGTCCAATTGCGATATGAAATAAATTTTAAAGGTGTGCGTACTACACTATGGAAAATATTAAAACGACTAGGATATAAATACAAGAAGTGTAAATCAAAACGAAAAATCTTAGAGGAACGAACAGATATATCTGTCTTTAATTACTTGAATGAAATTAAAAGAATATTAGAAAAGAGGCGGAATATTGTCTACTTAGATGAAACGTTTATTCATTCTTCATATGGGGTCCAAAAATTTTGAAGAAGGTGTATTGGTCAGAGGATTCAGGTACGGGTAGGCGATGGATATGTGTGGATACGTGGATGTGTGTTATAATGGATTAATAATGAGTTACTGCTATTCAAGTCACAAACAAAATCATCCGACTACTATGACGACTGAGTTTTACCAAACCTGCCCCGTAATTGTGTGATTGTGATGAACAATGCACCATATCAAACTGTACAAACAAATAAAAGCTCTAATATGGCACGCCTCAAAGTAGATATGGTATGGTAGAGTGGCTTCAAAAAAAGGGACTGTTGTTTTCACCAAATTTGCCAAAAAATGTTTTATATGAATTAATAAAAAAATGTGGGTGGGTGCGGTCGCGTGCGACCGCTCGGGATTTGACGGACGCATGCGACTGCATGGGAATTTTATAGGGATTGAAGTGTTAAATAATAAAACTTTAGATAATCTGTCAATTTATAACGTTCCAAAGATTTTTAAAAGGGTGTCATAACCTTATCAACCTCAAAATCTTGCATCAATTTTAATTAATCGCTAGAATACACTTCAAAAACATAAGCTTGAACGTTTTTGTTTTTATTTCGGACTGTAGGTCAAGCCTAGTCAATTCCAAATCTAATTCGATCTCTCGAAACTAACTGCCAGTCTTTAATAAAATGACAATAATTTTTTAAAAGACAAAGACTCCACCTCTTCTGATCTGTTATGAACTATTACAAATAAAAAGATGTTTTTGAATAAAATCCGGGACTGTGACTAATAAGTTTTATAGCAAACTGAAATTAGGTACATCCGACTGCTTGAGCTAATCGAAAAAAAAACAAATCTTTCAAAAAATATAATATGGTCACAAGAGGCAAATGTGACAGTGGGTAAAGAGCAACAAATACAAATTATGTGGCCTAAACACTTAAATATACCGATAACTAAGTACATAGCTTCAACTATTTTATCCAAAGACGTCATTTTTTTAAAACGACTCAACTGACAACAGACAGCGCAATTTTAGGAGGCGAAGTTTTTAAGCGTTTTAATGTGTCATAAACAAAGAGATTTAAATATAATAAATACTACTACATACCTAAATTTCTTTGGTCATAAAGTTATTTTGAACAAGTTACAAGGTAAGTGATAAAGAATACTATTGATAATTATAGTTTAATATGTTGAAATCCACTATTCCTTGAAATACGGATACACAATTACACTTACCTCACCTAATACTTAACATCGGGGTAAGTGTGACATGTTACGCTTACTCCGAACATCTTGTATGAGAATATTGTATCTAGTAATGGGACGGTCATTGTTTTAACAGACTTTCTAAAAGGACGATATACTTTTTTTTTTAAATTAATACGAAGGAAGAAATACTCATCAAAGAAAAATATCAAAGGATTTCAGAAGCAGAAATAATAAATGCTACCAAAACAGTTACAGAAGAAGATACAATAATAATTTACTAGTATAATTTGATTTTAGAAGAAAATAACACTATGATTTCTTATATTTACGCGAACACTACACATTGATTAAAACTATTTTATCGGATATATTTTGTCGGATGAACTACAAAACAAATTTTGTCGGATGAAACTACATACCGAAAGGTCAAAACAGACCCTACAACTAATACGCTTAAAACAACTAGCGATCTAATTAAGAAATACTCCGAGAAATTTAATCTGGACGTTAATTCGATAATACCCTCATGTTCCAAACCACCGAAGTTGTATGGGTTACCAAAAATACACAAACCGAACGCTCCATTACGTCCAATAGTGAGTCAGATTGATTCGCCAACTTACAGATTGACTCAATACTTAGCTAAAATATTATCACCACTCAGAGGACACACAAGAGCACACACTAAGGATTCACACCATTTTGTCCATAGATAAAAGACCTACGTCTTACTGAAAATGAAACCAAGGTCAGTTTTGATGTTCAGTCTCTATTTACATGCCTACTTGTTGAAGACTGCATCTCAATTATAACTTGGAAACTAGAGGAAAATAATATGCAGTATCACTCAGAAATTGCCTTACATCTGGCTATCTATTGTAGAAGGAAGAGTTTTACAAGCAAGTAGATGGTGTTGCGATGGGCTCACCTGTATCTCCCATTGTCGCCGATATATTCATTGAAGACTTTAAGGAGAAAGCCCTCCTTACTGCACCTGTTATACCAAGGATCTACAAGCGGTACGTAGACGATACTTTCACAATTTTACCATCAGATAAAGTAACTGTATTTTTAGAACATCTTAATTCCATAAACTCTAAAATTCAATTTACTATGGAGTTAGAGGCAAATAATTCCTTACCTTTCCTATATGTGTTAGTCATCCGAAATCCTAACAACACCATTGGTCACACTGTGTATAGAAAAAAGACCCATACAAACCGATATTTAAACGGTGAATCTCACCACCATCCTTCACAGTTAGCTACCGTGGGCAAATCTTTGTTACAGAAAGCACAAGTGATCTGTGACAGCAAACACCTGGCCGCCGAGCTTCAGCACGTCAAGCAAGTTCTGCACGACAACAAGCTTCGGGTCCCGCGCCCTACGTCACAGTGACCGAGTGAAGCCGGCTACAGTCGAGCGTGTGCCTGCTGTACTACCATATGTCAGAGGTGTCACAGACAAGATTGGCTACATTTTGAAGCGAGCTTCTATTAGAACATTCTACAAGCCGCCGCAGAAGATTAGTCAGTTCCTAGCATCAGTCAAGTGTCATATTCATCTACAAGATGCAGGAGAGTACAAGCTTGATTGTGAATGTGGTCCCTCTTATATAGGACAAACAAAAAGATCAATTAGAACCCGCGTAAAAGAACATATAGCTGATGTGAAGCATCAACGTTCCGGGAAGTCTGCAGTTTGCGATCATATCCTAGACGGCCCCAACCATTACATCAGATTTGATAGACCACAAATCCTCGCGAAAGAACATCGATTCTAGGATCCAAGGATGATACGTGAGGCTATTGAAATTAAAAAACATCCTAATTTCAATAGAGAAGGAGGCTGGGTACTACCACCTGCTTGGGATCCTATAATCAATAAAATTAAAACTAAACCCAAGCATACCACTGCAAGACCTCAGGACATAGTCAGTTCATTTTGCATAGATCGGACCATAAACAATAACTAAAAAAGCTGAAGGTACTCCGGGTTTAACAATGACATCGGGACGTCAGTCATCTCAGTCCCCCGTGACCATGGGTGCTGGAAAGCGCCCGAAACGTCGGGAATTAAAATTATAGTAAAATAAACGCGATAAAATCCGTAAAAATAGTTTTAATCGAAAATAACACTGTTTTAATGCGACATTACGAGAGTAAAAAATGGCAGTATTATGTTGGGATAGTACAGTAGTCGCCGTGTAGTGGCGGTTAAGAATATCCACTACCCCATATCTTCCCGTGGGTGTCGTAAAAGGCGACAGAGGGAAACAGGCAGGAGATGGGCAGCAGCATCTTCCTGATAACAGAAACTACACAACAAAAAAAACTGCGGTTGCCAACCCGCTCGCCAAGCGTGGCAACTATGGCAATATATCCCCATGAAGAATTACACAAATAAACGGCCCCCAGTCCCTGGCGGCCCCGCTATTCCTGGCTAGTGCTAAAAATCTCCGGTGGAGGTTCGGTTGAGAGCTACGACGACTCGACCTGGCATCATTTAACGCACGTACCCTGAAGACTGACGAGAAGATCCTGGAGCTGGAAGAAGTTGCGCTGGAATATTATAGGATTATACGACGTCCGAAGAGAGGGGGAGGACACGGTGATTCTCGAATCCGGCAACTTGTTCTATCACCGGGAGGGCGAACATCTGTCCCAAGGAGGTGTTGGATTTATCGTCTACAAGTCTCTCGTTAACAACGTTTTAAATATTGGGAGTGTATCGACGAGGGTTAAGTACCTTATACTCAGAATCACCAAACGGTATTCGCTGAAGGTCATACAGGTTTACGCGCCAACGTCGAAATGAGGTCGAGATCGAAACGTCCCGATGAAGAGGTGGAGGAAATGTCTGAGGATATTTCCAGAGCCATGCATTCCTCCAAAACCCACTACACGGTGTTGATGGGAGACTTCAACGCAAAACTGGGCACAAGAAAGAACGGTGAGCTGAAGGTAGGGAAATTTGGGATAGGGCAACGGAACCCCAAGGGGCCAGCAGCTGGCCGACTTCATGGAGAAAAAGGGACTTTTATGATGAAATCTTTCTTCCAGAAGCGGCCCCACAGAAAGTGGACCTGGGCGAGCCCCGACGGTTCGACAATAAACGAGATTGACTTCATTATGACGACCAGACACCAACTGTTCCGTGATGTCTCAGTGATCGCAAGGGTGAAAACCGGCTGCGATCACCGAATGGTTAGAGGCACACTGAACCTAAACGTTAAGTTGGAGAGGTCTCGTCTAATGAAGTCAACGCTCCGTCCCCCTCGTGCTCTAATCCAGAATCCCGAAACCTTTCAGCTCGAGTTACGTAACCGCTTTCAGTGCCTAGAAGATTGCAATGCAGTGGACGATATGAATGACAAGCTCGTGGAAACTGTCCATGCGGTCGGAGCTAAGTTCTGCAAGTCCCGCCGCAGAAGAACACAAAAACTCTCCGATCACACTCTTAATCTCATGGCTGTTAGACGGGAGATGAGGCTGCAATCGTCAACAGATTTGACAGCATACAGGCAACTGAACAGACAGATCTCCAAATGTATGCGGCGAGACTTACACAACTTTAATACTGCTCGTATTAAAGAAGCGATCGAGCGGAACCAGGGCTCCAAAGTCTTTGCCAGAAATCTGTCTGCCAGAAAGAGTCAACTGTCAAAACTGAAGACTGAGTGTGGCAGCATCGTTTCCGGGATACCTGAGATTTTGAGTGAGATCGAGAGGTTCCATGGGCAGCTGTACACATCATCGTTGGAGCCACACGCAAGTGTGAGTAACGATCCAAGAGCAAGTCTTATCCGACACTATTCCGATGATATTCCGGACGTCAGTCTGAGCGAAATTAGAATGGCTCTTCAGCACCTTAAAAACGGCAGAGCCCCAGGCGAGGATGGAATTACAGCGGAGCTTCTGAAAGCGGGTAGAACACCGGTACTTGAAGTCCTTCAGAAGCTTTTCAATTCCGTCCTCCATGGTGGCACTACTCCGAAGGCGTGCAGCAAAAGTGTGTCTTGTTCTTCAAGAAAGGTGACAACGCCCTCTTGAAGAACTACAGACCGATATCCATTCTGAGTCGCGTCTAGGTGCTGTTTTTGAGAGTCATTACGAATCATCTCGCACGCAGACTCGACGACTTCCAGCCTCCCGAACAAGCCGGTTTCCGAAAAGGCTTCAGTACCATAGACCACATACATACCCTGCGGCAGATTGTACAGAAGTTCGAAGAGTACAATCTGCCACTTTGCCTGGCGTATGTGGACTATGAGAAAGCCTTTGATTCCGTCGAAATTTGGGCGGTGCTACAGTCCCTTCAGCGGTGCCAAGTTGACTATCGGTATATCGAGGCTACCGGTATGGCGAGTACATCACTCACCTTCGATTTGCCGACGATATAGTCCTTATGGCAGAATCGCTGGATTACCTAAGCACTGTGCTCAATAACTTCAATAGTATTTTCCTAGTATCTTAAGATGAACATGGACAAAACAAAGGTCATGTGTAATGTCCATGTCACACCTATGCTGGTAGTTGTTGGGAGCACTAAGCTCGAAGTTGTTGACAAGTACGTTAACCTTCTTTTATAGGAGAGGGGGCAAACGAGCATATGGCTCACCTGATGGTAAGTGATTACCGCCGCCCATGAACAATTGCCAAAACCACGGGAATTGCAGATGCGTTGCCGGCCTTTTGAAAAGGAATAGACTCTTTTCTTGAAGGTGCCTAACTCGTATCGGTCCGAAAAATCTCTGGTGGTAGTTGATTTCACAAGAAAGTTGTGTGAAAAAGAAAACTTTTTTAAATTGCACAGTGGTAGACCTCCAGTCATACAGATGGTATGGATGGTATCGCGAGTTTTGTCGCGATGTGGGATGGTGAAATTATGCGGCTGGAATTAGTCCGAACAATTCCTCAGAACACTCCCCGTGGTAGATGCGATATAATACGCAAAAAGATGCAACATCTCTTCTCAGTGCCAGTGAGTCTCGGAAAGAGCTCGGTCGCCAACGATTCGAACGGATAGGTCTTAAGATGAACATGGACAAAACAAAGATCATGTCTAATGTCCATGTCACACCTATGCCGGTAGTTGTTGGGAGCACTATGCTCGAAGTTGTTGACGAATACGTTTACCTGGGATAAATAGTCCGAGTTTCTCTGCGTGATAGACTCAGAAATGAGGATATCCGCAGTAAAACCAGAGTGACCGATATAGCCCAACGGATTAGTAAGCTGAAGTGGCAATGGGCCGGCCATATAGCTCGAAGAACCGATAACCGATGGGGAAGAAAGGTTCTCGAGTGGCAGCCTCGTACCGGTAGGCGTAGTGTAGGCCCCCCACTAGATGGAGTGACGACCTGGTAAGATATGCAGGAAGTCGATGGATGCAGGTGGCTCAGGACCGTGCTTTGTGGCATTACTTGGGGGAGGCCTATGTTCAGCAGTGGACTTGTGAAGGGCTGTACGTACGGTACAAAGTATTGTTATAATAAGCAACATGTAGACCGAAGTGGAAGAAAACCTCAATGTCTTTGTTTTGTTAAACGACGTAGAAGATGTTTTTTCTTTGTTTTAAAATTAACTTGATAATAAAATATAAATAAGTTTTTATTCAACTAAAATTAGGCCTTTACGTTTACGTGTAAGCTTACGTGGTCTACCACGTACCGGCCATGCTGCAGCTATATTAGTAGTATAGTTGTAGCACGAACGGGTCAGCTCGATCCACGCTCTCACAGAATACTAGCGTAAAATAGGAGCTCAACGCTGCTGTGTTTCGTATGGTGAGTGTTCCGGAGACCCATTTTGCTGGAAACGAGGTATTCCACATTAGTCCTCAGGGGTACTGTACGCTACAATCGAAGCGAGAACATTTAGAAGCGTAACTTGATCTCTTAATTTCCGCGCATGTAAATCTACCAACAGTTTATAATGGCTTAGAAAGTCGGCACAGATTATAGGCTGTTTAACGTCCGCTATAATAAAAGACCATCTAAATGCTCTCCTTAAATTTAAATTTAAAACTACACGTACGCATACCATAGGTTCTAATTTCCGTTCCATTCGCCGCATATAACTTATAATTATCATTCGCGGTAGGGAATGACGCACACTTTTTTACCGCCGGAATTACAGATATGTTGGCACCCGTATCAATTCAAAACTTAAGTCCGGTATTCTTATCCAAAACGCATAGGAGGTTATTTTGCAAACCGATACATGCCTCCGCCCCTGGCTGTATCGTACTTAGTTTCCCTGTGCGGACGGCGTAGATGGCTTCGCCCTAGCCCAATTGCAAGAATCAACGCACTTCACGGCCTTGGAACCATAACGATGATGGTAAAAGCATAAACATTTCGGGTTCTTACGGGACATACTGGCGCTGCGTTGCCGCGAACCTGATCACACCGTTCTCTCCCTGTTACCGGAGTTATTGTTGCGTTGACTCGACCTTGACCGACGTAGTTCTGCTATTTCGATCTGCAGTTTACTCACTATATCCTCTAAATCGCCGAGCTTGCTGGATGTAACGCTGCTGACTTCGGCAATTTCTGGCGGCCTGGTCACTTCCATCACCTTATCCGCCACCGTCGCCAGGCTTTCCAGGTCCTTCGCTTCGGTGACAGCTAGAACAGCTTGAACGGCCGTGGGTAAATGTCTGGTCCACATAATCTGGAGTGTAGCGTCTGGCATTTTATTCCTCGCGAGGTCTGGCATCCTACGTAAGAGCTGCGATGGCTTTTGAGTGTCGAGCTCTATCTCCCCCAATAGTTTCTGAAATTGTCTAGTCTCCGACTCCTCAAACACTTGCAGAAGCCGATCCTTTAACGTCTTATACCTCCTTTCCGATGGGGGCGACAGCAGTAGATCACTTACCTGCTGTATAGCGCTCCTTCTTAATTTAGTTACGACCAGATTTTGCTTGGCCGCATCCCCGATTTTCTGGTTTTCTATTACGGCCTCGAACTGAACGAACCAGAGTCGCGGTTGGTCCGTCCAGAAGTCGGGTATTCTAGACGTAACGCTGATACTCGCCAGCGCCACGGCGCCATCTGCGCGGGTCTCCGTCGACGCCTGCTCGCCCTGGGCGGGCAGTGGTACCGGCGCGGGCGCGATAGGCGCTGCAGGAACTGGCGCAGGTCCGGGTTGCGGATACATATTTTACCGACACTAATTCACAAACGGTTCTTCAGGGGTCACCAGTGTACGGTTTTATGGTACTGTATTTAATTAATTAATTGATTTACTTAAGTCCAATAAGGTGTACAATGAAGGTTGCAATAAATGAAGACACGTGTCGAGTAAACAGTGATATATTTGCGACTCCGCGTGACGGATGCAGCCGCCACACCTATTTCTATTATACACATACACATGCATTACACATACATAGGTATAGCTGTTATATAAGTATGGGCATGATATAGGTCATCGGACACGCAATCTAAGGAGCTAGTACATTATAGATACCTATACTGTGTCCCTACATAGATGTTTATTGGCCATAGCAACCACTTACCATCAGGTGGACTGTGTGCTCGTTTTTCATCCTATCCTATAAAAAAAATTGTCTGAAAATATTTTTATAATAACAATAGCTTTAGGAAACATGTTAGATGTATTTGTTCTTTTAGTTGTTATAATAACATTAATTTAATTATAAGAAGTGACAATAACCTCAGCAGTAAATGTACGAACAGCAAATCAAAAAAATCAAAAATAAAAGTCAGTCAATGTTTCATGGATGTAGAAAAGTCACGGGTTCGAATCTGCCATGAAACTACAGCTGTTAAGGACTAAAATTCAAATGTTCTAAGCTCCCTTCTGGTGGTTTAATGGGATTTCAGAAATATTGATCACATGAAAATTACAAAAAAAGGAATTCCAAAAAAATAAAATAAAGAAGGATGACCACATGATGAAAAGTGACCATTGCAGTCCATAGACGCTTGCAGCCAATTTCAAACAATAAAATCTAGAGACTCGTTGTTACCTCTGAGAACTAAAATGAAGTGTCTCACAGTCTGGTTCTCTATACTCCTCGGACCGGAACAAGCATTGCAAGCACTGCAGCTATTTAACGACAGAAATAGATTCCTACTCAGGTAGATTCCTAGGCAGACAAAAACACCACCTAATATACAATTACGATTATAGTATACGGTTCTATGCAAAAATCATGGAAATTATCAATCCCTTTGCCACAAAAATGAGAAAAAGCAATAACTCGCCTGTAATAAAGATCAGTATCTTTGTCGCCCTCGCATCGCCGTGTCAGGAAGAGGGTTAAACCCTTTGACTTTAATAACCATAAATTCATATTACAGGTCCGCTAAAAATAGACCACTATCATTTGTATTACTCGTAGGATATGTCTTTGAAAACTGTTTCTAAAGCCATTGCACATTTTACTTACCGTATCAATGTTGTTAACTTAAACCTAATCGTTAAATAGTTCGTAGAAGGGCTAACTCAGATTAACCAGCTTTGTTACTTGGAATGATATAACGATTTACGTTCAGCCGTTTCATAATGTAATAGATCTAAGTCAGACAAATAGAGTCTTAGTCAAAACTTCTCGCTGGTATTCATCGTATAAATTGGTGCAAACAAATGAAAAATATAGCAGCATAAGTAATTATTCGTCATTTGATGTGTGGAAATGTCTCAGTTTACTAGGAATGAGTAAAACACCTCTGGATTGTAGTTCATCCCTTTCTTACGACGTTTTGGATCTTCATTTTATTTCTGCTTCTGCATTGAACCTTTCAATCCGATCTCAAACAGTTGCTTTCTTTGTAACTATGAATGAAATTAGAAAGACTCTTCTGGCAATCAAATGCAAATATTTCGGTTACGATGGTATTAGTAGAATCATGATTGCTGAGATATTAAAATACCTTCTCTCCGTATTCAAAGACGTTATTAATTTTTCCCTTAACTCTAATCAGTATCCGACTCAGTGAAAAAGGATTCGTAAGACCCCTTCCTAAAGAATCCAATCCTACACTTCCTTGTTGCTTTCGTCATATATTAATTTCACCTTTTCTATCATAAGTTTTGAAGCCTGTGTTGATGAGCAAATCTCCAGTTACATATACAGACATAACCTGCTGAGTACTTTTCAGTCCGAGTTCTGTCATGGTCACAGCACTGTTTTACTTAAAATAACTCAGGATATTAAAGGAGGCATGAAAAACAAGAAAGTTACAATTGTGGTGCTCGTTGACTTTTCTAATGCTTTTAACAATAGAGTTAACCATGATATCCTTCATGCCATCCTTTCCTATCTGAAGTTTGCACCGTCTGTCCTGGAGCGATTCATATCTTATCTTCGCTTTAATACGTTAGGAAAATACATAAATAGGAGTAAATGAGGGAGTTGTTAGTGACTTTCTGGCAACCCTGAGCAGTGACAAGCCACACATTGCCGGAAAAAGTGGCATTGACAGCATATGATTGACATATTTCCTAGGTAGAAAATATGTAGTTCCTATGGGGTGTAGAGTAGTAAGGTAGTTCCGCCATGGACTTATTATACTACCCGCATTTCTACGCCGCCATCTAAACGTTTTTGTGGGGCTGTTCAGTCGCCTTACTTTTTTTTAAATTTTCGGCAATCTATGTATTTATAATATATGAGATAAAAAATACCATTTCGTAATGTTTAATAAAAATAACACTTCAAAAGATGATGCTATGATTTTAATGATTGATGTTAATAGTTTATTTAATATGATAATTTTCAACCACAAATATTAGATTTTATAACAAATAATTGTTACGATCCTTATTTTTAGATAAGTGAAGCATACATTTTAATGTGGGCAATGAAAATAATACACTTATAATGTTGTTATATATTTTTTTTACATTTTTAAAAGAAAGTTTAGTAAAGAAACATTAAAGTTTACATTTACCTAAGAAATTATCGTCCCCGCTATGAAATCAATCAAAAATTTTACCATATTGTTAAATATAAATTACGTGTCACGTTGTTTGTCCGCGATGGACTCCTAAACTATTTAACCGATTTTAATCAAATTTGCACACCGTGTCCAGTTTGGCCCAACTTGAGAGATAGGATAGTCTTTTTGCCCATGAGTGACCCACAATTTTTTTTTTGCGAAAATAAGGATTTTTTATCGGCCACGATTAAGTGTAGTCCAAAAGAGCAGAACACCGTCTGCCTAGCAAGCTAGTCAACTGTAATAAATATAAGATCATAGCAGAAAAATGTATGTAATAACAGCCTTACCTGGCTTGCCACAAGAAACAGTTTCATTTGCTCAGATCATTTCCAAATCTTTGACTTTCAAATGTTGGTGAACAATAGGAGGCGATTGGTCGAGGGCTCCAAGCCAACTTTAATACCACACTGTATTTGTTCCTTTTTATGTTGTGGAGAAAGAAAACTAGCGTAAGTGATGATGATGCGTACACGATGGTAAGTAAGCTGTGGCCCATGGACATTTATGATCTCAAGGCCAACAAACCACTACAGACTGCAATGCGTCGCCAACCCTGAGGACTAAGATGTAATACCCTGTGCCACGTGTAAAATGTTGCATACATAGTATACTTGTGTGTGCGTGCGTGCGTGCGTGCGTGCGTGCGTGCGTGCGTGCGTGCGTGCGTGCGTGTGTGCGTGCGTGCGTGCGAGCGTGCAAGCGTGCGTGCGTGCGTGCGTGCGTGCGTGCGTGCGTGCCTGCGTGCGTGCGTGCGTTCATGCGTGCCTGCGTGCCTGCGTGCGTGCGTGCGTGCGTGCGTGCGTGCCTGCGTGCCTGCGTGCCTGCGTGCGTGTGTGCGTGCGTGCGTGCGTGCGTACGTGCGTGCGTGCGTGCGTGCGTGCGTGCGTGCGTGCGTGCGTGCGTGCGTGCGTGCGTGCGTGCGTGCGTGCGTGCGTGCGTGCGTGCGTGCGTGCTTTCCGTGCGTGCGTGCGTGCGTGCGAGCGTGCGTGCGTGCGTGCGTGCATGCGTGCGTGCGTGCGTGCGTACGTGCGTGCGTGCGTGCGTGCGTGCGTGCGTGCGTGCGTGTGCGTGCGTACGTGCGTGCGTGCGTGCGTGCGTGCGTGCATGCGTGCGTACTTGCGTGCGTGCGTGCGTGCGTGCGTGTGTGCGTGCGTGCGTGCGTGCGTGCGTGCGTGAGCGCGTGCGTGCGTGCGTGCGTGCGTGCGTGCGTGCGTGGTTAGTCATAGTTGTGTAATGAAGCTCAGATTTCTCCACTTCAAAAAATGTTCATTATTAAATCCAATTTTCCAGAGCCATCAATTATCATTTGCTCCACCAGATAACAGACTATCATCTTATGATGCCATTAGTGTCACACTCACTGTTCCTGATTCGTTGACATCTGCATGTACGAGTACAACATTAACTCTTCCAATTGGGTTTCTTTTTTTAATAGTTTACTGTAGATAATATTTTTGATTAATATAAATAAGTACTACTTAATTACTAACTACTATTTTATTATTGAGATTTAATAAGCTGCATAGAAGGATGATAGCAGCATATTATAGCCTATTTATTTTTCAGACACAGTCAAAGGAGATATCTGAAAATTATAATTTGATTCCTGGCAGTTATTACAGCCACGGCTGTATGCACCTTGTCAATGTAGTTGCGTCACTTCATTACACTGTTATGATGCAAAATGTATAGAGATCTATGTGTGTGTGAAATTGTTAATAAATTATTTTACTTATCGTGTGTGAGTTTCGTAGTGACAGACGATTATTTTTAGGTCTGGAGGAAAATGTGCGTGGTGCAGATTTCCCCCCGCAAAAAATGACAGACAGCTTGGTATTGGAAAATAACGCTATGGCTACTCCCCTATGTTTCTCTATGATCATTGGCGATGTAAATCACTCGAAACCTCTGGAGTTAAAAGTAGGTTAAATTAAACGCATTAAAAAATAAAATAAAAAGAGTATAAAATCAAATATATGTTGTTGAAGTGAATGGCAGAGGCGACAAGTGACACTCTAGCCTATACGTGGTAGAGCCATGCTGCAGTTATATTAGTAGTACAGTTGTAGCACGAATGGGTCGGCTCGACCGGGGAGGAACCACGCTCTCACAGAATACCAGCATTAAATAGTAGCTTAATGCTGCTGTGTTTCGTATGGTGAGTGTAGAGAACCGAAGACCCGTTTACTGGAAACGAGACAATCCATCTTAGTCCTCACGGGTGACAACGCATCTACATTTTGATTTGTAACCGAGGATAGATGTAGATGTCTATGGGCCCCAGCAACTACTTACCATCAGGTAGACTGTTTGTCACCTCGTGACAAACAGTCTACCTGATGTTTGTCACTTGTCACCCAATCATATAAAAAAATTAAAATAAAAAGTTTATCGACCCAGTTGGCAATATACTGAAAATGAATCAATTAACAGTATCCTTAACTGACAAGCATGTATGCGTAGTATATGTCGTGAAGGAGGCGAGAGAGCTATGTCAGGATCGTGACGATTGGTAATCCGTATTCGTGGGACGCAATTATTGTAATTTTACATAGGTTGAAGCAATAATTAATAACATGAGTACGAGTATATGTTGTTTTATAATAAAAGCAGAAATATATTTAACGATTAAAAGAGAATAATAAAAGGAATTATTTATTAGAAAGGTAAACCTTCTAGACTTTTCCTAAATAAATTTTATCCTGAATACATTAATTAACACTGTATTTGTATAGTAGAATAGTAGTACGAGAAAATATTCTATAAGTAATCTACGTATCAGAAACAATATTGGAAGCGTGAAACATTCACCATGACTCAGAGATAAGGCTATCTCGCTGAGATCACCTAGTTCCTACACATGCCTGAGAATGCTTTAGTTAATAGTGCTGCATTTCGTATGCATGATGTGTGTGTACCTATATAGTATATAATTTTAAATATTAGATTATCATATAGTGATTTTATTAAAGGATAAAGGCGCCGAATGTCTGTATGCATGCTATAATATTATGATATCAAGTGCAACCTATATACACTCATGGATTTATAGGAACGCAAAAAAGGGTTTAATTTCTTCTTTTGTAATTATCGTGCGCACTGGCTACAAACATTAGTTGTTATTAAAAAAAGGTTTTGAAATGTTTTTTTTTCTAATTTCATTTGTTTTACACATACAATTTTATAGTATATATAACAATGTTATATATTATATGATGGCGCTTCTATAAAATACCGGATGGATTTAGAGTGAGAGAGAGGTTGTTGCATCAGAGTGCCATAACGATGGTGGCGGGGTAGAATTGAGGGTATATCGTGAAACTCACACTCGTTTGTACAATATAAAGTTCACACAAGTAGGTGCCGTGCGCGAGAGATTCAGTCTAAGTCATTCTACGAGTCTCAGCACAGACTTATAAAATGACAGTATGTACAGTGGTTCTGTCTGTTATAGTAGTTATTTTAATGCAGGCAAGGAAGATCGTGTTGTTGAGTTGTGTTATACCGAGATGGGTAGTGTTGCTGTAGGTTTGCATACTTTGGCGTTATCATGTAATTACGTTTCTCATGTTACACTACTGTCTGATTGTGACTGGAACATATTACAGTACGGTAGAACTGTAATAATTGATCTATACTGAATTTATAGTGCAGTACGCTATTTTATTGCTGATAGTTATTAATTACGTAAGCAAAAGAGCAAGTTGAAAATCCACTCTCACACTATTATTATTTTACAATTTTTCAACAATTAACATCATGATGTACTTTCGACATATACAACAATAAAACTAAAAAAGAAAGAAAAAACTAAAACTATTTACTTAAATTTGTTATATTCCTACTCCTCGCGATATCGTACCAAAAACGCTGGCTGCGTTTCCTCGCTGTATGGATATGTAATGTATGGATAGATAACTATGCCTTTGAGTGAGGAAAGAACAGTGATTATCACCAGCAGCGATGAACAGTCACGAATAGAATTCCTTTAGGAACTGAACCGCACGTGAACACCACGGAACGATGATTTCTACAGCAAATAGCACAAATATATAATCATCTCTCAGACTCATATTTGCGCCACTTACCAAGTTCAGCTGCCTCAGATGCTGCCACGGCTCTAAACGAATTACTCCTGATATGTGAAACCGCCAAAGTTTCCACTCTCCATCACTCTCCTTATGTACCTACGTCTACCCTATGTGTACTATGTCATTCCGTCAAGTCTCCTGCCATCGTCCCTAAATATTCTACAAGTCTCTAAAACCAAGGAAACTTTTATAAGAGACAAGAGCTCTTCGGATGATATCGTTCAAAGAACCGTACCGTGAAAACCTACTGCCACTTTTCTCACATGAAAGTCCGTGTAACCAAAGACCAACGGAGAAAGTACCGACGGAATATCCCACTGATTTTGTTGTTTAACTTCCATTGGAACATTTTCGTCGGGACGGAGCGTTGAGAAATATGATTGAAATTTTGAATTAATTCTGTCTCTCTCTGTAAGGACTAAGTAGTAAAATTATTAGAAAATACTATTTTATTTTTATTGCTATTTGGGTCAAGACCAATATTTTTAAAATTTTAACAATATGAATAAGATCACTGAAGACGTCATCTGCTCTACCTCCCTGTGTACCGTCGTCTAGGTTCCAGACATCCAGCGTGGATTTCTAATTTGGAATAATGGGTTAAATACCCAAATCAAAAAGAGCTGGACCTACAGGGTCATCCTGCTCAACACCGATAACTGAATCGATAATAAGACTTTCGTAAAATAAGTTAGTATTTTGAAAGTAACATTGATATACGTAATAAAATTCAGGGGTATTGTTAGTCAATTCTTTCCGCAGGGTTACTTAATGGTTAATTTAATGATAGTATTCCTTAGCTCAACCTTCACAAGAACATCTGCATCAGATAATGATTTCTTATATTTACGCCAATACTACACATTTGGTGCGTTTGGCAGAAAAAAGCGCTAGCAAGCACTTGTAAGCAAAATGGCGATCGTAAGCGGTAAGCGCTGTCAAATCGTAAGTAGCTATTTTCCTCTAGGACACGATGTTAGTTTTAACCGGGGGAACCTAACCTAATTTAAATATATGTTTGTAAAGTATTCATATTAAAAACTTACCAATCATGAATTTTTAATAACATGTATATGTTTATTCATGTCATTATATTACTTAAAACTAACATTGCACAAAACAACTTATAAACTCTACTTCAAAACAAACAAATTAAATAAGCAAAATGGCGGATTGTGTCAGCGCTACTGAAGTAGCAATCGTGTCCTGGCCGAAAACTATTTTAGCGCTTGTAAGCGCTTGCTAGCGCTTTTTTCTGCCAAACGCACCCATTGATTAAAACTACTTTTACGGATTTTATCTATGATATGATTGTAAATGTGGTCTCTCTTATATAGGACAAACAAAAAGATCAATTAGAACCCGCGTAAAAGAACATATAGCTGATGTGAAACATCAACGTTCCGGGAAGTCTGCAGTTTGTGATCATATCCTAGACGGCCCCAACCATTACATCAAATTTGATGGACCACAAATCCTCGCAACAGAACACCGATTCCTACCAAGAATGATACGTTAGGCTATTGAAATTAAAAAACATCCTAATTTCAACAGAGAAGGAGGCTGGGTAATACCACCTGCTTGGGATCCTATAATCAATAAAATTAAAACTAAACCCAAGCATACCACTGTAAGACCTCAGGACATAGTCAGTTCATTTTGCATAAATCGGACCATAAACAATAATTAAAAAAGCTGAAGGTACTCCGGGTTTAACAATGACATCGGGACGTCAGTCATCTTAGTCCCCCGTTACCATGGGTGCTGGAAAGCGCCCGAAACGTCGGGAATTAAAAATAAAAACAAAAGTGATTAAAAGTAAAAATAAACGCGATAAAAACCGTAAAAGTAGTTTTAATCAATCTTCGTCATAGTTTGTATATACGCACTGAATGTACCGCCGCCTAACAGCCACCTCTAGCACCAAAGCCAAGTTGAGTAACCTGAAATTTTGTCTTAATTTTAGAGATTATGTACCTGCGAGCTGATTTTGAAGTTAATTGTAGAAGTTATGAACTAAAGGCAATATGATAGATAGATACTGTCATCCTTTTTTTTTTTTTGAAATTTTATTTTTTTAGAAAATTGAAATTGGAATTAACGTTACCAGAAACTATAAAATTACATAATTTTGTAATGTCATTTAAAGTATACCGTTTGCGTCACCGACAGACGCACTCACAAGATCTTTAAAATGTTGAGGCGTAATTCCGTCAATGCCGCCAGCCATTCCAAAATGACATTGCTTCTACTGTCTTTTTCAGAAATTTGTAAAGGTTACGTAGAAATATTGGGAGGCTGTGCTAAATTCTGAGACGGATTGACCAGCATCTTTCGCTTTTGATATTACAAGAATTTCGTCATAATGTACTCGTATAGCCAGTATGTCGTCTGAGAATGAAATACGAGATACATGTTTTATATTTCGCTATCCATTACTTTCGGGCGAAAGTAAATCCAATTTTAAAATTAAAAGATTTTTTTTAAATATAATTGTAATTTAGAACGAGGTCGACATAAATGATTATTAATAGGGTAATCTAAGTTTTGAATAAAGATTTTTTTATCTGAGACTTATTTGTTTGTATGAATTTTTTGCGTAATATTGTGTTCATTCATAACGCGAAAGATTTTGCCAACTTTTGAATTTTAGTATAAATATAGGTTTATTTGAATGTTTGCACTGACTGTCTCGTTTATCGTGTCAAGTTTGAATTGTTACTATATATAAACTGAGAATCTAAACGCCACTCGAGTGGCTAAAGATGTTACTCTAATTGAAACGGGGCACCTACAAACATTTGGCCCAAACAGTACGAGTCACGAAATCTGTGATACACCGAGCTTTCAGGCCGGTCAGTACTTATACTAAATTCGCAGAACAGGGACATAAACACAATGGTTCATCGTTACCAGCTTGCTTAGAAACCGGACCTTAACTAAGGTTAGGTAAGAACCAAGCTCTCAGAAGTTCGAGGTGTTAGAGTAAACACAAAAAAGAGGCAGAACTCGACCGGAATTAATAGTTTCCTGCCAGAGGCCCCTTCTTGTCACATGCCATCGGGTAGCTCGAGTTAATTTTGCTCGCAATCACGAAAGTTGAAATGACAAGGCTTGGAGTCAAGTTCTATTCACAGATGAGTCCAGATTTTGCCTGAAACCATATGATGAAAGAATTAAAGTGTGAAGGAAAGGAGGAAATGGGGTACAGTTAGCGCTAACCGTACAGGTGGAGGATCGGTTAGGGCAGAGATTCCTAAAGTGGGTTACATTAAAAAGTCACCAGGATTTTGCGAAATTTTTACATTTGCATTATATATTTACATCTTTACAAATATTATTTTGAAATAGTCCAAAATATGTGATGAGCTATTTGTGTTGTGGCATTCGAGACTATGCCGAGGCGCAATATATAGAAATTTTACATTTCAAATATTCTTCACGTCTTCAATTTTTATAATATTATTTTTGTTCTTATTTAAATATCACTGTCTTTGATTTGTAACTATTTTATACGGGTTTCCATAAAATAAAAGAGATTTGTTTAGATCCATTACCTCAAAACTATAGGAGTTAGGGTATGAGAAGGTAACTGCGATTTTAGAAGAAATTGTGATACAATTTGCCCCTTATATAGGAGATAGATTTGTTTGTTTGATTGGCCATAGTTGTCGAATACCTGCGAGTGGTGGTGGGGTGGCCACTGGCTAGGATTTACCCCATAGAGCATGTATGGTATAAGCTTGGAGGTGAAATCAAGAAAGGAAATCCTGCACCGGTAACTTAAGAGATATTAAAAACGCATTACAGGAAGACTGGAACGCAATCTCTTAAGATTTTATTGCTAACTTGATTAGGATTAGGAGTATGCAAAGGAAACTGAAAGCAGTTTGAAGAGCTAAAGGGGGTAAAACTAACTACTGATTACATTATCCTCTAAGCATTTATATTAAAATAGCGAGTAACCCGGGTTCGATCCCCGCCGGCACCAATGAAATTGTTAATTGCAATTTTAAGTGCTGATTTACCACGTGCTCGGCGGTGAAGGAAAACATCGTGAGAAAACCTGCATGTCTGAGGAATAAGAAAAAAAATATTTCGAAGACATGTGAAGTTCGTCAACACGCATTTGGGCAGCGCGGCGGACACTTCCTTGCCCTAAACCCTCTCAGAAATGAGGGGAGGCCTGAGCCAAGCAGTGGGACGTATATACTGTAAATTTACTTTTATTTTTTATTATGTCAAATACAAAATTTATTATTATTTTGTAAAAAATTTATTTTTCGCTTAATTTACTTAATTTTTGTCATTTCTATTGTTTGTTTTTACAAACTTTACAAATTTAAATTAACGAATAATAAGCAAAACGAAAAAATTACTACACTTATCTTTCACAAATATCTATGATATTTTGGTGCGTGTGTGCGTGGACGCATGCGTACTTGTGTGTGTATCTGCGTGTATATGTGTGCGCGCGTGCGTGTCTGTGCGTGTGTGTGCACGCGCGCGCGTGTGTGTGTGTGTGTGTGTGTGCGTGTATGTGTGTGTGTGTGTGTGTGTGTGTGTATGTGTGTATGCGCGTGCGCGCGTGCGTGTGTATTTTTTTGAACTTTTTCGCATAATAACGCTATTGCAAACCTAAAAATAAATATTTTTCCAGTACATGTAGTACCATCGCAGGCAATTTATACGCCTAATGAAATAATTTCATGATCCGCAATCCGCATACCAAGTTTTATTACTTTTGTAATCTTTATATAGTTTTGTCACGTGAAGTCTAAAGTAGTAGCTAGAAGTAAGTGAGTTTTGCATGTTGTAAAAATTAACTTAAACCCGTAAATAATAACAAATAGGATTTTCTTAATAATTAGCATTATGATAACGTCTCATTTGGCTGTTGGTTGTTTTATCAAGAAAGCTTGAGAAAGAAACAAGAATAGCGTCCACTTGATGGTAGCGTGGATCGTGTGTCTAACATGTTTTTTTTTATTTCTGAGGCCTAAGATGGAATTCTCATCACCGGTATAAAATCTTAGCTTGTCGCCTCTTCCATGTGAAATATAGCAGCTTCATGGTGCTACTCCATGCCGGTGATTTATGAAGGCCTATCCTTAATTTTATGGAGCTGACCCCTTCACCGACGGTGTAGCCATAATACACTGCAGCGTGGCACTACCGTGTATACATTCTGTATCAACTCATCACTGTAGTAGGTACACTACTGAACCTCTTCCACTGAGAATCTCTTGCTGTACGATTTACCCTTATCAACACGCTTCGCTGGTGAATTAGCGATCACAGCGCTACACAACTTGCACTCGTCACTATGCTCTCCGTTCCCGCTCTTGATCTTTTACTTCTATAATTTACGACCTAAATTTTCCAGCATTACCGCTGGTCCATCTACTCAGGTTGGTGATCAAACAAAATTCCTAAGAAACTTTGCTTTGACGTATTCTAAGAAAGGCATGTGTACAGCTGTAAACTTAACTTAAGCTTAAGTGTATGTGAGTACGACCGCCGTCTGCTGTAGACCATGAGATCTTTCTGGTATTTTCCATATTCGCATTTAAAGCCTTTTTACATTCATGACAGAGTGTACGAGTTAGCATAGAAGCTCATACATAATTGTCGTTCGTATGTTAATAATAAAAAATCAACTTTTAATTAAAATAAAAAACCGAAAAGGATAAAATATATTCACATTCTGAAATCGTAGCTATAATTTTTCAGTACACTATATCTCAGTACGTAGTTTGTACGTGCGTGCGTGCGCCGCGCGCGCGCGTTAATACGAGAGCACATGCGTGTGTGTGTGCGTTCATGCACGCGTGCGCGCTTGTGTGTGTACGTGCGAGTATGTGCGTATGTGCGTGCGTGCGTGCGTACGTGCATGTGTGCGTGTGTACGTGTGTGCGTGCGTGTATACGTGTGTGTTTTTTACGCTTTTTTATTTTTAGAGGAGATTAAAATATCACAATTTCAATGTCATCTAAATATTTACGTCAATAATTCCCTTATATAATTGCCCTATTTTGGAACCCTCAGGGATGGAATAAATTAAATTATTATTTTAATTAAATAAACTAAATTATTACTCCTACTCCTAAAGTATAAGCTGTTTAATTTTAAAAAAAACATCAAAATCGGTTCACAGTTGACGAAGATATCTGGTTAAATATATACAAAAGACATAAATCCTAATTGTAAACCTCCATCCTTTTATGAAGTTGGTTTACCAGGTCGCAATAAGGCAAGCGTTTTACATGTATCGCGTGAATATTAAATTTGTAGCTCAAATTTCCCTCATGACATATATAACTGACATAGATACTTTTAATTAAACATAGCTTTTGGGACAAGGAAGAGTTCGCCACGCTGCCCCAATACCTACTTGCATGTGGACTACATAAATCATGGCTTAGAAATATTTTCATTAAATTTCCATATATGTAGATTTTCTCGAGATGTTTTTCTTTACCTCCGAACACGTGGTACGTGAACTTTAGTATAGTCTGTAACTTTAGTATAGTCTGTAACTTTAGTATAGTCTGTAACTTTAACGGTCATAAAATGAAACATTCATCAGTGTGCTGTGTTATATCGGTATTATTGCACTTGAGACTCCAGAGATGAAAACAAAGCTAACGATTAAATAACATGAAATATGCAATTCAAACGACAAAATCCCAATTTATTTCTATTTTTGATATGTGTGATATGAATGAAGCTTGCCAAGTTACAAATTTATTATCAAAGAACGAAACTAACGTTTATTCTTTTAAATCAATTGAAGAACGTTGTAAAATCCTGTACCCACAATAAATAATATCCATACCTATGATTTAAACTTTATATAGCTTGACATCCGTTAATATCTTAACTTTTTATTGCTGTACGTGGACCGGGTTTTGATAGCTTTGCCTATTCTACACATTTATGTTTTCGGAGATTCTACACTTCTTTGTTTGTGGTGGGGTTGTATTTACTTAATAAGTATTTAGTAAATACATATTTACCATATTATATATATATAGATATTTGCTATAGTTGCCACGCTTGGCAAACAGGTTGGCAAGCGCAGTTTATTTTTATTTTTAGTCCTTCGTAGGAAGACGCTGCTGCCCATCTCCTGATATCTTTCCCTCTTTCTCCCCTTACGACACCCACGGGATGAAATGGAGTAGTGGATATACTTACACCACCACTAACGGTACAATATGTAATTATGTCTAAACATTTATAGGGAAGGTTACTTTTTCCAACAGTTACGTCAATGTATAATAAGAGAGAGGTGCTTTTATCAAACGCACGTTATAAACTTGCAGCATTTGTTTGTTTAGAAAACGACTGCGCTAATCGCACTAGCGTGTTATCACCCTACGTCAAGTAATTGAAAAGCACAGGTATAGAAGCCCCGAGAAGGCGACCTCATTTCCTTGACTCCCGGCTTTAATTATAACTCGCCTTCGCCCACATTTCCACCCGGGAACTTTGTTGGGAGGGGGGGGGAGGTGGCATTAGTTGTCTTGTTTCGTAATTAATGTCCAGATTGCAAATACATATACATATAATATTCACATTATATTCAAAGTAATTATTAACAAATTACATATATGTACAACTACGTAGTATGTACTATTATTTATTCTGTTTTACAACAAAATAGTTTTACGCAATCATTTATTCCACGGAGGATATTGGTAAGCCCTTTTCGATTACTTTTATGACCTTGAAACTGAAAGCAAAGTACAAAACTTTAACTAGCTTGTTATCGAAAACTCTGTACAGTTATTTTGCAATGTCTGTCAAAATGGTAATAACTGTAACGTTACTGAAGTAAAACTACCTGTGTTTTTACTCGCAATTGATTTAGCAAAATATTCGCTCTAAGTGCCTATTGGGTATTGAAACTCAATCTTAATAGTGCCGGAAAACAATTTGCTGCAAACACGTTATACAAGTTTTATCGGTAGTGTTTTATCATGGCATTAGTGTTCCAGCTTAATATAAACATCTGCCAATACAGCTTTCCTGCACCCGCCACTCTCAACAAAGGGAAATATGAATTTTCAAAGTGAATGTAGGCATGCCCCGGTAATTTCTCTGCGATGCATAAAATAAAGCTGGAAAGAGCTCAGTACGTAACGTCGTTTCTTAATTTACGAGGGCGTTGTGCGGCAAGTAAACGGGTTACATCCGAGCGCCATCTGCAGGTAAGTTACGACGGGCGGTGAGGCACGCACGCCGCACACATGCGCCGACGCACGCACACGAAACCACACCGACTGTCCACCGGCCGAACAATCGATCGTAAATCAGCTTCGATAAAATTATAGGAGGTAACACAATGGATATCGCCATGCTACATCTGCATCTCACAACACACCCTCCTCACTCCGCACAGAGTCCACTTTTAGACACCTCCTGCCGCAGCAGCCGTATAACTCTGCGTCTCTGAGATAAAGTCTATATTCGCACGTGTACAGACAAGAAGTGTTTATTTTGAGAAAGAACTAACAAGCAGATATAAATCTTAAGATTGAAAATTTTAAGAACAATATCGCACGCCGCCGTCCGCACACTCGTAATTGCGAAATTCACGCTTCGCAGTGCGGTACAAAAATAAGATTATGGATTCTGCTGAGTTTCAGCGTTATTGTGATTCGAGGATACGTCCGTAGGTATGTCTGTAAGCTTTACGACTACTATTCCTGGAGGAATAAAGCCCGGGCTTATTGAATATTGTTCGGGTTATTTATGGAAGACAGCTCCGTTGTCCAGAATGCAACTTGAAAGTTTTTAAGTTGGAACAGTTTTCAGAATAACTTTGTTTAAGTCTGGCTGAAAACGCAACAAATGCATTTTTTGCATGAAAGTTATTTTTGATACATTCCGTCTTATTATTAATTATTGTTTAATGATAGTCTCATGTTTGAGCTATATATAGTTTAAGAAGAGTATTTCTAACTAAATATGTCACTTCGCTCCAGCACATTTGCTGTAAAATCCGTACTTAACATTTAGTTTATTTTCGCGGAACTTCTTTCATTTTACTTTTATAGAATAAGGGTGACATACGAGCAGACATTCCACCTAATGGTAAGTGGATGCTATGATCCATAGACATCTACATGTATCCTCGTTTAGAATTAAAATATAGATGCGTTGTTACCCCTGAAGACTAAGATGGAATACCTCGTTTCCAAAAAGGGTCTTCAGTTCTCTATCCACACCAGAAACACAGCAGCACAAAACTGCTATTTTACGCAGGTATTCCGTGAACGCGTGGTCCTTTCCCGAGGACGAGGAGGAGATTCTTAATACAACCATAATATATAATAATAATAATTATGGTTGTAATATAATATTATGGTTGTATCAAGAATAGATAGACTCGGGAAATGCATCATGCATCTGAATCATGGTTCAACCAATTACAAAAGTCTCCAGTTTTCGTAACTCAATATAGTACTGTACCTAAATATATTATATTAACAACTATTAATTATTAATTAAAAACAAAAACTATATGTGTTATACTCTGTATACAAATTATTCGTAGTTATATATTTAGAACCTATTCATACTGTTCTCTCCATAGATTTAGTCTTCCATATTTTTTTTGTGTTTTATCCATTATATTATATTGAGATCATAAAGACCTAGCTTTTTATATAAAAATCCTTTGACATGTAAAAGGTTATACAAGTATACGTACCGACCAATCTATTAACACTCCTTTTAAGTTCCGCCGCTGTCGGCTAATAAAGGGTGTCAATACTTATCTAAATTTTTGCAGTAAAGCGAATTTTATTTTGACCCGTATTTTGATGGCAATAAATTTAACAAAAATTATAATCTACTCGAAAAAGCATAATATATAGTGACGAAACTACAACTTATTTAAAAGAGCAACTGCTAACAACAACAAAAGAAAGCTTAATTAACTAAAACAATAATCATAAAAATTGGGCAGCTTTTAAATGAATTTTAGTCGTAATTAGTTATTATCGAATCCTATCCTATTTGTAGTATTCCACATAGATAAGGCATTAACGAATACATTGATAATAACATTTCTGTGTTTTAGAACTCATTATATCTAAATTTTTATGCCCGTATGACGACCACATGACTTAATGATCAGTGAATCTGGCTACTATACTGTAAGTTTAGAATTCAAATCCCGGCCAGGACTAAAATTTGTGAGAAAATCATAAATTGTGCTTTTTCGGGTCGGACTGTGCTGTCTCCGTTAGTCGGACGTATTTTGCTCAGTTGACACCTTTAATTTTTTTAAAATATCATCCAGTCAACTTATTTATTCACTCTTGCCTTAGGTACTGTTAGCTTTTATTGTAGTCGGATGGAAAGCCAGATATAGGCAAACTATTCACACTTTACTGTACGCATTACGAGAAATGCCGAAGCAAACCATTTGCTTTGATTGTGCGGTGTTTCGTCAATATATGCGTGGAGACCAGACGAGCATCTCAACAGACGCTCCGTTCTATCAACTCCTTCCTTACTTTCATTCCTTCTATTCCTTTCCCTCCATTCTCCGGACCGGACCGGTTAGAATGGAGAAGAAGGAATAAAGTCATGCAATTTCTGCGCATACTCTCTGATATTTATCCAGAAAAACTTGCGCCTATAGGTTCTTGAAAGTTAAGATTGGTTTTAACCATTTTCAAGTCACCAATAAGCCTTTAGTACACCTTTCTATTGATTCCAAATTCGTTAACTGGCATTTTGCAGCACCAGCGCAAATAAATAGTAGTAATACATAGAGTAATGGAGCATTGGATAAGGAGCACGATCGGACTGGAGCTCTGCATATTATAATCAACTGTGTCGGCGTAAAGTATCTGTACTCAATGAACTGCCCAAAGTTTAGGTTCAAGATAACTTCAAGCTTCCAGCAAGTGAAATCGGTCGGTACATTCCAATTATAAATTTTAGAAAGAAGGATTCAAGGTGAGCTGGCTCTATTTTGCGATAAAGAGACACGCTTGTGTTTTGGAACCTTTGAATCTCACAAGATTGGCATCACCCATTCGGATACTGCCGGCAGCAAGGGATACACATGCTCAAGTAAATGTGGGGCGCCCTTCACCAGATGAAGTGATGACCTGGTAGGAAATGAGGGACTGTACTTAATGGTATTATTATATCAGTGAACTTGTGGTGGGGTGTAATGATGATGAAGATCTTTTCTATATTTAAACATAGAATACAAAGGAACACTCAGTGTTGAATTAACATTTAAGCAAATTAAGCAACGATTTGAAAATTAAGAAATTTCTGCCTTAATTTAAGATGTTACAAATATACCTAAGTCTTTAAAAAACTTATCCCAATATTTTCTTCATCATTCGTAGATTTTAAGGAAAATTGTGAAGCGACTTCAAAGATTTAGAAACCGTGAAAAAGCTGTCGTCTGTGGATTAAAATGTTTTAAGAATTTCTAAACAAAGGAAAAACATTTCTCATCTAAAAAAATAAATTTTGATGTCGCAAAAGAATACCGTAGCGTGTTATACTTGTCATTTTTATAGATTCATACTAATTCTATAATACACTAACTTGCCAGACAGACGTTGTTCTGCCCTTTTCGACGACATTTTGTCATGTCCTATTAAAAATCCTTAAATTCGCACAAAAAATTGGGAGCAAATAATTATCCTATCTCTTAAGTTGGACCAAACTGCACACGGTGTGCAAATTTGATTAAAATCGGTTCAGTAGTTTAGGAGTCTATCGCGGACAAACAACGTGACACGTAATTTATATATATTAAGATATTATAGTATTCTAAGGAATGATGAACTAAAAAAATAAATTTAGAAGTCGCAAAATAACAGCGTAGTGTGATATATACTTGTCATTTTCATAGATTCGTACTTATATTGAATGAATGGAGAAATGCAAAGAAGAGGAAAATTGAAAACTATCCGTCTCAAACAAGTAAAAATTAATAATGTGTTTAAAAATTATCGGACTTACACCCACAAGGTACTGTTATCGTTACAGCCTATTAAAGCCCACTGCTGAATATGCCTCCCCCCATAAATTGCCTCATGGGGGGGGGGTATTTCGCAAGCCGGTTGGAAACCGCAGTTTTTATTTTTAGTCGTTATTAGGTAGACGCTGCTGTATCTACATCTCCTGATTGGTTTCCCTCTGTCACCTGTACACCATGTGATGATGTGATGATAACCGCAACAAGGACTTAGTACCAATCAATTTACAAAGCCACATAATACCAACATGATAAATAGTTTCATTCTTATATATCAATTAAGTATGTGAGGGTAATATGGTCACTTTAAGCTTTGCCGCCCTATAAAACTAAAACTAGGAGAAGGACAAAGACAAAAACACAAAGTCGTGTAGTAAAACTAATGTATTAAGAAAAAAATAACAAACAAGCTTTGGCAATAATTAGCAACACTTCGAAAAATATACTTAAAACTAACGACACTATACCATACTAAAATCGACTAAAATATTTACTGTAATTTTAACCGCCAAAATGGCGTCTATAAAGTATGTCCCTTTTAACCCTTTATAATTTGATTGACTGATGAAGAGCTATCGTATCACAAAGCCATCTATATAAACAAGCCTGTAATGTTTGAGTTATAAGAGAGTGACCATATTAACCGGATGACCATTTTACCCTCACGTACTATATACTGTTTCAGCTTTTTGAAAATTAATGTTTAAATAATCTTTATTAGTGTTAATTATGGGAACATTTTAAAAAATGTCGCATGTTATTATTACTTGTAATCGTAGCTAACAACAATAAAACACTAAATTATACGCTCTAGTTGTCAATGGGCACGGTGTAGAGGGGACACTTGTAATAGAGTTTGAAAAAATGTAAAAAAGAAAATTATTCATTACATTTCTTGGTGGAAAATAATTTCTTGTAGAATTAACAATAGATGGTGACTCATCTATATCATCAGTAAATTACATAATCAGGGAATATTCTTTAGTATTAATTGTAGAGACTTTTTATTCTACGTGGTAGAGCCGTGTCTATGTGGCTGCAGCTATATCACTGGTATAGTTGTAGCACGAATGGGTAGGCTCAACCGGGGAAGAACCACGCTCTCACAGAATACCAGCGTCAAATAGCAGCTTAAGGCTGCTGTGTTTCGTATGGTGAGTGTAGAGAACCGGAGACTCTTTTTACTGGAAACGAGGCATTCCATCTTAGTCCTCATGAGTGACAACGTATATGAATTTTGATTCGTTATCGAGGATAGATGTAGAAGCCTATGGGCCACAGCAATCACTTAGGTACCACCAGGTGGACTATGTGCTCGTTTGTCACCTTTATACTATAAAAAGGACATTATAAAAAAATATCGCATGTGTTACCTGGAATTGCGTCTTGTAACAATAAAATGCTAAATTGTATCCTCTACATGTTAATAATTACTAAACCTTTTACAAATATATTAAAATATGACAATATACAACAATATTAGAAAAAACTTAAATTAAACGAAATTTGTACTTTATTTATTTGAAAATACAAAATATATTATGAGTGTAAGTTTGGTTCTCGCTGTGTTTTGACTGTATCCGTGTCCCAGATATTATATTCTAAGCTATAGTATCAGCTTTATGTTATCTTTCGCCTGTTATATTCTGAATAAGTTTTTCGCCTAAAAAACATTTGGTAGCCTCGATACTGCTTATCGTCAAATCTATGGCATCTTTAAACTATATTATTTTCATACAAAGCCTTTATTTAAATAATTATTTGTTTAAAAAATAATATTAACGCTTACATTACTACCACTCCAAGTAAGCTTAAAAAGCTTGTGTTAAGAGTGGTTCACGACAGTAATAGTGTAGTATTCACGATAGTAATAGTGGATTTGAACCCACGACTTTCCATGTTCGCGTACACGCAGCCATTTGGCTACTGTCGCTGAACAAAGCAAAGACTCTTTAAAATATTTTAATCAGCAAGAACTTGCCGTTTAGAGTGAGAATCCATAATCGACCTGGGAAACTGAACTGAATGAGGGGGGGGTCTTCTTTATAACAGCTTAAAATAATAAAAAATACGCTTGACAAGCGTAACCACTAAGGCAAATAGGTATTCCCTCTACGAGGCAATTTGTGGGGAGGCTACATACAGCCGTGGGCCTTTGATAGGCTGTAATGAATGGATTTTTGCTCACAGCACACGGTCTACCTGATGGTAAGTGGATGATGTGGCCCGTGGACATCGTTATTTAGCCTCGATTAAGATTCAAAATGCAGATGCGTTGTCACCTATGAGGACTAAGATAAAATGCCTCGATTGCATACGCTGCGGCCCATTGACATCTACATTTATCCTCGATTAAGAATCAAAATGTAGTTGCGTTGTCACCCCTTGAAGACTGAGATGAAATGTCTCGTTTCCAGTAAAAAGGGTCTCCAGTTCTCTACACTCACCATACGAAACATATTAAGTACGAAGCATTAAGCTGCTATCTTACGTTGATACTCTGTGAGAACGTGTTTCTGTCCCGGTTCAGTCGACCCATTCGTGCTACAACCATAATAAAGGTAACTGCAACGTGGCTCTACTAGCTCTAAGGATAATAGTAATTGATGATGGTGATACAGCCCAAGATTGCGAAACGCACTGGCTTAGCCCTGTTATTTGAAATGCAACAATTCTACCTAGATGGACTCCGGAAAAGAGCCCTAATTACACACATTTGTAAGTATCTATATATGTTTGGCAGTCAATTTAAAAGTTTAAAGGTTAAGCTTTAGTTGATCCGACTACCAAGCATCTCTTTTTCCACTTTCCTTATTAACATATTCGCCAAATAACGACCAAATAAACCGTACTTATATAATTACTTATTTTTATTTGATCCTTTACAATATGCCATCAAACATTTGGTCATTTATGAATTGTATTTTAGTACCTGGCAATTTATAAGCACATTAGATATAAAAATAATCGAATGCAATACTGAATGTGCATAGAGATTTATAGGCAAGATGTGAACGTCATAGCTTGCTATAAACCGAATCGTAAAAATTGATGATTGCCGCTGCATTGCGTTGTGCAACCGATGTTTGGAAAATAACTGTCTAGCTGATAACGCGAATGTTTCGATATGCTACCGTTTTGCATTTTTATTTTACTATTATTTAGAATTTCCAATCGTACCTACTAGTTTGTTTATCATTAGTCATTACACATAACAACTATTTGAAAATATTCTCCATGAATACCAAAGGCTCTTACTTACTATAAGTTTTCCAAACTATGTGAAATAAAACATATACGTAATAACAACAAATATATCTGTTTGTTGAAATGTGCTGATGTTTTTTCTCTATTTTATCGCACACACATTGTTATATTTAAATTAAGTTGAAGTTAAATGTATTTGAAGTAGTCTCACTCAACACCAGCATGCAATAGCAACACAATGCTGCTGTGTTTCGTATGGTGAGTTACGAGAACCGGAGATTCTTTTCACAGGTATTACTCGTAAGACGAAGTTTTGCATCTTAGTACGTAAGGGTGACAACACGTCAGCATTTGATTCTTAATCGGGATTATCAGGAAGTTAGTGACTATGAATCACAATATTCACTTACCATAAGGTGGACTGTGCGCTCGCTTGTCATCATCCATACTTGAATACAAAAATAAAAGTACTAATAATTTATACCATGTTATAGATTTACTTGGAATTAGGTATGTATCTTCAGGTACAAAAAAAACCATCAACATTATTATATTTTTAAACAAAATACAGTTGTATTTGCCATTGTTCTATATTATCTATTGTCTTTTTACATGCAACATATATTTTATACGCAAGATTACCCTGGAAAATTATACAAATGTTACATATATAAAGTAAATAAACAGAGAAAAGCTTCCGTACCCATCCAATAACAAGTGACAACGGAGGGATCGTCCCTCTCTATAACAACACACAGAAAAGTCAACCGTAATGCTCTACAATAAGTAACGTTAGCGCTTGTCAATGAATGGAGGATGTCCCACGCTATCTTGTCAGGCGGGGGAGGCGCTAACCAATGGTAGAGCTCGAATAGCGCATCACAGCGCATCACTGTGCTTATATTTTTATACCTACTATCCATTGACTGCATATTGGGTTCAAAAGCTTTTACTACAAATATATAGACTTTAAAATGAGTTAAACAACAGTCGGAAATAATTATCTGTTTTTGAGCGTATATAATACTCACCTTGAGCTTGAAGCCGCCTCGCCACAGCCTTAGACCGCATCGTGTCCACGGTTGTGATGGTAAAGATAAACTAATCGATGCACCTCGATGAGCTATATGTGAAAAAGTGAGCTATTTGAAAATGGAACGCGATTTTTTTAGAGTGAGCGCGAATTAGTTTCGGGCGGCAGTGTGTCGCGAGCGGGCGCCGAGTTCGTACGCGAGTCCTGCAGGATGAGTAGGGTGGACGTTCGAGGAGCGCGGCGTGTCACGCGAGCGGCCGGCGGGACACTGCGTTCACGTGCTCTGCCGCACCGCGACCGCGAGGAAAGCGATTTTCACGCGGGAAACGCGATAGTGACCGCTCGAGCTGTCACGACCCGCGCTCGCTCGACAACTGTCAGCAAAGACTTGGAACGCTACAGGGCGCTTTCGCCACCCGCTCGCTTGACGTCGCATAATTTGTACTGTAGCTACGTAGATATATACCTACTTTATATGTGGATTGAGTTGGAAAAGTCGAAATGACTGGCTTGATACTTGTCATGTCATGTGTGTCGAACAAATCATGTGTTCCTGTAATTTATGCAGGAATACTTGATACTGAAGTAGAGAAATACCTATAAAGTCATTAAAACATAAATGTCTACCAATAATTGCTAAAAATTAAAAAAGAAAACGTTGAGATATAACTAATAAATAATTATTTAAAAAAAACAACAAAGAATGCAGTAATATCTAAAAAATTTACTCTGAAGATGAAAGTTATTTTAATAACACCTTGCTCTTCAAAATCCGCCGATACGTTTAGACTGCAAAGGAACAGGCACACTTGCAAATATACACATAATGTACCCGAAAAATATAAAAATGTTAGTAAGATAATTGAGTAAAAAATTGATGCAGCGGTTTCGTTTCGTTTTCCCTTCTTCATTAGCCCGCCAAATTTTACAGCTGGACATATAAATCTCTACCATTCTAGGCAAGAGTCGGTACCTAATACAAACAAAATATACAAAATAGGAATTCCGACAAGATTTTTTGAATGTCCTTCGCCAAAGTAAATTCTGCCAATATAGGTAGTACCTAAAGGTGCTTAAATTAAATTATTTATATTGGATTAAAATGATTTTTTTTTATATTCAATATATGAAGGAAAATATATGCTTGTTCGTGTTCGATGCATTTTTATAACATTCATCTGATTACGATGAAACTTATGTGAGTTATTGTTCGCGCGTCCGCGAATTTTGCTGACAAAAAAGGAAAGGAAAAAACAAGGGTATAGCAGTGCATGCTAGGCACAGCATGTTAAATTATAAAATCTGCATAACATATTTAAATTTAAGTACTCGAATACTACACATAGAATAAAGCAATATTTTACGGTTGTGATTATATTTAGCTTGTTTGAAATTCCCGACGACTCGAGGCTTTACGTTTGCTGAATATTTGACATTCTGATGTCATAAACCTTAAGTATTAATTTTTTAACTATAAATTTAATTTTTTTATTACAGAATTCCAAATAGATGGTCGCACCCAACCGTCTTCCTCAAAATAGGGTTTTTTGCGAATCATTCATGGTAGAATTGATTCACGTTTTTTTTCTTTTAAAATAAAGTAACAAGCAAACTATCAATCTACTTGATAGTAAGTGACTTCTGCAGCCCTTGACAACGAGCTATTTAAGACAAATAAGGCTCCAAATGCAATGACACCACCGAGAAAAAGATTCAAAACTTACTATTACTGGAATACAGCCTGTAATACCTAATACTATTTCTTTTCACCTTTCAGACCGGAACACCAGAAAAAGGTATGAAGTTGGTACCCAGGTGGACTCCTGGGTATAAAAGTTGTCCTATCACCTTAAAAAGGTTACTTGTGGAAGATTGGTGAATTATCAAATCTGATGTAATGGTACTGACGCTCCTCAATGTGGTCACAGACTGCCACTACCCAGAGCGTTCTTCACTTGAGCGGTAACAGCAGCGTCTTGTAGTGTTTCAATTCACGCATAGTAATATTTAGGAGGTTTAGTGAATTCCTTATCCTGTGACGTTTTTTGTGAAACTCCTGTATGCAGACAAATTATGACGGGTCGGTTTTCCTACTAGATACTATATTGATGAGTGAAATGTGATGTGATGAAATTAATTATATTCGGGGCTAAGGCCGGTGTAACGAATGGTAACCGGCCGCGTATGCAGCTGTAATCATAATTTAAGCAAACACAACTAGGGTTGTTTTAAAGTGCCTCGCAGCGTATTATTATACTAGACTAGCTCTCTAGCTTATCAAAATCAGAACACAACAGTTTGTGCTCTGTTGCAAGGTTTGGCTTGGCAAAATAGATAAGAACACTGCTATAATCCAGACGAACTAGATTTTATTTTATTTTATATAGAATAAGGGTGACAAACGAGCACACAGTTCACCTGATGTTAACACCTAGCATTTACTTACGGATGCTGTGGCCTATAGACAATAGACATTTATTCTCGATTATGAATCAAAAAGCAGATGCGTTGTCACCACTGAGGACTAAGATGGAATGATGCATTTCCAGTAAAAAAGGGTATCCGAATCACTAAATTCACCACACGAAACACAGCAGCATTAAGCTGCTATTCTGTGAGAGCGTGGTCCTTCTCCGGTTGAGCTGACCAATCCTGTGCTACAACCATAATATAGCTGCAGCGTGGCCCTACTACGTAGAATAGATAGAAAGGACCGCTTAATAAAATGTAGAATCAATTCAATTCATTCCAAAGCACACCTTCCAGAACTTATTGGTTCTCATATTTAGAGGTCAAAGGTCAAACGCATTTAGCACACTGCTGCGAATCCGAAACGGAATTTTCGATAGCAAAGTTTCATATTCTGTACCAGTACCTACCTATCACATGCTGTTTTCAACCGACTTCAAAAATAAGGAGGTACTCAATTCGTAAACCGATTTTGATGATCCTTTTTTCATTTAAAAGCTGGTGCTTTTTTGTGATCCCATATAAATTTGATTAGGATCTGACCCATAGTTTATGAGTTGTCCTTAATATTACGAATTTAGTTGACTTCAAATACTTTGATTTATACGACAGTCCATTTCGCACCGCTGAAGTGACTGTAGCACCGCCCTAATTTCGACAGAATCAAAGGCTTTCTCATAGTCCACATACGCAAAACATAGTGGCAGATTGTTCGGACTTCTGTACAATTTGCCGAAGGGTATGTATGTAGTCTATGGTGCTAAAGCCTTTTCGAAAACCGTATATCGAAGTGCAGTAGTTGCGTTGTACCAGTTCTGGCTCACTGAGTCAGAAGTGGTACAACGTTCGTCGACTCACGAGGCTAAAAAAAGAAGGTTTTTTAATTATTACTTACTAGTACTATATAAAACCAGGGCGCTGCAGTCATGGAGTTAATGTAAGTGTTTGAAGTGGATCTATCAATACTACATTTGTGTTACTTCAACGCATCAAAGGCCATGGATGTAAGTGTTTATTCTATTGACAAACTTAATTTCTTTCTGTTATTTTCTTACGTGTGTATAATTTTGTGTTAACAAATTATATTTAAATATTGTGTGTGTATATGATTAAACCGTGGTAACACAGATGGTTAGAGCAAGCTGTAAATTTCACAGTACGCGACCCGGGTTCGATCCCCGCCGGCACCAATTAAATTGTTAATTGCAATTTTAAGAGCTGATTTACCACGTGCTAGGCGGTGAAGGAAAATATCGGTCTAAGAAATTTTCGAAGGCATGTGAAGTTCGCCAACACGCATTGAGGCAGCGCGGCGGACATAGACAAAGACAATAGCACAAAGTGAAAAAGTTAAAAAATACTTTTGTAACAATGATAGTCATTAGTTGATCATTAGTGAATGTGATTCTGTTTACTTAAATGTAATTTAGAAGACAAGAGCAGAAGGAAGAAATGGGATGATGGGAAGTAATGAAGCATTGTCATGTGAAGTTTGTTGGAACAAACATATTTTTAGTCACGTGTAAATACTTTTAACTTTTTGGTTCAAAATGACACAAAATCTAAAAAATATTAGATACATCATCGACATAGACGGATTTTACATATCTCATAAACATTTTCAATGTAGAGAAATGGCTATTATAGACGTAAAACTATCTAATAAAAATTATGCGATTTTCGATCATTATTTGTTTCGGCCAAGTTATCCTTTTAATTATTTGTTGCTAAAAGACAAAAAAACTGTGCCTACAAACAAGAGATCATTCCCATATTAAATTGGTACATTAGAAATTTGTGCAAAGACGAAGTGATCGCATACAAAGGTGGTTCAGCAGAAAAACAATTTTAAAAAAAAAATTGACGACGAATGGTAGAATTTTTAATATTGAAGAATACAAATGTCCAAAATACAATGATTTGGTAAATGTCATAAATTTAAACAAACGTTATGTGTGTAATAATCATATATTTGGAAAAAATAATCACAAAATTTTACATTGTTCTTGTGATGAAGTGTGGATTTTTTACAAGTGGTTATTGCTTGAAAATAAAATTTTAAATTAATCATAAATTTTGTTTGATTTCCCAAAAACATTAGTTATAGTACACAATATATATTAATTGTTTACACCAACACTTTCATTTTTTATTTCACTCCTTAGAACTTTAGACGTGTGTAATGTTTCACTTTATACATCCGTTTACTGCTATTGTGCCAGGACCATGTGGATGTGGGAAGTCAAATTTTGTGACAAATTTCATAAAATCAGTTACAGAAATATGTAATTGTGATTTTAATCAGATCGCATGGTGCTTTGATAAAATTGCAACCTTTATATAATTTACCAAATGTTAACTATCATCAAGGAATTCCAAATCTTAATATGTTTGATGGTGAAAACCCACATCTTGTTATTATTGATGATCTAATGAGAGAATCCGATGTAACTTTAAACTCGAACAGTGTTTTGTATTAGATTAAATAGAACATTTATAAAGAAATAAAAAGTAATATATTGCATACAATTTGTTTTATTTAATTATGTAACGATTCACACAGTTACATACACACAAAATGCATTACACATAATACATAAAATCTAACACACAACACATATTATAACCTTAACTACTATAGTCTACAGTAACATTTCTGTTTTTATCTATCTCAATAATATTATCAAACTCAGCATAAACTATACAGTTAATTGTTTGTATTAGTGAGGATTCAACGTTCGTACTTCTACTCTTACACTACCATGCTTTATGAGATTCCAATGAGCTGATGAGTTGGCTGATAAATCAGGAGTAAAGTCAAATGCTAATAGACAGTAACCTTTGGCATACTGTTCATAAGAGATTCCATTTCCTTCATTAAGAAAGTGAATACCAGTTCCCGAGAATAGAGAATGATATGCTGATGTAAATATACTACTATTAAAAGATGGTTGCAAAGCTTTTGAAGGTATTTGTTGACCATCAATATATAAGCTGAAAGAATTAATACCATAGTTTTCAAATTTAAATGGATTTTAAGTAAGGGAACCATTAAATGCAGAATTGGTCACAAATCCAATTATACATCTTTTGGGTACCTGTCCTAAAAATATATTATCAAGAGTTTTTCCTTGAACACCCGATGGTATTGTTAAAACTTATACTTCAGCTCGAGTAATAGGATATTTAGCAGAGGTAGAAGCTAAAACTTTTTGATGTGCGAGTAATACACTTGGGTTAATTCGTGCTCGTCGAACAATAAGAGTTGCGTCCATAATGCAAACTTTAAACTTTACATCGTTTGACCCAGCAATTAAATTAAAACTCTTTCTTGATCGAACCAATTTAGCACTCATTTCAACACCATTAATTAAAAATTTTGTTGAAAATGTCACCGTGAAGATGACCAATCATTTCCTTACTTTCACTAATCAATTCCTGTCTTTTAACAAATCCTATGTTTTTACCATCTGTAGAATCCATTTTCCTGCTGTATCCTCATACAGTTTAAAAGGGTTTCCATGTATGCTCGATATGCATAGGTATTATTAGGTGGTGATACAAGTTTTTAGTTTAAATAAACATCAAGTTGACTAAAAAGTGAATGCAGCCAATTATTTACAGGTGCTACTATTGTAGTAGATATCAAGTTAGTTGAATCTTGATTTAATACTTTTGCCTTTATGCGGAGTAATGTATGAGACAAATCTATGTAGTCATCGCCTATCCCAGGAACTTGAAACTCGATAGGTTCATCATCACCAAGAGATGAAATTGGTTTATAATGAATCCACAATCCATTTTCAATGCTAGTTTGTGTAGATGGTAGTGCAAACAAATCCAATTCTGACTTAACGCACTAGCAAGAATGATTATGAAGGAAAGACATATTTAATTTGAAATTATATCTTTGATATTTTTTGGTTTTAGACCAAGTTTTTTCGCAGCTTTCACTTTAGCAGTTAATGGTTGAATGAACGAGGTCAATCGTTTTCTTTTAGTTTTATACCCAGATCCTGTTATGTTAAATTGATCAATTTTCTCATCAGCCTTTCATTTTAAATTTGTACTAGACGATATTGCTTTAGACGATCTTTTATTGAGGCTTCCATAGGACGCGCTTGAACTATATCCGATAAAAGTCCTACTCCAGCGCTTAATGCCTCCATACCAATCTCTAAGAAGAAGAATCCCTAAGAAGCTCCCAATATCATGACCGCGTTGGTATGGTGAACCCTTATAAATTACTACAACTCCTGACCCAGCTTGATGTGTATAATAATTTTCATATGGAAGAGAATTCATTATTATAATTTTCGGAAACGTATTCAATACACACGGTTCCAAACTGGAATGGTATTTTTTGTCCTGTGCTCGATCTTATAACTATTTCCAGTGTATCGAACTCTCTTCGCATAACAGGTAAGTAGTGAGGTTAAGAGAAAACGTGCATTTTATTTGCACCATATATGTATTTTGTAGGATCTAATGAAATCTGACTCTTAGAAAAGGAGTCATAACATCACCCACAATCTGAGGATCGATAATGTCGCAATATAGAAATAGTTGAGATGGTAACCCTAAGTATAAATTAGCAGGACACTTTCAAAAATTTCTATCTAGGAGATTTTTATTTGGTTCATAACCTAGTTGTAAACTTAATTTGGATGATAATGTTACGGATGTTATATTTTTATCCAAAACAGAGACAAATTTTGTTATTTCATCATAGCGAAATTTCAAGTTATCTCCGATACCATTTAACGCTCTTAAAATATGCTCAACGTTATCATAGTTGATAGCTGAAATATGTTTTTTGTAGTACACTATGGATGGTTTATCTTCATTAGGCATTAACATAGATTTTGTAATGTATATAACATTTTCATGATCTTGAAAAGTAAACATGGTACATGGATATTGAAACTCGACAACTCCAACCGACCATTCACCATCTAATTTCATAGCTTTTGGTAAGTTCGTTGAGAAATTTGTGGTCTTGTTATCAGGAAAGTATTCCATTGAACTACTGCTAAGCAAAGGTAAATAAAAACTTTCTTTATTCATATTTCTATTAAACTAGAAGCTAAAATCCAACTGTTAAATTTATCTGGATAACCTTTCCACTTCACTAATATTTCTTTTCTGTTACCTGAATAACGAGTGTCAATTATTTTATCTATTTTATATTGTGAGGTGGGGTTGTAAGTGATTTTCTGTAGTTCTCATAAAAAGTACCAACTATTGGTTCATTTTGTAAATCTGTTATTGTATAAACAACCCATGGAGATCTATCAATTATTGAAGATATAAGAAATATTTCATCGCTCCAATTTGATTCATTTTCTTTTTAGAAAACATGTTTATATTTAGTTATTCGAACATAATCACCCACATGGAAATTTGGTTTAGGATTTTCTAAAGAAAGTTTGTTTGACCGTCTATCATAAAGATTAGTCCAAACTGTCATAATATTGTTGGAATTTACATCACATGGGCACATCCTAATACTAGAGTGAAAGCTGTGATTATAAGAGTATATTAAATCTTGTAAAACATATATATATCTATAAGTATTATTATGAGTGAAATAACGCCACATTTTCATTTTTAGTGTTCTTTGAAATCGTTCAACAATACTGGCCTTAATGTCAGGATTGTTAGTGGTATAGTAATTAATCTTTTTGGATTTAAAGAATTTTTGTACATCTTTTGAAACAAATTCTGTACCTTTATCAGATTGTATGTGAGTTGGTGTTAAATTACTTTCAGTAAATATACTTTCAAAACATTCTTTAGTTGTTTCTGAGTTTTTCTTTTTCATTGGTCTTGCAAAAGCATATTTACTAAATACATCAATAACACAAAGTGTATACTTGAAACCATCATTATATTGAGAATAAGTTCGCATATAACTTAAATTAGCTTGCCACAGTTCATTAATATTTGATAGAATGTACTTATTACGCGGCAATTTTTTTTGAATGGGTTTATGTAATGCGTATGTTTCTTGTGATTTTAACCATTCCTTTACTTGCTTTTTATTCATTTTACCCTTCATGGCTTTTGATAATTTATAAATACTACCAAAACCAGCGGGATGATCCGTCTATCATAATAAATCCTGTTAATTTCTTCTAGTACGGGGTCCATTTTTCCCACTCAAGCCTTTTACGTATTTTAGTTGTAGACTTTTTATCTCTACTACTCGGTGTAGAAAACTCTTGAACTTCAATCTCAGAGAGTTTGTTCAGATCTTTTGCTTGAAGTTGGTCAATAAACTCACATCTCTTTGGATTTCCAATATTACTTATATTGGAAATCCAAACAGATGTGAATTTATTGACGAACTTCAAGTGGTACTTTAATATCTTTTAATGCTTCAGCAAATCTATCCCACCCTACTGGAACACTTCTTTTTAAGGGTCTAGTGAATCATTTATTAAATCAACAATATTACTTCCAGGAATTTTTTCATTATCAATTATGACTGTACCTTCATTATCCCAATGTATTTTATTTTTACTTGTCTCAACTAAGTTTAATAATAACTGTCCTTTTTTATTATAAGTTTTTGGTATTAAACTGAGTATTTGAGCTGGTGTGTAAAGTGGATTTTCATCATTTTCTTTACTTTTAATGGATCGATTCTCCTCCAACAAAGATTCAGCATCAACTGAAGTTTTTAGATCTCTATCTTTATTTTTAAAACCAATTTTAGACTCATTTGAATCTTCATTAGATGTATCAGAATAAATTGGTAATCTGAGTGGTTGACGATCCTCTTCGGTAAAATGAAGGTATCTTTGCAGTGTTTGTAAATATAACATCCATTTCTTTCGTCTTCCGTCTTACTATTCATAATATTTTGCATTTCAATAACTAATCGAGATAAATTACTATTAACCTTATTTTCTTTTTTTAATTTTTCAATCAATCCAGGTTCGATAAGTATCATTTTCTTTGCATTTTCCATGTTAACTGGCTAGTCCACTCACTAATCCACTCAATATTGCACCTAATATTATTGGTAAGAAAACCCCTCCTTTTTGTATAATTATATTTTTTCTTAGTTTATGTTTACACTTACGCACTAGTTTACGGAGTATATTTTTGTGTTTATTCAACTTTTGTATATCTTGATCTTTAAGAGGTACTTTTCCTTGTATGTTATGAATACACTCACAAATACAGTTAATTTCTTCTTCATCACACGTTTTGAGTAATGCTCTTTGATATTTTGGTTTAAGCGAATGCAAAGCGTTTAGCAAATGTTTATGCGTTGTGAGTCGACGATGCATCATTTAGCAATGATTTGAATTGCTTGATTCTTGGTGTATTTAAACTCTTTTGTGGGGATATAGACTGTACAGAAACCATTAAATGGGAAGACATTTGTCTTGATACGACAAAATCATTGGTATTCTGTTTTAAATCTACTATTAAATATCCATGCGCCTCTAGAGTTGCATCCCTGTAGGCATCTTCAATGAATTTTGGGTTATCTGGTGACACTTGTCGTGCTAAATATCTCATTTGAGTTTTATCTCAAGGGTTTTTAAAATATATTATATAACTAGAGTTTAAAGATTTGTCTCTTTGCCCTTTACCCTGATGAAATAAATTTTGTGTTAAATAAAATACACTGAATCTCAGTGTATTTTGATGACCTGTGATGACTAACTTTTGTAAATATATCTACAATTCTTCCATCGGACTCTCTCATTAGATCATCAATAATAACAAGATGTGGGTTTTCACCATCAAACATATTAAGATTTGAAATTCCTTGATGATAACATTACCTAACATTTGGTAAATTATATAAAGGTTGCATTTCATCAAAGCACCATGTGATCTGATTAAAATCACAATGACATATTTCTGCAACTGATTTTATGAAATTTGTTAACGCAAGCAGTAAACGGATGTATAAAGTGAAACATTACACACGTCTAAAGTTCTAAGGAGTAAAATAAAAAATGAAAGTGTTGGTGTAAACAATTAATATATGTTGTGCACTATAACTAATGTTTTTGGGAAATCAAACAAAATTTATGATTAATTTAAAATTTTATTTTCAAGCAATAACCAATTGTAAAAAAAACCCACACTATGTAAAATTTTGTGATTATTTTTTGCAAATATATGTAGATTATTACACACATAACGTTTGTTTAAATTTATGACATTTACCATTGTATTTTGGGCATTTGTATTCTTCAATATTAAAAATTCTATCATTCGTCGTCAACATTTTTAAAAATTGTTTTTCTGCTGAACCACCTTTGTATGCGATCACTTCATCTTTGCACACATATTTCTAATGTACCAATTTAATATGGAAATGATGTTCTCTTGTTTGGAGGCACATTTTAATTCTTCGGTCACGTCAAAATACGGAATGCCGTGCACGTGTGTTTCGCAATAACGAACAGTTTTTTTTTTGACTTTTGGCGACAAATAATTGAAAGGCCGAAACAAATAATGATCGATAAACGCATAATTTTTATTAGATAGTTTAGAAAAAACGTTTAGAATAGCCATTTCTCGACATTGAAAATGTTTATGAGGATATGTAATGTAAAATCCGTACATGTCGATGATGTATCTAATATTTTTTAAATTTTCATTAGTTGTTATTAGTCATTTTGAACCAAAAAGTTAAAAGTATTTGTGATGACACGTGACTAAAAATATGATTGTTCCAACAAACTTCACATAACAGTGCTTAATTACTTCCCATCATCCCATCTCTTCCTTCTGTTCTTATTTTCCTGTAATTTAATAAAAGAATCACATTCACTAATGATCAACTAATACTTATTGTTAAATGTATTTTTAACTTTTTCACTTTCGTTTTTTTTTTTTGGGCTAAAAAATGTCCGCCGCGCTGCCTCAATGCGTGTTAGCGAACTTCACTTGCCTTCGAAATTTTCTCAGACATGCAGGTTTCCTCACGATGTTTTCCTTTACCGCCTAGCAATTGGTAAATCAGCACTTAAAATTGCAATTAACAATTTAATTGGTGCCGCAGGAATCAAACCCGGGTCGCGTACTGTGAAATTTACAGCTTGCGCTAACCATCTGAGCTACCACGGTTGAATCATATACACACACAATATTTAAATATAATTTGTTAACACTAAATCATACACACATAAGAAAATAACAGAAAGAAAAGTAAGTTTGTCAATAGAATAAACACTTACATCCATGGCCTTTGATGCGTTGAAGTAACACAAATGTAGTATTGATAGATCCACTGCGGTCAAACGACCATACACTAACTCCATGACTGCAGCGCCCCGGTTTTATATAGCACCAGTAAGGAATAATTCTAATCTAAAAATTTCTGCAGTGGAACTAATAGTAACTTTATGCGTCAACAAGCTTATCTCACATTCTGTTGCTTATCTCAACATTCCTTCGTGTTGCGTCTCGTTCGATGTATCGATGACTCAAATATGATTTTTATAACACAAAAGAATGCAATTTAATATTTAGAAATCACTATAATTGATCATTCCTATGTTAGTCATTGAGTAGATTGGTACTGTAATTATCTACTAATAGCAGTTATATCATGGATACACTAGATGTACAACAACATCTGAAAAAGATTCACCCCAGTCTAAAAATAGTGTTTATGCTGTTAATAGACTGCCCATGTATACCCACGTACCAACGTATATAATATGCAATTTGGATACAGATGATAAACCAGGGTCACATTGGGTAGCTTTATATATCGATACGAATGACGTCGGTCAATATTTTGATTCATATGGACGATTACCTGTGCAATATCATCTAGAGTTTTTAAAAAGGAATTGTAACAGATGGAACTGGAATGTTGATAGGATTCAGAATGAGTGGACTTCAGTTTGTGGCGAATATTGCTTAATGTATTTGCTATATAAGTTTCAGGGATGTTCAATACATAGTTTTACGAGTATATTTACAGGGAACACATTGTACAACGATATTTTAGTGGATGAGATGTTTCGATAAGTAATAAGTAATAAGATTTTGTATTTTGTAAATAAAAATTGTGACAAAATTAGGTAATGTGTTCTATTGATGATTCAGGTTAGCGTTGTAGATAGGAACAAAGAAGTATAATACAATAGCAGTGATAAGCCGACGCACATGCCGAGGAACACGCCGAGGAAGTATAGACAATGACAATAGATAAGAACAATGGGACGCTAATGACGATGGAGGCACTCACCGGATATCAATTAGATATTAGTTAATTGATGTGCACATCTCCGGAACCGTGCATCCTACGCAAAAACGGACCGCAGATTCGTGATCAGAGCATGCCAAAATCTTTTTTTTAGGCTCGTGAGTCGACGAACGTTGTACCACTTCTGACTCAGTGAGCCAGAACTGGTACAACGTAACTACTAAGTGCTGAAGTGCTTGTACGGTAGGGCTACGATGGCTATCTGAGTAAAAAACCAGAGTACGAAACCTATCCAACTGCAGAGAGGTGTAAGACAGGGTGATAATTTCCCGAAACTCTTCACCGCTGCATTGGAAGACATTTTCAAGCTACTGGACTGGAAAGGATACGGTATTAACGTCAATGGCGAGTACATCACCTTCGATTTGCCGACGATATAGTTAGTCCTTATGGCAGAATCCCTGAAGGACCTAAGCACAATGCTCAATAACCCCAATAGTGTCTCCCAACGGACAAAACGAAAGTCATGTGTCCATGTCACACCTATGACGGTAGTTGTTGGGAGCACTAAGCTCGAAGTTGTTGACGAGTATGTTTATCTGGGACAAGTAGTCCGACTAGGTAAGTCCAACTTCGACCGAGAAGTCAATCGACGGATTCAACTCGGCTGGGTAGCGTTCGGGAAATTACGATACATCTTCTCGTCAGGCATACCTCGAAATCTCAAACTAGATCGTACAACCAGTGTTTGTTGCCAGTGATGACCTATGGATCTGAGATGTGGTCAGACTGCCAGCCCTATGAGGAAGCTCAAAGTCACTTAGCGAGCTATGAAGAGGGCTATGCTTGAGGTTTAAAGAACCGATAACCGATGAGGAAAAAAGATTCTCGAGTGGCAGGTTCGTACCGGCAGGCGAAGTGTAAGGCAACTCCCCACTAGATGGAGTGACGACCTGGTAAGACATGCAGGAAGTCGATGGATACAGGTGGCTCAGGACCGTGCTTTGTGGCGTTACTTGGGGGAGGCCTATGTTCAGCAGCGGACTTGTGTAGGGCTGTAATGATGATGATAATGATGAATACGTTGATAATTTTTCTCATTTTATTCATACAAAATGTTTTATTTTACCACTTGTAAAGAATAACAATCGGAAACTCTCTGCTCGATAGTTCTAAATCACTGTCGCCGCTCGATAATAAAGCTGTATTTAGCCCAGCAACATTTATGAATCATTTTTTGAAAACTTTTTTGTGTCTAACAATATAGCAAAACAGTACCTACTTGAACTTGTTGTCCAATATTAAACTGGCATGGATTCAACCAACCGAAAGGTACCATATTATGCTATAAAAGATGATATAAAAGATATAAAGGACGTGGTAAATCAGCACTTAAAATAGCAATTAACAATTTCATTGGTGCCGGCGGGGATCGAACCCGGTTTGCTCGCGTACTGTGAAAATTACAGCGAGCGTTAACCATCTGAGCTACCACGGCTAAACAAAGTATTATTCACACTTTCATTCAATTGGCCCTGTTATACTTATATTACAGTAAAAATATGAAACTTTCTATAGATTGAAATATATTATTAACAAAAGAAATTGTATTACGCGCCCGTTCATTCGACAAACAAAGCCACTTGTCTGATATTAAAATCGACAACCCTCAAGCGTTATTTTTTTTGAATATGCATAGGTAAACAGGGCGTCCCCGCGCCGTACTGTGGCTATACATTAATCACTCATAAAAAAGACAAAGCGACTTCTGAGGTACACCGTATCTAACATCAACCTTACGTTTCATTAAGGCTGACATTACATTATCATATTTACGTGACACTTAAACTGTGATATAAAGGTTTAAAACGATAACGTTTATTATTAAAACGTATTGTAGCGGGCACAATTAAAATACCAGTAGGCTGTAAGTTCAGGTTTTAAGACTCTTCTCATCCAGGTGGAAATTAAATAACGCTGTCATATTATTCATTCCTTGTACATATCAAAATTAAAAGGAAATGATCAAAATATTAAATTTTTGTAAAGCACATTGTTCTCTTATTTGTTTCGATTATCATTCCAGTAGTTCAGAGTATAGGCGCCCATCATAAATTGTATAGTACCTAACTAAGCATCCAAGTTCTGACGCGTCAGTACCAATTAAATTGTCAGCTCAAATAAATTGGTTTTGGCAGAAAAAGAAAAACATCGTGTAGATATTGAAGATTAAATCTAAGAAAACGCAATTATAATCATCTTTATCAAATTTACCTATCCATACCATCTATATATTACAGCCTCTAATCAGAGTAAGGACATCTTTACTCATGTGCTCTAATCGTCCACTACACTAGCACTGCACGGTCAAATCTTTTATAGCATAATATGGAATGGACTCAAATTTGGCAATGTGCCATGGGAAAACCTCTCGGTCGGCTGAATCCATGCCAGTTTGATGTTGGACAACAAGTTGTAGGTACTGTTTTGCTGTATTGTTTGTCACAAAAAAGATTTTATACGTGGTAGAGCCATGCCGCAGCTATATTAATAGTATGGTTGCAGCACGAATAGGTCGACTCGACTGAGGAAGGACTCTCTCACAGAATACCGGCGTAAAATAGCAGCTTAATACTGCTGTGTTTCGTATGGTGAGTGTAGAGAACCGGAGAGGATTTACTGGAAAAGAGGTATTCCATCTTAGTCCTCATGGGTGACAACGCATCTGCATTTTGATTCGTAATCGAAGATGAATGCAGATGTCTGTGGGCGACAGTATCCACTTACCATGGACTGTGTGCTCGTTTGTCACTCTAATTTTATTAAAAAATAACCTATAACAAAGCCTATGCTCATCAGTGTAGCATGTATTATAGTAACGTAGGTACTACTACTAATAAATACATTATAAGCATTTTTTGCATTACTAACCAGTACTGATATTGTACTGAACTGGACTTGTATTTTTGCAAGCCGTTTATCGAATGATTCTTGAACTATGACAATGTAAAAGCGCCCTAAAAGAACGAAGGCAACCGAAGCTCCTTAATGACCCTGCGCTCGTGTGTCACGGAACACGCTAATATTTATGTAAATTGCAGAGAATATGATTAGCCCACGTCGCCTCCCCCACTGATAATCATATTTACGGCTTTCACCCCCTTCTTTATAGGTGGGTGAGCTTTCTCCCACTGAAGGTCTGAGCTGTCTCTTTTTGCGGTTTGTATGCTTCGTGATATAAATTTAAAATACTAAATTATCATAACATTTAAATGTTTACGACGACGTAAGAAACTTTGTCACAATAATTCCTTATGTTATTATAATAAGAAGCAACTATATAAAACGCAAGACAACCTCATGGATTAGTTGCCTTTTGAGTAGTTCAAACTTAGAATCCCAATACAAACTGATTAAAAATATAAACAATATATTTTTGTATTATAGTTTAAGTAGATCAGTATTCAATCACCTTTCTCCCAAGTCGGGGACTGCTGACTCTCACGTCACTCTTGCCCAATAGCAATTTACAGAATTTTAGATAGTAGAGCCACTCTATAGATAATTATACTATGGTTGTATCACGAATGGGTCAGCTTGACCGGGATATGAACACGTTCTCACAGAATACCAGCTTGAAATAGCAGCTTAATGACCCTTTTTACTGGAAACAGGCATTTCATCTTAGTCCTCAGGGGTAACAATGCATCTACATTTTGATTCTTAATCGAGGATAAATGTAGATGTCTATGAGCCACAGTATCCACTTACCATATAATAGAATATCTCTTATACGCTGAATTAGGTGCCCATTTTTCATGAATAATTTTACTGCTACCTATTTCAATCTGAAATTCAGCTATATACGACGGTTACCATAGGATAATCAACCCACATACATCAGCGGGAGTAAGGATAGATAGATAAGATTACAATAATCAGACTAAAAATTTTCTATGCAAAGGCCTCGCCGAAGTAATTTTCCCTTTACAGTCATGTACGATACGATCGGACAGGCAGATATGATCTCATTACCGAAGCTCTTGCACATAATGGCAGTGTGGTATTCCTTCTTAAGGCTCTTGTTATACTTAAAAAACTTTTAAATTGAAACGTAGTAGGAAGTTTCGTAAGAAAAAAAAAGTCAATTCCATTTTCATTCGTTCATTAGCCCCACACGCACACACTACTCCCTAAGAACGAGTCTATCTTTATTCAAAATATTCCTTATTTCATTTGTATAAAATTCTCAATTATTCCATAAACCTTCATGAATTTCTGAACATTTGTATGTAAGTTATTTGTGTATGCTTTTTTATTTAATTGTGGAAGATAATGAATATAAAGAAGTCTTCTCACAGTATATTTAGAAGAACATTTTTTTTTCGTGTTAAGAAGATTCGTTGTATGTAAACAGGGGAAACATTATAGATTTCATAATAGTATATGGAAGAATGAGAGGAGGAGTGGTAGATACGAGGATTTACCTGGGTTCCAACGTAGGGACGAGTCATTACTTGGTGTTCAGTCGGAAAAATGGTTTTTTCAGAGATTGGAGGCATCGGACATATGTAATCACTACTTCGTTACAGTGTATAAAAACAGAAAGGTTACAAGATGAAGGAGTGAAGGGAAGTATCAATGCAAATTGAGAGAAAACAAATAATGTGATTTGAAAAAGTTCGGCACTGGAGAGACGTGTGAGATAAAGTTAAGAGAGGTTTGGTGGATACAGCAACTGAATTACATGGTATAAGAAAGATAAAGAATCACAGAATACGCTATACTGAGATGATGAGCTACTCATGGAAGTAAAGCAACGAAGAGAGCATGGCTAGATGTAGCGAATGAAACTGTAAATTTTGATTGTAAGGATGAAAAGATTAATAAAAAAACACTCACACACTTAAGTTTCCAGCATAATATAATGAAAGTGTATATTAGTCTTGCTACCACCTGCTTGCTTTACTTTAGAAAAGTTACTTATATCTACAATGGTGTCAAAAGAGGGTTATGTAGGTTCCCGTGGGCTATTCAATCTCTTTCTGGACAATTGTTTAGAAAGTTTGAAAGTCGAAGAATTTGGTTTAAGAATTGTTCAAGACATATTTACCTTCATCAAGCTAGTTAGAAATAACGATTGCATTAATAAAAAGTGATAGTAAGTGGTTGCTGCGGCCCATAGACATCTACATCTATCCTCGATTACAAATCAAAATGCAGATGCGTTGTCACTCGTGAGTACTAAGATGGAATGCCTCGTTTCCAGTAAAAAGGGTCTATGATTCTCTACACTCACGATACGAAACACAGCAGCATTAGGCTGTTATTTCACGCTGGTATTCTGTGAGAGCGTGGTCCTTCCCCGCTCGAGTCGACCCATTCATGCAACAACTATACTATTAGGTAATATAATTGCAGCATGGCTCTACCACGTACAAATGTATGTTCATGTTGTGTGCTAATGTTGTGTGTTTAGCAAGATCATGACAAGGTATATACGACGTATATATATATATATATATATATATATATATATATATATATATATATATACAGATGGCAGCATACGATTCTTTGTTATCCCATAGGTACTTAATATGGTAGTGAAAGTTGTGTGTAGCGAAAAAAGCGTTAAAGTAAAATAATTTCTATAGAAATACGATCATTAAGAAGGTATTTTAACGAGTGAGTAGTTGAGTGATGAGAGAAAATGATATATTAAAGATGGACGAAATTTAATATACCTTTAACCGACGAGCAAATATGTGTATGGATTTGAAAGAAGCGAGACAAATGCGTCAGGATTACGTTAAATGGAAGTCGATAATCTATGACTGCCCTCTGGGTGACGGACATCAGAACTTATGCTAAACATTTTAAGGAAGAAGATAATATATTCTAAGTAGTTATCATTTCGGAAATGTTAACTCGTTATATCTGGATTTTATGAATGTATTAAACACAGTCCCTAAATTCAATTTCCTAAACAATTATTATTATAGTTCCACAATAGACCACAAACATTTGCAAACGAAAATAATTAATTACAACACCTCCGAGGAAGCAGAATCTACCCTTCCTATAAATTAAGGGGCCAGATGTTAACAGACTCCGAACAAACCTCAAATATCTTGTAAAGCCACCCACTAAGTCCTCCGGAAGTTGCTTAACTATGGACAGGTATACCTAACATATAAATAAATAACACGCAGTTCTAAACCTAATTTCCATAGGCTAAAGAATATTTTTGCCGATCCTGGGTATCTCTTTGTCTCCGTCGACTCCAGTAACAGTTGCTTCTTTATATTATATCGTACGAAGATTCTCTCTCAAATTAAAAACATCTTGCTATGAAATCTCATACGATACAGTAATCGTCTTAATGTCTATCACATTAAAGTTTGAAATTACGAAGTAGGGCATTGGTGTTTACGGTTTTTCGCCTAATGACCCTGTGATATGATATCAAGGCGAGACAGAAAGGGATAGTAGAGCGCAGACTCCTCGGCAGACGTCGCGGTTGCCATAGCAACACATCGATTCGACGCACTCCCGTCCCCCGGTGCAGCCTCCCCGTATCCAGGTCATTCATTCAGCCAACATTCTAAAAACAGGACAAAATGTGCATTTGTTTCTAATAGATGAGTGCATGCTCTAAACACTTAGTTCAATACAAAGGTCATTTCAAAAGGTTTTGTACTAATCCTACGATACGAAAGTTAGTGGAATGTTTTTATTTCATTCTGTTACAACAATGATCAATAGAGATCTTTGGCAATAGACTTAGATTTCGGAGAGATTGCCAAGGTTGGCAGATGAAATGAGAAATGAGAATCACAATGACAATAATTTTATACCTGGCTTTTACGTGGCAGAGCCGTGCTGCAGTTATATTAGTAGTATAGTTGTAACACGAATGGTTCGGCTACACCGGGGAGGGACCACGCTCTCACAGAATACCAGCGTAAAATAGCAGCTTAATGCTGCTGTGTTTCGTATGTTGAGTGTAGAGAACCGTGAGCCTCTTTACTGGAAACGAGATATTCCATCTTAGTCCTCACAGTTGACAACGCATCTGCAATTTGATTCGTAATCGAGGATAAATGTAGATGTCTATGAGCCACAGCAACCACTTACCATCAGGTGGACTGTGTGCTCGTTTGTCACCCTATCCTATATAAAAAAACCTAATGCGATGCCGTATTTCATACAAAAGGATTCGGTAATCTCTTTCTCAGTAATTAATTCAATTATGAAGAACGCGTTTTAGACGCTCAATCAATCAATGGATACATGACGTCAGAGTCTACTGCTGCTGACGGCAGTCGGGTTAGCAAACGTAATCTTTTATTATTAGAAAGACGCTGCTCTCCCTCTTCTGGTTTATATTCCTTTTAAAAGATACAATAAATTAAGTTATGACAAATGCTACTAAAGAATTGTATGGTAAATGGGGGAATCACTCATCACACTACCTTTAAGATGCGCATAAGATGTTTATGTACTAATTTTTCACTAGCTTCGCACGAGTGATTTCTGAATCTCGACAACAGCTCTACTTACCAGGTTCCATTGTGAATTTAAACCATCCAGGGATCCACTCAAACACACATTAAAAATTTCGTCACCATCGGTTGAGCCAGTTTCGAGTTTCAGCAAGACTAACGAACATCATTTGATTTTTATGTAGAGAGATTATTTGCCATAAATAATAATGTCGTAATTAAACTGCCTTGTTTACTGAAGTCATAATAATAAAACTTCAAAGGACTCACAACGGATAATAACAACCAAGTTTAAAATACCTCCCAACTTTTTTGTACGAAATGTGTATATCTTATATTCCTTATATAAGGTAAATTGCGTAGGCATTTTCAATTCAAAATTGCCATTTACCTTTAAGTGTACGGTACTTTGATGTCCCAGCGAAATTTCGACCCAATTCTTATCTCAAAGACACGTCACGGGTTCAGTAGCTTAACAAAGGCAAGAACTTGGACCTAATAGGGCCACTCGAGGAAGTATGGCTGCCTACTGCTCACGCCCTTTCGGCCTTCCTTTGACGTTGGTTGCGAAATGAAGGCAATTTAAACACGGAGGTAAAGAACGACTGAAATAAAATTTGGACGTCTTAAGAAACGTTTATTTAAATTTATTTCACGTTTGAATTTCGCTTCTGTTACATATTTTTACCGGATACGTTTGATTTGTCTTTGGTTAGGTACGGTTTTTAATTTTGGAGAATGGTGATTTATGAGTACAGTATTTGACGCGTGGTAGCACCGTAAAAGATTCTGTCATCCCATTTCGCTCCATGGGTGTCGCTAGAAGTCACTATAGGATGCGCGACTCAACGCCTCAAAACGCCAAGATCTCAAGGTTTCTATAAGATGGTGGTTAACCATCTCATTTACATCTTTTTTATGTTAAATAGCGACGTTTTTTAGATGTTCTTTTAGATGTTTTAGGCGTTTTTAAATGTTAAATAGCGACGGGTCAGCATCAAAGGTACGAAACGTCTGATGGTCATTCTGTCGCGTATTGTCTACAACGGCTGAGGATACCGTTGTAGGAACTAATACGATAGACTTTTTAATGGTTGTACACTTTTGCCCGTGCATAGATGTGAATAAATGAATATTAATAGAGCAGTATGGTGCAAATTAATTTAAGCAAAATATTTGTCACTCACATAACACAAGAGCAATTACAAAGCAACTTTTAGTAAAGCGAACTTTAGTGAACGGCCTTTTTAGGTAATAAATAGTTTCTGTAAATGTGCCGGAGCAATTATAAGAAATGATGAAAAATACTTATTTAAAAAATACGTATTTGCACAACAATAGTTAGAGATAACATAAAATTTATGTTTGTGAATCATCATATAATAATATCGGTGATTGTAAATCATTAAAAATGTAGATAGGCATAACAAGTTATAAAGATAACTAGCTTGCCAGGCAGACGTTGTTCTGCTCTTTTCGATGAACCTTTGTCATGTTCCATTAAAATCCTTAAATTAGCAAAAAAAATAATTGTGGGTCACTCATAGACAGAAAAACCTTCCCGTCTCTCAAGTGTCGGTCTCAATCAAGTTTTGGACCAAACTGCACACGGTGTGCAAATTTGATTAAAATCGGTTGAGTAGTTTAGGAGTCCATCGCGGACAAACAACGTGACACGTAATTTATATATATATTAAGATGTAAACGAAAAAAATGTGGTATAGATATCAAATCAAATCAATTTATTCAGAATATTGTGAAGATTACATTAAGTATTATAACCAATTAATACATAAGTAAATCAAAATAATATTTTTTTTAACAATTGTAATGTCATACAATTACAAATCAAGTAAATTCAAGTAATGTCAAAACCGTCATAATACATTTAAAATTATGTTACAATAGTATTAAGATAATCGAACACTATCATTAACAAAGTCATCAACACTATAAAAGCTTTTCCAATAAAAAAAAATTCAACTTAGTTTTGAAACCACTGTTGTACAGACAACTTTTTAGGTTGACCGTTAAATAAACAACACCAAACTGAGCTAATTTTGCTTTCAACTTCTTTTAGTTTTTCTAGTTGTAGCACGATTGGGTCGGCTCGACCGGGGAAGGACCATGCTCTCACAGAATACCAGCTTAAAATAGCTACTTAATGCTGCTGTGTTTCGTCTGGTGAGTGTAGAGAACCGGAGACCCTTTTTACTGGAGATGAGGCATTCCATCTTAGTCCTCACGGGTGACAACGCATTTGCATTTTGATTCGTAATCTAGGATAGATGTAATGTCTATGGGCCACAGCAACCACTTACCATGAGGTGGACTGTAAAAAAATTCAAATGACTATCAATATTTACTTCCAAAAATTTTGCAATTTTGCAAAAAAATTCTACTTGTTGCCTTTTATCATCTAAAAACGTATTCAAGCAAGTGCTATTCTTAAGGGGAAATATAACCTCAAATGGCTTAGCAAGATCCTCCGTTATGCCGAAAGTATTGCAGCATTAATTTTGAAATAAATATATGGTAAAGTTGAGGATTAATGTTAAGGTTTATGTTAGACGAAAACACGATTCCGTAAAATTTTCTCGATAGAAAAAAAATCCAAAGTTACCTCCAAACTGAACAATAAACCGCTGTTATTCATAAAATACTTTAAATAAGATCATGAAACTTTGCATACTAACTGAACTAACCATAAAGCAGTGCTTATGTTATTTACTTTTTTTTAAATATCATTATTTTCACTGTAAAAAGAAATTACCTAAACTATCGGCGCGTAAGTTTGGTTCCTGTCGCTCCGTTAGTATTGCTCCGGCTTTTGAAGGGAGAAGTTGTGTCGCTTACGATCAGAAAACACATTACGCAACAGGAAGACGTAAAATTAAAATGGGAAATAACCGTTATAAAAATAAGAAGCGACCGGGTTGGCGTTAAGAAACAGGCATATATATGATAAACATAATGAAATAAGTATCTAACGATCTATCTACTTAGAGTATTAGTGATTACAAACATGTCGGTACATTGCATACGACGCGCGGGGAAGTGGGGGCGAAATTAGAATTTGAGCTGACTTACTCTCACCTCTTAACATTGTTTCTAAATATCATGATGTTTGTTTTACCAGTGTTGATAACTACAACAAACCAATTTCTCACAGTTTAATGTAAATGAAAGCCGCTTCTGCTCGCTAAATAAAAAAAATAAAAGCCATGGATTTTTACGACTGAAGCTAATGAAGAAAAAAAAGAGTATGGTATTGTTGCGCGCCATAGTTGATCCCTGTTACATGGCGGGTTATTATTAGCGCCATCTAGTATCAAGCAGCAGAAATAGGAGCATCAAGATCTTTCTAGAAAATTTACTAGCGCCATCCAGTATGGAGTAGCAGAACTAGGAGAGCTTTTTAGGAAATTCGATGCTAGAACTTTGCCAATATACTCGAACATTCTAGACGTTTTAGTGGAAAAGGCCTAAATAAAGCCGATTGAGACAGCGACCGAGTCAGTATTGAATTGGCGATACAAGCGGTTTTAAGTTTTAATTAGTGTTCGATAGTTAAAGTGTCAATTTTGGTAATTGGTAATTAAATCGGCAGTTTTTATTGTTATGATCCCCAAGCTCGTAACAGTATGTTTTACATAAAAATATATAATGAAAGTCTCTTCTGATCCTGGGATAAAATATAGGGTAATTCCGGAAAAGATAGCCGGCAGGGAGAGTTGACTACTCAAAAAAAATCACAGTTACACTTCTTAAATTGCACTATTTTCTCGTTAGTATAATTCGTATAGTGAGTGGGGATTTCGCTCGAACTCGTATCGAACAAAATATGTATTTTTTTTAAAATTTAAATGTTTAGTTTGTGACCCAAACTTTAATATAACCGCAAAATGGCGCTTGAGTTGTTTATATTTTTACCAAATAATGAGTGGAAATCTATCCTGGGTGATTAGGAATGATAGTCATAGATGGTCGGTATGAGACGGCCATATATACGGAATGTATAATAATAAAAGTTATATTATTATAACTTATAATATTTTGCTTTATTTATTGTAATTGTATACTAATTATTAATTATGTAATTATATTTTAGTAATAAATTACATTTTATTTTTAGATGCAAAATGAAAACCAAAGAAAAGGAACTGAATTGAAGAATCATTTAAGGCAATGATGGACGCTGTTTGAAGATAAAATGATTATTTTGTAATTATGTTGACACCACTTATATAACGAGCTAGAAAGGCGATACTTGTAAATGTAATGACAAAAAGGATGGTCACGAGTTTTTGAATTCCAACTTTCAACAAATCTCCACAGTCAATTACACCCCACGGGATGATAAGCGATAGTGTATTCTGTTACGCCACCACTACACGGCGTTGTAAAAAAATATAACTGCTTGAAATTTAAAAAAGAATATTTATTTTACAACATAAGACTAATTAGAACTTAATATAATACTAATGAACACAACAGTAGGATGAACAGGTACAATTGAAGCCACATAGGAAGGCGGCGCCATGTTTTCCAGCATACCTTACCTTAAAAGGAATACACGCTTTGTAATGATTTCTAAAGAATCATCAGAATCAAGTAGATAATTTTATTGAATAATACACACTAAATTAAACAAATTTTACGAATTTTATCGAGTTTAATTATAAATTCTTCTTTTACGTTTTAGACGTTTAGGAGCCGTGGTAGCTCAGATGGTTAGCGCTCGCTGTAAATTAAAACGGCACCAATGGAATTGTTAATTGCAATTTTAAGTGCTGATTTAACACGTGCTCGGCGGTAAAGGAAAACATAGTGAGTAAACCTTGAGGACACCTGCAGAGAAATAAGAAAAAAAATCTGAAAAACGGTTGATCCTGCAGGCCATCCCTGGAATTTCCCGCTATGTTCGATCTCAAAACGCTCGACGAATATTTTTACGAACTAATATTTAACTCATTATATCAAAAACCATCCGAGCAGAAATTACAAATTTAATTTAATTTAAAAAAAACACTTCTTTTGAGAATTTCTAACAACGATAACTTCCGAACGGATCAATCGATTTTGATGTAATTGATGGCAATCGTCAAGGTATTTTAAGCACAATAATTATATTTATTACAAAAAACGATTAGACTATAAGTTCAAAAGTTATGTGGCAAAAAAAACTTTTTTCGTAGGAATCAGTGTTCTTTTGTAGAATTTGTGGTTGAGGATTTTGATTTTTAAAAGAGCTTCGATAGATAGATGTCTATGGGTCATTCACTTACCATTAGGTGGACAGTGTGCTCAAGGTTACGATGTCACCTGTAGCAAAACATTTTTTTTGTTGAATAAGGGTGACAAACGAGTACACAATTCACCTGATGGTAAATGGATGATGGCTCCCATAGACATCTACAACTATTCTCGATTAAGCATGAAAATGCAGATAGAATAAATATTTAATAGAGAAATAGAATGTCAATTGCCAGTAAAAGGGTCTCCGGTTCACTACACTCACCATACGAAACACAGCAATATTTACGCTGATATTCTGTGAAAGCGTGGTTCTTGCCCGGTCGAGCCAACCCACTCGTACTACAAGCATAATATAACTGCAGCATGGCTTTACCATGTAAACGTTATATTTTAAGTACCCTTGTAGGTATATATGTATGTCAAAATGCAATATGCTTTCGACAATATTTTTCACAACAGTAACACTTTCGATAGTTTAGTAAAAGAACTCAACATATTTATAGCAGCTTTTCAGAAAGTTATTGCGAGTATTTTTTAGGAAATACTGTCTATAGGTACACGTAATCTTTATATTTAACTCGGCATAATATTCTTCGTCACGTGTTTATCTCAATTTTAAACGAGACACGTCTTCAGAATATAATTTGGCGTGAAATTGAGCACACCCTAAAGTAAATTATAGATCATAACTTTGCCGTTAGTGACGCTCGTTAAAATGAATTTTCGACATATGGACTCTCTACGCTTTTAAATGCCAAGGACAATCCGTCTCCATTTTTGAACATTCGATAAATTGAATTAGTGTGAATTTGATTTTCCATGTTAAGCCTGTTTAAATCTATTTTCTGTTACCAAATGATTACATTTCGTAACAGAAAATAGAGTTCTTAATAATTCAAATACATACAATATAAAGATTACAAATGCAATTTAAAATTTTCCGTGCTGCATTATAAGTTACGACCCAATGCGTAGGAATTAGGAATAAACTCAAAACTACGTTTGATTCCAATCGTATAAATTACATACGCTTTCTATTAAAAAATTTAACTATAGGTACATATAATAAATTTAATAATGTTACCCGCCTAAGTCGACGTCATGTACAAGGCACTAGCGCCATCTTGTGTCAAGGACGAGAGCGAGGGGAGCTTTCCAGAAAATACATGACTAGTCTTTCAACCGACAGCGCCGTCTAGTATCGAATTGAAGAACTAAGCTTTCTGGAAGCCCCACACTCGAACTTTCTGCGCTTGGTCGATTGGCGCGCGTATTTACTCGAATATTCTGGAATATTCTGGATGTTTTCGTGGAAGAGCCCTATATAAAGGCGCTGCAATACGCGATCGGGGAAGTATTGAATTCGGCGAGACAAGCGAAGCTTCAGAGCGAAATAACGTGAATCAGTGTGATTAATTTTTAGTGTTTTAAGTTTTAATTGGTGTAAAGAAAATTAAAGTGTAAATTTAGGTAATTCTATCGGCAATTTTTATTGTCACGAACCTCAAGCTCGTAACAATAATTTAAACGGTTTCCAGACAAAAATCAATGTAGTAATTAATCATTACTTTGGTAAGGGGGGGTCTATTTTTACTTACAAAGTATACCTATTAATAAATATTTTTTCATCTTTTTTTATAAAAATGAAGTGGCTAACGAACTTACAGCTCACTTGTTAGTAACTAGCCTACAGTCCGTGGGCACTTGCAGCTAGAGACGAAAGAAATATTCTTTATTAATCTCTAAATACTTATATGATTTAAAAAATAATACAAAAACAACCAAATAAATAAACAGCAATCACAATCAGAAAGTCAATGTCGAAAATAAAAAGCTCAACGAGTAAATAGGTACCTAAATTACGAATATGGAGCAAATAATTAATTTTCAACTGGACCCAAAGTCGTAGCTGGTAAGTAAATTAGTATTTGCTTAGGTATCACTGGGTATCACAGTACATATTATTTCAATGGGTATCACACAGTTTTTTTAATCTAGACGAACGAGTTTCACTCGGCGTTCGAAAGAAATATTCTCAAGGATGATCTATCTAAATTAAATTTGGAAAGTAAAACTTTGTTTAAATACAAAATTTCTTCCCGAACATCAGAGCCGTTTCCGAAAACCCAATAACATTGAATATATTTTACGCATCATCATTAGCATCATCACTATCATCATTATCAACAACTCCTCATCCATAATCAGACCTGTCCTAAAGAATACCACAAAATAATGTTTTTAATCTGATAAGTGGGACGTATTTTGTGTTATTTATGTATTATTTTACAAAGCGTTGAAAATATATGCTTAGTATAGAGCCATCTATTATGTTAAAGGAAAACTGTTATGTCATTTGTATTACTATCTGCAAAGGGTTTAACAGTGCCACCTAGCGTTGAGTGTATTACCTTTTGTAAAATCATTTATGATTAATGATTATAGATGGCGTTAATTGTGGAATATTCTCCAAAGATAAAAAGCGTATTGTTTTAAACTTTTTAACCATAGACTATATTAGGAAGTTTTTATTTTTATTTTAGAACACCATGAAAAATTGTATCTAAAAATTCAAAAAGATTAATTATATTTAAGGCGTGTCTTATTATAATTCATTTTTAACGTTTTTTAACTTAAAATTATGAAAATTATACAGATTAAAGATAAAACTTGAGCACAGACATCACAATAATAAATAATGTCTCGGAAGTTGAGCCAGTTTTGAAACATAATTTCTGTAATGAATACTACAATGAAATGAAAAAAAAAATTAAAAACTGATTGCAAAGCAAACTAAATTGTCTAACTCAATGTATTTTTTAGTTCTTTCTTGTATTTTAATAGAGTTCAGAGCGATTATCCAAACTGAACCAAACTAAAACTGCTTTATCAACAAACCGATTTTACTGCTGCTGTACGCATGCGCGTCGCGTTGAGTCCTTCCTTCTCTTTCTCTATTGGTTTGTTTTGTGTCATGCCCAAACCCCTGCTTGTATTATTCTGCTTGTGTATTTTATGTTTTAAATTAATTATAGTAAAAATAACAAACTATCTTTAATGGTAGAAATAATTATTAAACGTTGTATAGTATTGTGATGATAAGTGCTGTGAATAACTGTACTAATCGCTGGGAAATTAAAGCGGCATCGTGGAGTCACGAAAACGAAGGTAAAAAAGTTTTCATTGTTTCTACTGACGCTTCGGTTGAACAGAAAAATTGGAAATCGATTTGGCAAGCATTTGCATTCATAATTCTTCCTAACTACACTAAGTTTTATTAGTTCAAACTAGTAAACTTTACTACATTATTGTATTAAGTTTTGTACGTTTATAAAGTCTGCTATCATGCTGTTATGGTGTTAAAAATTACTCTATAAAGTACTACTTTAAACTTTACTTTTTTGTAGTTGAGGAATTTATGTTTCTGCGGAAAAGTTAAAATGTACAGAAATAAATGTTTCCTCTTTGGAATTAAAAATGCCTGTTGTGTTGTGTTGCATTTTTATTTGTCAATATGGTTATAAAACTATTTTTATGACGTTTTTATAAAAACCTTTTATCATAAACAACTTTTACATTTCCCATTATGATGTTTGGGTTCATTCTTATTTGAATCATATGAAAATCCAATAAATAAACATCTTTATGTGACACTAAAATGTTATTATCCAAGTGATATAATGTGTATAATGTTTAGGTAATAAAATATTTAATCTTACATAGGCTGCAGACCTCTACTGGAAATGTAGATATTGTAGGTCAAATTATTATCTTAATAATCACTACCCAGTACCAGCATAAAATATATTACAGAGATAAACTTACACATTATATATAGTGTCTTGATAATGATGTCATAATAATGTTTGTACATTCTTCTCATACTAGTTTATGCAAAATATATAATGTTTTTTGTCATTTTTTTTTAAATTATAACAGCAAATATTTGATTAGTAGTTACACTTGAGTGCAGTTATAATAAAGGGTCTTCATTCTTCGGGGAATTAATTACTTAAGTTATTAGCAATTTTAAATGACATTTACTTACTATGTGCTTGATTATGCACCTTATTTAAATGCAGTTAAGGACTTCTTTGTTTGAGGTTAGCTGCATATGTCCATGTATTCCCGTAACTACTGGTAAGTAGTTACTGGAATAAGTTTTAGTTGAAGGTTTAGCCTAAAAGAATTAGTGCCATAGCTAAGATGGTAATCTTATGGACTGTATGTTTGCATGTCGCATCAGTTTTATAAAAAAAAGTTATATATAAGGTTGGAAAGAACTTGCAATGGGCTATTATGGCCTTATATTTGAGATTTGTGTCTGTTGTTATTGTTATGAACTGGTCTCTACAGTTCTATGACAAAACACATTTGTTTATTAATTAGTGACCACAGGTATTGTTAAAAAAATAAAACCACATGTGATTCATCTTTATCGGGCAGTAAAAATAAATTGGATTTGGATCTCTCCCATCATGGAGAGGATTTGCCTTAATCATAATGCTTAGCAGACGGAATTACGATTGCAATACTAGGCATCCTGCACCTTTGACGCCTTTGCCCGCACCTATTGGTTATCTGGGTATATTGCCTAGTAAATGAACTAGTAATACCACCATCTTTTTGGATAGCTTTGCGGTGCAGTGGCTTACCAAATAATAATAACATTTTATATGTGGGAGCCACGCTGCAGCTATATTATGGTTGTAGCAAAAGTGGGTCTGCTCGACCGGGGAAAGACCATGGTCTCACAGAACACCAATGTAAAATTGCATCTTAATACTTATATTTGTGAACTGCCTTCATGATTCAAGAGAAAATTCTAGTGTGGTCACTCTTTTTAAAAAAATAAAAAAATATCTATCCAAAGCATTATATCATTTCAGCATTTCCCATAGTCATATCGTACGGAACCTGTGGGACCAAAGGGTGATGAATTATATGTTGCTGGCACACAGCCATTGTTCCTTTGATGTTACAAAAATGTGTATTTTATCACTATATAAAAGGAATATTATGAAAATATGGTACTAAGATATTGCCCATTAATTTTGCATGATAACATACTCATGTATTATTTTATTGTACATGATGAATGGTTATAACTTGATGGAGATGTATCCATTCTTAAGGACTTTTATATAATAGTCTACAATTATGTAATATATACCTACATATTATTTCTATGTGGTTGAATTATGCTGCAACTACATTGTGGTGGTGGTCGGCTTGACCTGGGAAGGACCACACATTATAGAATATCAACATAAAATAGCAGCTTAATTCTGCTGTGTTTCATATGGTAAGTGTAGAGAACTGCAGACTTTCACTGAAAACAAGGCATTCCATGGCAATCCCCAAGGTCACAACATTAGATTTTTGGTATATGTTTCTGGGCCACTGCATCACTTACAGTTAGGTAGACTGTGTGTTCGTTCACCCATTCTATTAAAAAAAAGTACGTCATTTATTACCTACAAATCTAATTTAGGCAATGATTTAAGATCACCAACGTTTAAATTCATGGAAGTAGGACAGTTTATAATAAGACAAAATTAAGCAATAGACAACCTTGTTACCTATTAGTTATTTAGAGATGCTGTCATAGATGGCCTGTACAGTTTTGTTTGTCAGAGATTTTTTTTGAATACATTGCTGATAATTTATTGTTAGATTGAATCATGTGTTACTGCCACATGGATTTTAATTTATCTTGATAATGTTGAAGCGATCAGTTCTTTTAGATTTTCTTGTCCTTGCTTTGATCTTATTAAAAATTTTTTAACATATCCCTTTCTGTATTTGGCTGAGCAACATGATGTCAGCTTATCTACTTTTACATGTATATAACCACCTAAAGGATAAAGCTTTTTGTAATCGTAAAGAACCTTATGATTACAATTATTGTAAAAGAAACATTAATACAGCTCACATTTATTCTATTTGATATTGTTGTTTGCTTTAAATTAACGTATTCATTACGGACGGCGTAGCATAGTGATTATGATCCCTAGACATAACCACTTCATTGTGGGAAAAGTAAAAGTAAAGTTACAGCTTATATACGTCCCACTGCTGGGCACAGGCCTCCCCCTCATTTCTGAGAGGGTTCGTTGTGGGTCCACCATTTTAATTACAACCCGAAGCAACATTATACAGATACACAAATTATTGATTATCGGGTCAGTTTTTGCTCAGGAGTTAAGAGCGTGCCTTAAATTTCATAATTCGCGAGCAACTCGAGATCGAGCCTCGCCGTTACCGATGAAATTGTTAATTATAATTTTAAAAGCTGACTACCACGTGCTCGGCGATGTAAGACAATGTGAGGAAAATTGCATGTCTGAGAAATAATATAATATGTCGGGGACTCGTAAAGTCCGACAACCGGCATTTGAGAAGTAGCTGACTTGAGCTTACTAATTGTTCCATTACTCTCTTGAGAAATGGGAAGAAGCCCCAGTGTTGTGCGTAGTACTGGGACGTACTGAGGCTGTGTGTGAAATGCTTTATACTAAACCTACGTTCGATCTTATTACATAGTATAGCGTCCAGTTACCAACAAGTGAATTTTGATCTCATTTGTCATAAAGATAGAGGCTACGACAACAGTATATGTTGACGAAAAACAGCGACTATAGATTACTTATTATTAGATACCTAAAACTATCTCCATTAGTAGTTTTTGTTCCATTTAAAGCACACAACGGTTCTGTATACTTTTCACTGTGAAAGTATAAGTAAAGTGTAAACCGCCTTGTCTGCGTTAGAGCCGCGCTGCAGCTCTCGTATATTATATTTGCATCACGAATGGGTCGGCCCGACCGGGAAAGCATCCTTTTTACTTGTAACGAGGCATTCAATCTTAGTCCTCAGGGGTGACCAAGCATCTGCATTTTGGTTCTTTAATTGAGGATAATGTGTTTATGGCCCATTGCTTGCATTGCACTTACCATTAGGTGGACTGTGTGCTTGTTTATTACCGTTAACTCCATAAAAAATATTGCAATGAACAATGTATTTTGTATTACATTCGTATTATCCAATCCACGAGCTACCAACACGTCATTTGCATATTTTCATTATTTATAACGTCCTATTACATTTAAATAAAATGCATGCTTGCGGTTGCGCTCGTAATTGTCGCGTAATTAATATATAACTTATATACCCGAACAATATTTTTTATATTGTAATGTAATTATATTTTTCGTAAACAGATACAGAGAAATATATTACGTAATATATGTTTAGTCTTCATCATTCATTTTTCACACAACACAGACATTGAGGTATTACTACCACGCTAGTAATATAGTTCGTTGAACACAGCACAAAGATTCTGCAGCCCGTCTCCTGTGTCAGTTTCCCTATCCTTCCTTCTAAGAAAACAATTGCCTTTCCTTCTTTCAAGACACCCACTGAGTGATATGGGGTAGTGGATATACTTACGGTGCCGCTACCTACACAGCGCATACGTTTCTTAGTTCTTACACATAATATGTCTTTTCACATATGTTCATCACAATCAGCACTGATGAACATTTTTATATCCACTCCCCGTGTCACGTGGGTGCTGTAAGTGGCAACAGGGGGAAACAAACCAATGGATGAGTCGCAGCGTCTTCCTTATAACTTCTAAAAATAAAATTCCCGCCGGCCAAGGTGACGTCTATAGAATATAATATATAGATGGGGAATCTATAGGAAAACCTACGATCAACAAGGGACTTGATATGCTATAATGGTAATTATGACGATGTAATTATCTTAACAAACAAATCAGATTGCTTATAAATCGAATCGTCGAATAAACAATATATAAGAAGATAAGATTAGAATGGAAAAAATAGATCCCGAATATGATAATAAACCTCAGAATGTCCTACGCACGGGGAATACAGCTCAAAAGCAATCTTAATATCAGCGCTACGTAGTCACCCACATTTTTGCACGGACATACCAATACGTATGTATATATTGGGCCAACTTCGAGTCGACAGCATACCTGTGTTATGCGACGTTATTGTATTCAGCAGTCTACCTGCTTGAGGCCGGGAGCTACTCGGCAAAAAGTAAAAAGATTTTTCGTCGACTCGGTTCTCGGACGCAAAAGAACAAAGGTTTTACGCTTTTACCTAGTTATAGCTAGTTACTTCGCATCCCCGCAGGTGTTACTTGTTATCTTTTACCCGGAATTTCTTTATTTTGTTCCCCGTGATGGCCCTGCTACGAAATGTCCTCAGTTCGAAAGTCCGCAAGAAATTTTTGTACTTTTACTCGTAACATTGTAACTGGTTGCTGTAAAAATACGCTTATACCTACTTGTGCGCCTTAACAAAATGGCGTCCAGTCTCAAGAAGACAAACGGTATAGTTAAAATATTATGAAATATTTATTTCATTGAGCGCTGATTTTTCAACTATTATCAAATCATTTCACGTAAATTATCAACTAAATAAATTATAACCTGACTGAGGGCTGAAAGTGAAACAGTTGAACTATTTTGTTCTTCAAACCAATTTGTTGTATTTCTTCTTATGAATATCCTTTATCTTGAATGAATATATTATGTTTCAATAAGTAAATACATTATACAGAAACAGATATGTTGTGTAATAAATAAATATTTGTTTTGAGTGGAAAACAAGCGCGTTCACATTCTACACAATTCATGAGCCATTTGTTTAGAAGGCAGAAAAATATTTTTGAGAAATACTATTTAGATAGCTCAAAACGTTCTTTATGCTCCGTGATAAACGGGGGATAAACAAGATATTTCTGAAACCTATTCCCCGTATAATAGCTGCTATAAATCTAAATTCAAAACAATATAACACATTTTGACATGCAAGTTGTCATACGTACCTACACGGAGACTAGATACGAAACGACTTTGTCGATTAGTTATTAATTATTACTGGCGGTTCATCCGGCTTCGATAACACAAATAACGTAAGCAAATGACGGTGGTAAAAACGCGATCAGCGAGTGGCATTCACCCGTCGCCCTTGAACCAACGGACGGTCACCAATACTCAGCTGGTCTCATTGGTATAGGCCTTGAGCGTGTCTAGGACATTCAACCTCGCTCTGAATATAGTCTTACAAATCAAACGGTCGTCAACCAGCTAATATATTTGAGTATAATGGTAAATGGATCAATGGTATATTTCCTTCATCAAAATAGTTCGGTATTGTAACGCATTGCAGTAAAGATTTTAAGCTACGACAGTCATAAGGAAAAACAAACGTTGAACACATGAATTACTAATAACATTTACGTATATCGTCGATGTCTACAGCAATGAATGCTAATGGACTAATTATATTAGTTTATTTACCGAAGCAAAATATCTTTACGCACAATAAGTTAATTGCATAGTCGCAAGAGACTAAAGTGGAACAGTAATTTAAATATCAATATTATTAACGGTATTAAAAACGTAAATGTAAAAATTTTAAACAAAAGAAATTATTTCCTTGCGCGTCCGGTACATAGATTATATTTTGAACACTAGTCAAAGTAACTAAGCCGTAAAGTGGTTAGCGTTCTTCATAAAACTTAATAACAGCAATTTATAGCTCAGTATTTGTCTGAAACGTTAATGTGCTTACAGTCCAGAAGTTGGTGGAGTATTTGTAAACTTTAGCCCAAATCACTTTACCTGCCCTGAATCTGGCAACTCTGACAGCTTCCACTATTAATAAATTGTAACAATGCGCGGCAAACAATAACACGGTGGTATACATTTAATAAGATTCCGCAGCGCAAAACCCGTAGGCATTGGTCCAATCAAGTTGGTCTGACGAAGATTAATCGAGTTACAGAATGGATGGACCTATGTATCTGGGCCCGATGCTCGTTAGACACCAAGGACGTGTTTTGTTGGACGCTTCATTTCCTGCACGACGTTACACGTATATCCTTACATGATTTTTCGTTGTTTCATTATATTTTTCATTAAGAATGCTCGACATATTTTTAAACGATTTCATTGATTATGTATTCTTAAATATTCAGCCTTTTTAGCATCTTTTTTACTTTAAGAAAGTACAAACTACAAAATAATATATGCTTCAAATCTTGCATATGTGTGAACACATGTTTTCTTACAAATTAAAAATTTTATATTAAATACCATGTTTTTGGGACTTTTATATAAATATATGGAGGCAAAACAGGAGATCGTATAAAATAAATGTAACTAAATAATACTGATTTGATTCAAAAACTATCTTTTCGACATGAAACTTAACACAAAAACATATAATTTAAAACTAAGCTTAACCGAAACAAACTACAAAATTTCTATCAAACAATAGTGACACATCTTTTTAAATGGCTAAAAATATATATTTATTTTTTAAGGAATAAGTGTGACAAACGAGCATATAGTCCACCTGATGATTAGTGGATGCTGAGGCCCATAGACATCTTCATCTATCCTCGATTAAGAATCAAAATGCAGATGCGTTGTCTCCCCTAAAGACCGAGATGAACTCATTTCCGGTATAAAAGGTCTGAAACACAGCAGTATTAAGCTGCTATTTCACGCTGGTATTCGAGCATGGTTCATCCCCGGTCGAGCTGTCTAATTCATGCTACAGCAATAAGATATATGCAGCATGGCTCTGACACATATAAAATTATATATTACGATAATTTCGTATACATTGAGATTGAGATTCTAGGATAAAGTAAGTCTAGTATAAAAAAAACCTTATTGACATAATTTTAACTACCTTAGTAATTAAATAAATATTAAATAACGTCACGAACAACTATCAAAAATCTTCAACATTATTTCATTAACACTCCAGTACACGCGCTTAAAATAGTGACACGATTCCACGCGCGGGGCACAATTGTGGCCCAAAATATTGTGATTTTTTTTAGTAACATAGGAATAGAAATAAAATATTATAATTTTTATATATAATCAGCCTTTATTGACTTATCAAAAAACAACAAAAAAATAGACACTTCTGTACTAAAACAAAAAATAAAAAGTATTTGGCTTCATACTGATAAAACTAAAGAAAAATGGCACTTATACTTATAATTAAGATTTTTGACATAATCCGACTATTCTTTGGGCTCGGTTACATATTTATTATAACAACCAAGGCATACAGGATATTTATGGTCATTGCACACAGGCTTCTGACACTTCTGGCAAAATGTTCTGGACGATCTATCTTTGGCTCTTCCGCAGTCGTAACATCTGGCTGTTTTGGTTCTCTTTTTTGGTATAACTTCATCTTCAGGCACTAAATTACTCTCTTTTACTTCTAAAAACATCATGATCTTCTCCTTGATAGTCCGAGGTAAATTTTTAGTCATAAGTCTCTGTCGCATTTGAGCCTTTATAAGTTCTATAGCCACCGAACGTAAGTAGTCGCGTCGAGATTTGCGCTGGTAATTGTGATTGACCATTGTGTCAATTATCATGCCATTGATGCCAGCGATATTTACCATGTCAAAAAATAGGGTGAGGGGCCAACGTCTACTATTTCGTGCTACACTGAAATGCTTGCACATTTTATCTAAAACGTCAACACCACATTTTGTCCTGTTGTACTCAGTAATTATTTCAGGTTTTCTTTTCTCAGCGGTAGAAAGATCAATCGTACCATCATTGTGCATGGTTGATGCCACTAAAACTACTTTTTTTGGTTTTGGTACGTAAGACACTAAAGTGCATTTCTTTTGGAAACCAAATAAGGAGTCGTTGATGGGTCTACCTTTGGATGATTTGAAATTGAGTGGAATGTCAGGTTTGTTAGATTTCAGTGTCCCAATAGCAGTAATCTTCTTCATTTCTAGTTCCATCAACAACGGTATACTGGTAAACCAGTTGTCCATGGTCACATTGCTTTCCATACCTTCGAGAGGCTTTAACATTCTGTGAACAATGTCTTTCACTTTGTTGGAGACCTGAAAAGGTTCAGGAGGTTGAGCACCGGCATAAATTTCTAAGTTGTATGCATAAGGAAACGTAACATCTACTAAGGCAAAAAGTTTAAGACCATACTTGTCTGGTTTGTTGGGAATAAACATCCGGAAACCACAACGTCCTCTAAATGCCACAAGTTGCTCATCTAGAGTGAGATACTCACTCGGTGTATAATACTTTTGTAGGTTCGATACAAAAATGTCAAAAATTTGTCTGATAGGAGCGAGTTTATCAATTTCCTTTCTGGAATCTCTTGTATGGATGTCATCAAATCGAATGCACTTTAGCAAAAAGGCAAATCGATTTTGAGACATTGTGAGATAAATAGCCTTCACTGCAGTTCCAAACCTATTGTCCCAAAAATCTTTCAGTATTCTTCGACCACTTTTTTCTACACCCATCATGAGTAACATCCCAATCATTGCCCTGATTTCAGTATAGTCTGTATTCTTGGCATCTCTTTGTCTTTGGTATTTTGTTTTTATTTTGTCGATATATATATTTGTACATCTTGTAATAATATCTATTGTCTCCTCATTAAAATATAATTCAAAACAAGAGATTGGAGTTTTGCAAGCTGAAGCGTCATTTTTGGGGCCACAAATACGACTACGAATGTTCGACGCTTGGGATCGAACGCTAGTTCTGTATGGTGTGGCCTGCCATTCAAGACCTGACTTAGATTTGTAAATCCTTAAATTGGCCAATGGAACATCCTCGTCTGAGCTTGACTCTGATAACGGCTGCAATGCAGATGGAGTATCTGGGATTATCTGTTCCCCTACATCGCTTTCTTGCTCCGACTCAGAATCGTGTCTTTCTTCTAAACAACAATCTTCTTCATCTTCGCTACTCGGCAGGTCCTCCAAATCATTCTCCTCCTCTTCGTCCGTCTCTTCCAACCATCTAGCTACACGTTGTGACTGTGCATCCATCTTAGCAGATAATCAGACAAACTTTACAAGATAAAATACCTAAAACAAGAAAAATGTCCAATTTAATTACGAAAATCATACCACCAATAAAGAAAAATAAAAACAGTAATATGAATTTAACAAATTTACACAGATTTTTAACATAATTATCTTGAAAATAATAAAAAAAAAACATAATAAATACCAAATAAGCCGCGTACCACTAGTTACGTAATTACACGCGTGGGGCACAGGCGTGCCCCAAAGATGCATAAACACTTACACAGAGCACGTCCGAGCGCCGGCACAGTCGACGCGTCACTGACGCTCACGCGAAGATATATGCAACAGCTACTTAAAAAATCAAAATCCTGGCTGTTAAGTTTTGTGATTTACAGACAAAAATATGCAGCTGGGGCACGCCTGTGCCCCGCGCGTGTAACGGAGTGTTAACACCGACCTTGTTAAGTCTACAACTCAAGTTTCTAGAATGGATGGATATTTATTATAATAAAATGAAAAAGCGTCCACTCATCCTCGGACCATTTTAAAGAAGTATCAAACGTTTAACACAAGGTTACTTCAAGGATGAGCGGTTTGTTGCAATCCTTTTCTGTTTCTTGTTAGAGTTATAGAATTTATTCTCATTTAAATGCTATGCGACGTTGCACCACCGAAGGCAACCTTACCGTCAAATCGCCTATTTGTTTAACGAGTATGGACATAACGCGTTGAGTAGATAATTTCATATAGTCGGCGTCGTCCTTATTAACGGATGTCTAGTACCTGAATAAAGAATATCAACATACCATTGTTTAAGTATAATGTCATCCATTGTATACTTGCATAAAGCTACGCCGTACAATAATCGACGGCTTCAATTTTCTTTTTAATGTCCTTCATACGTGTCAATCGCGAAAGCTATTGTCGCGTGGTAACACTCAGTTCGCTTTGTGCGAGTTTAATTAAAAGATCCTATTTGATAAAGCCTTTAGTTTTATTTGTATCATGGTTCAATTAAATTTTAACATGTTTATAAACTTTAAATATAATTCAAAAATAAAAAATAAAAATTAGTGTCATGCTCAGAGCTGCGGTAGGTTACGCAATACACGAGCAAACCAAGTTTCCCGCCAAAACCATAGAATTAGTTATTTTAGTTGTAGAATTATCATGTGCTGTGTCAGACTTATCACGTTATTTACTTAGTGGTGAGACTTCTTGTCTGAGTCCGTATGGGTAGCATAACAGCAATGAGTGCACTGCTGAGTTGCGACCTGAAGCTCTGAAGGATATGGAGAGCCGGTATGATAACAGGCTAATACACTCCGCTTAAATTTTGTGAATAAAAATATGTGAAGAAAAACAGCATGAAACAGTCTTGCAAATTTAAGAAAAAAATAAAAAGAACATACATATTTCGAGGATTTAAGGATTTAAGTCAGCTCAGTGGACTCTTTCCGTTACGTTAAATACCCTCTCAGCAACGATAGGTCTATGCCCAGCGGGCAAACGGACTACGCACGGGTGTATAGTTTTCCCTTTTTCTCAAATTAATCAAGGACGCTTTACTTTCTTCTCAGATTTAGGAAAATTTTTCAATTTTTTCAGCTTTTCATGACGTAGGGATGCTATTTAAATTATTATTTATTACATATTAAACCAGACTATTTTTATAATGACGAAATAAATGCCTATCTAACAAGGAAAACCCCCAGAAATGTTCTTTATTTTTAGGGACTGAATGAGGATATCTTGAATATTGTTAACACTTCATCATCATCAACATCATTACAGCCTTTTAAAAGTCCACTGACAAACATAGGTCTCTTCCAAGGAATGCCACATGACATCGTTCTGAGCCATCATCATTCGACTTGCTGCATGTCTTAAGGTCCTCTCTCCAAATAGTAGGGAACCGCCTGCAATGCACTTTGCTTACCGGTGTGAGGCTGTCAGTCGACTCAAGAACCTTTCTTCCTCATCGGTTGTCAGTTCTTCGAGCAAACTCTCAAGTAACAACATTGAGTTATACCACTTACAAAATTATATTTATACTGAAAACAAAATAAATAGAATTTACATTTAGAGACTTAATAAGTAACTCTAGTGTCTATGTCAACAATTTTTGATAAAAATATTACACCACTAAAACATACATATTCTGGCTGATACAAAAAGGTTAATTTTATATTATACTTTTAGTTATGAATTATATTTTTGATAGATATTTACGGCACAGCTTTATCACTCAAATATTAGTACGAGTTCCACCGAGGTCCGTCCGGAACTAAAATATTTGTGCTGCGAAAACAGTGATATTATTAGCGAAGATCGCATCCTTTAAATGGAAAAATATACCTTAAAACTAGTTAGACCATTTTATAAAACGAATTCTAACGAATATAGAGAACGTTTTTTTTTACTTATCGAAAAATCTAACTGTAAATTTGTATTAAACAAATTATTAATATTATATTTCGTTTTATTATCAGCTTGCAAATTCTAACACGGTCTCTCCCGTTGTTTGAAAGCTTTCCTTCATCATCGTGTTTAGTGGATGGTTTGACGATCGTACTACCCGACCCATTTTTGTCTACTGCGCAGTCGGGTAGAAACGAATATTGTTGCAATTTTAACAATATATCCTTTTAAAAATTGTATTGCGCATTTCCCTGGCTGGCTTTCTGGAATTAATTGGGCGTAAATAGAAAAGATAAAAGTTGAATAAGTACGTTTCTACTTTTACCGTTTAAAAAAGCATATATAATAATATTCGACGACGCTAGCTGGCCTCGGATCTATTGTTCCCGAGGTGGCCATTAAATCCGCCAAGTTGAAATAAGAAAGGAAACTTAATGCAAAATGACAGCGTAACAAGAATAAGAATCCTCTGCAAGCAGCTCACGTGCGATGTTGTCAACTTTCGCAACGCCACCTCGCGGCACTCAAATAGTAAGTAGTCTTGAAGGCTGTACAACTGTCGAGGCTGTGCTGTTCACTTGCAATATTTCGCATTTATGGGAGTTTACCTTTACGGATTATTTTATTTTTGGACAACAGTTTGGATCCTTTGCTTTTAAATTAAATTAAAAAAAACTTTGCTCCATTTTCAGACAATAGCATAACCACTTCTTCTGATTATTATTAACTCGTTATCAGAAATATGATCTTACCTATATCCTGGTTCGGTCTCTCCCTGTCGCCTTATATTACATCCATGCGATGTTATGGAGTAGTACGTTCTCTTACGCCGCTATGTCCCGGGAAGCATTATTTTAAAGCGAATAAGTAATCATAGTACCAGACACACCTTAAATTCTGCTCTCCTTCACCGGTCTTGAACATTCAGAATCTAGCATTTGTTCTGATGCTTCTATTCAATATGTCCATAAATAGTCTTGGACTTGGAGCTTCCACTGTTTGCAGAATACATCAATTTAGACCTGTATTCAACCGTCCTACGCAGAAACCGAAAGGGACACACGTTTCTTATCGCTTAAGAGCAAGGGGCGCATTCTATTACTCGAATTCGATTACGAGTGTTATTATTGATTTCACCACACCTTTCGCTTTCATGTTTAATCTATTTATCCATACATTAGGTACCGTTTTATCAGAAAACCAGTTCCGTCAAACATGTTACGAGGATAACACAAAAAGTTTTTCTAACTGGCCAAAGTAACTATCCCAATGAAAAAATAATTTCAACCTGCAATATAGAAAGAAGTGCTATTTGGTAACATATAGATTAAGTTCGATTGCTGTCTGTTTGAAACAATGTCGCTAATTTGAGGTAACATAAAATTTTCGTTCCGTAATATATTATGAGATTATTACATTCGATATTATTGAATGTGTTCATATTCACAAGCAATACTTACTTAAGTATAGGAGCAAAGCTATGAAAAGTAAGAGGTTTCTCCAAGCGGTCGGTTGTGACAAGCAATTAATTTCATGAACATTAAGATTTCAAAGGGCTATTTGTTGAGCGCACGCATACTGTTGAATAAGGCTCTGTGATTGGTTAATGTTCTGATGCGACTTCTCACGAGTTGACTGACGAATAAAAAAACGTCAAATAGTCTAAACCAAGGTTTTCATTTTGTAATTGAATTCTCACGTTTAACCCGTGTTTTAATGAAAATCTATGGGTCTTAGTACGTATCCGTAACAATATATTTTGAAATTCGCGTATCACTTTTCTTGTGATCGATCTTTATAGATTTATCCTCTTAAGAATATCAACATATTTTTCGCTACTGTAATCCATCACATTTTTTAAATATCAACAAATTAGAAACAAATTAAACAAGGAACAAACAGGCAATCAACAAAACAAACGATAGATTTGACATTTGTGTTGATTTGTAGCACTATGCGAGGCGCAAAGTAGCTAGAGCTAAACTACTGTACTTTAGCTACTTTAACTATGCGTTCATTATAATGAACATTAGAATGAACTGCTAATTATAATAAAGTTTTTTGTACCCTGTGCATTCGAGTGCACTGCGAGATTTCGTAGTATGTAATGTGTAAGTATTCGCTATTATGGTGTTAATCAACGATAGTTTTTTTTAAAATAGGATTAGGGTGACAAATGAGCACACAGTAAACCTGATGGTAAGTGGTTTTTTAAAGCGTTAGGCCTTTGTTTTCTTGAGCGTGTTCCTCCCCGGTCGAGCCGACCCATTCGTGCTACAACTTTACTACTAATATAGCTGCAGCATGGCTCTACCACGTACATAATAATATATTTATAGTTATATAATTTAGTATTTAGTGTAAGTAATATAATAAATTGTATTGTGTTATTTAGTTATCAGGTACAATGTGTCTGACATATTAAAATAGCATAAGTCCCTAAATTAAAAAAAAGCATTAAAAAACAATAGTTATGATTTTTCTATAAAATTAAGGGTGACAGATGAGCACGAAGTCCACTTAATGAACGGTAGTGGATGCTGTGACACCTGGGTAATTATTTCATTTGGTGTAAATCGGATGTCCGGGTGAATTTCCCCCTTAAAACTAAGTTGGATTTATACCGTGCCATACTATTATATATAGTACTGAATGTACAGTACAAGGAGTACTCATACATTTTGGGTATTTTATAATTAATCTTGTATTTTTTTATCATTAAAGAGTCAAAACGTCACTACCATGTGTGTCCTATATAACATTTTCGTCATTATTTCAGCAAAAATGTCATCTTAAACGTATGTTTATAAGCCAAAGTCACCATTTAATATAAAGCTTAATAATCATTACTAATATCTTAGATTTAACAAATGAAATCAAATTGAAAGTGATAGAATAACAACATCGTAAATATTGTCCCAAGCGAAAACAGTCATTCCCGTGTCAGTTCATGTCACGACGTGTAGTACATCACTCAACAGCTGTATAAAATTTCTGCAACTGCCCCGCGCACCTCCCAGCCAACACGCAGCCGTCAACGAAAACGCACGTCGCTCATCCTGACTGATTTAAAAAAAAGTGAAGAAAAAGGGTGTTACCGTGGTTTTTGTCAGAAAAAATTGTCTTTATTGTGGGTCTACTTCCTCGGTAAGTACACAGAATATTAGAATAGGTTTTATTTTCCCTAATTATTTAACCATTTTGTTATGACATAAGCAACAGAACATATTCCGGAACATTAACCCTGCAATGTTATGCGAATAATATTTGATTTTGTCATTACCGTGTTTGTCATTAACATGTATTACCGTGGTTGTTTTAAGCCACGGTAATAACGACGATGACATGATAATGACTTACATATAATACATAAGTAAATATTAACAGTTTTTATTTTAGACTAGTACCGATTGTAATTGGTATGTAAATAAGCATTGTGCATTATATACGCCAATTTTGCTTGTTCTAGACAAAAAAATAGACATGCCACGACGTAAAAAGCCAGTAAGTAGAGAAGAAATATTAAGAAAAAAAAAACGATTAGCGGAACAAAAAAGGCGCAACAAAATAAAGTCTAACCCTGAGCTATACAAAGAATACTTGGAAAAAGAAAAGGCTCGCTATATTAAAAGAAAGGATACTAAAAAAATTGTACCAATTAAAGAATTAAAGCCAAGGGAACAGAGGGCAGAGAGGACAGACACAGATAAAAAAATGGAAGATAAACCAACAGAATTTAAGAAGAAAGAAAAATGAACTTAAAATGTTACAAGAAAAAGATACGACACCTGAATCAGATTCTGAAGATCCCACAGAAGAGTCGAATCAGCCAAACTCTTCTAAAGAACTTGTGATTGTTTCCAATGTTGTACTCGTGCCAAGTCGTGAAGAAAGATCTTGCAATAATTTCCAAAACCAGTTTGAAGAGCATTTGCTCCAAAATCAAAAAAGTGATGAGGAAGATGAAGGAGAACGGGCGTTGTGCTCGTCACTTGAAGTTGCTAAAATTTAAAGATCGGAAGCATTTTTAGCTCGTACGAACGCAGAGTTACCAAGAGAGTTACAAGACATCAAAACTGCGAAATTTGAAGAAGAAACGTTCTGTTTGTCTCAAGATGTTAGCATGATTATAGAAACGTCGGCAGGTAATGATATTAATTCAGATTTAGATATTACGCTAGAACCATCCGAAATTGTGATGTTTGAGACGTCAACCCCATTTGAGGCTGCTCTAACTTATGCCGAAACATTAATCGCTTTGCCGGGTGCTTCTACAGCAGATAATGAAGCTATCTTCGATTCAACGAATGTGTCAAGCGTTGACCCGTTAGGTAGTGAATTTGACGAAGCATCTTCCAATATAACAGGATTAGAAAAGGCAAAGCTAAAGGATCCATATGAGAATATACAAATAGGCTCGTGGGTTGTTACATCGTACCAATGTCAGTTAAAGAAGAATACTGCCATAAAGTATTTTATTGGCCAAGCGATAAATATTAATCATGATGACAACACTTTTACAGTAAAATCTCTCAGAAGGATAAAAAACACCGTAAATGTTTTTTCTTGGCCAAACAAAGATGATGAAGACTGTGTCACTAAAAATGTTATTGTTAAAGTATTAAAAGAACCCAATATAAATCGCAGAGGTCAGCATATATTTGATGATGTCGAAAATTTACTACCTGAGTAAAAATATTAAAAAACCTAAATGTTTGCTAATTTTGATTATTTTTTTACATTTCGAGTAAATAGTTACAATAATGTCTACTTAGTTTTTGATAATTTCACATATATTTTTAGTTGTCATTTTTAATTAAGCTATTATATTATAAATTATAATTTAGTATATTATTTTTCTCTGAAAAGTTAATTGATCTCAATAACTAACCTATGAAAAATTATTAATATATCATTTGTTTTTATTTGCACCTAGTCAAGGACCAATTACACTAAAAGAATAGTTGATCTCAGTAAACATATAAAAGTTGAATAGAAGTTTAAGTTTTATTTTCCCTATTTTTGTACGTATGTGATAAAAGGTAATAAATGTATCTAGTTTAAGTTATAATTATTACAGAACTGAGAAAGTTATTTTGTGAGATTATATCTTTACCAAAGAAGTTTTTAATAAACATTTATTTCTTTAACAATCTGTTTTATTTTAAATTTTTAGTATATGTTTCAAGGGGAAAAGAACAGTACGAAGTATCATTTATTATTGCCGTCTTCAAACGTCATTACCGTGTGCACGAAGTGTCGTTACCGTGAACAATCGTCACTACCGTACCCACATAATGTCATCACCGTGACTCCTAAAACTTCAGGGGCCCATATCTCTACTAATTGAGGCCCTAGGAGAGGGCCTTCATTTTTTTAATAATTCACACATTAGAAACTTTCAATTTAAACTCATTTTGCGGTTAAAAATATATTTGTATTTTATTTTTCCCAATCTGCCCAATTTACATCAAATGAAATAATTACCCACCTACATCTATGCTCCTCGATTCAGATATTGCGTTGCAGTATTATGGAATAAACTAATAACTTTCTTTGTTCTTTCCTCGTTTCTATAAAGGTGATCTGTGCTCTCTATTACCTTCCACATCAATCCGTAAAACTACTTTACTAAATGGTAGGAGTCCTTTTCTGCCTACAACTCCGTATGGGCAGATACCATCGTATCCTCTTGTTTATATCTGCTGTCAAATAGCAGTGCTTTGATCCGGTTTGAAGAGTATAGAGAACCGGTATAATTTCTGTGATATATTCCATCTTTTTTACGTGGTAGAGCCACGCTGCAGCTATATTATAGTTGTAGCACAAATGGATCGGCTCGACCGGGGCAGGACCAACGCTCTCACAGAATACCAGCATAAATTAGCGGAGTAGAATAGTAGTAGTTCTTTTTTATAAAACTGAAATAACAAACGTACTTAAGAGCACTTGATGGTAAGCGACTACAGATGCGTTCTCAGCTCTTGCGACTAAGATTTTTTGATGGTAAGTGGATGCTGTGGCCCATACACATCCACATTTATCCTCAATTAAGGATCAAAATGTAAATGCGTTGTCACACCTGACGACTAAGATGGAATGCCTCGTCTCCGGATCTCTGAACTTACAATGCAATTTTACGCTGGTATTTTGTGAGAGCGTGTTCCTTTCCCGGACGACATATTTGTGCTTCAACCATAATATAACTGCAGCATGGCTCTACCACCTGTTTAGTGTGATTTATCTAGGGCTTCACCACCACTTACCACCAGGTTTGAAGTCAAGCATTGGCTTATAAATTATAATAGGTACTGAAAGTAGTTAAGTGGCTTCTGCCCCTCATAGACGCCTGCTACTAGTTTAAAACAAATGCTAAGGTTACAGATGCGTTATCAAGTTAGGATCGCAATTGTTTGATTTCCCTTTTATTAAGAGTGTTTTTTTTTCCTAAAAAATCACTTAAGATATAGTAAGTAAAAACTGACTTCACAAACTAAAAAGAATGAAATAAATTATAATATATAGGTACCTAGCTTCTGAAGCCGGGGTTTGAATTCTTCGATATATTTTAACAGAAGCTGTTATGCGGAAATTATTTTATTCTTATATAGGTTTTGGAAGTCAGCTCATATATCTTTTTTTTTGCGCCCGAAGCAAATATGGGCAACCCTCCGGAAAGCGGGGGAGGGAGGTTGGGAATGCTCATAGCATACCACGCAGCCGGCTGCGTGGTTATGTGGTGACTTTTACCCACTAAACCCAACCTTTTAGGAATTGGCTTAACGATCTGACTAGAGATCTCTAAGCCGTATACGAACGCGACCCTCCTTGGCAGAAAGGAGGGCGCAAACATATATCTCCATTTGAAATTAGCTAGGACACAGGCTCGTCAAGTTTCACATATATAATTAAAATTGGTAACTACTTATATATACCTGAATTAATGTACAACAAATAAATAAAAAATACATTTGTAAGAAAATATATTTAATTATTCAACTGGTTCAATATACTGCATAAATTGTCCAGAGAATAGTTTATTCAAGAAGGACATGCTCAATTTTATACTGATATTTGGTATTCAGCAGAATTTAACATGGACGAGAACTGCTTACTGTATCTAATGCAAGGAAATATTGGCGTACCAATTTTCGAATTGGACCCAGTCGTCTAACTAGGGTAAAGTGCTTGTGCTTCAATGCGGTCTTTGATAATGCGGCGAACGCAGTTTCCATAACGTCTCGAATGATTGCCCAACTTCAAAGATTTGACGTAACGATTGGACGCAATTATCAAGTTGAGGTACTTTTCAATTGCATATACATACATACATACATACATACATACATATAATCACGTCTCTTTCCCGTAGGGGTAGGCAGAGACCCCTTCTTTCCACTTGCTACGATCCTTACATACTTGTTTCGCTTCGTCTACTTTCATTATTCCCTTCATACATGCTCTACGGTTTAGGGTACTCTTAACCTGGCCTTTTTTCAAGACGTCGCTAATTTGGTCTAGAAAAGTACGCCTAGGTCTACCCCTTCCAGCACTTCCATTCACACTCGCCTTATACACTTTTTTCGTCAATCGTTCTTCATTCATTCTCTCGATGTGGCCAAACCATCTCAGCATACCTTTCTCAATTTTTGTCACTACATCTTCTTTCAGACCACACCACACACACCATATATCTTAGTAAATTTACATTTAATTTCATTTCGATTTGCCTTCCTTGCAATAAATATGCAATAACGTAAATTAACAACTCAAAAAAAATTGCTTGATCCATTTGTGCGGCGTATGCTGCTATTGCTACGTATCATTGGGTGAGTGAAGAGAACCGGAGATCTTTATGCTGGCGATTGGGCATTCCATCTTAGTTGAAACGCATTTTGATTCTTAATTGAGGAGAGATGTCAGTGTCCGTAAAGCAAAGCCCAATAGGCCAACTGCGAGTTCATTTGTCACAAAAATTAAAGATATTAACAGCTACCTTGCAACCATCCGCTCAATTAAATACAATGATGTGTCTTACCTAGATTGAAGAGCACCTCCCGCCCTCCCTCAATTCCGTGCACCAATCCCGTCACCACCAATCCCAGAAACACTACTCCCAACACCACTACTCCCAACACCACTATTCCAGGAAAGACACACCATCGGCGATAATACGACACGTGTTTCGCCTCTACACGAGGCATCTTCATCTGAAGATGCCTCGTGTAGAGGTGGGAGGCTAAGACTTAGCGATCAGCCGCCGTAGAGTCAACAGTGTTGTTTCAATGAAGATTCAACAATACCTCTACAAGTGGATTTGGCGTGCTCACTGAATAATTTTACTAAAAAAATGTAACAAATTCTTATGAAATTTATAGCGGTTTATTTTAACTTAAGGGAATTTAAGCAAGTACTTTACAGCATCTCTAGTCACACACCTGCAGCTTTTGTTAATTATTGGTCGTTCTACACAAAAAACATGTTCCAGTGCCTTCTTTGAGGTCTCGCAGTTTAACGTCTTTGGTTTTGAATTTGTTTTTTAAAATGGTAAGACCCCAAGCGGATAATGGCAACCCGTCATTCTGCTTTCAAAGGAAGTAAGATAATTAAGCAGTTATAGCTTATAACATTTCAGTTAATGATATGTTAAATCTACTTTATTACCTGAAATTCCGATGGGTACCGTCACTTGTTACATATAAGTAATTGGCGGCTTTATTATCTTAAATAAAGGAATAATAAAGTCTACTTGTATATCATCGTCATCATCATTACAGCCCTTCACAAGTCTACTGCTGAACAAGGGTGGGTATAAAAAGAAATGAAAAATTGTAAACCTCCACCTTGTTTAAATTTACCTTAAAAATTTTGAAGTACTTACCTCAGTACACACATCAAAAAGTTTGTGATTACTAGCAAAAGCTAATATATTTTTAAAATTTAATTTTATCAAGAAAAACTGATTACCTTATATCTTTTTTTTTTTCAAAAAGAAATACACAATTTGAAATCAAAAAATAAAACTCTTTTTTTAATTTTTAATAAAAATTGAGTAATTCAATCCTAATGTAATTAATTGTAACAGAAATTTAATGGAAAGAAAGAAATTGTTTAACCAAACTCATATAGCAATTTATTAATAGAAAGTTTTGTTTAATACAATATAACTCTTTCCCTGGCTCGAACACATGCGGAGATTTTCCTGGGGGTGCTGAGGATCAAGTTATTCTGCGTTTCTTGAGGTAACCTGTCCCATTCTTGTATAGCGGCTTCCCTGATCTCTGACACTGTCTGGGAAGGTGGCTGACGAGTCCAAAGCAGCTTAAGAGCATCCCACGCGTGCTCTATTGGGTTTTAGTCAGACGAGCCGGCAGGTCAGTCTAAACTTGTGATGTTATATTTTCGGAGAGCAGCATTGACTCGTTGAGCTCAATGTACGGACGCAATATCATCGACCAGTACGAGTGTTTTCTACCTATCTGCCAACATGGAGTCCTCGATACGTGGTCAAAGGCGTTCTAGCTCCAATTATAATTCCACCCCAAAAGGCACCGATTTCCCGCCTTGCTGAACGGTTCCAGTGACAGTTTTGCCTTTCAGTCTCCAAGTCTTCTCTAGACACGGAAACGTCAGTTATTTGGATGAGTACTGATCCGCGAATCGTCAACGAAGATACAGTTTTGCCAAATGTTTTCCTCATCTTCTTCATTTTGCTTCAGCCTAGCTACAACTGCGATCTCCGTCGCTGATGTTACCGTGAATTCAGACGTGCTTACCAAGACCTCCGTTCTCGTAGTCCAGCCTCTTGTAAGCAATTCCTAATGGTCGGAGTGCTAACTTCAACTCCAGAGGCGACCCGCACTTGGATTTTTATTGTAGTGGCATTAATTGTTGGGTCTCGGGCTGCCAGCAATGTGATATAGCGCTTATGAGCAGCAGTCACAACAGTTGGGCGACGACTGCGGGGTCGGTCAGCTAAATTATCCACGCCGTGGTACCACTGCAAAGTGGCCACGACACAGGATTGTGTTACGGCAACTCTGCGTACTATATCTCTCGTGGAGTATCGGGCATTTTTTCAATCACAACTTTCCCCGAAAAATATTTTAAATCCGTTCAAATTGACGAAGTCAAATTTCTGAATGAGCGTAAACTTGGATTGAATTATTTTTTATGTTGAAAAACAATTGAATTTGTTATATTGTTGTATATTCTAATTTTATATTTTTAAGTAAATAATTTGAAAAAAAGAAGAAATTATAATATAGAGTACCGAACAAAAGTTTATAAGTAATATTTTTCAAACTGATCGCAAACTTTTTTGATATATATATACATATATTATATACTCAGCCAACCAATAAATTTACATTATAACTTATTTTAACTTAGTTTTCACAAAGACAGTACAGACAAGAATATTTGCAAATAACATCTACAGTAAAGCTGTTGAAATACGTCAATAATAAATCAATTTCAATAATACATTTTTCTGATATTGATTGTAAAACAAAACTTCGTAAATGAGTTTTCCTTAAATAAATAGGGCACAGTTTAGAGAAATACATATATAAACGATTTGCCGTAAGTTTACCCGAGTGACGTCTCGGCAACTGTCGATTGTGTATCCGATGTACGCTACGCTACCTACCGTGATATTAGAATTGTGTCACCCACTCATACCCTCTTTTCCTCAAACATTTTTAGAGGACCGCGAAATGTTTATTTTGACAATGTTTCGAGACCATCAGGCGAAGCGAATGACGTTTTGTTTTTGTTTTCTTTTTATTTATAAACTAGCTATTCCCCGCGACATCGTCCGCGTGGAATTAATTATTATTAGATTAAATTCTCTTTTATTAGATTAAATTCTTTTTCTAAAATAAAAGTTGCCTAAGCTAAATTAGTCGCAACAAACACAGACAAAATTTTTTTTTATAAAGAATTATTATTTTTTGTTATAAAGTACCGTATATACTATCATATTCTATACTTTAGTAAATGTAAAAAGATGTGATTTTGAAATTACAAACACCTCAATATTATTTATTTGTGGATGGATTTGAATTAAATAAGCAATTTTTTTTCATATAGTAGTAGAAAACAACAAACTTATAAATTACATCTTATATGATTAAATCATACACTTATGTTTAGCTTTGTGTTAGGAAAGTTGTTTATAATCACAAATATTTAAGCCAACGAGTTTACTACATGCGTTAGCCCTTAGTTTGCATACAAAACGTAGGGAACTCAATTTAAACATTTCGTGTATCGCAGCAACACACGCAACTCCACTGAGCCATAGGATATAAGCGAAATGTCAGATGGCATAAGTTAAATACACTTGGAAACTTTAGGGTTCTGTACATTAATTAATCCTGCCGTAATTCTATAATAATGTCTTAAATCTTTATTTCACTACTCAGTCAAATATACATTATACTAGCGATTGTCAAAGTCCATTAATTTTAAGGAGTTTTCGATTTCTTAAAAAAAAGTGTCCAAGGTTTTCGGATAAAATTATAGCCTATGTCACTCCCGGCATTGCTCTATCTGTTTGTTCACCTATTTTGGAGATCATCACCGACAGACAGACAGACAAAAATTTTAAAATAGCATGCAAAAAAACACTCTTAATAAAATTCATTTATTTCGTTATTCCAGACACTTTAAATTTTGACACTTTGAATATGTTAGGGCTGAATCTGAGTGACAAGGTGAAAAATTGTGCGATAAAAGAAGAGTGTGGTTTGCAAGATGATGCTGTGACCAGGATTAAGAAAGGAATGCTTCGGTGGTTTGGTCATGTGGAAAGAATGAATGAGGAAAGAGTGACAAAGCAAATTGTATGTTGCAGAGGGACTTCCTAGGCGAAAGTTTATCCACCGAATTGGCGATATATTGAATAAGGGGCCAAATTAGGAGTACCCTTAACCGACGAGCATGTATGCGTAGGTATATGAGGAGTGGGCTGTGGAGGAGGCGAGAGAGGTGTGTCAGGATCGTGTCAAATGGAAGCCTGTAGTCTCTGCCTATACACACACACACACATATATATACATATATATATGTATATTCTTCTTCTTCTTAAAGTGCCATCTTCTTTCGAAGGTCGACGATCATTAAGGCCACTTGGATCTTTGATGCCGCGGCTCTGAATAAGGAACAGGTGCTCTTTCCAAACCATTGGCGTAGGCTCGTTGTACGTCCACAGTTGACACCGCGAGTAGAGCGGCTCAGCTCGTGCTCGGCTCCTCTAGCTGGCTCCTCCTCTAGCTAGACCCACCTTAATATAGCTGTATCACGAATGGGTCTACGAAACACGTACTAATGGAATATTAGCTTAAAATAGCGGCATTATGCCCTTTTAAAGGTAACTATTTTTAGTGGTGAATGATGTGACTGGCGATGAAGTGATTAGGGCGAGACCAAAAACGAAATGTACCGGTGTGAGTAAAATGCGCATGTGTGCGATACCAATAATGCTGCGCCATGCAAGTTCAATTATCGATACAGAGCGCTCTGTCCGTATCATAAAATGAATATCTTTATGTTTGAGGGCATAAAAATAAAACTATAAACAAAAAATTTGTGATTTTTATTTTTCAGCAAAAATAGCTAATTTATTGTAAAAATGTCGTAAGCTCTCAATTTTGCTTCATACTTCAATCTAATAATCAAATAAGTTTCCATTATTAATTTAATAATTGTTTATGGTTTGATATTGCTGGCGAATCATACATATGTCAAGTATGTCATAATAATTTTTTTAGGACACAAGGCAATCATTTACTAATTTTCGAAACATATTTTCGTTTACATCCTTCATCAGGATTATCATTAAATTTTATTTGACATTTTTTTCGCCACGCAACCAAATATTTACTGAACAATGGACTTAACTACAGATTCCATGCCTTCAGGAATCCATGGCATAGATGATACGAAATGAAAACCTTCATTATCGATTTGGCCTGGGCCAATAGCCACATCATCGTTTGGCGTCGTCATTGCACTAAGGCCAGTTGTAGTATTTAATGTATCTATAGTACACGATCTTTGTATGTTGAGCGTACCAATATTCTCCAAAGGCAAACAATTAGCCTTATCGCTGATTTGCACTTCCACGTGGCAGATTAATCGTTTGTATGGTGCTGTGAATTGTCTGTCTGTAGAACTGTTGTTAAATCGTCCTCTAGAACGTACTTCACTAAAAAAAAATCTATATGATCTTGAGAGAGTTAGACTGTAAAATCGACATAAACATTAAAGCTATTGTATTCGCCAAAAAACCGATAAAACCAAGTTTTCTTCGACTCTCTATCAAAGCATGGTTGTTGTATTTTAAATTTTTAATATATTCACGGACTGTCACATTCAGCTACAACATTTATAACATTATTTGCATTTAAGGCCTTCTTAGATTAGTAGCTGTGAAAATTTCTGGAGTTGAAAATGTCAAATATGCTTTTTATATACTTTATAAAACCTCCTGTCGCTTGGAAATTTTCAAACATAGGTAATTTTAATACGTCTTTGAAGAACTCTAAGCTGGTTGCAACAGAATTACTTAACAGTTGCGCTGCTAACCGTAAATTCATTTTGTGATTTACAAAATTGACATGTTTTTTAGGTTTTTTTTATAGAATAGGGGGCAAACGAGCATGCGGCTCACCTGATGTTAAGTGACTACCGCCGCCCATGATCAACCGCAACACCAGGGGAATTGCAGGTGCGTTGACGGCCCTTTAGAAAGAAGTAAGCTCTTTTCTTGAAGGTCCCCAGGTCGTATCGGTCCGGAAAAATCGCCGGTAGTAAACTATTCCACAGAGAGGTTGTACGCGGAAGAAAACTACTTTTGAAACGTACAGTGGTGGACCGCCAAGCATCCAGACGGTGTGGATGGTATCGGGACGTTTGCCGCGTAGTGCGTTCACGAAATTTGGCGGCTGGGATTAATCCGGACAATTCCTCAGAGCACTCTCCATGGTATATGCGAAAGAAAATGCAAAGAGATGCAACATCTCTTCGCAGTGCCAGTGAATCGAGCCGATCGGAAAGCACTCGGTCGTCGACGATTCGAGCCGCTCTGCGCTGCATGCGGTCAAGTGGAAGGAGCTGGTACTGGGGAGCCCCAGCCCAGAGATGGGAACAGTATTCCATGTGCGGCCGAACCTGCGCCTTGTAAAGTTGCAAGCGGTGTGCCCGCATGAAATACTGCACCGCTCTGCTGAGCACGCCAAGCTTTTTAGAGACCAATTTGGCCTTCTCTTCCAAGTGACCACGAAACTGCACGTCACTCGATATGTCGACGCCGAGGATTCCGATACTGGCTGAGGCAACAAGGGGAGTGCCTTGAAACTGAGGAGATACGACAAAGGGGTTCTTTTTAGCGGTTAACGCGCAAACTTGTGTCTTCTGGGGGTTAAACTAGACTATATATATATATATATATATATATATATATATATATATATATATATATATATATATATATATATATATAAATTAATAGAGACCAAAAGATCACCAGCTGACCGACCACGGCGAAAACCGTATTGGCGATCACTAATGAGCTGGTGATCCTCAAGGTACCTCATGAGCTGGCAGTTTACAATGGACTCCATTGTTTTGGAGAACATGGATGTGATGGCGATAGGCTGGTAGTTGGACGGGTCTGAGCGGTCGCCTTTTTTAGGGATCGGGTGGACGAAAGCCGTCTTCCATGATTTTGGGATTACGCCTAGGGAGTAGGAGTACCAGAAAAGACGCGTTAAAACCGGTGCCAACTCTGGAGCACACGTCCTCAGCACAATTGGGGGGATACCGTCAGGCCCACTCGACTTGTGGATGTCCAGGGAGAGGAGTGCTGGTGTGAACTGCACTTCCGGCATGGAGCACTCACACCGCGGGATGGTCGGCGGCGTACTCCCCCCGTCATCGAGAGTCGAGTTGGACGCAAAGAATATAGTTACCTTATTTGCCAAATGCAAGCAGACTTCATGTTGAAGTTGGCAGAGATTTACAAGAAATTCGTATTTAATAATATCATGATGATAAAAATTTGTGTATTCTGAAAAAGTATTTCTAACCAACTTTAGTAAATGACATGCATCTAATATTTTTGTGCTATATAGTAAAAGTACAAGTAAATCAGCTCCTAGTATTTGTGCCATATTTTGTGCTATGCTATCAAAAATGACAGAAGAAACTTACAAAATCTGAAAATGAAGCAATACACTGTTTTTGAAGTGTTGCTTTCTATGAAGCAATAAATCCTCTTCCAAAAAAAGGGGGGGGGTGGGTTTTTTTTTGTTTTTTTTTTTTTTTTTTTTTTTTTTTTTTTTTTTTTTTTTTTTACCTTTTTTTGGGGGGGGAGACGAAAAAATTTTTTTTGGTTTTTTTAATTTTTTTAAATTTAAAAAATGTGGTTTTTATTATTTTTTTTATTGTTGTTATAAAAAAAAAAAATGGGGGATGTCTGCTGTTAAGTTTTTTTTTTTCTTTTTTTGGAATTTTAAGCAATTAGAATTTTCCAAAAATAATTAATTGCCACTGCCATGATTACTAATACCTCTTTAGCCTTGTCTACTTGATCTTCGTAAATACCATTACCTACATCAACATAGCCATGATGATTACGACCGTCAAATTCAATGTGCTCACGGATAGACATTTCGTCGAACGTAAGGGTGATGACCAAATCTTTTTTTTTCTTTTCTTATAGCATTTATGGTTTCTACGGCTTCCTTAGTGATGCCGGGTTTACAGCCTACATTTTGGTACCAGACTCGTTCGAGGATGTGGTAATGCAACAGGTCAAATTGTAAGCTCTAGGGCTATAAAAGTTTAAAGTAACGCAAATGTCTTTAGTTGCGTATCGTACTTTTGTTTAATTTTTTTATTTTGTTTTTTCTTAATCACCTTTTCGCAGAGATGCTGCAACAAATCGTTTGAACTTGACACCATTACAGCACTGATGTTATTTTGAAGTGAGGGAAGCCTTTCAAAATTTTTTATCACTTGAGACAGAGACACCTTTTCGACTTTTTCATTAGCCCGTTTTTTTGTGCTGTTATATGTTTCTGTTTTTTTTTTGTTTCATATCTAGGCGTCTCCGAAGAATATCAATAGTTTTCTTTTTTTTTACTTTCTCGGGTTATTGTCTACTACAGAAACGTTTGCAGTATAGCTACTGGGTACTGGGGTTATATCTCTGTTGTGTTTCGGCTTCAATACAACCTACAAGCAAATATAATTAGTGTATACATTATGTACTTGACTATGATTAAAATGAGGTGTTAACCACCCTTTTACCTATTCTGCCGCTAAGCAGCACTGCATACACCGGCGCATTCCGGCCTGTTGAGTATAGAGAACCGGTATAATTATAAGCTGTGAGGCGTTTTATCTTAATCCTCAGGTGTTAAAACACATTTGTAGCTTTCTTTGCTTGAAGCTGTGTAGGTGACCATATTTGACGTACTGCAGAAGCCGTTTAAATTAAGTGATACTGTAAGTTCCTTTATTACTTTCGTTTTATAAAAAACACATTTGAACAGACTCAAACGAAATGAACATATGCACAGCAAATATATATAATTAAGAAACTACGCACGGGCATAAATAATGTGGGTATTGAACCAGAACGCAGCTTTACTCTTTGTGCACTGCTATGAGAAAAACTTTATTGTTCAAAGTGCTAGCTGCATTTAGTTGTATATTTTTTGGGAACCCGGTCTTATCTATTTATCATTTTTACCCATTTTTATTTAACCTCAGCATTTTTTGGAAATCTGAAACATTGTAAGACTCTAATTTATCTCACTAAGGTATTTACTATAATGCCAAAAATTGAATATTGAAAATTAAAAAACAATACGAAGTTAAAAGAAGCTGCATCCAAAGATATGCCTTTGCCTGTTATAAACATATTATCGATAAGATGACTTCGATAGTGTCAATCTACAAAAATAAGCTTTGAAAAAGTGGGAATTCACGTATTTTTTAAAAATTTTAATTCTTACACATTTAGAGCATTATTGTAATAAAACGCGATATTTAACCCTATACATTTGTGTATAAAACATTTGTACCAGTTTTAAAATATTGCATTTAGAGTGGTAAACATTTTAATTGTACTTAAGTGTAAAATGTTTAATTTTGTGGATTTTCTTTTCTCGATGAACTGCATTCAGGTACTGTACACGTCACCATATTTAATCAAACCTTTTAAAAACTTATTAATGCTTCGAAATATAATACCTCGAAATGGCTTAGCAAGATCCTTCGTTATGCCGAAAATATTGCAGCATTAATTTTGAAATAAATATATGGTAAAGTTGAGGATTAATGTTAAGGATTATGTTAGACGAAAACACGATTTCGTAAAATTTTCTCGATAGAAAAAAAATCCAAAGTTACCTCCAAAATAAACAATAAACCGCTGTTATTCATAAAATACTTTAAATAAGATCATGAAACTTTGCATACTAACTGAACTAACTATAAAGCAGTGCTTATGTTATTTACTTTTTTTTAAATACCATTATTTTCACTGTAAAAAGAAATTACCTAAACTATCGGCCTCTTGAAGCGTGGTTCCCGCAGCACCGTCACTTCGCTCCGGCCTTTGAACGGGGAGGTTGTGTCGCTTACGATCAGAATAAACATTACGCAACAGGACGACGTAAAATTAAAATGGGAAATAACCGTGATAAAAATAAGAAGCGGCTGGCTTGGCGTTAAGAAACAGGCATAAATATGATAAACCTAATGAAATAAGTGTCTAACTACCTTTCTTCTTACAGTATTAGTGATTACAAACATGTCTGTACTTAGCATACGACGCGCGGGCAAGTGGAGACGAAATTAGAATTTGAGCTGACTTACTCTATCCTCTTAATGCTTCGAAATCAAAGATACCTCGAAAATAAGCGGGATTTGTTTCGTTAACGATTGACGTCAGCCCGATATAGGTCTATAGCGTGTACGTTGTATGGACTAGCCATTCTATCTCGTTCTAACGTAGGATATGCTATGCCCTTTCTCTTTTACATTGCCAATCTAACGTATGTATATACCAAATCTATGCTTAAAATAGTGACCGCGTAGTGGCAGTGTAATAATATTCTCCACCTTAAATCGTGTCGTGGGTGTCGTAAGAGGCGATAGACAGGCGAGAGAGAGAGGGAAACAATCCAGGAGACAGGCAGCAACCTCCCTCATGGATTGCCTCAGGAGCCAATGATCAGTATTGAACGTGGTAGGTAATACGTGGTAGAGCCATGCTGCAGTTATATTAGAAGTATAGTTGTAGCACGAATGGGTCGGCTCGACTGGGGAAGGACCACGCTCTCACAGAATACCGGCGTGAAATAGTAGCTTAATGGTGCTGTATTTCGTATGGTGAGTGTAGAGAACCGGAGACCCTTTTTACTGGAAACGAGGCGTTCCATCTTAGTCCTCACGGGAGACAACGCATCTGCATTTTAATTCGTAATTGAGGATAGATGTAGATGACTATGGGCCACAGCAATCACTTACCATCAGGTGGACTGTGTGCTCGTTTGTCACCCTATCCTATAAAAAAAAACTTTAAAAGGGTGTAACGGCAATGGTAAAAAACTTAAAAATATTAAAACTCTAAGAAATAAAAATAAAGGAAAGCCACTATTGGCAAAATTTGAAAAACATATCTTTGATGTAATCATTGTTCAAGACACATAATCAGTAAAGTTACTGTAGCATAAGGCGAAATTCGATTGCAGAGTGGTCTGACGATATCTTTGGGGGATTATTTATCAAGGGGGAACCTTGGTCGTATGTCCTGAGGAGAATAAAGCGTGTTCCAAATCTATCACTATGTTAAATTTCAATGCGAACGTAATTTAAGGTGTTGGTATTGACTAACAATCTAAGCGAGCGAGTTTTGCTCGGCGTTAGAATAAAAATAATCTGTGAGATGATACCTATCTAGATTAATTTGATTATGTAAATACAAAATTTCATTTAAGTGTTAGAGCAGGTACTGAGAAACCAATTACATATTATATTTAATATAAGAACTGCCCGTTTAAAGTATAAGATGTTAATAAGCCTAAAATATATTTTATATTGTTAAAATTATTATGTATTTACCGCACGTAAATTTCAGAAGTCAATAGTAATAGTTAGGGCAAACCTGTGGGACAACAAATACTTTACGGTAACTCAAAAAATGGCGTATGAAAAACAAACATAATTGTCGTGTTATAATTTAACCTAAATTAAACTGATGAACAATACGGGATAATCCTCCGTACGCTCGGAGCAAACAAAAAGTAAATAAATTACAGATTTTTTCCATTCTGATACATAATTTTCGAGATTTATTACAAAAAATGTGTGCGCCACAATCTCGGAGGTGACGGCCGCGTATCTGTTTAAATAAATGGCAGCCCCATTCCGCTAATAGCTCAGCCGTAACTACCGAGGTACACCGAAGTGACACACGGACCGACTTAAGGAAACGTTTGTTGTTACAAGGATCGCAACAAAACTAATAGATATATTTTAATTTCCCCATTTTTTTTTAAAAATTTTTTTTTTTTTAATCATCAGGAATTATTTTTTTAAAGTCCACAGTAATTCTTCATTCATTGAAGCCTTTCAAGCGGTTTTCTTATTATTATTGAGTTGGTGTCGGAAATATGATGCTGCCAAATTCATATTGCAATTTCTCTTTGTCGCTTCTTGCAACACCCACGGAATGATATCTTTATTACACAGATTACCCCCTAAGGGGCAACCAAAACCAAAGCACAGATTACCCCCTAAGGGGTAGCCCCTTTAGACCCCCTAAATTAAAAGCCCCTAAATTTGTACTTTATTAACTGTAAATATTGTTTATTTACAGCTTATTAAGTAGACTCACTTAAATATGTTAACAATCTTGAAGGTTTAAAAAGAAAGGAAAACCATAAGCAAAATTTGAAAATAAATAATATAATTACATCATTGTTTAAGACCCATAATCAGGACAGTAGCACAAGGTGAAATTCAGTACGGGTGAATGGTTTGAGGATATCTTTGGACGCAGGAACCTTGGTCGTATCGTATGCAATGACGAGAATAAAGCGTGTTTTAAAGTTAACGTTTTGATAAACTCCAGGGCAAAAAAAGTTGATAATACTAAAAACTAAACCGTGTTTGTAACCAGCTCAGAAGACGTGTGAAATAAACAGATAATGATTGATAAAATATATTATACATTCCTATAAAATGATAGGATCAAAAATTACTTATTTTGACCTCGAAATAAACATATTCCGTCAATTAATAATGGATAATATCTTCTATATTATCGAAGGTAAATTTGTCATTTTAATAATAAATTTATTAAGTGGTATTTTATGTCCTAAGTAATGTCCTCCAGACCGAATTTCGGTTACGGCGGCCGGTCTCAATGGAGACTAGTCATGGGACAGAATTATAGTGCTCAAATCTCTCTGTTCCTTTATTGTGATGCTCTGATAGAACAGCAATCCGACACAACCGAAGAGAGATTAGCCGCATCGCCAACAGCTTTCCATGCTTTCGGAGGCACGAGGATGTAACACCGCCAACCTGGTTCCGACTTTTAAAGCTTCGAATACGGGACTTCATAACCAGAAGTCGCGTTTACCATCACTATAACAACGAGCCAGTCAAAATATAATCATAAGTGCTAACACACTGAATGTAAACAGGTTGTCAACTAGCCTGCCAAGCGTGGTAACTTTGGCAAACATGCTCCTATGAGGCAAACTATGGGCAAGCTCTCAGCTGGTCAAGCTAGGCAAGGATAGATGTAGATGTCTATGGGCCACAGCAACCACTTACCATCAGATGAACTGTGTGCTCGTTTGTTACCCTATCCTATAAAAAAAGGCCAAGTTTCAGATGGACTTTAAATGAGATGATGGTATAGGTACTATCGTGTGACATACTAGCGATGTATTTTAAACGGTATTATATCTCTTCGCCCAACTTTCTACAAACATTTTAAATTATCATAGAGTACTACTACGAGATACAGAATAAATTATACTAATATTAAACATTTTTAACGCTCAGACTCTGTGCTTTGTGCTATATAATTATAATATTCTATGTTTATAATTTATAAGTGTCAGGGATATTACCCGCGTCTGAGTTTAGAAGAAAGTTTGTCAATATTATAAATATCAAGTCGTAAAGTTATGATACAAAGTTCAGTAATATTCGCTAATAAGTTTACTTCCACTAAATAAATATAAATTAGTAACTAAGTTCTTCTTGTTGCCTCTTTTGAACCTCTCAGTGTTTTTTTTATCTTGATGAGTTATTATATTAGTAATAGTTTTTATTTAATAATGCTAGAAACGCGTTCAATAATTTCAAATAACATAGCCGACACTCAAGAAATCAAAGCAAATCCAAATTTACCAGGATCTTTCACGTGACTCACGAACGACTGAGCATCTGAACCTTGAGAAGATTGTAGCGAAAGAGTAATTGTTAGGTCAGACTGCGGGGCGTAGACCGTTGAATACTAAACATCCCATGTTTGCACAATAAAACCAACACAAATTCTTAAACTCAATTTTACTACTTCAATTAAATGAGTAGACCTAATGACAATTTGAGTCATTCCGATTTTAATATTCTGAGAAATATGATAATGTGATAGAATTTCAAAGACTAGCTTTAAATTATCTCCTAATGAATTTAATAAATAGGCATCATAAGTCTTTTTCTGTTTGAAAACTTTGTTTAATAAACATTTATGTACGAAATTCTTTAATGTTATGTTGGGTCTTTAACTGTGAAATTGCCTTTTTTATGAAACAATTTAACGTAATTTTTAACCGACTTGTAAGAGGAGGAATATAATCGTTTCTCCTAGAAAAAAAATCTGATGTAACACACAAAAATACACTCGAATTGAGAACCTCATCCTTTTTTGAAGTCGGTTGAAAATAAAAGAAACACCGCAATTATTTAATAATATTAGAATACACTTTAACGTAAGTACTATTTTTTTCGTATGAATAAATTTTTACTTGACTGCTTACCGATAGCGTCACTAATAAAAGTAAAGCGCAAAATCTACGCTCCAATCGTTCGAACGGGTTATGGGAGGGACGGACTATGGACGACTCACTCCCGGTGATTGCTGGGCGTAAAATCGGCAATGTACGGTCACCGAGGGGTATTTCTTGAAATTGTAAGTAACATTGTTGGTTATATTTAAATTTACTAGGATAGACTGAATGGTATTATCACACGCCTTATCTGCAGTTCGTTTATAACTATTTTTATTTTATTTTAAAAACTTTATTGCGTCCCCTTAGAAAAAAAAGCATACAAAGGGTGACTTAATGCCTAAAGGCATTCTCTACCAGCAACCCATGGAGTGGTGAGAGTTTGTCGTAGGTGTAGCAAATAAAAGAAAAGTAAAAAAAAGAACACTAAAATTAATACTGATATGACTAGGATATTGCCCGAGTCAAGGGAAAAATTTATAATGTGAGCAACGCTCAATACCGTAGAAGAGGATCTAAGGTAGTGACGAACATTTGCCTACTTATCTCATCGCAGCCCATAGCCTTAACTTGATTGCCAAAATAAACTTCTTAATTGCATCCTGATCTACAGGAGAGGACATAAATGCTGAAATGTGAGGAGATTACATTGACGCGGTAACATTTAAAGTGTGGGTACAGACTAAAGGATCCATTGCTTTGAAGGAAGCGAAATGTTGTTTTATCTCATCGAGAGATGTAGAAGGACCACAGTCCAGCGTGGATGGCTTGCGAATACCCACAGTTCTGAGGAATTTCCACACTTCGGTAGGAGATGAATTGTTTATGCAGTTATGGAAATATCGGCGTTTAGCAGCACGTACCATATGATTACACCTATTCACCTATTATTTTAAAGAATGACCAATTTTCATCAGATCACTCCCTCTTAAATATAAGAAAGGCTCGATTCCGTCTAAGCATTGCCATCCTTACGCCCTCTGTCATCCAGGGGGCGGGGGGACACCTCAACCTAACGTTATGGACAGGAGTATGAGCATCAAACAAGCTAACTTTATCATTAAGAAAAGAGACTTTACCGTCAGTTGTAGGTTCTGCTACCAAACAAGTTAAATTGACATTTTGAGCGTCACTCATTAAATTATCGTAGTTAATTTTAGAGAAATCGTGTACAGACAGTAAGGGACAAGAGCGCTATGGTGGTTTGAGCATGTATGAAACGTACAAAATGTTATGTTAATATTATGATATGTACTATGTATGTATTTAGTATCTGTGTAAGTTGTTAACTTGCTAAATGAGAGTAGAAGCTTGTAATACCAGCCTAAGATAACGTTTATTTATCTACTAAATCTATCGTATGTACAACACATAAATCTGGTTCTCAGATCTACATTTTTTTAAATAGAATAAGTCTGATAAGCGAGCACACAGTCCACCTGATGGTAAGTGGATGCTGTGGTCCGTAGACATCTACATTTATCCTCGATTAAGAATCAAAACGCAGATGCGTTGTCACCCCTGAGGACTATGATGGATTACCTCGTTTTCAGTAAAAAAGGGTCTCCGAATCTCTACACTCACCATACGAAACACAGCAGTATTAAGCTGCTATTTTTTATTTAATGCAGATACTATAATTGCAGCACGAATAGGTCGGTTCGAGCGGGCAAGGACCACGTTCTCACAGAATACCAGCATGATATAGCAATGTAACTTGCTGTGTTTCTTCGGGAACCGGAGTCCTTTCTGGTAACGAGACATTATCCTCAAGGGTCGCAATGCACCTACACTTTGATTCTTAATCGAGGGCAGATGTACGATCCACACACCATTAGGTGGACTGCGTACTAGTTTGTCACCTTTATTCTAGGAAAAACCTGTTAAAATAAATCATGCCTGCTGGGGCATTTTAAAAAAGATCGTTATTCATGAGCTTACTTAAAATTGCTGTTTCTTCTGATGTCAAAACAAAAAACAAAAAGATAATAATGCAAGAATACGAGGGCGGCACTGAAAATTTCAAGAATCAAGGAAGTGACACAACATTACTATTTAAAAATGTATTTATTGCTTTTCGAAGTATTCTCCGCGAAATTTGACACATTTTTCCATACGATGGAACCAATCATTGAAGCAACCATTCCATTCGGAAGTTGGGGTCTCCAAAATGGCCGTTTTGTAGGCGTCCACAGCTTCTTCAGGTGATGAAAATCTCTGTCCACGCAATTTATTCTTTATTTTAGGGAAAGTATAGAAATCATTAGGGCTTAGGTCGGGGCTGTACGGCGGATGGTCTAATAATTCTATGTTTTCTTGCTCTAAAAACTCTTTTCTTCTGTGTGCGGTGTGAGAACTTGCATTGTCATGATGGAGAATGATGCGGCGGTTGCAGTTCTCTTTACGGAGTTCAGAAACGACCTGTGGCAAACAAATGCTAGCATACCATTCAGCATTAACCGTTCTTTGTCCCTCAAGACGAATAGTCGTAACATGGCCAGTTTTGGAGACAAACGTGGCCACCATTTTTTTTGCAACACTTCGTGAACGAACAATTTTTGTTGGCTTTAACTCATTTTCGAACACCCAAACTCGTGACTAGTTTTTTGTTTCGGGTTCGTACGCGTATATCCAGGATTCGTCACCTGATACGATGTTGTATACATCATTTGAGGATTCTGCGAGTGCGTCAGAACTCTAGAAAGATTCCATCTTTCGAGAGTTCTGACGCACCAAGTAACGCGAGCCGCTTTTTGCTATTCACAGAGCGAATGCGGTATCCATCGGGAAAACAACTTTTTTACACCTAATTGTTTATGCAAGATTATTTGTATTTAACTCATGCCAATGTCTAAAGTTGCCTGAATTTCGCGGTATGTCACATGTCGATCTCCCTCAATCAGCTTACGCACAGCATCAACGTTTTCTTGGGTGACTGCAGTTTTTGGACGACCTTGACGGGGATCGTCACTGTACTTGACACGTCCACGTTGAAATTCAGCAAACCAGCGATAAATTGTGGTTTTGCATGGGGCTTCATCACCAAATGCAGAGATCATCCGGTCAACATACTGTTTTTGTGTTAAACCACTTCGAAATTCATAATAAATCATCGCTCTTGAATTTTCTCGAGTCAATTCCATTTTCTCAACGACTAAACAAGTTTGACAAAACCTTGTGAGAAGACCGAGAATCTTTTTTTTTTTAATAAATAAATGGTATTCGATTTTTAAAACCAAGGAGATTCAATCAATCAATTAAAAAGATTTTAATATGACAGGAACAGTAGAAATATTCCATTCCTGATACTTTTAATGCAGCCTAGGTAATAATGCATCTTCACTTAAATCTGCGTTGGAACGGTTTTTATCATAATATTTCTAACAAATTTTAATTAACCATTAGCCATTATGATTCATTCAAAGCATCTGCCTTGCGATAAGCAGACTATTTTATAATTACCGTACAACAACAATATACTTTACCTTGTACCTGGATGACCGAGCTTTGCTCGGTATTTTTTTCTTTTTGGAAATCGTGTTTTTTGGAAATTATATTTAGATACAAATTACATACTGATGAAATATGAATAATATTTTTCGATCTTACCGACTTAGTAGAAAAACTGAACTGGTTATTTAAATAAAAAATCATGAGTGCAATTAGTTTAATTTAATTTTTCGTGTTTTTTTAAAAAAATACTAAAAAAAGGGCTCGAAATAATAGATTTTCTCACAAAAGAAGGGAACTTGAAAAAAGTTGGACCAAAGTCATCAGGACTCGAACCCGGGGTATTTCGATTTCGTGACCGCTCGATAACCCATTTGAACTATTATAACCCTTAACGCTTTGCCAAAATTTACCATCGTATTGTAATGATATTATAGCAGTTTTTCATTGTCTAAAATGAAGCCTAGCTAGATCGATTTATTGCCCCCGAAACCCCCACTACACGAAATTAAATGAAAATTGTTGGAGCCGTTTCCGAGATTCCGATTGTGTGTATATCTTAATATATATAAATTACGTGTCACGTTGTTTGTCCGCGATGGACTCCTAAACTACTCAACCGATTTTAATCAAATTTGCACACCGTGTGCAGTTTGGTTCAACTTGAGAGATAGGATAGTTTTTTTTTGCCCACAATTTTTTTTTTGCGAATTTAAGGATATTTAATGGGACATGACAAAGAGTCGTCGAAAAGGGCAGAACAACGTCTGCCTGGCAAGCTAGTATATATATTTATATATATATATATATATATATATATATATATATATATATATATATTAAAGGTATAAGATAAGATTTGTGTTGAAAACTAAATATGTAGTTCTTTTGACAGTCCGTGCGTGAACTTTCTGCCAGTTATTAACGTACATGCATGTTGTCAATAATTTTACTCAAATATCAAAGTTCAAGCCACCAATATGAAACCATTTCGATACTGTGATATCTTTCAAAATTCCAAAATCAGCATCATAATTTATAATAATCAGATCATAAATAGAAAGCAATGAAGAGTACGAAAGCTCTGTATCTCTGACAGACAGGCATTTGCCAAACGTAACAGTTAGGGCTAATCTTTCCAACCCGAATGAGTATTTGTCCAGTAGAGCTTTTTAAAAGCCAATGTAGAAACATTTAAAAGTATGTTTGTTGCAGAAATAATTCAAATAATGTATGGGTTACTAATTTCGTTGATCCATGATGAAGAATACTGTTAGCCGTAATTATAAAAAGAAATCCAAGCGAAGTAGCCACTGGTAAAGCTAGTCCTAAATAAACAAAGTCACGTTTCGTGAAACCCGCAACGAAGCAATTTTTAAAGAACATTCTTTTCAATGAATTCCTGGTCTTAATTATCTCGCTAAAAATTAATTTACTCTGCTAAAGTTTTCTTTACATTTAACTCTAGACACTAAAACACGGTTAAAAGTCTGAATTAAGTTTGAAATTTCTATCATCATCATCATCATCAAACTTTATTTTACTTACCTAACTAGAACAATAAATAAAAATTAAAATATTTTTATAATTACTTAATATGTCCCTAAATTGTATTTATTGTTAGATTTGGATTGATTTAAGCAATGCTTGTGTATTTTCCAAGTTTTGCAAAGTATATGATGCCAGACATTAAAAAGACCAAATGTCAGCAATGGATAAGGCAACACGACCCAGAGATCCAAAGAACCTGAGAATCTTCTGACTGTTGAATCTTGAACCCAAAGATCGGTCTGAGTGGATATCATGAGAAGTTTATGGTCAACTGAGAATTGCAGTGAAATAGATGATGATGCAAATTGTAAATGCTTTGAGAAACAATTTATTATGAATTATTATATTAGGTATTTTATTCAAAAACTGTATAAAAACAATAAATTCAAATATTCGTATCACTGTATTTGAAAATATGGAGGCAATATTTATGTTAAGCGTACGGCATAATATTATATTATAAACCATTATTTTCCTTTTCTTTTCTCAGTCCCTCCGTATCTATGGATCGTACGGTTCAGTGGCGTGACGTCCGATATCGGATTAGTTTATGGGCAATGCTGCGAGTACGTGCCAAGACTACCGGTGGTGATTTTGAACCGTCAATTTAGGACAATCCACATCTGTTCGCTTACCTCACACCGTATACGTATAAGCAGAATATCAACGTTGGCAATTTTACTCACTACAATGCGTTGGTTTGATTATAAGGTTATAAGCGTATTTTCGATTTAAATTCAAACTCTTTAATACGTACGCCAATATTCATCGCCCGTTTAATACAATAAATGTGTCATGAAATGGCACCATAAAATGAAAACTCTTCAACGTAATTACAGTTCAATTAGTGTTGCCTATCATAACAAACGAAACATTTTGTTTCCAGTAACTAAAAAGCAAACGGTAATAGCAAATTATTTTCGTTTAATGCACTTTTTCTTAATACTACGTTGTCACAAGTTATTATTCACAATAGGAGATAGCATTCGATCGCCGTCCTCACGGAAGCCGTTTAAGTCATGATGAATTTCATTTCATTGAGATTATGTCGCCCCGAGGCATCCATGGAAGCGGCGTCGCCAGGGCACGTTATCGCGCACGAAGTCTACGACGAGCATGGAGAGCCGCGGGGCGGGCCGTGCCGTCAGCGGACACCGAGAGCCGCGCTCAGTTCGCGACGAAGCGACGAACCGACCGAGCGCCTTGCGCTCCGTCGTGCCCTGCATCGCACGCGGGTCGATCTATCTCTACATGTACGTTGTACGCAATAAGTTCCAACAGGCAACTTAGGCTACGCTACCACACGATAGGTACGCAGGTTGTATCATATCACAGAAGTATATATATCAATTTCTCAACAAATTTTTATCCGTTTTTATTTAAAAAGTAAAGTTTATCGACCCCCAAACGTTACCGCCATAACAACCCTTATTCTCTTCACACTGGCAGTCGCTCCCTCTAATTATTGACTCCCCTAAAGTTTGTTGAAAAATCCCGACTCTCTTGATTCGGCCCTTTTATTGCTCTAATATTTTTATTACATCGTCGTCGTCTCGACGTCGACGTCGCGCTGCGACAAAACGACAGATTCTATTTGAAATGTAAATTTGTAAATACTACTGTCGTGGCCATTTGTCCGAGTCTTACCGTTTCTCGCAAGTCCGCATTTAAGTAATTAATTATTGCATTAAACCGACAATTAATTTTATCCTTAGATTAACCGAAAAGCTCTATTGTGGACGTAAGCCTAAGTTACCCAACGGTTTTGCGTCACAGTTATCTGTATTAAAATCAGTTGCGGCGCGCTGAGCCATGAATCTGCGTTGACATTGACGTTCGTTTCCTTAGAGTGAGTGTTGAATGTGCTACTGGTGTCGAATAACGGACTGGCAGCGAATCGAGCGGCGCATGGTCGCGTGAGTGCAGCCGTAGCAGCGGATGTGCACGCCGCTGCCGTCCTGGTGGTTCGTGCCGGCTGGAATGCCAGCTGCTCTTGACCTGACTAGGTACCCCACTCACCACACGCACACACACATCGCACACGCACACGCGCGCGCGCGCACACACACACACACACACACACACACACACACACACACACACACACACACACACACACACACACCATATGCACACACACCCATCGGCATATGCACGCAATCACACGTGTAACACTACACGTGATATAAACAAATACACAGAAGATATTGCAGCCGATACCCGATAATTCCAGTGAAATACATTGTTTAAACGTAATAACTAAGTGGCACAAATGTTCCTTGTCACAACTTTTACGTCGTCAATAAAACAAAATGCGCAATATTATTTGATTTGATACTTCATTACGACATGAAAATATGATAGCAGCGTCAACCATATCAGAGCACTGCCCTTTATGCATATCTATAATTTACCCAACGTACACACTTCGTAAATATATTCACGCATTTATAAACACGTGCCTTATATACGCTTTCCTCCCTTCTATAGGAGAAACCCATGTAACATGGCCAATGTTTGTACTATTCAGCGCCAATTGCTAGGTAACCCATATTGTAGTGTTTTTGCATGCTATATATATTATTTAATTGGATTTAAAACTTATTTCATTCCTTTTTATCATCGTAAAGTGGACTACCGGGCTAAGTTTTGACTGATTTTTTTTAAATGTATAAATGCCTAATTTTTACAAGTTGATTTTCATATTAATTTTCTCGTTGTTAGGACTTGTATAAGTTCTTTTTATGATCGGGTCCACGTTTGACTCTAATTACAATTTTTAAATAAGACCCACCGACTTTTATCGGGATTGACTTTAGAAAAATCTTGACACTTTCGCTGTCCCGAGGACTTACATATAGGTTATTGCTGTTGTCTTACTATTGTGTCTAAATACCGGACAGGGAAAGTGTTAATTTAGTACCGTTTATGATTACAATGTGAAACAAAGTCTGAGTTTGCAACCAGTAAAAATCAAACAAAGTAAAATCCCGAAAAGCTCTGGAAACACAACTTATTTAATACACGCATCGATCATGAGCTGTTATAAATTATAATCATAATGTGAATTTCAATTCATAATTATTGTAAAATAATTTTGTCGTCGACAACGTTACGTGCAAAATCTCAAATTATTTAACGTTCACACGTCCGAATGTGGGCGAAAACTGAATTATAATATTCTAACACATTCATATTTATGTACACACTTACATACATACGTAAAGGTCAAGCTAATAAAATTCTGTTGTTGAGAAAGTCAAGTTTAAGTTGTCACAAGATCTTCAGAAAACATTAATTCGGTTAAGATATACCACTATAAAGTTTTGCTTGGCGCATAATAGTGAATAGTTTCTACAAACAAATGCAAAACTTAAACATCGGTCTTGTAGTTAGCCCTACGGCGAACAAAACGCGCTGCAGGTTGAACTGTATGGAACACAACTACTATTCGAACACAGCTAAACGCCTTAGTCTTGTAAAGGATAAACAATTTTGGTTTCTATATGAAAATCAATAAAGTATAGCTTAGCACGCCCGTTACCACTCCCAAAGATGCTCTTTACAATAAACCGAACTCGGATTTATGGAAGCAAATCCAAAAAGCAATCACGAAAGCAAAGAGAACAAATCTAAAGCTCGGTAAGTTCACAAATCTCGTCAATGGCTCGAAATCCTTATTATTTAATTATTTGACGGTCCGATCTGAAAACCGACGCTGCAATGCACTGCTGCGACTAATTGCTAAGGTTGAAACTGTTTTGGCACCCAACACTACTGTTTGTATTTCCTCTTTTTTGTTCCAGTTATTTCTAGAAGTTTAACTTATGTGAGCCAAATATGTCTAATTTTGTACTTTTATTTTTCAAGAGGGAAGAGTTCGTTTGATTCTAAAGGCATGATATATGCTGTTGATCATAATGATACTTCTTTGTTAACGTTATTTTTGTGTCAAACTGATTTTTTTTTCTAAGATCAAAGATGAACTTTGATATTTCAATATTTCACATCAAACGGTATATCTGCGAAACCCTTCAATTACAAAAGCTTTCACTGAAGTCTTTATAAGAGAAATATGTTGTATGGCTTACATGTCTAACGAATTCAATTACTCTGTACGGCGTCCTAATTTAAATGTCTAGTTCAATCGCTTTATATTTTCTAGTTTTAATTGTGTAGCTTCTCTTACAGTTCTCCTCTTCGATGTCATTATTTTCTTTACGAAAATTTAATAAAAGTTTTTCTCTATGGCTCTTTCTCGAGATTTTTATAAACGGCGAAGTATTATTATTGGACATTTTTACTTTTCTCTCTTTTGTATTCCTTTTCGACGGATGATTTTATGCATTCACTGAAGCAATTTTTATTTTATATTTTTCATTTATAATCAGTGGGAGGTTATTACGAATGAAAACATTTACACAAATTTTTACCCATTATATATACATATCTTAATATATATAAATTACGTTTCACGTTGTTTGTCCGCGATGGACTCTTAAACAGCCTAACCGGTTTAATCAAATTTGCACAGCGTGTGCAGTTTGGTCTAACTTGAGAGATAGGATAGTATTTTGTCCATGAGTGACCTACAATTTTTTTGCGAATTTAAGGATTTTTAATAGGACATGACAAAGATTCGCCGAAAAGGGCAGAACAACGTCTGCTTGGCAAGCTAGTATATATATAATTTCGTGGCAACTTTAATGATTCTATTAGCATTTGTAATGCAATATATTTTTATATTAGCATACTTCTGTGAGCATGCTTTTAGGAGGTTAAGAGATGCAAATTGAGTCCATTAAGATTCTTCAAAATGTCACTAAAGCCCGTACTGGAAGCGAAAATGAGCTGAAGCTTGAATAAAGAAGAAGTAACAAAACGTATTTAAATGGTAGCAATATTTTAATTCTATAGGTCCCCCGGACGGGCGCAATTTATTCACGGTGATAGTTTCCCGCTGGGAATAATATGCATTCAGATGGTATTTTAATTGAATCGGGCTTCATAAGATTACGCAGTGGGTCATGCTAGAAATCTCATGGTTTTTGGTCGATGATAGTAGCTTAAAAGTGTCAGACCTCGGTTACTGCGTTAACTATTACGAGAGTCACATAGCCAGCGAACGACTGTTACGGATTGTTAAAGAGGATACCTTGAAAATGAATCGAAGTTTTGGGGGCGTGGCTTATTCCTTAGTCGATGAAGCTAACGGACGACTGCGGGAATGTCAAAATTAAAGTGATGCAATGACTTCATAGTACGCAAATTATGAGATAGCCATACCGAGCAAGCGCTCGGAAAGAAACTAAGTAAGCGCCAAACAACATTTTTATTTATTTTAACAAAACTTCGATATGGATTAAAAAACTGGTTTATGAGAACTTAGATATGATTATTTACTATGCTTTACAAATAATTCCATGAAATTATTCGTAAAAATATTGTGGTGTCATCAAGAAATGTAAATAATTAGAGCCTAGATTGCTATTTTTTTTATCGAGAAATTACATGATATCGTGTTTTTCTTTTATGCGAACCAAGGTCATATAGTCAAAAATCATATACAAAAATTTTGGTTTGTAATCTGTAAAATTAAAAAAATATATGTTAAATAGAAAAACCACCAAATTTTCGAGGTGTATCACCTTAAAGTAAAAGGTAGAAAAGAACCTTACTAGAAAATACTATAAAAAGGTGAAACATAAAATCTACACATAAGAATAAAATGATCGGGCGATTGGCCCAAATATCGCTACCTAACAGCTCCAATTTTATATCTATAGCGCAAATAATTTCAGATCATACATACTTTCGGCTTGATATTTGATAGTTAAATTTATTTATTACTAGCGATCTACCCCGGCTTCGCACGAGTGATATCTGAATTCTACAACTGCGCCACCTGCCGGCTACAATTATGCCTATAAACTTCGCAGAAGTGCAAGCAATGTAAGATACATGTTGACATAGTTTTACCGCAATCTGATGAACGTAGTGGGAGCGCATAAAATACGAACAAACTAATATTAATTTTTGTATATTAGATTTCGCTCAAATTATTAACCAAAGCTTCTAAATCATAAATGCAAATATTATTGCTCGAGATGCCCTGCAGTGCCTTTTTTCATCAGAAATATTTGTGGACGTCACAATTTCATCGTAATCGGATGAATGGAATAGGAACACAAAAAATATATTGAAAGAACAATTCGAAATACCACAAACAGATATAACATTTATAGATTATTTGCAGCACTTTGGATGGAACGTTTTCGTGTCTTATGCAACTGCATCATAATGTGTAAAAATAGAAACTAAATAAATTGCAATAAGATTTGTAAGTATCCATTATGTAAATAACATTGGTTAGACCATGTAGACACTTGACAAAAAATTAAACGATGTTTTTCTATCTCTCAAAGTGGCCACATGAAAGCTCTAAAGCCTGAGCATTGAACATGAGAACTAGCCAACATAACTAACGAAGAGGCGACAGAGGGAAGCAGGCAGGAGATGGGCAGTCCTAGTAACAGCAATTATACAATAAAAAACTGTGGTTGCCAACCCGCTCGCCAAGCGTGGCAACTATCCAAACACAAAAGGCAAACATCTCCCCATGAGCAACGATATAAACAAACGGCCCCCAGTCCCCACAGCTCCGATATTCTTGGCTACATCGTAACGGCGGGCCAGGGGGTGCTAAGAATCTCCGGTGGAGGTTCGGTTGCCACCTACGACGACTCGACCTGGCAACATATAACGCACGCACCCTTAGGACTGACGAGAAGATACTGGAGCTGGAAGAAGAGGTAGACAAGTTGCGCTGGCATGTTATAGGATTATCCGAGGTCCGAAGAGAAGGGAAGGACACGGTAACCTCGGACCCTAAGGCCTAAGATGGAATGCCGGTAATTATACTGGCTTTATACTCTTCAGACCCCACACACAGCAGGGCAGGCATTGCTGTTTGACGGCAGAAATAATATTAAAAAAAAACCAAAGCGATTCCTAGTAATACATAAGAGAAGTCCTACCATAATGATTTCTTATATTTACGCGAACACTACACATTGAAATAATACTAGTTTTTACGGATTTTATCTTTTATCGTATCGTATTATATCGTATATATAACTTTTTAAATACCCGACGTTTCGAGAGCTTTACAGCGCCCATGGTCACGGGGGGGACTGAGATGTTCAACGTCCAGATGTCATAGTTAACCGCGGTTACCATAGATTAAAATTTAACTTTTGTTCCGATCTACATAGTATGAACTTATGGTATCTTGAAGTCTTGCAGTTGTATGCTTGGGTTGGGATTTAATTTTATTTATTATAGGATCCCAAGCAGATGGGTGGGGAAGGGATGGTTGTGATCTATCAAATCTGATGTAGTGACGAGGGCGATCCTGTACGTGTCCACAGACTGCAGACTTCCCGAGGCGTCGATTCTTCACATCAGCTATATGTTCTGATGTGTAGATCAAACAAAAGTTAAATTTTAATCTATGGTAACCGCGGTTAACTATGACATCTGGACGTTGAACATCTCAGTCCCCCCCCCGTGACCATGGGTGCTGTAAAGCGCTCGAAACGTCGGGTATTTAAAAGTTAAATATACGCGATAAAATCCGTAAAAACTAGTATTATTTCAAGAAGTCCTACCACTTAACTCGTAAGTACAACCATTCGGATAGAAGTAGAAATGAGGGGTTTGAAACAAATAACAACTATGTTTTACGATCACGTTGCATATTTGCAAACCATCACTCATTTGTAACGTAGAGAGTAGTAGGTACTTTAGAATATTGATTTAGGATATAACTGGTGACAAATACAATTATGCAAGTATGCCCGTAATTGACTTCCGCTGTTCAATAATTTAATATTAAAATTATTTCTCTTGTACCGTAACCGTGTACAAATTCATGAATCATGATCTGGTTTTGGTTTCTACACAAATATCTATTTGCACACAGCACATTAAATATTCGGGTTACAGTAAACAAAACAATAACAAATGATATTACGCTATGAATATTATATTTCGTATAACGCAGTTACTATTTTACGATCGTACGAACTCCTCCCCGTGTTCTGTATGTTTGAAAATACACGTAAGTTGGAGTGCCCGATGTGTAGTGATAGTGTTATAGTGAACGTTTGTATTCAACGAAGCAAACCACCCGCGTCGTTTACGTTGCGACCTCCGCATTAGAGTTGGTTATGTGATTGATAATCCATATAGAATAAAATTACTACACATGTATATTTGTGAGCAAAGTTTAATCCTTACATTCTACTAAATGAAAATTTTACGCTATAAAAGCACGATCTGCGATAAAGTTATGTCCACAGTTTGATTTCTTATATTTACGCGAACACTACACATTGAATAAAACTAAATTTACGGATTTTATCGCGTTAAATAAGTACTTTTACTTATTTTTAATTCCCGACGTTACGAGTGCTTTACAGCACTCATGGTCACGGGGGACTGAGATGTTTAACGCCCCAATGTCATAGCTAGTCCGGCTGCTACCTTCAGTTTTTTAATAACCCAAGCATACCACTCCAAGAAAATGTAAGCTCGTTTTGAGTAGATCGGACCGAAAAATTAATATTAAAAAACTGAAGGTAGCCGGGCTAACTATGAGATTGGGACGTCAAACATCTCAGTCCCCCGTGACCATGGGTGCTGTAAAGCACCCAAAACGTCGGGAATTAAAAATAAGTAAAATTAGTTAATTAAACTTGTAAAAATCCGTGAATTTAGTTTTATTCAATATGTCCACAGTTGTTTCGGTATATTACGAGAGAAGCAATATAATCACAGTCCTTGAGCCATACCATCCTAATCCACAGAGATGACGCCTGTATAACCTTCTTTATTCGAAGTTAATGGCAACTGTCCATCGAATAAAGTAGACACTTTTCATGAAATGGTCTGTTAGTCGTTTAATCACTATAAAGTGAGATAGTGGTTGTAACACGTAAAAGCCTCGTAGGTTGCTTCAATCGGATAAAATCTTGAAAATGGAATATCAGTATCGACAACGGAGCATTCTATTTCAGTACTTCATCATCATCATTACACCCCTTCACAAGTCCACTGCTGAATGTAGGCCTTCTCCAATGGTTGCCACAAAGCCCGATCTTGAGCCTCCTGTATCCATCGACTTCCTGCATGTCTCACTAAGTCGTCACTTCATCTAGTGGGATATTACCCTACACTTCGCCTACCGGTACAAGGCTACCACTCGAGCACCTTTTTTCCCCATTGGTTGCCGGTTCTTTAAACTATATGGTCGGCCCATTGCCACTTCAGCTTACTAATTCGTTTGGTTCTACTGCGGATTTCCTAATTTCTAAGTTTATTATGCAGAGAAAATTTGAGCATATCCAAATATATAGCTCGCTGAGCGACCTTGAACTTTCTCATACGGCCATCAGCGAAGGAATACGTTTCAGATTCATAAGTCATCACTGGAACTTTTTAGTACTTGTTCACTCACTTATAATCACAGGCGCGAGCCGGGTCACGAAATATCAAACATGTGATATAATATTGCATTTAGAAATGAGTTAGTTGCAGCGCTGGGGGCCGAGGGTTCGAATCCCGCACGGTACAAGTATTTGTATGACCTACAAAAAATTGTGCCTTGGAAGTTTGTCCTCGTGAAACTTAACGTATGTAAACTGCCTCCACGATACAGGAGAAAATAAAAATGTGGAGGTAACGTTTTATAATAAAAAAGGAACATTATGCAAATATCTACGTACGACACGGGCGGGCAAACAAGCGGGCAGTCTCACAGATGTCTCGCATCTTACTCACGGAAATATCAATGGTCTGGAGTCGCTTGCAAATGTCCACGTGAACTGACGCCACCAGTTTCGTTCAACAGGTTTGAACTTATCGCTAACGAACGATATAGCGCTTTCATAATCTCTAATTAGAGAAGAGTAACGGTGAAGTTAAAATATAATTAGATTAAAATTAATCAAAACAGTTGATTAATCTTTTAGCTTATCCAGAAACCATGTGAAACGAACCATGAAATATTTTTTTATAAAAATCAGTTTACTAGAAGTTCAGCATAACGATTTCTTTCTTTATTAATATGATACTCATACATTTTAATATTACGCAACTCGAATTTTAGATAACTTTTACATTAAACATAAAATAAAAACGTTTTGTCATCCAAAACCTCTGAAAACTAGCACACCCACGCAATCTCCAGGCGGCTAAAGTGAGCACGAAAGCGCCAAGTCAGCCGCGCCTGCCACCGTGCTAGCAATATTGCGTGTACTAGAGTACAAGACCTTAATCCTCCAGGCAGCAACGCACCTTTACATTAGCTCCCCACTCAAATCACATAAACTTTTTATTTGTTAATAGAATAAGGGTAACAAACGAGCACACAGTCCACCTGATGGTAAGTGGATGCTGGGGCCCGTAAAGATCTACATTTATCCTCGATTAAGTATCAAAACGCAGATGCATTGTCACCCCTGAGGACTAAGATGGAATGCTTTGTTTCCTGTAAAAAGGGTCTCCGGATATCTACACTTACCATACGAAACACAGCAGCATTAAGCTGCTATTTTATGCTGGTATTCTGTGAGAGCGTGGTCCTTCCCCAGCCGAGCCGACCCATTCGTGCTACAACCATAATATAGCTGCAGCGTGGCTCTACCACGTATAAACTTATCGCTAACATGATATAGCGCTTTCATAATCTCCGATTAGAGAATAGTAACAGTGAAGTTGAAATATAATTAGATTAGAATTAATCAAAAGAGTTGATTAACCGTCTAGTTCATCCAGAATTTTTGTAATAAAAATCAGTTTACTATAAGTTCAGCATAACGTTTTCTTTCTTTATTAATATCGGGCTCACAAAGTTTACTATTACGCAACTCGAATTTTAGGTAATTTTTACATTAAACATAAAATAAAAACGTTTTGCCATCCAAAACCTCTAAAAACTAGCACACACGCAATCTCCAGGCGGCTAAAGTGAGCACGAAAGCGCCAAGTCAACCGCGCCCGCTATATTGCGTGTACTAGAGTTAGAGTACAAGACCTTAATCCTCGAGCAACGCACCTTTACATTAGCTCCCCGCTCAAATCACACAAACTGCGGAAACTGTTTAAATACCATTCCACATGTTAAAAATAATTGGATGTTATATTCGTTAGTGAGGAGGTCAAATTATGTTTGTCAGTCAATGTTTCATTTTATTACGCGCAAGTGAAATCCATAAACTCTTGAAATAAATTTTATATAAATATCCTTTTAAATGTAAATATAATCTTTTATATTAAATTGCATTAGCAACTCCTGAGCCTATGTGTAAAAACTCATTGACGAATTTTTCGGCGCGTTTGACAAGCAAAAGCTCTAGTATTACCACGACGAAAGTGGTTGCCGCTCAAAAATGTACGCTCCACGCGCCGCTGCGCCGTATACGCGCATTGAGTTATACATAACATATACATCAATGAACAAAAACTCTTATCTCAAACTTTTCTTATCATATTACGTACGAACGTTTGTCTTAGTGATGAACATGCAACGGGGCTAACTAAAACTTAATACTTTTAATATTATTAACGTATTAGCAGAATTATTTTTGTAATTATAAACCTTAAATTAAAGCCGATGTGTGGGTGACGGCATAAGAAATTTCGGTACCCCATATCATCCCGTGGGTGTGGTAAAAGGCAACAGAGGGATATGAAACAGGGGATGGGCAGCAACATATACCTAAAAAGTCGCCCGATAAGCCTAAAAAAAGTAAAAGTTACAGCCTTTATACGTCCCACTGCTGGGCACAGGCCTCCCCTCATTTCTGAAAAGATTTTAGGGCAAGGAAATGTCCGCCGCGCAGCCCCAATGCGTGTTGGCGAACTTCACATGTCTTCAAAATATTTTTTTTCTTATTCCTCAGACATGTAGGTTTTTCCTCACGATGTTTTCCTTCACCGCCGAGCACGTGGCAAAATCAGCACTTAAAGTTGTAATTAACAATTTCATTGGTGCCGGCGGGGATCGAAGCCGGGTTACTCGCGTTCTGTTATATTTACAGCGAGCGTTAACCGTCTGAGCTACCACCGATAAGCCTAGTGACTTGCAAATATCCCTAGGCAATCTATGAAGCGATGTTCAGCAGTAGAATTTTGGTAAGCTGTAATGAATGGCTGTACAAGATTATTCCTTTATTAGTCAGAATTGATTTTGTACGCGGTAGAGCCACGCTGCAGCTATATTATAGTTGTAGCAAGATGGGTCGGCTCGATCGGGGAGGGACCACACTCTCAATACCAGCGTAAAAATAGCAGCGTAATGCTACTGTGTTTCGTATGGTGAGTGCAGAGAACCGGACACCCTTATTAATGGAATCAAGGCATTCCATCTTAGTCCTCAGGGGAGACAACGCATTTGCATTTTGATCCTTAATTGAGAATAAATGATCTCACTTACCATCAGGTGGACTATGTGCTCGTTAGTCACCCAATGCCATAAAAAAAGATTAGTGTTTTCTTTATCGTGTGGAGGCGGTCATAATCCATCATCCCCATCGAGGCAGAAAAATCTCATGGCTGTCATTAGATAGTATAGTACATACCTAAACTGCCGTCGGGCAGCACCGTCAAATGTGCGACACGTCTGGTGGTACTGCCACTGTCTATCCACTTGCCAAACTCGATGATCAAGGTAAACGGCTCATGACCAGTAGTGGACTTTTTACAGACTAATGACGAAGTAGATTAGTTTTCTAAATCCCATTTTTGTTCAGTGCAAGGTAAAGCAAAAAGGTAAGGCAAAATTATACTAAGGTTATAAACTTATAAACTCACGCAATGTGAATACATAAGTATATAATTAACAAAAATAACCTTTCGTTCTTTGTGCGCGACGTCCGAAATTTGTTGACTCTGAAATTAAAAGAAAAAGAAATTCGATTTAGTAAAAGTAGTCTCACATTTCACATACTCGAATAGTTGTAGCTTTTAACTTGTCTGTTGAACAATGACAATCTGTCTCGATTCCCTGCGGAGTTGTCTAGACCGCCCGGTCGCAACGTAAGGGAGATATGGCACTTGCTCGACAGTAGACGGTTGGTACCTTTTCATGTTCCGTTCGTAGGTGGATAACGAACTGAAATACAACGTTTACTTTGTGATTCTCTTTTGTCTTCGAGCTTCCATTATGTCACTTGGTTGCGTACGTAGATAACGTCGTATATATAGACAGTAGATGGGTTAGAAACACGGGCTCTGTGTCGGCGCATGGAGGGATTGCTTACTGGCTTCCTTTGCCCTCGATTCATTATTCATGGGGATTAATTTTATATTACATTTTTTTCGTCTAATTATTTCCATCATATCAGAAAATACTCTCAAATTATTTCTCTTAAAGGTCTTAATTAATAAAGTTTTTATCTTGTTTCTTGTTAATTGCGTTCTTGTTAAAAATCAGGTTATTAAATTTATTCAATGTAATAGAATTTATAATATATTCAGTGAACGGAATCCAAAAGCGTGTTTCGTTATTTATATTAGATTAAGGGTAATTTTTAATGTCACGTTCTAAAATAAGTATTGAGCATGAAAAATAACTACACGTAATATACTATATACTCTACTTTGATTCCGATTCTGATTCTAATATTGATGTGTAAATTCGTAGGAAACACATCAGCCATAAAGTTAACTCGGACATTTTAACTGATCGAGAAATATAAGGACGTACTCTAATCAAACACCCGCGCTTTTAACATATCAGTCTCTGAATTTTCTGAAAGCATCCGCCGCTTCCATTAAGCGCCTAAAAGATCCACGTCCGTTTCGTTTCCTCGAAGCTGCAACATTTTATCTTACAGAGTTCAGTGTACGAACACTAGCGTGTAAACATGCCGCGGGTGCTGTAGAGTGCCAGAGGGCCACTCGGTCCGCACCGCCTCTGAATGCCCACGTCCGACCACTTTGGCCCCACTCCCTCCACTAATGTACGGTCCACCGCACATCATACTGCTGAACCTTATGCCATGGCGATAAGAGTTATATTTGCCTGAGGTAGATACTTGATGTTCAGTCGACTACACTCGCCCATCGCGATACTTTCCGATAACGTCCGACAAATTTATGCCGGCAACCGTCACGCTGTACACTACCTTACGACTTCATATCGAACGTAATTCACAGTTTAAAGCGGCCGCAATGTACGATGCGACCGTTTCACGAGTCATTCCCTTACATGAATTTATCCCCATGGCTTATTCACTAGTAATTTAAGCAAATATTTTATGAAATATATTGATACTTATCAAGGAATGATTCGTAATATAGCATAAGAGAAGTACGTACTTAATGATACTGTTTTTATTTTTCTGTAGAAGTGGGAGATTTCTACAACTATTTTTTTATATATAAGATTAACTTAAAAACACATAATGTGACGTGTGATGGCGGCGAAATATATCCATCACCCCAATCACGTCGATTAAGCCAGACGTAAAATACCCAGGATGGCGACGGGAAGGAGCGTCAAAGGTGCGATATTTCTGTTACTGCAATTATTAATCCGCCTACCAATCGCGACCGCGTGATAGCAGTATCTAATTATCCACTATACCATATCATCCCGTGGGTGTCGTAAGAGGCGACAGAAGGAAAATAACCAGGTGATGGGCAGCATCCATCCATTTCAGCTTCTAAAAGTTTACTGCTGCACATATGCCTCCCCCATAGGGGGGGATTTTGCCATAGTTGCCACGCTTAGCAGGCGCATTGGTGACCGCAGTTTGTTGAGTTGTTATCAGAACGCTACTGCCCATCCTGTCTCAGTTTCCGTGACACCCACTGGACGATATGGGGTACTGAACGTTCTTGAGATGGGTCTACGCTAGAGGAGCCGAGTACGAGCAGAGCATGAGCCGAGCACAAATTCGTGTAGTTTGGATCGATTAACACAAGCCTCGAACGAGCGCGCTTCGAGCGTTTGGTTCGTGCTCGACTATACTCCGCCTACTGTCGGTTTTTTGATGAACACAAAGGGATTTGCTTTTTTTTATAGGATAGGGTGACAAACGAGCACACAGTCCACCTGATGGTAAGTAGTTGCTGCTGCCCATAGACATCTACATCTTTCCTCGATTACGAATTAAAATGCAGATGCGTTGTCACCCGTGAGGACTGAGATGGAATGCCTCGTTTCCAGTAAAAAGGGTCTCCGGTCTCTACACTCACCATACGAAACACGGCAGCGTTTATCTACTATTTCACGCTGGTATTCTGTGAGAGCGTGGTCCTTCCCCGGTCGAGCCGACCCATTCGTGCTACAACTATACTACTAATATAATTGCAGCATGGCTCTACCACGTCTTGAATGTTTTGAACTGGATGTACGTCGACACTAGACACCGCGAGTAAAGCGGCTCAGTTTGTGCTCAGCTCGTGCTCGGCTCCTCTAGCGTAGACCCACCTTTACACGCCACAATTATAACTAAAAAACGAATAACTGCGGTTGATAACTTCCCTGCCAAGCGTTAAAACTATGCCTTTTGAGGAAATCTATGGGGAGTCCTATGATCATCAGTTGACTTAAATAGGTTGTAAATTGTAATGAATGAATGCCTAGTGTGACGATTAAGGTGAAATTTAAAAAAGTAATAATAGTATCTAAAAAGAGCTTAACATCGGCCAGTCAAAACTATTTTCTCTGCCTTGCATATTTCAAGAAGACATGATGATAATGCCTTTCTAAATCAATTTCATTCGATGATAATTTTTTCATTAAAATTTATTCTGTTCTATTGTAAGTTACTTAATATGGCTATGGAGCCGTGGTAGCTCAGATGGTTAACGCTCGCTGTAAATATAACAGAACGCGAGTAACCTGCCCCCCGGGTTGATCCCCCGCCGGCACCAATGAAATTGTTAGTTGCAATTTTAAGTGCTGATTTACCACTTGCTCGGCGGTAAAGGAAACATCGTGAGGAAACCCGCCTGTCTGAGGAATAAGGAAAAAAATTCGAAGACGTGTGAAGTTCGCCAACACGCATTGGGGCAGCACGGCGGACACTTCCTTTCCCCAAAACCCCTCTCAGAAATTAGGTGAGGCCTGTGCCCAGCCGTGGGACGTTTAAAATTAAGAAAGTTAGCTCCGGTTTAGGGGGCCTGGCTAATATTTTTTTTCTTATTCTCGATGAGGTTTGATGTTTTTGTAATCGCTGTGGGGGAGTTTATAGGCTGTAAATTAACTTTTTTATTGGAAGTTACTTATTATGGCTATAAGACAGTAATGATGGAAGAGGCAACAACAATCGCATTAGGATATTCTTGTCAATTTAAACTTTTGACTTAAAAACTATTATAATATTTTCTTAAATGCTGTCAGAGGATGAAGACTGAGTATTTAGGATGTTATTATGTAGGTAGTATGAATGATGATGTATTACACCCCCAAACGTGTGCGTAAACATAAAAGAATTCACATCGTTAAATAACTTAAAATATGATCTGGTGTACTGGTGTGTCCAAAGTATGCTTGATACCTACTGTGCTTCGACCACAACTGTAAATCTGTATATGAAGGTTTATATCAACATCTTGTACCAATTCTTCCATTTCGTAACGTCATAATTTCTTTATAAATTTACTTATCATACTTTTGAAAGGAAGCGAACAAAATAGGTTAATTACACATAGAGCGCGTTGTGTTGACACAAGAAATGCAGTTCATGTTTACAGTTCATCGAACTGCTGCCGGCTATCTACGGTGAAATTATTTGTACACATTAAGTTGACGGCAGGCAAACACAATTTGCGCAAGGCGGCATCACTTTTCCGATACGTTATCTCAAAAGTCTAAGAAAATTATGTTAAGTGCAAATAACGCCACTCGGGGAACTAAAAGTGCAGGAGCCGTTGTTATGACCGTGCGCTTTGTAAACTTGGATGGTTTTCTTTAATTTAATTTATGTTGAAGGAAATTATAAATTCCATCTTATCTTATTCCATCTTATCTTATTCCATCTTATCTTCTATATTAAAATATATCCCACCGCTAAACACAGGCTTTCATTTATTTCTTGGAAGGCTATAAAGCAAGATAGAGTCCGCCGAGACGTATTTTTCCGAGGGTATATCCACATATTCTTACAGGTGTAAGAATATCCACCGCCTACCCCATCATCATCATCACTACAGTCCTTCACAAGTCCACTGCTGAACATAGGCCTCCCCCAAGTAATGCCACAAAGCACGGTCCTGAGCCACCTGCATCCATCGACTTCCTATATATCTTACCAGGTCGTCACCAGCTAGGGGTCACCCTACACTACGAGGTACGAGGCTGCCACTCGAGAACCTTTCTTCCCCATCGGTTATCGGTTCTTCGAGCTATATGGCCGGCCCATTGCCACTTCAGCTTACTAATACCCCCCATGAAGAATTACACAAATAGACGGCCCCAGCCTACCCCAAACGACATGAATTTAAGTGTGCGTTAAACAGTGGCTTTTTACTTGATAAAGGAAGAAAGATGTGTTGAGTGCGTGTTCTTAGAATAAGTTGAGCAAGTCACATAAAATATACGTAGTGTTCTGTCTTTAATGGTCTGACGTTATCTATTGCTAGGTATGTGTGTTCGTTCAAAGCTGCAATTGTTTCTTTTAAACTTGCGTTTAGACCTGTTTATTTAATGCATCGAATATTTGGAAATGATTGTCTATCCCATGTGCGAATTTGCAACTGGTATGATGGCATTGTATCTAGACGAAATCTCAAAGACGACGCAGACAAAGCTATGCAAAAAGTGGATTGAGTGAAGAAAACATTGAAATATTGCGTAAATAGAACAAAACAAGCAAGAAATTTTTGGGTGTATATCTATTCAAATGGTATAAATTGGCCATTCAAGATTTGTTCCTCATGAACCCTGATGAAAAAAACGATCGATTTTTTACGTAACTAAACATAATTGTTAATTATCCACAAAGAACATGTTCCAAAGTGACTAACGGTCACTGGAAAGAATAACCGTGACATTTAAATAACACTAACTTTTATGTATTTTATAGTGCATATTAACTTTTTTATATACCCGATACATCAGATTTGATAGACCACAAATCCTCGCTAAAAGACACCGATTCCTTCCAAGGATGATTCGCGAGGCTATTGAAATCAAAAAACATCCTAATTTCAATAGATACGATGACTGGGTGCTACCGTCTGCTTGGGATCCTATAATAAAATTATAGTATATTATAATAATATAATAAAATTAAAACTCAACCCAAGCACACAACCGCAAGATTTCAAGATACTATAAGTTCATACTGTGTAGATCGGAACAAAAATTAAATCTGTGGTAACCGCGGTTAACGATGGCATCTTCATGTTGAACATCTGAGTCCGCCCGTGACCATGGTGCTGTAAAGTACTCGAAACGTCAGATATATAAAAAAAAATATATTTAAATGTGTTCGCGTAAATATAAGAAATCATTATGTAAACCATATTGGAATGTTTGATACAGAGAATCCCTTATATTAGGCCAGAATATCGCGAAGTGGACAGTTCAGTTTGTCACTTCAATCGATAATACAACGCCTTATCGGTCAAATGTTGTGAGTGAATGTTTATCGAAAAATAAATGGTTTGACGCAACACTCACCTTATTTACCTTAACTGGCGTCCTGTAGTTATTTTCTATTTCAAAAACTGAAAATAGTTAAAATTAAAATTTAAAATAAACGTTAAAATGGAAGCTCCGATATGTATGCACCGATACACTACAATCCTCGCCTTAAGGACGCGTTTACAAAATGGATAGGTATAGAATCGCACTACTACATTGACAAAAGTCACACACACACTAGTGTACGCACGGTTGGCTGTGGGAATCGTAGTCAAATGAAATTATTTTGATAATTTGAAAGATTGAATTTGTTTTTCATTTCTTATACCTACCTCAGAAATATACTTCGATACGAAATATGAATACCTGCTCCAAAGACTGCTTGGCACTGGAAGCCCTCTACTGGTAGTGAGATGTTAGCTCTGGACTTTGAACTGGTTTTGTCAGTTATAATAAGACCTTACCTACCTGCGGACTTGATGGAGTGACCTGAAGGTGTAATTTGGTGATTACAACAATAGGAACTCCTAGACTAGTGGAACTAGGTGTGCCGAGTTTGGGTTCGTTTTGTTGGTTATGATGAGACCTTACCACCGGACTTGATGGAGTGACCTGAAGGTGTAATTCGGTGATTACAAGTGGAAGTACTAGACTAGTAGAACTAGATGTGCCGAATTTGGGCTCCGTTTTGTTAGTTATGACGAGTCCATACCTCCGGACTTGATGGAGTGACCTGAAGGTGTAAATCGGTGATTGCAACTGGAACTCCTAGACTGGTGGAACTAGGTGTGCCGAGTTTGGGTTCGTTTTGTAGGTTATGATGAGACCTTACCACCGGACATGATGGAGTGACCTGAAGGTATAGTTCGGTGATTACAAGTGGAACTTCTAGACTTGTAGGACTAGGTGTGCCGAGTTTGGGTTCGTTTTGTTAGTTATGATGAGACCTTACCACCAGACTTGATGGAGTGACCTGAAGGGGTAATTCAGTAACTACTGCTGGAATTTCTGAACGAGTAGAACTAGATGTGCCGAATTTGGGCTCCGTTTTGTTAGTTATGACGAGTCCATACCTCCGGACTTGATGGAGTGACCTGAAGGTGTAAATCGGTGATTGCAACTGGAACTCCTAGACTGGTGGAACTAGGTGTGCCGAGTTTGGGTTCGTTTTGTAGGTTATGATGAGACCTTACCACCGGACATGATGGAGTGACCTGAAGGTATAGTTCGGTGATTACAAGTGGAACTTCTAGACTTGTAGGACTAGGTGTGCCGAGTTTGGGTTCGTTTTGTTAGTTATGATGAGACCTTACCACCAGACTTGATGGAGTGACCTGAAGGGGTAATTCAGTAACTACTGCTGGAATTTCTGAACCAGTAGAACTAGGTGTGCCGAATTTCACTCCATCAAGTCCAGTGGTAAGGTCTTATCGTAACTAACAAAACGAAACCAAACTCGTCACACCCAGTTCTACTAGTCTAGGAATTCCATTTGTAACCACCTGATTACACCTTCAGGTCACTCAATCAAGTCCGGTGGTAAGGTCTCATCGTAACTAACAAAACGAACCCAAACTCGGCATACCTAGTTCTACAAGTCTAGGAGTTCCACTTGTAATCACTGAACTACACCTTCAGGTCACTCCATCAAGTCCGGAGGTATGGACTCGTCATAACTAACAAAACGAAGCCCAAATTCGGCACACCTAGTTCTACTCGTTCAGAAATTCCAGCAGTAGTTACTGAATTACCCCTTCAGGTCACTCTATCAAGTCCGGTGGTAAGGTCTCATCGTAACTAACAAAACGAACCCAAACTCGTCACACCTAGTTCTACTAGTCTAGGAATTCCATTTGTAACCACCTGATTACACCTTCAGGTCACTCAATCAAGTCCGGTGGTAAGGTCTCATCGTAACTAACAAAACGAACCCAAACTCGGCACACCTAGTTCTACAAGTCTAGGAGTTCCACTTGTAATCACTGAACTACACCTTCAGGTCACTCCATCAAGTCCGGAGGTATGGACTCGTCATAACTAACAAAACGAAGCCCAAATTCGGCACACCTAGTTCTACTCGTTCAGAAATTCCAGCAGTAGTTACTGAATTACCCCTTCAGGTCACTCTATCAAGTCCGGTGGTAAGGTCTCATCGTAACTAACAAAACGAACCCAAACTCGGCACACCTAGTTCTACCAGTCTAGGAGTTCCAGTTGCAATCACCGATTTAGACCTTCAGGTCACTCCATCAAGTCCAGAGGTATAGACTCGTCATAACTAACAAAACGGAGCCCAAATTCGTCACCCCTAGTTTTACTCTGCAAGAAGTTCAAATAGCGGTCACGAAAGTACACCTTTAGGTCATGCCATCAAGTCCAGAGGTAAGGTCTCATCATAACCAACAAAACGAGCCCAAACTCGGCACACCTAGTTCCGCTCGTCCACGAGTTGCAGTAGTAGGTAAGTTTATATATCCTACTTATTTTTAGCTAAATAAAAACTGTGAGTATAAAAATAATAATTTTATCACTTGTCAAGTACTTATGTTTCCAATTTGTTTTTTTCTAATATTTTGTGTATGTACAGCGATCTTTTCAGAATGAGCCGCTGCAAACAGGCGATACAGTGTCCACTCACGACGGCGGCCGAGCGCGGACTGTGGTTTCATCGAAATCTTTGTACAATAAATCAAAGCAGGCACCAACAATAAAATAGCCCTTATTGCAATACATTATGATTCATCCATATTACCAAAATATGTGAAAAAATGTGCATCAGTTTTTATTTTTTTTTACGACTATTTGTGACATTTTGTTAAAAAATAAACCCAGAGTTTTTTAATTGAATATGTCTGTCATCTTATAGTATTTTTTAAATTTTTAAATATGTTGATAATAGACCAAAACATCTACCGAAACACAAGCCGGTATCGTTAATTTTGTAGAAAATGGCAACGAAAGTTCGTTTTTACAATATAAAAAACTACTATTTTCAACAAAAGAGTTACAGACATTTGCAGATGAAGAACCAATCTATACATGGTAGTTTTTACTTATATTTGATTTGGTTTAGTTTTGTCACAAAATCTACCGAAAAACACCCTAATTTTGGTTGATTTGCAAACGCGTCCTTAAATGGATCGAACGAATACCAATCTCAATTAATATATGCTGTAGTTTTCTGCTCATTATACGACCAAGTCTTTCGCAGCTTTTCAACTTTAAAGCTCTTATCATAATCATCGCGTTTGGAAGCGGTTCGGTGGTCGCATTATCCATACTTATTCTCTGAATTTTTAGTTCAATCAAGTTTTAATTGAACTAATAACTTGACCCGAGATTTTTATAGAATATCCGATTGTAAACTTCAACCGAACCGATTGCGATAAAATAAGATTATAAATTTACATTTTCTTTCGGCACAGGTTACATTTCTACAGGCGCAAAGGATAGTCTTTGCGCCTGTATTGGATTTAAGGAGGTTTACGAAGCATCAAATGTTAAGATATGGATGAAACAAAGTCAAAAACCCAACGGGTTGACCGTGCGGATTGTTAATAATGTCGGCAGTCGATTTAACAATTGTCGTGCTGTAACTCTACAAGATTTCGCGTTTATTATACAAATGTTTTCACATTTCATTAAATCTCCTTTGAGCACAGAGGGAAATGCTGATGCATATGCGTTTCTTAATCCCGTGACTTCACGTAAATAAAAAAGTTATTTAATGCGATATTATCGACATATCACAAGACCTTGGTTACATATCTTTACAATTGATTTTTATGTCAACCGAAAAAGTGGGTGATTCGATGTGTCTTGAGGGTAGAGTTGGAAAATTAAACATGATAAATAACACACTTAAAATAATAAAATAGTTTATAGATAGGTACTTTTAGAAGCTGAATTTTGTGGAAATTATTTTGTTCATTTTACTTTAAACTTGGCTTTTACTTTTCAAAGTTTAATTTCGTGACCCTTTTGAGTGAACTAAGAAATATGCAAGCTCAAGGTGTCAACTAGAATATAGTCTAAATACTTTTTAAAATTTATGTGGGACTACCTCTAAAGTATAAATAATAAAATAAAAAGAATCATTAAATTGGATTACAACTAAGGAAGATATTGCGTAACATAAAGAACATACAGTAGAACTGTGAACCTCCTCCTAGTTTTGAAGTCGGCTAAGAAAATTAGTTAAGATCAGCTTCAAAAATAAAATGGCGTGTATGCACTACCCTGTGTTGAAGAACAACAAAGGCATTTTGTGGTTTGAAGTTTGTTGCAAGTGTCCGCTGTCCGCATGCTGTGGCACTATCAAGTATACTATTTGTTCGTTTATCGTTCTAGTGTCATAAAAAATGAAAGCCGCTATCTTAAGATTCATATCGGTACTCAAAAGTTGAGATTCATTGTTGCTGAGGCTTGTTCTAGCAGAAAAGTATTCCTGCCGCTTACAAAATTACCTTATTTTAAAAGGTATTTTTTCTCGTTTCGTATTATATGGCGTATTGTTCTACCTGATACTTATATACCTAGTATACGTGCAACATATATAAATACACATAAAGTCAAGTTATAAATGTAATAAGGGTATTTAATAATTTTCAATAGCACAGTAATTATATTAAAACAACACAAAACCTCACACAAAAATGTAATGATTGAACTAGTTAGACCCTGGTTAATATTGTGGCGTGTCGTTGTTTTAGTGAACTGGCCCATAATTTGGGTAAAGCAATTACTCTTGACGCGGGTCGGGAAATTCTCTAAATCCGACGCACTAAAATGTAATTCGCTAAAAGTTAGTAAAACGCTGTAAAACACGTTCCATGAAACGGATGAGGTCGCGATAAAAGTGGATTTAATCGCGACCGCCAAGTTTAAGGTAGTTGCGAACGCTGACCGAATATTTAACAAATACAAGTATTTTTCGGTTAAAAACACCACCAGTCCACAACTTCTACATAAATTAGTTGTAAATCTAACTTTAAAGCACTTTCAGAATCTAAATAATATATCGATTGGATCGGCCAAGAAATAGATCCTTATATCGACATCCATTTTAATAATCTGATCTATATAATTAGTTTTGCGGCATAGTTCAAGCCAAATAATTTATTAAGGATCTAATCTAATTAGGTTATTTCAAAATAATTAGATTATTTATAAATTAAACCGTGAAAGTTTTGGACGAGCTCACGCGTTTCGCGTACAGGTTGCGAGAGTTTCCCACAATTAGGACGTCAGCACACGTCCGTTAATTATTAACTGAATTGTTTAGGCGAGTTGACGAACTCCAGCGATCTCCCGCTAATTGTTTAATTGATTCTGTTGAACATTGAAACAGTGAAACATTTTTATTTTGCTTAACGGACTACATACTTTCATCCTGTTCATACTGTTGTCAAACATAAATGTGGTCAAACAGTTCCACAGAGTAAATTGTCGTCATTTTTTTTAAATGTTGCTGACAGTTGTGATAACCATGTAAAGTATTCGGCTGAAGGCTGTGATACGTTTGATAATCGCAACAATACTATGTGTAATAAAAAAAAACACTATTGTTGTGGTTGGAATCGGAAAATTAAGAGACTTAAATAGCCACCATAATAAAGCAACCAATACAAAACTTGATGATGAAGAATCAATGTGTATCGTCCTGTCTATGTTAGAGAAGCCTTCTAAAGAAATAAATAAGTCACGATATGAGTAACACCACATGTACGTAGCCTAAAACCACATCATCCTATCACCAGTCTCTTTTTGTCTTACTCTCAGAAAAAATTTCTCGCCAGTTTAGCCAATACCACTCTAGATAAGCGAATTGGAGAATGCAGAAACTCAACCCTCGCACTGGTAACGCTGTACCCTGTGACTTACCAAAAATTTGTATTAAAGTTATTAAAGACCATAAATATTAAAGAAAATAAACTGACATATGTTTTTTATCACAATCTTTATAAACAAAACGAAATCTCACAAACATACTTATATGTTTTTTTTTAAATAAAATTGAAGTGACAAGCGAACTAGCAGTCCACCTGAAGGTAAACGGCTGCTGCAGCTCATAGACATCTGTAACGAAGTAAACAAAGAAGGCTACAAATGCGTTGTCACCACTGAGGTCTAAAAGTCTTCATACGTGGTAACGCCATGCTGCAGTAATATTACAAGTATAGTTGTAGCACGAATGGGTCGGCTCGACCGGGGAAGGACCACGCTCTCACAGAATACCAGCGTCAAATAGTAGCTTAATGCTGCTGTATTTCGTATGGTGATTGTAGAGAACCGGAGACCCTTTTTACTGGAAACGAGGCATTCCATCTTATTCCTCACGGGTGACAACGCATCTGCATTTTGATTCGTAATCAAGGATAGATGTAGATGTCTATGGGCCGCAGCAACCACTTACCATCAGGTGGGCTGTATGCTCGTTTGTCACCCTATCCTATAAAAAATACATTAAAAAAGATGAAATGCCTCTCATCCTGTAATTATACTGGCTTCGAATACCCTTTAGGCTTAAACACAGCAATGCACACACTGCTGCTGACCGACTTCTAGGCGGAGGAGTAGTCCCAACATCTAGTCAAAATAAATTAATCGGCCATGAGGAGGCCGCCTCGTGAACTCATAACCTACCGAATTCGTGATGTGATGCTTGCTTGTAGGCGGTAGTTAGTTAGATGCTTCCGCGTTCGTTAGCCTCACACCACCGTCAAGGTTACGCGAACCTTGTCTCTATTGCGCTAGCTTCAAATCTAATTGTACGTGGGTTTATCTCACAAATCACTTTGAACTTCAAATCGTCTAAACAGTGGTGAAGTTAAATTATGATTAAATATCGGATCTAAAATTAATTTGTCATCCTTGAGCATATTTGTAAATTAAAAGAACTAAGGACAGAAGGCAGGTGTGATTAAAGCACATTCTATATATTTTATACCTTTGTCAGCTTCAATAAACTGTGTTACTTTGTCAAAATTATTTCACAGTTAATTTAACACGGCGAAGCGGTCTTACGAAAATTTGAGTATATTTCATGGAATCACAATTAATTCTAACTGGAGTGCACATATTAAAAAAGCACCTCGGCAGGATTCTCGACGTTATAGAGCTACGCTGCAGCTATATCATGGTTGTAGCACAAGGGGTCAGCTCGACCAGGTTAGGACCACGCTCTCACAGAATACCAGCTTTAAATAGTAGCTTAATGTTACTGTGTTTCGTATGGTGATTGCAGAGAACCGGATACGCTTTTTACTGGAATCGGGCATTCCATCTCAGTCCTCAGGGGTGACAACGCGTCTGCATTTTGATTCTTAATTAAGAATAAATGTAGATGTCAATGGGCCACAGCATCCACTTGCCTTCAGGTGGACTGTGTGCTTGTTCATCACCCGTATTCTATTTATAAAAAAAAAAACAAGTTAATTAGAGCCGTTTATTTATTTATTTATAAGATTGGACAAAATAGTTGACATGGTTTTGGACCTGGTTAACAAATGCGTATCTACTTTCACAGATTATGTCCTATAGTAAGTTGCTATACATAGATACAATCGGCGTGAACTTTAGGATAAAAAGCAACGTGGCAACGAAATAATAAATAGTTATTTTAATTTACACAAATGTATAACTACCCCATCCTTTACGTTAGGAAAATATTACGTTTATATAATCAGTAAGAAACGCTATTATCTCTTAAGTCGTAAACTGGCCTAATAAAAAAACCTCTGTAAGTGGCTTTTAATAAAATTGCTTAAGCAAACAATAAATGTTATAGACTTCAAAAGATATTTTTTCATAAGCCACATGCATGACTACAATTTCACCTGGTTGTAAGTAATTCTTTGATTAGTATTTTACAGTAGAACTATATTTTGAGGATAAATATGCATCTAAGATATAAGTAAATCATGAGCTGCACTTGCAGAAAGTTCATATTATAATTTTGGATACATATATTAGTGTTTTGATTTTTGGTGATTCACACAGAAGAACAGCGCCACCGGGTCCAATTGTGAATCTAAACCATTTTAAAATAACCGGAAAATGTCACTGATGGCCGAAATTAACCAGAAAACGCTTATGGCGTTCCATAGTCTAATTTATTTGTACTCAGAATTTTTTATGAGATAGATTTTTCCTTTTGTGATAACTGAGTTAAAACTTACGCTAAGTATTAGAGATGGGCCGAATATGAATTTCACCGAATACGAATATTCGGCCGAATGTTCGGTAAAACTTTTACCGAATCGAATATTCGACCGAACATTATTCGGTAGGATCACCTCGGTACCTAACCAACTTATGTCGAAACTTGTTGCCATAGCGCGCGTGGGACTAGCGCCGGACCCTGCCCCTAGCTCTCCCGCCACACTTGACATTTTATTGCATCATCTAGTACTGAGAAAGCTAGTACATGCTTATGTTTTGACTATTTTTGTGAGAAAAAAGTATTTCGTTGTTTCATACTTAGTGAAAATTCATAATTATATAATAAAAATGAGTGGCAAGAGATCTATTCTTAGAACTTATTTTAGAGAAACTGACGACCAAAGTAAAGTGAATTGTACTAATATAATGTAATATTTCATTGTTTGATTTTAAAAACATTTTATCAAGCTTTCCATTAGCTATTATTGGAAATAAATCTACAATGCCTCAAAAACATAACGCTATACAAATAGATTTAACCTATAAATAAAATATACTTTTAACAGTAAAATTATAAAAGACATGGCATTAGTCAATTCGTACATTTTAATACAGTGGTCACCTTCAGTATCACTTAAACGAATATTCGGTGATTTAGCCGAATATTCGGACGAATACGAATATTCGGCAAAACTGCCGAATATGCCGAATACCGAATATAAAACGAATATTCGGCCCATCTCTACTAAGTATATCACAGGACTTAACATGTTTTAAATGTTAACCTGTTATAGAATAATTTGTTTAGGAAAACTTCTACATTTGTTTAAATTATGTCATTCGTTTTTATCACCACATTTGCACATTTTAACACCATTTAAACAAACATTTCAACCCTCTAAATACGTATTCGCCGTTTAAGATTGTTAGAAGTTTACGCTTCGCTGTACACGATTACTCTTGAGACATTAGCTCCAAATCGCAAGGAAATATGTAAAGCTTCTAATAACCTATCCTATGCTCTTCGGTAACGCCTACTTCGTGAATAATATTAATTTGCAGAGTACTTGATGATGAGGATTACGCTAAATGAATTTTAAAGCGCATTACTTGTAATCTTGATTGTCGTTAACACGATGTAGCTAAATAAACGCTGAGTAAAGCAATTATGTACACAACAACAGTATCGTTTTCATGTATAAACACAATTAGTAAACAAAAAACTAATTGAGATATTAGTACGTAAAGTTCAACCCGCTAGTTATCGTAAGTAGTTGCGTGACATAGAAAACTATTATAGACGTTTGGCCATCAACACACTTAAGCTGGTAGCTGCTTTACGAATCGAGTTTTATACGTGGTAGAGCGATGCTGCAGTTATATTAGTAGTATAGTTGTAGCACGAATGGGTCGGCTAGACCGGGGAAGGACCACACTCTCACAGAATACCAGCGTAAAATAGTAGCTTAATGCTGCTGTCTTTCGTATGGTGAGTGTAGGGAATCGGAGACCCTTTTTACTGGAAACGAGTCATTCAATCTCAGTCCTCACGGGTGACAACGCATCTGCATTTTGATTCGTAATCAAGGATAGATGTAGACGTCTATGGGCCACAGCAACCACTTATCATCAGGTGGACTGTGTACTCGTTTGTCACCCTATCCTATAAAAAAAAAACATTTTTGACAAAAACGATTATTAAAACGTATCTGACGATCTATTCGCAACTCGTAAGAATCATACATCAAAAGTTCTCAACGATGAATCGAAACTCTGTAAGACACGCAGAATAAATACAAAGTTGACGTCTCGTGAATTCGAAATCTACACCTAAAGTTACAATGCTCGAACGTAACAACAAATACTTTGTAAACGTGATACTTTTATTCAGAATTAACGTAATCGTATCCTATGGGCAACCGTTACAAAATTAATCCAGCGGGATAAAGATTTTTTCGCGGCGGGATGTTTAATAAATGGGAGTTTAATTTTTCAACGTGGCGACTGTCATGCCTTCATTAGTAGCTTCGCTGTTTATTCGTTCTTCTGTAAAATAAGCGAGTATTTTGTTGCGGCACCGACGTTTTCATCAGTGGAAAAAGAAGCGTTTAGAAAAGAGCTCGGGCATTTATGGCAAAAAATAGTTGCATTTACTATACAGCTAGTTCTCGCGTTTTATCCACTGCCCTTTTAATCAATGGTGAAATATAACGGTGTAAGTTAAATAGGTTTGTGTAATTTTCGAATTTTCAGCAACTAAACGGTTTTTCCGTTCGTGTGTTAAGGCGAAATAGTATCGTGGTCACGAGTGAGGAGCAATGATATTGCCCCTGTTTCGCCGGCCCGCTCACAATTTTATTGCACGATATTTATTTGTTTTTTTTTTTTTTTAAATTGATATATACTTTTATATTAGAAAATTAACTCATAATTCCCCCGTATATTTCCTGGTGAACACATAGACAGAATTTAATTGAATTGCTTTTATTTACTTTCGAATGAAACTGCTTTTTCCCTTAATAGACGTACCTAAAATTGTAGATTTTGAGGAAACTGCTATCTTTTTTTATCGAGCCAAAATGTGTCAATCGTGTTTTGGTAATCATAATATACTAAGGAAAATCTTTAACCTTTATAACGATTTTAAAAAAAGGTGAATTCGTAGTATTAATGAAAAAAAAATTGATTTTCTGCGTTGCGGGGAACAGCTATTTGTATCTATAACGCATCGGACCAACTATAGTAAAAGGATATAGGTAGGTAATAAACCGATCTCTATCGGTGCATTATGTAATTTGTGTTAAAAAAAAACATTAATACAATATTAATGCTTTTTTTAAACATACCTCCTTTGGAGACCGTTAAACCATATTTAGTTTTAGCTTACAACAGGCGATACGAATCACATGTCTGTGCTCACTACCTATGTCTACATTCTTAAAAAAAAACTATTAACATTAATAATACTCCCTTTACCCCTTCAGGTAAGCCCAGAATGTTTGTGTTAAGAGTGGTTTTCGACACTAGTCGAGTGGCGGATTCGAACCTACGAGTGTATAAGTTCGCATTGCGCATCCCAGCATTAGGCTACTGTTGCTTAATGCTATAACTTCCTATTAAATATACATTTTCAGTAGGCCTTAACACAGGATAAACTAGCTTCATGTCTCCGCTATTTATTTGTGTCCATCAAGCATAATCTATTCAGAGATAATAGCGGCGAGTTTTGTTTACGACAATGTCGGTAGTGTTGTGTATCTTACATAAAATAGGTGAACGCCGTAACATACTAACTACCTTATTATTGTTGCCATTAGTCGTTCGACTGCGTACAAACTGCGTACACTAATAAAATGCAAACAGCGGTTTATTAGTGAATCTATCTTTAAAAAACATAATCTGTCTTATGTAAAACACAAAAAATGTTTCTACTTGCCGTCAAATTTCGTGAACGCACTACGCGGCAAACGTCCCGATACCATCCACACCATCTGGATGCCTATCGGTTCACCACTGTACGTATCACAAGGAGTTTTCTTCCGCGTACGACCTCTCTGTGGAATAGTTTACCACCGGCGATTTTTCCGGACCGATACGACCTGGGGACTTTCAAGAAAAGAGCTTACTCCTTTCTAAAGGGCCGGCAACGCACCTGCAATTCCCCTGGTGTTGCGGTTGATCATGGGCGGCGGTAGTCACTTAACATCAGGTGAGCCGCATGCTCGTTTGCTCCCTCTTCTATAAAAAAAATACTTATATCCGTTATAGATTTTGAAACCATCCAAGCGATTTTGATGAAATTTTTTTGTGTTTTAATGAATCCATAGATGTTTTATGTACACATTTGGACCTGGTAATTGACGTTGTAATCGAGACCCAGAAACCACCCGTGCGAAGCCGGGGCGGATCTCTAGTATGCTATAATGATTGAATGAATTCAAAATGTTCTAACAAAGTCGCAACACTGTTGTAGTGGGTTAGCCGTCCGACGCGCCCCCTCGTGCGTTGAACTAGCAGTTATATTTAACTGCGACTACACGTGTGCGTCGGAAACGGTATGCTCCCCAACTAAGAACGTTTTCAAGTCATGGATTTTTTCTGAGGCATAAATATTATACACGAACTACAGCTAATATTTAACGTCGACGTCGCAAAGGTTTACAATGATACAATGCTAAGTACTCAGTTAATACATTACAACAGAATAGAATTATTTTAATACAATTTGATTATAAATAATACTTATCGAGAGTCACTCTTTTGTTTAATTACCATTGCTTCGGAAAAAAACCTCTGTCCTGGGAAGAACCAGCAAGAAACCCAGCGAAGCTTTTTTATTTAAAATAACAGCTTATCGTGTATGTTACAAAATTAATAAACAATACAAATTTGCTTGCTAAGCTTACTAGTTTTTTGTTTTTTAAGTTTAAAGTTTTTGAACTTAGTTTATGTCAAATTTTGTATACCTTCTGGGATTTTGTTGTAAAATCGTAAACATCGCCCCAAGACTTACTGACTCGGTGGAGTCGAGTAACTGGTACTACTAGCTCGTGTCTGTTCCTAGTATTTACATAATGAATATCACTTATTTTTATGTACGTACATTACGTTTTCATAAATGTATTCGGATACCAAAGTTAATATATATCAATTTCCTTAAATTTTTTTATATAACGTATTACAAGTAATAAAAAAAATATTATGCATATTACAAATAACACTTGTTGAAGTCATTTATGCTTTTACCAAAATTAAGTTATTTAATAATTATAATTACCTATGTCTTACCGGGCCATGGCTATTCAGCTGGCTTACTCAGCACCCGCCTTAAAATTTTATAGTATACGAGCAAAGCTGATGTTTTTTTTTATTGTTTTACTTGCTGGAACTGAAATGTCTTTTTTTTAATTTGGAAGAGTTGTATTGTTTAATTAGGAATGACATTACAATAATTGAAGTAGAATGATTAAGTACGATACGCGGGCCACCTGCTGTAAGTTAATAATTGTACTATGCCTAATAACCTTCGCGCAAGTGCAGACAATAAGCTGTTGACAAAGTTTCAGCGCAATCTGATGAACGGTATGGCAGCGCATAAAAAACTAACAAACAAACATTTATTTTTATATATCGCCTAAAAATCAAGAACCCGCCGTTTTATCGGATGAAATCATATCTAACAATGATATTGAACATATAAATGACATAAAAAGCACATTCTCAGAAAGATGATTGTTGAACTTAGGATTTTTTTTAATCAATTCATTGCTATTTTTACGTTAAAAAAGTGGTTTTAATGCCTTATGGCGTAGATTTATCAAGTCCGCATGGAGGGGTTAAAGCTAGTGATGCAACGAATACTACTTTTACGAATACGAATATCAATCTTACTATTCGGCGAATACGAATATGAATAGCCATGGTAATTAAAAACTAATATATTTGATGGTTTTTCTATTGTTCTAATAATTAAACTTTACAACAGGCAAATTTTTATTAAAAAAAAAACATAGAATTTGTAGATTTTCTGGTTTTCTGGTTTTAAGCAATTTCTTCTTTTTTTCAGTTTGGATGTTCCGAGCCGTTATAAAAAGCCTTTCCGAGGCGACTGTATATGGTTTCAGTGAAAAATATTTATCAATATCAATTGTTCAACTCAATCTAATTTTTAATCTCTTTATCTATCATGTAGGAAGCCATGGAATGTAAATGGCAGTTTAATTTTGTTTTGTTTTTTATTTATAATTTTTTTTTTCGGCTGAGAAATTCCTACATTTTCGGTGTTTCAAGCAGCCTTCTTATATTTTACTAAATACACTTTGACTCATTCCGGGCTCGGCCACCGTTGTGTGTGAATTACTGTATCATTTGTTTACAGCGGCTCGTGTTGAAAAATATCGATCGCTGTAGAAATACAAAACATTACAAAAACCAAATTTGATACTTGAACAAGGTAAGATATTATTATTATTTTTATAATGACAGATTTTTTACTATATATTGTTTCGTAAAAGTACGTAGGATTTACATTGATATCTTGCCTTGGACTTTATAGAGTGACCTGAAGGTGTACTTCGGTATCTGCTAGTGGAAATCTGGATGCTTGGCGGTCCACCACTGTACGTTTCACTAGGAATTTTCTTCCGCGTACGACCTCTCTGTGGAATAATTTACCATCGGCGTTTTTCCGGACCGATACGACTTGGGGACCTCCAAGAAAGGAGCTTACTACTTTCTAAAGGTCCGGCAACGCACCTGCAATTCCCCTGGTGTTGCGGTTGTTCATGGGCTGCGGTAGTCACTTAATATCAGGTGAACCGTATGCTCGTTTGCCCCCCTCTTCTATAAAAAAAAAACCTCGACTAGTAGAACTAGGTGTGCCGAGATTGTGCTCGTTGTATTCGTTATGATAAGACCTTACCCCTGGACTTGTTGGAATGACCTGAAGGTATACGTCGGTGAATGCAATTGGAACTCCTCGAAGAGTAATAATAGTAATAGGTGTGCTGAGTATGGGCTCGTTTTGTTAGTTATGATGAGACCTTATCTCCTGAGAGTGGCGGATTATCCTTAACACGATGACTGTGAAACGAGGCTTGAAACACCTTGTCCGTGTCTCGTCTTTATAGCGGTAAGGAAAATCTTAAATTTCTCTGTCGTGCGAAAGGCGTAACTTCCGTCTGGTTCACTTTAGGAAAGAGATAACTTTATATCTGAGATGTGCTATTGATGCCGAGTTTTTTTGGTATACCTACCTTAATACCGGATTTTTTATGCCTCGTACCGCACTGAATAAATAAAAGTTTAATACGGTGCGTTACGAGGTTGCGAACACCTCGTACCGCACCATACGCTAGCTTTACGCGATTAGTGTTGTGCAAAACGTTGAACGCTGCGCCCGCGACGATTTAATAAGATGTCGAAACGTTGCGGAAGAAAGTTAATTAATAATATTATTGATGATGAAGAGGAATTGGGTGGTAAATCTAATTCTTAATTACCGATATTTGAAAAACAGGTAAGTTTCCAATCAATATTTACAAATTATACTCAATCTAAGTGAAATGATTATGTAGGAATATAACAAATAAATTCAACTGACAAAAGCAAAACACACACCGGCCGTAACGATCCCATACTTAGGTATAGAAATGCTCCAAGAAAATGCTACACCTAATCAAACTGCTTTAATAATACACTATCAGTTTTTTTTTCAGAACCCGCTCAAACAATCCACATCATCTCAAAAAAGGATCAAAGAAGAGGAAATGTGTAGAATGCTACGAAAAACTTCGCACCTTCTTATCAAGTCGTGAGGCTGACAAAAAAACAAAGAAAATCCTCACATAATACGGTTGCAAAAATATTATTGTTTGACCTGTTTTAATAAAAAGCGTCCATAAGTACAATTAAATAAAATCGTTGTTTTATTTTCTCATCACTAAACAATATGAAAAAATGCCCTTTTTCATTGCGGTATGGGGTACGTAAGAGCCCCACAGGCGGCGGCAGATTTAGGTTAATCAACTCATTGATAATAATAATCGCGACAGAAACCGTACACCTTATTTGGCGCTAAAAAAAGGATTTTTGTCTCATGTGGGCGGTGGGGTTTACAAAGCCTCGTGTCGCTACAACCTCTGGTTCAGAACGAGGTTTCCAAACGTCTCGTAACGCAGTAATGGAAAATACAGAAAAATCAGTGCCGCTGGGAACGTGTTAAGGCAAACTAGGCACGTGTCGTGGGGCGCAAGGTTAAAACGGGACGCGCGCGGAAGTTTTTAAACGAAAAAAAGATCGAATCGAACGACGAAGATAAAGTTAGTAGTGAAAACTTGTGTGTATTTAAAATACTTTAAAAATTGACGTATAACATGAGCAGGGCGAGGCATGCACACATTTGTGTTTACGAAAAGTTATTTAGATTATTAAGGAAAAAAGTTAATACTAGTAGTACTAATATTCCTTTTTTTTAGTAGTACTACTATCTAATGAAGAAAGTTATTCACGACTGCATTCGAATAGAGGATTCGAACTTACGACTTTTTTGGTTCGTGTTCCGTTTCCATTAGGTTGCTGTCTCTTTCGTTCAATAGCAATAACTAAATAGAGAAATCTTACCTCTGGCTCTGGTGGGTCCAATAAGATGCGTCTATGGGAATTGCTAGAATAATATTATGGCCTTCGATTGATAGCTGTATCGCCGTCTGGTAGCCAATCCAATTGCAAAATACTAAAATGTGCGACACATCTGTTACTGCAATAGACAAACCGCCTGCCAAACGTGTCGTTTATGGCAAGTCCGCTGTTTAGCAAAACAGTTCCAAAATTCTGGGAGAGAGTTATTACATAGGTGGATGGTTCATAAAAAATGATACCACTTCAAATTCCAAGAACGGATAGTTGTTCATTTCGTATAAATAAAAGCGCCTTATGCTATATTAACTAACGAAACCATAACGCGGTGAATTTCGATTTTAGCGCCTTCTATCAAGAAAAAATGTATTTTTCTTACAAACTAAATTTTCTATGTTTATATTATTGTACATCCGCCCTACAATGGGACAAGCAAAGAACTGCTATGGGCTCAGAAAGATCGTCTTTACAACATCGTCGACATCCCTAAAAAGTCCTTAATCCACTGCTGGATTTAGGACATTCTAGGGATGCAGTCAAATGAAACTCTCACAATACGAAGGCTTTTATATTAGGTTACAAAGGTTTTAACATTATATTATTACACCGGTAATACAGTAAACATTATATTATTACACCGGTAATGCCTTTAAAAGGATTGGGTTCGATCCTATTGTAATGAACTTTCCAAGTCTGAGTCTCATTCTTTTCAGCACTACAAAAAGGTAAGGTTGAAAAATTAAAGGTGATGGGAATATACAATTATAGGCAAAATCTAGTCCATAAAAGACCTTTAACCAACCGTTATATAATGTCCTCCAGACCGAGTTTAGGTCACGACTGCCAGTTTAAACAGCGTCCATAGGCATTTACGCGGGACGATTATAATGCACGTGTGCACAAGCACAGTGTCTATTCGTTCACTCTCATAGTCCGATGGGACGGCAATCCGAAACCAACGGAGAGTTACAACGGCTTTACATGCTTACCGAGGCACACGAATGAAACACACAATTTCCTGACTCCAGGTTACTACAAAAAAGTTCTTTACACGGTATTTGAACCCTGGACCACATGGTCACGCTTACGACTATTTGAGCAACGATGCAGTCGAACGTTATATAAAACGTTAGCGGATTATTGAGTATGTAACAAGGTAAGCTTGCAGCACAATGCGCAGCCTACAGCCTCCAATCTGGAGATTCACAATGGCGTTCAATGAACTCACGACACCCACCCATGTCATTATGACGCTTGGCGAACACTTCACTATTGTTGCTTCTAGAGCTGCCAGACCCGGCCAACACAATGCCACTCTGTCGGTTATTGACAACCCTGCATTTTCATTTTACAGCTTCTCTTCGCTTTATGTAATAGAAGTGTATTGATTTGTATTTAATTTACATAAGAAATTTTAAAGACGACAACGATTTCATTTACTCGTCAACTTTCTTGGCTTTAACCAAAGGATGCGATAGTTACACCGCTCAAAGTTCTCATTGTATGCTCTTGTTGTAAACTTAGAAATTGCAAGTAATGAAGAACTTTTTGGTATAGTTTATAAGTGCCTTCGTTCTTCTTCTCTTTGTTCATTTGTTTGTGTTGTTTTTTTTCTGAAAATATATAACCTTTATTAAACTTTAATAAACTTCTTTTTGTATGGAACAAGCGTTTAGTTGGACCCAAGCTATTCACAATGTCATTTTAGCATATCTTGTCACATAAATTACTATTACGATGAAAAATGTTAGGTTACCGAATACCGAAAATTTACCTATTAAAGCAAAAAAAAACATATTAATAGATATAACGACAGTAGCATAGCGACTAAGGCGGAAGGATGGAAGACTGACTTAAAACCCAAAAAACGTCTTTAAAGTCGGCTCAAACTTCATTCATTCCAGTAGTGTAGTGAATGTAAACCACTCCTTACATGTATTTTAAATTTACTTGGAGTAGTTCTACTCCCGTATTAATAATATTAATAGCGTAACTAGTATTCCTTCTAAAATAGACAGACATATTTGTATTTAAATAAATAGGTACATTGAATACGTACTTCTACCGATCGTACTCTTAATTACATACGGATATTATTTTCATATGAGTGTACATAAGCAACCCGGGTTCGATCAGAAACTATTACGCGGTCGGCGGTGAATAAAAACGTTATGACTTGCAAATCTCAAAAGAAAAAACAGGTTTCGAGGACAATGAAGTCACCAACCCCACGCTTACACCTCAGACTTAGGCTTACACATGAGATGCTGATACTTAATTTAAGAACCGAGAATATATATTATTTTTATTATAACATTGCTAATATACGTAGGTTACTTTCGATGAAGATTCCAATCGGCACAGTGATAATTATTGTGTAGTGTTGTTGGCATTTGTTTATATTTAATTCTCTTTCTTGTCGTTTTAAACAATAACATTTTACTTTCCGAGCCATATCAGTTAATATTTCAATTTTCTTTGTAAACCTTTTACTGAAGTTTTTATTTTTATTCAACAAAATATATTCTATAAAATGACTAAAGCCCCATTTCATCACAGTAAATTCTTTTAAAATACGCATTGTTAAAATAATATTCCATTCCACTGAAGCGATACAAAGATAAACGTTTAATGGTATAAAATAACTCGCAGAAATACAAGTTTGTTTAAATATGTGAACAGCATCCTTATTTCACATTACTCAGATCCTTTGAGATTCCTTTGGTTTTTATTTTTTATACATAATTTGAATATTTTAGCAAAGTTATTGTACTTATATTGAGTTCATGTATGTAATTATGTATACTTATAAATATAACCGCTCACCAAGCGTGGCAACTATGGCAAAGTCACCCCTATGAGGCAATCTATGGCGGAGGTCTATGTTCAGCAGTGGATTTTTTATAGGCTGTGTTGATGATGATTGATGATGTGATATTGAAATAACTGGATTTTATTAAGCTCGGAAGCCTATTTGCATGTTTTTAAGTATAAATAACAATTTCTAAATTTGTTTATCTATGTCTCTCTGGCTTTCTGTACGGACTAATCTTCGAAATAAGTGAACTGATTGCGATGGAACTATGACGAACAGATAGAGAGCCAGGAGAAAATATACGATATTGTGCGGATTATTCATTATCTATAAATTATAAATATTAAAACAAATCTGTGTGTTTAAAACTGCTGAGACGTGTTAATTTAATCTCTGTTGTCATACGTAATAAAAACTAAAAGATAGGGTAAAAAACCGTCTTGTACTAAATACTTTTATATACTGGACCGTTTGGATAAAAATAGAGTGTAACAGGTGAACGGAACGAACTGATATTTTACAATTTTTTTTTTTTAGTTCACAATAGCATATTATTATGAAACTGATCTATCAATAAATATTACTAATTGGGTGCGTATTATTTTAAATTCGATAGTTTTTAATTGATTTATTTGTTTATTTAAAAAAAATGTTTTTATTTTCTTATTACCGAAAGTTTATTTCAAATGAGTAGTATTTATTGGTAGTTCAATTTTATAATGTGTTTATGTAAAAGCAAAAAATTGTAAAATATCAGTGTCATAGGCTTCTATTCCGTTCACCTGTTACACTGTATTTTTTTCTAAACGGTAAAAAAAATCATTCCGTATACATATGTTGTATCGGAACGGTTATTGGAAACGAGAGTTTAATCTTTTAAAGTGCATAACATATTCTTATGTACCGACTTATTTTATCTATTATACGACTGTACGTACATATTTATTTGGTAACGTTAATTCTTTAATGTTAAAATAAGTACATAAGTTAGAATTGTCACCAGAGTCAAAATTCTTTATTAATTTTTTGGTTTTCACTACAAGGAAGTTTAAGCGATTTTCACAATTTTAATTTATAAATACGAATTTAATGATGTATATTCAAATATCCGTAAAAACAATAAAAGATTTGACTTAAATACCAGCAGCTGTAAACGACTCCTCATCGCTCAATTCAAAAAATATTTAACTTAGAAGAAAAAGTTTTGTGATTCATTTCTGTCTTGACAGGGACTGCTTCAAAAAAGTTTTTTGAAAATATTTGAAAGGGCGAACTTTATGTAAATTTGCCTCTCAGAATTTTCTCGAATATTGCAGAGATGCGCCGAGTATGAAGCCAATTTTATATATTGCGATAGTTTTTACTAGATATGATATCAAGCAACTTTTTCCTTTATGGTGTATGCAGGTATAGCTATCTGAAAGCCATGCGTGACTATCACTTAAATTCAAACTTAGCACGATAAGCTTGCAAAGTTGAGCACGCAAAGTTATTAAAAGTGTATACGGGGACAAGCTTAAGCATTTCTGGCGTACCAGCGTAGTCAACTAGCTTAGACTAAGTAGAGCTATCGATTCGAAGACTTATATAACTACGTTATAAGTGCCCTCACTACTCATACTGCACCAAAGCGCGTTAAGCACCGCCATCCGTACAGAATACGTACGACAACTTTCCCCGATAGTTGTGAATAAGTTGCGTCGATCGCGCGTATAGCGCACTTATGTACACTTGTCGGAACATGACAGCGCAATGGCTCGAAACTCAAATTGATTTTTGTTTGACTTTAGCTCCAAAATTTCTTATCTGATTAATATGTTATATTTCAGTAATAAGCACACGAATTTTGAGTTTAGTTTGCGTGTTTGTAGGCGACGCAGCCGAGGATATTGATCGCAGTGCGCGCGCACTCTCCGCCGAAGTGTACACAGATGGCTGTTGAAGCGTTTCGGTGGCACGCCACAAGAACTGGAGAGAACACTTAGTGTCATCAAAGCGTCATCGACAGCTGAAGTCTCGTGTCAATAATGAGGCTCGTGATCATCCGCTGTAGAATGTCGCGACGAATGCTCAAGAAATTGGAATGGCGATCGAATTCTACGGTTTTTATATGTCGCTACAGAGGAATAGCTTAACGTAGAAGAACTTAACTTAACTTTTAGACGTGGTAGAGCCATGCTGCAGTTATATTAGTAGTATAGTTGTAGCACGAATGGGTCGGCTCGACTGGGGAAGGACCACGCTCTCACAGAATACCAGCGTAAAATAGCTACTTAATGCTGCTGTGTTTCGTATGGTGAGTGTAGAGAACCGGAGACCCTTTTTACTGGAAACGAGGTATTCCATCTTAATTCTCACGGGTGACAACGCATCTGCGTTTTGATTTGTAATCGAGGATAGATGTAGATGTCTATGGGCCGCAGCAACCACTTACCATCAGGTGGACTGTGTGCTCGTTTGTCACCCTATCCTATAAAAAAAAGCTAAGAGTTTTCCTTAATGCCATTTAATGCGGTGTAGGTGCGATCAGCTCGGGTAGTCTTCCCTCGTCCTTCGTCCTGCCATGTGATTAATTGCGGGCGCTGAATCTTTATGCCGTCGCCGCACGGACTGCGCCGGTCGACTGATGGACTCGCTCGTAACTAGACATTCGTCTTGTGATTCGCTTAATTTGTTTCGACGCGGCTACTACATGTCTTTATTACGTGTACTTTTGTACTTTCCTAACGATACATATTTTGTTAAGCTCTATTCACTTTTGGAATTTTGTTAATATAAAACTTTCCCTCAAATCAAATCGTATAAGTATATAAAATAGTAACACTAATAATCTTTATGTAGAAATATAAATGATTAAATGATTTAAAGTAGTGATTTATGTTAAAGCGCTCGCTGTTTCTTCACAGTACGGTACAGGTACGGTACCCGCCGGCATCGATGAAATTATTAATTGCAATTTCAAGTGCCGATGTACCACGCGCTCGGTAGTGAAGAATATATCATGAGCTTATTTTTTTTTAAGTTCAAAGGTTAATCGGCTTCTTTCCTGACAAATACCTAATATGTGAGAGTTTCATATTTTAGAAGTGGGTTGTTAAGGTGTTAAGGTGCTAATAAAGAAAAGTAAGAAGAATTAGACAAGGGCTAGTAGATTTTTATATATTATACAAATTTGTAGAATTTATTTAGTTAATGAATTCTATTTTATGTAATTAGTGATATTTCCTTTTTGTCTTCCAAAATCCATACAAAACACATTTCTTTTGCACTTATATTTTTCGTTCGTAAGTTCCGTACCTATATAAGATCCGCCACATACTACACACGGAATTCCATTTCGGAATTCCGAAACGGAACAAACGGGTCGGCCACACACATACGGAATCCCGTTTTGCCCGCAATTCCGTACGGAAAACTACCGTAGGTGTGTGACGGGTCATTGATTTTATATGTAATTTCGAACGCAGCAAGCGTTCGTAATTCCAAATCGAATTTCCGAAACGGAATCCCGAGATGGAATTCCGTATGTATGTGACGGGCCTTATACTCAAATCGAAGAAGCTTGAAAAAATTTGTACTTCTTTCTAAACTGTAACATTATGAATTTTTTTTTGTAAAACATTAAAATATATCATTAATATAATACAGACTTCCTCAATATAGCTTTAAACGTAAATTAATCATGTTGTACGTATAGTACATTTACTCAGTCTAAACAAACGCCTGACCATTTTATGGTAATGTTTGGAAGCCAAATAAAACCGCAAGCCCATAAAGAAATTATACACATGGGTACAATTCACAAACATAATATAAAGCGATTCTTATCAAAATCCTTGGCCACTGAAAGCCACGTCAAAATTATATCCTTTTTTTTACATAACACTATCATTGTAATCACTTTTTAGAGCCACGCTGCAGCTATATTATGGTTGCAGCGAAATGAGTCAGTTTGACCGGGATGGACCACACTCACAGAATACCAGCCTAAAATAGGAGCTTAATGTTGCTGTGATTCGTAAGATGAATGTACTAGTAAAGTAGTAGGCCCTTTTTCTGAAAACGAGTTATCATAGTCCTCATAGTTGAAAACGCACCTACATTTTGATTATTAATCGAGCATAAATATATGTGGTCAACATCACACAGTATATCCACCATCAGGTAGTCTGTGTGCTCCTTTATCACCCTTATACTTAAAAAAATATTAAAAAAAAACTAACGTTTGCTCGATCTAATGCTTTTGTAATTTTTTTTACTTTACTTCATTCGGACTTACCACTACCATGGTATAATAGTAACTAGCTAAGATATAGTAAAAGAAAATTGACAGACCGATAATTCGACATAAAAAAGATATGGTTTCAGATTAGCCGCACATTTCGTTGTAAACGATTTTGTGCGTGTTCGTGCGTAATGTAAAAGAAAAATTTATAAAATTAAATCAAATTAATCACGTACATATATTCCTATAATAATATAAAAAAATAGATTTTTGATATAGAAATATTACATGTATACCAATCTCTAAAGAATTATTTTAACAAAGAACTGCACGTCGTTTTCATTCTTTATTAATCCTAATGACATTGCCGTGTTTACTGAAGCCGTTATTTAATTAAACATTCTTTAATTTAAGCCAGTGATCAAACCTCTCACCCTTTTTAGACTGAAAGGTTCAATTTGCCGAAATATCTTCATGAATTCTGCGATTCCCTCAGACCCTCGAATAAAGTGCAATACCTACAGCCGTTCTAGCAAAAGAGATACAAAATTAAAGACAATTAAAGTAACCCTTTCATTCTTTAAAATGCTATTTATTTTTACAGCACTTTATAAAAGGATTGACACCATAAAGTTAAATTTAATCCTTTCAATTACATAATAATTTCTGTTTTGCTACGATATTACGATCATATAAAAGACTGGATATATGAACTCTTTGAAGATATGATTAAGGTAATCAAATTTTCCTATTACAAGTTTACAAGGTTAGGTGTATTTGAAAGTGAAAGACCCTTTATGTAAATTCCAGATATGCGTACTTAAATAATTCTCGTTATTTTCGAGCTCACACGAACCCTGAGAGTTTTATGTCTTAATTTTAATCATATCTGAAATATTAATTTCAAGAATATAATGTGATTATTTTATTAAATATGAGGAAGCTTGGGGTCGCTTAGCAAGTAGCTATGGAGAGGATTATAGATCGTAATGATGATAGATATCCATATAACAGAACAAAACCAGAGCAGAACCGGCGTACCCGACATACTTCGCATTGAAGCTTACCGAATCTCGTCTTGGAAGGCAATAGGTCATATAGCTTGAAACGGTTACCCAATGAGTGGGAAAGATTCTCGAGTGGCAGCCTCGTCGCCATCGGTAACTATATAAGTATAACGTGTGTGTATGTGTGCGATGCGTGTGTGAATGTGTGTGCGTAGGTGCGTGCGTAAGTGCGTGCGTAAGTGCGTGCGTGCGTGCGTGCGTGCGTGCGTGCGTGCGTGCGTGCGTGCGTGCGTGCGTGCGTACGTGCGTAGATGGAGTGAGGACTCAATAAGACATTCAAGAAGTCTATGGATTCAGTTAGTCCGAGATCAAAATCGTGATTTGTACCGTTCTTTGGAGGAAGCCCATGTCCAGCTGTGGTCTTGTGGAAAGCTGTAATGATGATGATTATGGATTATTATTTAAAATACTGCTGTTTTGTGATTGCCAGACAAAAGACAATACTATTGATAGCATTCTTTTATATGGTATCTTATATTTATTTTATAAATTTGAATTTTCAATGGTTTTCATGTAGCAAAGGTAATGGGGGACCTACGAAAACATAATATGTTGAAAACTAAACAATTCAGATCCCGTTCAAAATGTCTATATGAATATGCAATTTAATTTAGGAGTTATTTTGAGGGCACTCGAGTGGTTCAATTTTCTAGTGTTAAAAATATCTAGCCAATATTTTTCCTTATTTCACATATGTCTAAAAATATTGCAATAACAAAATATTTTGATGTACTTACATGTTTATTACGTACCTTCATATTTTTAGACAGTAAATGGTTTGAATAGATCCGTATATTCGGAATCGTGTTGTAAATCAACCGTTAAATTTTTTGGGCGTTTCCAATATCTTAGGAAACGGTCACACTGACAACCTATTACATGTTATGCGCTTTATTTTATACGGAATGATATTATATTGGCATCAAAGCGGAAAATCTAATAGCCGGTAATTGGTGTCCGAAGATCATCCAGTAACTAAACTATCGGCAATGTAGAGAGATTTTGATGTGTGAAAATTACAGCATAGGCTGTAGTTTAGTTTAGAAATGAGATGAGACCTGTGCCCAGCAGTGGGACGTATATAGATACGTCCCACTGCTGGGCACAGGTCTCATCTCATTTCTGAGAGGGTTTTAGGGCAAGGAATAGTCCGCCGCGCTGCCCCAATGCGTGTTCTTCACATGTCTTCGAAATATTTTTTATCTTATTCCTTAGACATGCAGGTTTCCTCACGATGTTTTCCTTCACCGCCGAGCACGTGGTAAATCAGCACTTAAAATTGCAATTAACAATTTCATTGGTGCCGGCGGGGATCGAACCCGGTTTGCTCGCGTATTGTGAAATTTATAGCGAGCGCTAACCATCTGAGCTACCACGGCTCTCACGGGTGTGAACAAATAACTGAAATTTGTATTATCTATTAGTGAGGATATTTAATTGGCTTACTGTTGTTATTAATACTATCTATCCTAATTATGATAGCTGTTGGTCTTCGAAATAAAATAAAATAAATAAATTATTTTTATATAACAATAGTGCAAGGATCAATTATAAACGCTGATGTGTCCTCAAAACTTAAAAGCATAAAACAGCATGTTAAGAAAAACACTGCGTTGTTGCCTGTAATGACATATGGATCAAAAAGATAATCCTTGCTGGACCTATAAGGAAGCTTAAGGTCGCTAATCGAACTGTGGATAGAATTTGTAATGAAGATATCTACGTCAGTTACTCTGGTTCTAACAGTAGAACCAGAGTAACTGACGTAGCCCAACGGATCAGTAAACTGAAGTGGAAATGGGTAGTTCGGTTTAAAAAAAAACGGACAACCAATAGGAAAGAAAAGTGTTCGAAATGGGAGCTTTGTAACATAAACTGATGAACTCGTAAGACATGCAGAAAGTCGATAGATTCCTTGGGGGTGGCCTATGTTCGGCAGTGGATTTGTAAGGGGCAATGTATAAATTAGGATAGATATATTAAGGATTAAAATATACACATAGTATTATAGTCATAGTGATAGTACATTAGTGTACACTTGACTAGCCTTGCCTGCTCGCGAAGTGTCGCTTTACCGCATCATATATTCAAAACGACTATACCGCAAGGTCTTAACTTGAGGTTCGATGTCTGACTGTTAATACAGAACCCTACTCCCGCTCATGGGCGATTTCCCAATCCGCTACGGATTCTCAACTTTTATGTGATCAATCGTAACATGCTATTTCGTGCGGCTCGATTGGCTTGGACGTTCACGATGACGTAAATGTTGATAAAACCTCCCAAACTTGACCTCCTTTGTAACAAAACTTGTTTGATTCAAATTGTGACGCAATTAATGCCGCGTCATTTATTGACTATAATATTAACGGCCTTCATTGCCAAGTTTATGCAAAAATTAATATATGTTTTTTACAAATTGGTTATATTTCTGTCTATTACGAAAAACAATAATTTAGGCTTAGCATCGGAACGTACATATTTTTAGCCTTATATTTGTAAATATTCATGGTGTAGGTTTTTATCTATATTTTATATTTAAATCACGAAAGACAATTAAGTGGGTCAAATACGAAAAATTGTTTGTTTCATTAATAACTGACCCCCTTTTACTGGAAACGAGGCATTCATATTTTTTATTATTTTAGTCATTTTGATTATTAATTGAGAATAGATGTAGACGTCTATGGATCACAGCCTCCACACTTACCCTCAGGGGGACTGTGTGCTCGTTTGTCGCCTTTATTCTATATAAAAAACTGCCTTATTCTCATCAGTTCGTTTGTAAAGAACAAGTAATAATATATTATTATACGTTTGCATTTTGTGTATTAAAATAAATAAAAAATTATCTGGATTTCTTCACGAACTCTAAACTAGTGCTAGACTTTAATATCAACTGACGGACTCTTGAGGACAACTAAATTGTATTATAACGTAAACACTGATAAAGGGCAATATTCCAATACTTTATTTTACGCATCTTAAATGACGAAGGACAAAATTCCCATAATAGCAGTAAATCCCTATCTTATTCCTTTTTAAACCTTTAGTAAATGGACAATTTGACAGCGCTACCGTAACCATTTGCGTCTTTAGGGAGAACAATCGAATGCTAAAAATAAACACGCTCTCTGCTAAATTTTCTAAAAGCGTTTCCTTTTTTATTTTCTATTCGTTTTAGAAAATTTTTACAGTAAAATTTGCTCAGCAAGAGATTGCCCGGATGCCGTATCCCACTATTCATAGCGGCGATATTGCCATCGCTGGCAACACATTGATCTTAGCCTTGTTCGCCGTGTGCTTAGGATAAAACCCGTCCGCCGAGACAACCTTCACCGTGACATAATATACTGTCTCCAGACATTTGAGTCACGTAAAACTTACTGATGCGATATAAAATTGAGCATTTTTATGTCGCAAAAATATTCCTCTACCTATACAGCAATTTTACACGTACATTGAAAGCTTAAACAACGTTATAATGGTAATCTTTATATGTAATAAAAAATTACATCAGTTCCCATTTAATAAAAGATACACTAAGTATTTGTTCTGATGTGAATATATTAAAATGATTAAAGGATTCGAAGATCGGGTTTTTCAATATGAAATACATTTTTTTATAAAACACTCAACTTCCCTTAAGTCGCCTAATTTTTTTACTCTTCCATCAGTTTCTTAATTTGCTTAGTGCGTGTTATACTTATATTTAATGACAATAAAATCTTTCAAAAATCTGTACAAATTAAATTATACCAATTTCAATAAATAAATAATTTCATTTCAGGGGATTTAGCCTAGCAATAGTAACAATGATCAAAAAACCTCAAATAACATACGCATCGTAATAAATTAGGCTATGTAGAACTAAATTTAATTGTGATCTGCGTATAATATAAATCAATCCGATTAAATTAAATCCAATTTAAAGGATGGATCAATTTTATATCGATACCCATAGAATCGATACGATACGTACGATACGTAATCGACCCATAGATCGATCAATCGGTCTCGGATCGATTTAACTTAAAACTAAACTAAATATGTACCTGTAATCCAACGAAGTATAGTTAATGTTATATGTATATGCTCTTCGGTAATACGAATATTACGGATGCGCATAATTGAAATCGAAGTACCGTACCTGCATATAAAATGCCATTACGACGTGACCGAATAGCGAACATACATTTTCACTTGAATCACTAGCGGATAAAATTAGATGTCAAATGGAAGTTTAAATTACGGGGTCCTGCTCAAAGCATAAAGCATTTTAATCTAAAATATATTATGATGTATGTTATTTTCGGATTAAAGTATGTAGCTTTTTGTATAAATACATACCTCTTTGTTTCCTTTACAGTATCAATTTTTTGTTTCCGGGAAGTACAACGACGTTATTCTGCTATATGATATATCTTTTGTTAAACTCTGCTTGCTTTTGTTTTACTATTACATTACATGATGCCGTGTCTGTGAGCAACTAATTCAACGTTTATCTTTGTTCCAGGTAACACAACCTTTCATGAACATAAAATGGTCTACGAGTTGTATTCTCTATAGACACCTGAGATGAAATTTTACCTGCCATACCACTCGGCTGTCCCAAATTGAAACCCAGTAAGTGGTGTCAAAATATTCGTCATCTTAGAAGTTAAATAATATGCATTGTAATTCTTCACAGGCGTATTGAAAGAAATTAAACACTAAAGCATCTATTTGTAACATTTCCATTGTCATTCCATCGTCTTTGTCATATTCTTATACCGTAAAATAAATGAAAATAAATATTTTATTAAGTTTAGATGTACCTTTGGTTAGATGCAGCATGATAGAGCCACGCTGCATCTATTTTATGGCTATAGCACGAATGAGTCTACTCGACTGGGGAAGGACCACGCTCTCACGGAACATCAGGGTAAAATAGCAGCCCAATGCTGCTGTGTTTCGTATGGTGAGTGTAGCGAACCGGAGACACTTTTTACTGGAAACAAGGCATTCCATTTTAATCCTCAGGGGTGACAATTTTTTATTTAATTAATTCGTAGTGAGGATAAATGTAGGTTGGGCGATCGAGTTCTATAATTTTGTCTGTATGTTCTAACTACTGGCCCGCCCGATATGGCACGGGCAGCATTAAGTATCTCCGGTTAGATGACCCGTGGGTTCTTATCTCGTCGATATTAACATCTTAAACTCGCTCGGCTATTACCACCAATATAGTTACTATACATGAGTAGTCCGCGAACAAAAGATGCAAATGCACTAGTGTTTCACTTGCCATTATTTCATTCTGTGTGTCCCTCTCTCTCTCTCTCTCTCTCTCTCTCTCTCTCTGTCATGTATTTTTTAAATATAAAATATGGGTAACAAACGAGCACACAGTCCATCTAATGACAAGTGGATGCTGTGGTCCATAGACATACATCTACAGCTGTTATCAAATAAGAATAAAAATGCAAATACATTGTAACCCCTAAGGATTTAGATAGAATGTCTTGTTTTCAGTTCAAAGGTGCGGTTCTCGACACTTACCATAGAAAATACAGCACCATTAGCTCCTATTTTACGCGGGTTTGCTGTGAAAGCGTGGACCTTCTCCGGTCGAACCGACCTATTTCGCCATATTGTCAATCATATTCCACTATATTGTCACGACCGAATTATTAGTTATTAGGTGTGGTGGTCTTTTAACATATTATCGTACACAACAATTATTAGTTAGGTGCTTTAGTATATATAGCATTTAGCCTGAAATATATTTACATAAGATAGATATCAAGAACGATGAACTATAGTCCTTCAAAATATCAACACAGTATTAAGTGATACGTATTTTTCATCAAAAATATTAAGTATCTACCTTTTCATTTAAGTTTTTTTATAGGAGAGGGGCAAACGAGCATACGGCTCACCTGATATTACCACCGCCCATGATCAACTGCAACACCGGGGGAATTGCAAATGCGTTGCCGGCCTTTTAAAAAGGAGTACGCTCTTTTCTTGAAGGTCCCTGAGTCGTATCGGCCCGGAAAAATATCTGGTGGCAGTCGATTCTACATGAAAGTTGTGCGAGGAAGAAAACTTCTTTTAAATCGCACAGTGGTGGACCGCCCCAATCATCCAGATGGTATGGATGGTATCGCGAGAGTTGTCGCGATGTGCGATGGTGAAATCGTGCGGCTGGAATTAGTCCGAATAATTCCCCAGAACACTCCCCATGGTAAATGCGATAAAATACTCAAAGAGATGCAATATCTCTTCGCTGTGCCATTGAGTCAAGCCAATCGGAAAGAGCTCGGTCGCCGACGATTCGAACAGCTCTGCGCTAGACGCGGTTTAATAGAAGGAGCTGGCACTAGGGAACCCCAGCCCAGAGATGGAAACAGTATTCCATGTGCCGCCGAACCTGCGCCTTGTAAAGTTGCAGGCGGTTTGCCAGCATGAAATGCTGTTTCGCTCTGCTGAGCACTTTAGAGGCCAATTTGGCGTTCTTTTCCAAGTGACCACGAAACTGCACGTCACGCGATATGTCGACGCCGAGGATTCCCATACTGGCTGAGGTAACAAGGGTAGTGCCTTGAAACTGAGGAAATACGACGGAGGAATTATTTTTAGCGGTAAACGCGCAAATTTATGTCTTCTGGGGATTGAACTGAACTAGATTTACCCGCGCCTAGTCCGAGACTTTGTTCAACAAAATCTCGGACCAGGCGCGGGTAAATCTTCCGAATTCCGAATTTAAATTTTTCCGAGAAATATTGGCACGGCCGGTGTATAAAGCATCACCGGTGCTGTTGTCCGCATAGAAATTAATGTACCCTATTTGCAACAAGTCATTGATATGCAGAAGAAACAGTGTTGGTGACAGCACGCAGCGTTGTGGAACACCAGCGTTAATGGGCTTGTAATCGGAGCATGAACCGTCTACTACGACCTTGATGCTCCGGTCTGCAAGAAAACTGGTGATCCAATGCCAACGCCTTCCCCTTTATACTCTGATATGTTTTGCCCACCAAGTACGTAGAGTTTGATTATGTAGTTTCAATGAGAGCCGTGCAGGTTCACTTTTTGGTCCTTTACTGGTCCAAAACGTTTGCAGTAGAGACTGTTGTAATTTAGATAAAGTGAATAAAACGATGATTCTAGTTAATTTAATAAGAACTTGTACTTTGGAATACGAGATATACTACGTGTACATGTTTTAACGTTTTCTTTTTGTTATAGCCAGTTAATCATATTGAGTACCTAATATATAGACATATTATAGCGTCGCCGATTCTTTTAGAACACTTTGGGATGAACATTTCTATCGTATAATATTTTCATTTAACTTTTGTAAGGAGGAATGATTATTTTCCAATTTAATCGATAAATGATTATTTTCGCTATAGCGCTCAATCCCACCTGGTGGTAAGTGGCGATATAGCCAGAGATGGTGAAGCACACTGACTTAAAAGCCTTCATTCTTGCCTTAAAGACACTCACACAGTAATCGGATGGGAAATACAAACGTTGAAATCATTTGTTAATTTGCAAAAAATATTCATAAATTATTTACCTACTTAATCTTCTCATGAATCAGCCTTCCGTTTGGTAAAAACTAAATAAATATTCCCACGATAGTTTTCTGATATTATAATTAAAAATATGTAAATATGTATCATAGCATCATTATTTTTAAACCTTTGAGCGAATATTTTATTGTTGAGATTTAGAACCAACTTTATGACAACAAAATATTATTACAATTATATAATACACACTTATATTGTTTTAGATTTTTTTCTGTTTTCTAAATCTAGTAGAGTTGTTCTTTCTTTATAGGTGTAAGGATAACTTACTAACTAATAAATAAGTACGCATTTCACCTGATGGTAAATGTTCGTAGTATTAAAATAGCAGCATAATGCAGCATATACGCAATGGCGTGATCTTTTCCCAATCGAGCCGACCTGCATTTTACACACACATTTTACAGGCGCAACGTTGTTTTACCACTTAACAATATATCTTTATAAGCCCTAATGCCATACGTATATGATATGGGTGATTTTGAGTAGGTGATGCTGCTGTATTTCAGATCAATGGAAGCCAAAATCAATACAAATAAGGACTGTGTGGCATTCTATTTAAATTTTAATTTACAATGCACACTTTTATATAACTAATGGTAACATAATTGCAGTGTTAGAATATCTACTACCTCATATCATCCCTTGGGTGTCGTAAGATGTGTAAAAGGGAAATTGAAACAGCAAGATAAGCAGCACAGCATCTTTAGGCAAACGTATTTTAGGGATATTTAAACTGCGGTTGGCAAACCACCTTCTATGCACGACAACTACGACATCATCCATCCTATGAGACTATCTATGAGGTTGACAACAAAAAACATATTTAGCAGTGAACTTAGAATAAGTTATAATGAATGAATAAATAATTATTATTAAATAATCATTACGGGGATTACATAATGATTTCTTATATTTACGCGAACACTACTAAAACTACTTTTACGGATTTTATTGCGTTTTATAGAGGTGACGTCTTATAAGACATGCAGGAAGTCGATGGATGCGGGTGGCTCAGGACCGTGTTTTGTGGTACTCCTTGGTGGGGACCTATGTTCACCAGTAGACTTGTGAAGGGCTGTAATGATGATGATGAATAAACGTTGCAACATTACAATTTAAGCTTATTTTGCGAAATATTTGGCTTGAAAATTATTGGCGTAAATGTCAAACCTTATCTTTTTAAATAATGCAACCACAATAAAAGTCTAAAAATTTTACTTTTAATAATTGTGAAATTGTAGTGAATAAAAGTGGAAACCACCTAAGCAATAATGTGGAAATCACTTTGTTCTTCATTGATTTTGAAGTCGGTTTTTACTTTTAATTAAGTTTTATTTTAAACCCTTTTGTAGAATATTACAATCCCAAGATAACAATTAGATTGTCATCTTAGTAGTTATAATAAAAATTCAACGCTTATTTTTTACCCTTGCGGTGAAATTATTTGTTAAAATTTAAGTCGTAATGGTAAAATGATACTTACTTAAACCTTTAAGGTATAGCCTTTTTGATAAAAAGCCCATTTCCGAGAAATAGGTAAACAAAAAAATATACGCGTCGAATATAGAATCCCTTTTATGAACTCAGTTAAAAATAGCTCTTACTGTTATGTACATTATAGAACGCTTTAGCATTTTAACAATAGAAAATATTAGAGATAACTCATAGCAAAACTCTTTTCCCTAAGCCGCAACACGCACTAAGATTTTTTTCCAAAGAATTGATAGTTTTGTGTATTCCTTAGAAATATAGAAATATCCCGTAAGTCTCATAAATCTTATTGCATTCATTTTAGCATTGTTTAAGTTCTATAAACTGTTTTTTATCACAGATAACTTAGTACCATAAAGACATCCTTGACCGCACACACATCAATGTCTAAATCACTTACCACAAATCTAGCCTACAGATATATATGTCTTAATAATAATGTCCTTGTATTCGAATTTCGAACATCCGCCAAGGATGACAAACGCTCTGGACACCTTACGACAGAAGTGTCCGAATAAATGGTTGAGTTAAAAACATTGTTTTACCAAATCATTGTGTCAGATCACGCTTCATAGCTGAAGAAATTAAGATTTCGACACGTAGTGGGCATTTCACGTGAACGCTTTGGTATGGATAAAGTATCAGCGCGGTGGGTAAACAGAATGCTTACCGATGCCTAGAAACAAACCAGACTAAATATTTCCCAAGGTTTTTTGGAGCCGTTACAACAAGAACCCGATCAATCCTCAAGATATTGGACGAAACGTGACTTCACTATAACAATCCAGAAAGAAAACCATTCTCTATGACTTTGAAAAGACCATCAACAACTTCCTAATAAATTCAAGGCAAATCTTGCCGTCTGCTCTTTTTTCTAGTATAATCAAGAAGTATAATTGAATATCTTGATCATGGAGCTACCAGTTATGGGCATTTTATATACATTAAAACATTGCTCAAAGAAATCTGCAAGGAACGAGGCAAGCTCGTTAAGATTGTTTTATTCCACCAAGATAACGCCCCGTCTCACAAGTCGATGCGTTGGTTACAATTCTAGAGCTGCTGGTTTTGAAATACTTAACTTGCTTGCTGCGACATTTTACTGAACACCCCTAGTAATGTTGTTTTTTGGTTTTAGATATTCTCAATACAAAACGTTTTTCTAACTACACTCTTATTTAAAAAGTTATTTGCTTTCTATACTAACTCGAGCTTGCAGGTTTCTTTGTTGCTAATAGGATGTTACGTATGTCTCGTATACCATGGCGTTGTGACAGGGAATAATAATGTAATGTTTTATTTTTATTGGATTTTTTATAGACCAATACTGTTGACATCAAAAATACATATCGTGTAGTGGCGGTGCAAATACATCCATTTTCACACAATTTTAATAGGGCACAAGAACTCTACGAGTCAACATCTTTCCGACTTTATGAAGAAAAAGGAACTCTGATAAATTCTTTCTTACAAAAGCAGTCCCATAGAACATCTAGCGCGGCCGCTTCGAGGAAAAATGAGATTGACTTCATTATGACAATCAAACAGTGGCGAAGCTTCCTTTAAAGCCGAAAAGCCGGGCTTGCCTTATTAAACCTGAATCAATCAATAATATCAATCAATAATATCAACTAATAAAATAACTCGTAAAATGTTTCAAGCTATTTCAAATTTCCCGCGCACTCCACTGTTCGACACATGTCGACCGATGACCTCGTATATAGATATTGCCTTAGCGATACTGCTGCTGTCATAAAAAATGAGTTTTAATAGACTTAATAGTTGTCTCCCTCGCTCGCGTGGGGTTTTTACGGGGCTTTCGAGGAGACGATCGTTCTCTTTCTAACCTATGGCAAAATATTCTATAATGAAATATAACTACGATTGTATTAATATAGCAATTAGTATAGAGATTTAAAACCGGGCTTTTGGGAATAAATTTATTAAAAACAGATACCCACAGGCAATACGTTTGCAAGTTCATTTCACGTTTCAATGTTTATTTACTCTGTGTGCTTATCTTAAACGATTTAATATTACGAGTTCAAAATTTATGCTTTTTTAAAGATTTTTAATGAAAATGGAAGATAATAGTGTTCCTTGTGATGAATTGAAGTGTGTTAAAGTGATAATCGGAGAGGAAATCTTTAAACTTTGTTGAGATAATACACAAGGTTAAGAGTGTATTTCAGACTTATCAATTATCGCAATTAAAAACAGTTATTGGTACAATTAAAATGTTCACCAACATTTTACGTGGACGTAATTAAATCTTTCCATAAGAAAGCGAGACGATTCCACTTATATGATCTTATCTCTTATCCATTAGAATGTAAATATTTTTTTTTAATTTTGTACATAGTTTGTGCAATGCAATCTATCTAGCAGTGGTATGCCTTCTGTGTGCTTTGTTAAACACGTCCTTGACATCACTGAATATGAAACTGAAGCGTGGAGACAGATCAAGATTGGTGTATTTTTATAAAACTGCTAAAAACAACAATCTATATTTTTATCAATTTATATCTTGGGCTTGCGCTAGCTTGGAGCTGTAGCTTCGCCACTGCAATCAAACTGTAACTATTCAGTAATCACCGAACAGTGAAAAGCACACCGAACCTTTTGACTTTTGACCTGTATGCTCACCTACCAACGATCCAAGGCATCGAAAACTTTCAGCTCGATTGCAGAATCGCTTTTAATGCCTAGAACATTACAATACAGTGAACGTCATAAATGACAAGCTCGTTAAAAACTCCAAGCGGTCGCGGCAAAGTTCTACCAGAAAAATGCAAAAGCTCTCCGACCACTCTCTTAATCTCGTTACCGATGTTCAGCAATGGACTTGTGATGGACGGTAATAATGAAGATGATGATCTTATAAAAAATACAAATTCTGTAATTTCAACATTTTGAATTTCTTAAAAACTTGGTGATCAACCGTTATACGATTGTGGTAGATTAATATTTCGGACAAATCCAAGGTGGGTTGCCTTTAACGCACGATCCTGAAAATCGAACTTGGACCAGCTGATTATATGCATTCTCAAACTTATAAATTCTATAGGCCAGCGGCGAGGCTGACTCACAAGGTTTTCTTCTACATTATGTTAAAAATATTTTGTAGGTCGTATGTCCGTTTAAAGAAATTACAATTATGAAGTGGAATTTATACGCTTACGAAATCCAAAAGAACATTGCATTTTCGATTATTTTTATGTTTATTTCTTTATTACCTAATTTCCTAATTTTACCGTTTGCTAAAAACCCATTAATAATTATTGATTTAGAATCCCTTACTTTTTTTAAATGATAGTACGACTGTACAATAATATATTATATTAAAGTTATTCAATGTTAACTAATTCAGTAACAACTCTTTATATGTGAAGGTTTTATATATATTATGTTCTCCTCCAAACACTGAATGGGATTACTGGCCAAACACTAAACTACGTAACTAACATGTTATTGATGCGCAGGTTGTGGCGAGCACCGGGATCTACATATGTAATAGCCATAGATAAATTTAACAATGTATTACCCTAACACCGGTTAAATCATTTGTATATAGATGGTATTTACGATGTAGTGCTTTTGGTTATGATTATGAATACGAAATATAATTGTAAAATGACTGGCACAGAAGTAAATTACCAACGTAAATCATTTGCTCCTGCTTCTAAAATTACAAAATTTTATGTTACGGAACTTAGAAAAATGTTATGATATTTATAGCTGTCGTGAAGCACCGACGCTCCGGGAAGTCTGCAGTCTGTGTGTCCTCGCTAAAGAACACCGATTCCTACCAAGGATGATACGCGAGGCTATTGAAATTAAAAAACATCCTAATTTCAATAGAGAAGATGTATGGGTGATGTCATCTGCTTGGAATCCTATAATTAACAAAATTAAACTCAAACTCAAGCATATTACTGCAGGACTTCAAGATACTTTAAGCTCGTTCTGCATAGATCGGGCCGAAAATTAATATAAAAAAATGATGGTAGCCGGGCTGTCTATGACACTGGGACGTCAAATATTTCGGTACCCTCCGTGAATGGTGGTGCTATAAAGCACCCGAAACGTCGAGAATTAAAAAATATGTTAAAATAAGTAAATTAAACGCGATAGACTCCCTATAAGAAAGGTTCTCGAGTGGCAGCCTCATACCGGTAGGCGTAGTGTAGGGCGACCCCCCCACTAGATGGAGTGACGACCTGGTAAGATATGCAGGAAGTCGATGGATGCAGGTGGCTCAGGACCGTGCTTTGTGGTATTACTTGGGGGAGGCCTATGTTCAGCAGTGGACTTGTGAAGGGCTGAAATGATGATGATGATGAGACTCCCTATATATAGTTTTATTCAATTAGGTAAATGTTATTGTAATTGCGAACGTTTGCCGTCGACAGTAAACTTTAACAAGCGGAAGACCATTCTCTACATCTGAAGTGCAAATATTCGAAGCGTGTATACGAGCACTCGGTAAAAGACAACAAGTCTTTACGACCTCTAAAGGCTCACCACCGTACAGCTTGTAACGGGAAAGTGGCATTAAAAGCACGGAGATTGGAAAGGCGATTTCGAGAATATGGCGATGACTGCGACACCTGTCGCGGTACCGCTGCATAACGGCCTTCCGATGCAACTGCGTCACGAATGCATCGAGAGAAAAACACATAACGGTGTTGCTACTACGCTCGCTCTAATAAACAGCTCTGAACACATACGCCGGCGGTGATTACTTATGTGCCTTCCTACCATTTATCCTAAACCAGCGCTGCCTTCGCTAGAAAAATACACTATAAGTGAGTTAATAACACAAAGAGAACATTAGTTCGCGGTACTGACGTTATTAATCTTTAAGACGCCGCCCGGGCAGTCTAGATTGTGATGTAGTTCATTTCTTTTGTCATATCTCGGCCGTAGCTTCGTTAGTTTTATTTATTATCCTTAGCAATTATTTTAAGATTATATAACGTTTGAGATTTTCTGTTTTTTTTTTTGTGTGAATTTAAACGTGAAAATATTTTATTACAAAAATTTGATATCGTACTGGTTGTATTTCGCGTATAAACTAGATTAATCAATGTCTGCGTCTACTTTTTTTTAATTTGGTTTTGTATATGCAGTATTTAACTATTTCTTTAATTTAAAACACGTTTTCTTTGGTTTGATTTATCATACTCAAATACTATGTAAATAGATGTGTACTAGATCGAAGTTCTAAACTGTTGGAAGATAGAATATCGTAATTAATTCAACTGAATGCCTATCAAACGTTTGCGTGCGGTGTAATGTCTTTAATAATGCGACTCTTTTCGACCAATGAAACAAGCAAGCTTTCTTCTTTTTATGTAATTTTATAGATGTGGAAGAAGTTACTAGGCAATATTAAAACGTAGAAATATAATAAATGACACTAGTAATAATAAGAAAATTTATTTTTTATATTATAAGCTGACAAACGACCATAATACAGTCCATCTGATGGCAAGTGGATGCTGTGGCCCATAGATATCTACATTAATTCTCGATTGAGAATAAAAATACAGATACGTTGTCCACCCCTGGGAACTAAGATGGAATGCCTCATTTCCAGTAAAAATGGTCTCCGATTCTCTACACCCACCACATACGAAACAGTGCAGTATGAAGATGCTACTTTACACTAGTATTCTGTTAGAGCGTGGTTCTTCCCCGGTCGAGTGGACCCATTCGTACAACAATAATATAGCTGCGGCATGGCTCTACAGCAACAAACTAACACAACAAAAATTTATAATTTTAATCTATGGTAACCGCGGTTAACTATGACATCTAGACGTTGAACATCTCAGTCTCCCCCGTGGCCATGGGTGCTGTAAAGTGCTCGAAACGTCGGGTATTTAAAAAGTTAAATATACGCGATAAAATCCGTAAAAACTAGTATTATTTAAATGTATAGTGTTCGCGTAAATATAAGAAATCGTTAGTTTATACGTGATAGAGCCACGTTGCAGCTTTTACGACCCTTTTACTGAATACCAGCGTAACATAGCAGCTTAATGAACGAGGCATTCCATCATAGACCTCAGGGCTAACAACACGTACTGCAATTTGATTCTTAATGGAGGTTAGATGTAGATTGCTATGAGCCACAGCATTCACTTACCGTCCGGTGGACTGTGCGCTTGTGTGTCATCCTTATTATAAATAAAAATGTAAAAGAATACATTTGAAATTTTGACGGTTCGATTAAGATCGGAAGAAAACCCCTGAAGGTTTACAGTATTAACATATTATATGTATTGTGTTATCGTTGTAACTTAAAAACATTAAATAATACTAACACTTCACTTATATGTTATATTCGTATTAACGAATATAACATATAGGTGAAGTGTTAGTATTATTTAATGTTTACTACCTCAAATCAGCACACAGTTCGTTTAAGACATCTAATCTATAAAAATTTATATCTATGTAACCATTAAATATTTTTACTAGACTACAGTTGCAAAGTGCTTATTTTTGTCAAAACAAGCCAGCGAATTTCCCCTAAGCACGCGTAAGTGCGGAACTACCAACTGGGTCAAAGTCAGCTGTCAACCAAAGAACTACGATAGTACTGGATTATAGAACGATTGTGATGAATGTAACTACGTGAGACACTGCGAACACACGATCCATCTTCGCAGACGTGTGGATGCGAGATTCGGACGCATTTGTCGCGTGTGTCGTATAAAAAGTAATATGTCAACACAACTATATAATATATAAGGATATTCCGTTTCCAGTCCTTGTTCCGAATATAATATACCAGTCCGCACGCAAAATATATGATATTCGTAATAATACTTATTATAATCTTAATTACCGTTCGGTATTCTTACGCATATTAGTGCGAAAATAAGTTAGTCTACTAAAAATAACTACTTTATTAAATTCAACTGCAAAAGTTTCATTCTAATAATGTTTCAAGTTAGTGTTTCATTGATTGTGATGTAATCTTAATATGTTAATGTATTACTTTGACCCATATACTTATATTTTACGTGGTAGAGCCATGCCTGCAGCTATATTAGTAATATAGTTGTAGTATTTTGGGTCGGCTTAACCGGGGAAGGCCCACACTCTCACAGAATACCAGCGTAAAATAGTAGCTTAACGCTGCTGTGTTTTGTATGGTGAGTATAGAAAACCGGAGACCCTTTCTGGAAACGAGACATTCCATCTTAGTCCTCAGGGGTGACAACGCATCTGTATCTTGATTCGTAATCTAGGATACATGTAGATGTCTATGGGCCATAGTAAACACTTACCATCAGGTGGTCTGTGTGCTCGTTTGTCACGCTTATTCTATAAAATATTTGAAAAATATAATATACTCATAATTTAAGCGACCGTTTATAACAAAGCTAGTTGTTTTAAGCTATGATATGTTACTTATTTGATTGACCTTACCAAAAAGATCGTTATCTCGTTTTTAGCACTACCCGTCTCCATGAAAAATATCTTAACACTAAGTAACATCAACAGTAAATACAAATCTCCGTTACTAAAGTTGCTAATAGTAATAATGCTCTGTATATTTTTCATGTTTGTTTTACTACAAAGTTGAACTTCTTGATTTTTCTGGCGTTGTAGACAAATTAATCTACGTGTAATAATGCTATAAAATGTGTGTGTTTTTTTAAATAAAACTAGTGAAATGACTAATAAATCAAAAATAGCTTTCAGTGTGTCCCAAGAAAATAGATAGCATGATATGGACGCCCTTTATAGTTCGAAATATATCGCAACTTACACGCGAGGGAATTGAGAGAAGCAATATTATTTGTACGACAAATTCTAACGGAGCAAGTCGCGTGGGGGAAATGGACCGCGAGCTGTGCACGCGCACCGCTACAATAGACCGCCCGTCCCAGTTCGTTTCGACGCGCAGCACCGTACGGCTTTATATGAACACTGTCACGGACAGTTTGTATGTAAAAGTGCGATAGTGTGCAGATTGTTTTGTTTTCTTGTGACACCTGGTTTACTTTGTGCCTGATAATTGCTTCTGTGCCATATGATGGAATTGTTCTTAAGCTGTGTCGCGTTTCCCGTCCTATAAGGTATGTCTATTATCTTTCAGACAATTTACCTAGTTAACTGTTATTTTCAAAGCGATAAGTATTATAGTCATGCGGATATTTAAGAGGTATGATAATCAAGCATATAATTATAAATTTTAACCTTCAGTACAATTATTGTAGAATGCATTGGCTTATTAATTATTGTCAACAGTATTAGTTAATACCAGTGCTGTGGACGACGCTAAGTAGAGGTCGTATGCAAATAGGCTGACCTGGAAGATGTTATATATGGAAGTCCAAATGTCCTTTACCATACTAATTATATAAAGCTAATTTGTTAAAACTTGTGGTTAAATGCGGAATTGAAACATTTTATCATATATTTTATTATGGTGTGTTTATTCAAAATGTTCATTATGTTTCACATTTTTGCCGTTAGGAAAATTGGTTAAATGTTTTTTTTTTTACATTTTTCTAAAGCTTAAATTTATAAACTTACCAGCTTTGGTAAATTTTACAGGTGCTTGTAATAGTCCTTAAAAATTAGGGATGGGCCGAATATGGATTTCACCAAATACGAATATTCGGCCGAACATTATTCGGCAGGATTACCGAGGTCCCTAACCAATTTATGTCGAAACTTGTAATTGTAAACCGTAAAGCGCGCGGGATTACCGCCAGAGCCTTCCCCTTGCTCCCCCGCCACACTTGACATGTTATTGCATCATCTAGTACTGAGCAAATTGCCGGCACATGCTTATGTTTTGACTATTTTTGTGAGAAAAAAAAGTATTCTTAGTGAAAATTGATAAGTATGTGATGAAAATAAGTGGCAGGAGATCTACTATTTGGACCAATTTTAGATAAACTGACGACTGTAATATAATGTTTCTTTGTTTGATTCCAAACAAAATTTTATCAACCTTTCTATTTGCTATAATTGGAAATAAATCTACAGTGCCTCAAAAACATATCGTTATACAAGTAGATTAAACCCATAAATAAATATACTTTCAACAGTAAAATGATGAAAGACATGGCATTACTCAATTCGTACATTTCCGTACAGTGGATACTTTGAGTACCACTTTAACGAATATTCGGTGGTTTAGCCGAATATTCGGTATCTAAACCTGCCAAATATGCCGAATACCGAATATAAAACGAATATTCGGCCCATCTCTATTAAAAATGTAACTTTTACTATTTTCTTTAACGGAGTTCTTTATTTCGTAAACTCTTCCCAACTTTACGGAACGTGTTCTATACTTAACTTAAATATGGTATATATATAAATATATAAATATGTAATTTGAAACGTGAATGGCACGACATATCTTACACGAACTGGATCGTCCGACATCCTCCTATCTTTGATCTCCGGCCCTAAATTACTCTAATGACGAGCAGCAGACGCTATAACCCTTTGAGATATACGCAAATGTTGTTAGATTGTCTTTCTACGCAAATATATCTTATGGCCCACTTCATGTCACCATTACAATTTATTTCGTTAACCTAAACAGCTATTCGATTTAAGTGTCCTATTAAGTATATTTAAAAGAATTCTCTATTCAATAGTGATCTATAAATTTAATAATATAATTGATTGACAAGTAACCCCTATTTTTTTATTAAACTAAAACTAAAATATTGCATGTTAATTATTGAAATATCTCGTAAACGAATGTATTACATTCGGTATTGATTTTTTTTTAATTTGTAAGAGCTCGCAGTGATATTGACATTTCGACAAATTCCGCCGTTCACTCACAAGACCTTGCAAACACAAACAGTTTTCATTGACTGTTAACTCTTGTTTTCCTCAAATAAACGTTTGACGGACACTTTACAAACGGAAAGACTGTTCATTATTTCGCAACTAATTCTTCAATGATAGACTTAAGTAGGTATATTAATAAAACAACTATATATTATACGCTACGAATATGACAATCATTATTATAAGAAAATCATTATATATTAGAAACCTACAAATCACTTTTGTTCTTTTAAAGGTTCACCAAGACTAAGTTCCTTGATTAATGTAGTCGGTATTAGACTTAAATTTTTAATCATAATGTTTCGAAGTATTATTTCTCCTAGGATGTACTCGTTTGCAAATAATTGCCCACGCGTATGGTGAATTTACGATTTAAATTACAGATTTAACCACGCAGACCGCGTTGCGAGGCAAACAGTTACTGAAAGTGGAAAGCCTTGGTATTATCGAGTAGGGACTACACGGTTATTTAGTAACAGTAGCGCTATGCGATTGTGAAAATATTTATGCTGGCGTCACATTTACACTGTTTTAGACACGTACGGTTTGCTTAAAAGTATGTTTTTCGCTACAATGACTCTAATTTGTTATTGCTGAATATGAATTTTGCTTTAACTATTATGTGTAATGGACTGAAAGATGTGATTACTCAAATTTAAAATTGTAATATGATAGTTGGACCGATACGACTTAGGGACCTTCAAGAAAACGCACCTGCAATTCTCCTGGTGTTGCGGTTGTTCATGGACCATGTTCGATATCCACGAGTAGACTTAAACGGCTTCATGGAGAAGTGGTGCAAGGGGAACATATTTCAAGGGGAAATTTTCGTTCAAATTCCAACTTTCTTGCATGAGGTGTTAGGTTTGGAGTCTCGGTCGAGGTTACGACGACAGATTAGTAACGGAAAATCCACCCAAAAATAAACTGTTAACATGGACGATAGAAAAATATTGTGATGAGGTTATCACATGACCAAAACAATCAAACTTACCAACAGTATGATAAAACTTCCAAGAAATGCATACTAGAGGGCACATTCTTAAAAAGGCTATTTTCGACTCTGAAACTTCAAAAAGGAAGAATGCTTTGTTAGGTACCCACATGTGTTAAATCGCCGACATCGTTGTCATCATCCTTTATCTACCTCAGAACGTAGCCTAACATATAGGTATTGTGTCATCATTGTAACAGAAAAAGTATTAAATAATACTAACTAATATATTATATGTATTAATACTACACCAAACCAGTACAGAGTTCGTTTAAGACATCAATCTATAATAATTGATATATCTGTAACCATTAAATGTTTTTAATAGGCTACAGTTGCAATGTGCTTATTTTTGTCAATTTTATATAACAAGCTAACGAATAACCCTGACCACGTAATAGCGGAACTACCAAGCGGATCAAAGGTTTGATGATCGGATAGACCCCACATAGTTGGCGCTGGTATTGCAATGAATATCAACGCCTCAGCTCAAATAATTTCGTAAACCTATACCATAAACTAATGGCAGTTGACTAATTAGATATTTATGACAAGCATTATATGATTATGGTTAACTTACGTCGTCACATACGTTACAAAAGCACCACGTTAGGCTGTCGTGTAAGCGGGCCCGGAACCCAAACCTTTTCACTGGTAATGTTGCTACATCAGTCTGTAGGATTTGGGTTTGGCATTTTCGAATATCTGTACCCATATTTGTCCATTGCTGCACCGCGTGCAAGTACGGTTGGCATTTGAAAAAGTTCTCATATTCCTTTCTTTAACACCGACATAGCACAATCATCCGAATTATTTTAATCTATATATATATATATATATATATATATATATATATATATATATATATATATATATATTAATCGGAATCTCGGAAACGGCTCCAACGATTTTCATAAAATTTAGTGTCCAGGGAGTTTCGGGGGCAATAAATCGATCTAGCTAGGATTTATTTTTAGAAAATGTCCTTTTGTCCGTGTTTTCAGGCAATGAAAAACTGCTACAATATAAGAAGGTAAATTTTGACACTGTGTTAATGATCGTAATAGCTCAAGTGGATATCGAGCGGCGTCGAAATCTTAATGCCTTGGTTCGCGTCCCGTCTTCGGTCCGGTTTTTTTCCTTTTTTTTTCAAAGTTACCTAATTTTGTGAGAAAATCTATTATTTTGAGCCCCTTTTTTAGTATTTTTTAAAAATACGAAAATTTTAATTAAACTAATTGCATTCATGATTTTTTATTCAAATAACCAGTTCAGTTTTTTCTATTGTCAATAAGATCAAAAAATATTATTCATCAGTATGTAATTTGTATCTAAATGTAATTTCCAAATAAAAACCGAGCAAAGCTCGGTCATCCAATGTGCAGCATGTTCATAAAATGTGCAGAGTAGTTGCAGCTTGAGAAAATTGACTACCTACATTTATGCATTTTAATATCGTTTTGCTTTGCAACCTTCGAAAAAGGAAATCTCTGCCTCTATCCTATAAATTCTATCGAAAATCATATAAAAGATTGTGATGAATTTCAGTGCTAATACCCAACGTGAAATGTCATATACTCGAGAATATAAATTGTACTATTTTATATGTTTTAAGAAAGTACCAGTTGATTTGAAAATATTCGCTTTCGCATCCTTACCATTCGTTTCGATTTCTCCGTTACTTGATTGTTACCAGAAAGGAAGGAAATAAAAACAAACAATACAAGCACAAGGCGATCCGTTGTTACAAAAGAGGTAAATGCCAAAGAAAACTTCCTTAGCCCTTCGCATCAGTCACATATAGGTGTCGGTAAACAATACACGGGGCGTATCTAGTAATGAGAACACGTACTACGTCCGACATGGAACAAATACCCGGGGCCCTGTTTACGGTGGCTGAGAGGTTTTGAACTACGTGTAACGTTCCTACCCTTCCGTCCTTATCGATGAAAAATAAGGGAAAATTATGGACGTTCCATATTTTCCAGGGTCTTATTGCTTTGGGAGCTGGAGCTATCTATGATCGCGTACGTTCGTGACAAATAGCATTTTTGATGCGAATATATAACTGGGTAAAGGGTAAGATTACTGTTCGATATCGTTTTTAGGGTAGATATGTATGGTTGTAAATTCTATATATAATATAGTACTTATATATTCGCAGTGAAAATTGAACATAGAATTTCGGAGCAGAAAGTAAGTAAAATGAGAATCTATAAGATTACCAACTTATATTTTTTTAACTAATGTTAATGTAACCCGCTCTGGCTTTGACTGGATAGGATATATTAATGTGGCGTTATTTAGATTTCAAATAATCATCGATGACTATTTATTTAACAATTTTTCGATTGCGCAAAACAGTCTTCATGTTTTCAAATAAAATATAGCTTAGATCCCTCCTAATCTTTATCTCTATCGGTTCGTGAAGTTTCATCACAATCTGTTTAGCCAATAAAATAACGAAGATTAGCCCGCACACAGACAGACAGATATACAAAGTTTTTAAAATGTTGAATCATCTCTTAATAGTTAATGGTTTCAAATGTATGATGAGAGAGAGGTAGAGCCACGCTGCAGCTATATTATGGTTGTAGCACGAATGGGTCGACTCGACCGGGGAAGGACCACGCTCTCACAGAATACCAGCGTAAAATAGCAGCTTAATGCTGCTGTGTTTCGTATGGTGAGTGTAGAGAACCGGAGACCCTTTTTACGGCATTCCATCTCAGTCCTTAGGGCTTGCAACGCATCTGAATTTTGATTCGTAATTGAAGATAAATGTAGATGTCTATGGGCCACAGCATCCACTTACCATCAGGTAGTCTGTGTGCTCGTTTATCAATCTTATCCTATTAAAAAAAATTGTGTTTCATATGGTTAAGATTCATATATGAATCGGTATGGAAATAATATTTTTTTAGGTTGATTTTCATAGGGATATTCCTATAAGTAAACGACAGTTCACCTTATGTTTAGTAGATGCTGTAGCTTCTAGACACATCTATCCTCGATGAAGAATTGAAATGTCATTCCGGCGGTCTAAAATACAATGCCATGTTACTAGCAAATAAGGTCACCGGTTCCCATCACTTACCGTCCGTAACATAGCTGTTTTATTGCTGGGCATGGCTCTACTACGTATAAATGTACGTCTCTTTAAACATAATTTAGTAGTATCTGCACGTGTACTTACATTCATAAAATCTTACGCCTGTTACCCATACCTGTAGACAGAGATCACCCACTTCCATTTAGCAGGATTCTGACCCCCCCCCCCCCTCTCGCTTCTTTAACATCCATAAACCTTTAGATAAAGGTACTTATAATTTGACCCATTTTCAATATATCGCCAATTTGATCGTTATATTTCCGTTGTTCCGTCCGTTCCGATTTCAAAAATTATGTTTGCTACTACAATCTACAATAGACTTCAAAGAAATCTTCGCTCAAATAATTCAGTTTATTTCCCAGAATACAAGTACTAACAACAGACTTTCAAACAAATCTTACTTCAAATAATTTAGTTTATTTCCTAGAATTCAAGTACTTTGGCTGTCTTATCTTGTATAAAAAGGAAATAGACATAAGCCTGAAAGGAGTTACCGCTACCGATACAGCATATTAAAGTCCACAGCTGAACAATAGGTCTCCCTCACAGATTGCCTCATAGGAGGGATACTTGCCATAGTTGCCACGCTTGGCAAGCGGGTTGGCAACGGCAGATTTTTTAGTTGTTATTAGGAAGGCGCTGCCCACGGAATATGGTATGACATGGGGTATATGATATGGGGTAGTGGATGTTTTAACACCGCCACAACACGGTTTTCTAAAGACAGTGTAATCTACAAATATCCGCTATTATTATTTTAGTGTGACGATCGTATGCCCCATCTAATTACCTTTTAAATAACAATGTCGTAGGCAATTCTGTGAATAACCAGTAGTGAACGTCCGATAAGACCAAACGCTTAGCCACAGCTCTACGCAGTCGTTTAAACTACTTTGAACTTGAGATACGTCGTTACTGAAATTACTATGTATAAAACCTCGTCACTTCTTATACCTAGAAATGCATGTAGATATTTTAAGTTAATACAATTTGTAGCCAATGTTGACATAGGTGGCCAAAAGAAATTGATATCTAACAATCCATGTTCATATATTCTGTTTTGGAGCTTATTAAATAGTATTTTAAATAAACTAAGTTATCAATGTTTTTCTGTTTTATTCATTACGGACAGATACCTGGCATAAACAGAGATGGATCGCTGCTTAAACCAAGCCTTCTAAAAAACGAAAACTTTAAAACTATACTTCAACTTTTTGTATGAATACGCAATCACGCACACATTTATCAAAGTTAATTTGCAACCAACAACATGATTTTGGGTTAATATGTCCAGCAAATAAATAAAAAATTAATAGTCTAGTAAGGGCTGTTGAAGAAAAAAATGTGTTTGAGTGCGTGTCAAGAAGATGATTTTTAACGTGGTAGAGCCATGCTGCAGTCATATTAGAAGTATAGTTGTAGCACGAATGGGTCGGCTCGACCGGGGAAGGACCACGCTCTCACAGAATACCAGCGTAAAATAACAGCTTAATGTTGCTGTGTTTCGTATGGTGAGTGTAGAGAACCGGAGACCCTTTTTACTGGAAACGAGGCAGTCCTCACGGGAGACAACGCATATGCATTTTGATTCGTAATCGAGGATGTAGATGTCTATAGGCCACAGCAACCACTTACCATCAGGTGGACAGCGTGCTCATTTGTCACCTTATCCTATAAAAAAAGATGAGCATGGTTTCGGAGTCATTGAAATGCATGCAACGCTCTGTCTATCATTCTTTGTTGGTCTGTGTTGATAGAATTTTACCTGTTTATGCTTAAAATGGAATATAAAGTCAAATGTAAAAGTTTCCTCTTAGAAACCCCATTCTCACCCTCTGCTAGGCTCTGATGGCTAAAAATGGCATTTAATTTGCATTTGGATACACCGGATACGATCCTGTTGACTGATATAATGGAAAGCATGACCATTTCGTGGGTATAGGTTCTTCACAAACCCTCCTGCACAGCATAGTGAATTTGAGCAAACCAGTGGATTAACAATACTGATATAAAGCGAATATGCTTTCATGAACTTGAAAAAAATATTTTGTACAAACATATTAGTAAGCTTGTATCTCATATCATAAACGTCTCACTGCTGGGCACAGGCCTTCTCTCACGATGTCGAGTCGAGAATCGAGTATAATTGATAATCGGACCTCAGAGGAACCATTTTATTAATTTGAGACATTACGATAGTAACTAAATTCACATTGAATAAAACTAAATTTACGGATTTTATCGCGTTTATTTCACTACTTTTACTTATTTTTAATTCCCGACGTTTCGGGTGCTTTACAGCAACCATGGTCACGGGGGGGGACTGAGATGTTTGACGTCCCAATGTCATAGTCCGGCTACCTTCAGTTTTTGAATATTAATTTAATTAACTAAATTCACGCATTCCGCCATTTTTTCTCACATATACGCATTCACGGCAGTTCATTACTATGCGTAATAATTTATTCATGCTGTAAACGAAGTATTTTACACAGAACTCTAAGTTTAACCATACGCCGGATTAACGTCTCTCCTGTGTAGGACTCATTATCCGTACTTAATATTGCATGGTTTAAAGTCGTTAGTTACTAAAGTTTTGATGTTTAAACGCGCCCGACGCCCGAGGTCGGAGACTATCGCTTGCGCCTTGTGTCATCATTTTCTTGCATTAAACCTACTTCCCGACATTATCTGGACCACAGACAAATCTTCGTGTTCCACTTGACAATTACGAACTTGTTATTCATTGTATGTATACTTATTGGTGGTTACATAAATGGAACGTGCATATTGTGATTCATTATGGGAAATCAAAATGTTTCATGTCGAACAAATGGATTATGAACAGTTAAATACAATAAATTTCATTTCTTCTAAGAATTTATTGTATAGTTTCTGTCTCTGTTTTTGTGTCCGTCTGTGCGTATATAAACACTAAAAAGGCAAATGGTTGATGAATTTCTTTTTAAAATATAGGCATGACGCAAAGAAAATCAATGTAACAAATTTTGTTGTATACTTACGTTCGTAACACGAAACGTTAAAATTTAAATATTTTAATTTAAACAAAATCTTGAAGCTTTTCAGATAAAAGTAAATGCAGCCTTATTAAATATTGACGTCCATTACCGCCAGCTAGTCCGTCAGTCCGTTTTGAACCTTTCAGATGGAAAAAATAAGAGCTTTTGTTTATCTTTTTGAGGCTTAGTAAAATTTTTAGATAAAACTGCACGGCAAACAGCGCCCGCGTTTGCTGAACAAACAAGCTCGGCTTCGTTAGCGAGCCGGGTTTTGGTAAATCCTCTATCGACAGCTGTGGGAAACGTGCAACATCGTTCAAACTCACACACGAAGAGATCGAACATAACTCTGTACCTACAAATCAATACGCGAGTCTTCAAACAAAATTTTGAATAAATGGAAAATTTATTTAATTTAACATATTTTTATTAAAGGATTTGTACCGTAACATTACGGCGCTATAAATTTAAAAGTACACGGGCCCTGGTTATGTCCCCACCGGCACGAATATTTAAGCAATTGCAATTTTAAGTGCTGATATACCACGATTGATTTACATATGGAAACGCATACATGCATGAGAAAAAAATATTTCGAGGACATTTGAAGTTCACTAATACTTAAAGAAGCAGTGCGGTAACCCAGCTGTAGCACGTATGTAGACTTTAACCGTTACATATATATGACATTACCTCCGAACCTAGAAATAAATATTAAAATTTTGTCGTACATCTATATTATTTTTGCCTTAACATTTTCATAAATATTCAATCGATTAAAATTTTCATAAATATCAAAGGAAGAGTAATATTTTTTATGTTCAGTGATAATTCTTTTCCACGTTGTTTGATTTTGTTTTATTTTTTTGTTATGTAGGAGGTACCTTAGAGGTGGACCCATGTAAATTTTGTCAAAATCTGATTTTGGAATCCATGCTTAAAGTATAAATAATAGCTTGCTTGTGTACTCTCTAAAGATCCATGACAAAAACATCAAAATCTATTTGAAAAGGCATCTGCAGGACATTACGGGCGTACAACTCTATTACTTTGACCAATGTCGATGATTATATTCTTAAGTCAGTTTTTATTTTTTTAAGTTCAATTAGAGCTTATTTGTTCATAGGTTAAGACCTTAAAGTTCTTGAAGTTTAAGTTTCGGTTATTGTTCGAAATTTCGCTTACATGATGTTCGCGACGGAATTTCCGGTGTCTCATATTGAGAAGATGTGGGGCAACTGAGAAATAGTCAAAACTATCATCGCTTACCAGTCCTTTAGTTTCGTTTACAAGAATGTATCAACTTAAGTACTACAGTAAAATAAATATATGCTTTGTTAAATACAACCTTTGTATTTTAATGTCCTTACGTCCGAATTTGCATTTTAATGTTCTTCGCTGAATAAAAACTTTACATACCGTAAAAAATATCGTCGTCCGCTAAAGCACTACGAGGAAGTTAACGAGTTCCTATTCAAATATTATAGCGAGTTGTGTTCCAAATGAAAAATGCATGCACATTCCATGTAACGTTACTAATTTAACATGATTTCTTTTATTTTCTGAAAACTTAGACTGGACAGTGGTTAAAGTTTTACATGGTAGAGCCACTTTGCAGCTATATTAAAGGTGCAGCACGAGTGAGTCGGCTCGACCGGGAATGGACCTCAGTCTCACAGAATACTAGCGTGAAATAACAGCATAACTGATTCTTTGTTTCGTAAGGTTAGTGTAGAGAAGCGGTGAGCCTCCTTACGAGTAAAGAGGCATTCCATCTTAGTTCTCACGGGTAACAACGCACCCACATTTTGGTTCTTAATCGTCGATAGATATGTCTATGGGCCACAGCAGCCACTTATCAATAGGTGGACTGTGTGCCCGTTTGTCACCCTTATCGTATTAAAATAACGTAACATGTTATAAAAACAATGTAATTTTTTTTCTTAAACCTTGAATTTCACACAAAAGTGTTAAATCTTACTATTGAAGAATATTTAGTAACGAATCTTGATAACTCACTTAAAACAATACCTAACATTTAAATAAAACTAGTTTTTACGGATTTTATCGAGTATATTAACTTATTTTATATTCCCGACGTTTCGAATACTTTACAAAACCCGTGGTCACGGGGAGAATGGTGTTCGACGTCCCAATGTTATAGTTTACCACGGCTATTTCCTGATTAAAATTATTAATTTTTGTTCCGATCTACGCAATATGAACTTTATCTTGAAATCTTGTAATTGTATACTTGGGTTGGGATTTAGTTTTATTAATTATAGGATCCCAAGCATACAGAAGCACCACAGAAATCGTAATAATATTGTTACTATTTCTGTGATTGGCCCACTAGCTGGGTGGCGGGAAATCTGCAGTCTGTAAACACGTACAAATTTGCCTCCGTCATTACATTAGATTTTATAGACCACAAATCCTCGCTACAAAACACCGATTCCTTCCAAGGCTGATTCGCGAGGCTATTGAAATCAAAAAACATCCTAATTTCAATAGAGAAGATGGCTGGGTGCTACCATCCGCTTAGGATCCTATAATAAATAAAATTAAATCCCAACCCAAGCACACAACTGCAAGACTACAAGATACTATAAGTTAGTTACGTAGATCTGAACAAAAAGTAATTATTTTAATCTGGAGGTAGCCGTGGTTCATAGTTAACCACGGCTACCTCCAGATTCTACCACACATTGGGACGTCGAAGAGTGCAGTCCTCCCCCATAACCATGGGTGCTGTAAAGTGCTCGAAACGTCGGGAATATAAAATAGGTTAATATACGCGATAAAATCCGTAAAAATCTACTTTTATTTAAATGTGTAGTGTTCGCGTAAATATAAGAAATCATAATGTACCTAAGATTGTTTCAATAGGGGTTTTGAGTTCTTAGTTTATAATACTGTTGTTATTACTCGATAGTATTAAGCTTATTTAATTTCAATTATTTCTCATTGTCGTATTATGTGTGTAATAACTACTACTGTTTCGACAATTAGTAGGCCGAATCCAAATTGAAAATAACTTAAGCACATAATTATTTTAATGACACAAGCAGGATTCCAATCCATTGTACTTGTATACCTATGTTAATAAAATAAAAACTCGTTATGTAGGTATCACAGATTTCATGTTCGTATTTACTCAGAATTTTTGAAGTCCGCCAACTGAATTGAATACACTGAAAATAATGATATTCAAAACAAAACTAATCAAAAGTTGTATAAAACCGAAAATGTATATAAAAGCAAGCCACATTCAATTAAAGTAATGTTAAAGTAACATTGAGCTTTAAGTTCACAAGATCCTGCCCAACTCCTCCTCGGCTAAGGAGAGAAGTTCATAATAATTAAAAGATTTATGTTTTATTCAAACATTAATTAAATTACATTACACTTTCTCTCGAAACACGGGCTACGGTCATTGATTGATGGCTGGTAATCTGATTTTAATGAAGCCTTCTTATTGACTTTTGAATATTGAAAAGCGACAGAAAGCTTTTTATGCTTTTACCCTAAAATCTTCGGAGGAAATAAATTAACCTTTTTTAAATAACTTTAGAATTTTTTTATTAATTTTAAGAATAAATTACTCTAATTTTTTTTCGAAATTAATTCTATTTCCTCGTTGAAGGTAAATGCTTATAAAATATATTTGTATTTTAATTTATTTGTACCGTTCTGCATTTTGGTAAGCCAATTTTAATTGCCCAATTTGTTACTAATGCTCTAAACAATGATCCTTTTTAATTAAAACTACTTTCAGGGATTTTATTTTAAATGATTTTTAATTCCCGACGTTTTGGGTGCTTTCCAGCACCCATGGTCACGGGGGACTGAGTTAATTGACGCCTCAATGTCATTTTTTGCTATTTCCAGTACGTACTGGTTTACATACGTCAGTCACCTTGTATGTGTATATAGTGTTCTCGTAAATATAAGAAATCCTAATGATCCTTTTCCTCTTTCACTAGCACATAAGTAGTCTAATACTGGACAAAGTTACGCATTATTATACACTGCTGCCCATCGGCGGTTTGTCGATCTGCATTTTTTATAATAAAAGGGTGACCAACGAGATCACAGTCCCCCGATGATAAATGGTTATTGCATCCCGAGGACCCCTGCTAGGGATTTTGAACAAGCCTACAGGTGTGTCGACACTCTTGAAGACTCAGATGAACGCCAAAATTGCACTGCTAGTTGGGTTGTTAGAAATTGACGAGAAGGTGGTGCTGGTACCATCTTCATATCAATATCTGCAGAACGGACTCCTACACAGTACAATAGCCCCACCGCCTTGTAAAAATACTTGCATATATTATATCTGGCGTAAAATGGTTATGTTAGATATATTAGGTAGAGATTATCATTTAGATCTTATTTAAAAAAATTGAAATCGCTATTTACCCGGAAGACGTAAGATGTTAATTATATTCTCTGTAGCACCCACGAGATTACATTTAATAATGTCAATAAAATAACTGTAATTATTTCGTAGTGTTTATTGCATTAGGAAACCTCCAAAGTTCCTAGCCAAATTTGAAATGCATATTAGCGGATTTTATCATTATAGTAATTCTAACCTTTACCCTGCCCCTAGTCATAAATACATCATACGTTCAAATAAAATGGTTATGTTAGATATATTAGGTAGAGATTATCATTTAGATCTTATTTAAAAAAATTGAAATCGCTATTTACCCGGAAGACGTAAGATGTTAATTATATTCTCTGTAGCACCCACGAGATTACATTTAATAATGTCAATAAAATAACTGTAATAATTTCGTAGTGTTTATTGCATTAGGAAACCTCCAATGTTCCTAGCCAAATTTGAAATGCATATTAGCGGATTTTATCATTATTGTAATTCTAACCTTTACCCTGCCCCTAGTAATAAATACGTTATACGTTCAAATATATTATTGGCATATCGGCTGCTGTGTGTGCAGAAAACTATCCTGTGCGATTTGGTATTGTTGACTTAGCCTTTTTTACGTCCTCGCATCGGCCTTGTTGCGTAAGACACATCAGTTCCTCTTCCTAGTTTGTTAGATTTCGCAATGCCAGTTGCTCAGCTTCCGGCGGTCAGCCAAAAAATCTTTTCTTGTGCTTCCAAATAAAACTTCGAAATAACGTAACTTTACGATAAATTCCAATACATTTCCTACACTGCGCTATAGCGATGTTCTTTTATTCCCATATAATCCCAGCAAAAAACCATAAAGTTATTCAGAACTAAAAGATAAGTGCATTTTCAGGCTTCTAAAACTGTATGTATTTCTTTAGAAATTATTTTGTATTTTTTTATTAAATAGGTTACGGTTTAGAAGTGGTCCCATATAAATTTGGATAAGAAAAATAGGGAATGAAGTTTTAATATGGATAACTATTTAAGCGACATAAAGATTATAATATCCCTTCCACTCCAAAGCTCCCACTACCTTCCAGTCCACTCAAAGGGGTAAAAAGTAACTTTTAATAAAAAGTCAAAGCCGACTTCAAAGAACTAAAAAAAAATTCACATCCTGCAGTCGGGGCAGTTGTTATTATTTACACTATATCTTAACCCCGACTTCAGAATGTGAAATTATTTTATTACTTTTTTGTTCTTTTTAGTCGGCTTTGACTTTTTTTAAGTTATTTTTTCTTGTGACAGAAGTCCTAATATATTATATTATGTGCTAGTACCTCTATCATTTTAAAGAAAATCGAATGTAGATTTAAGAATATTACTTTTGGGAAATCAATTGAAAGAAGAGCCTCTCGATCATTATTTTATACAGTTTGTGGGTTGAATCATTTCTGCACAACACGGTCCAATTTTTTCATGCAAGCCGCTATCCGTAGCGCAAGAGAATATATCACAGTCCAACGTATGGATACAACTAACTAAATAGTTTCCATTCGAAAATGATGCATTTGATTACCGCTATGAATATTTTAGCGAAAGCTTTTTTTAATCTAGGTCGGATTTTATTGCGACGCGGCGCCCGGATGCATATAATATCAAAGAAGAGGTGAACCCGAAAATTTATGTACGTTTTTTATCTAAGAGGAATTCTGCAACCATAGCGGGCTTTCATTTCGCTGAAAAGCGCAATTTTCCCCATTCAGTATGGCCGCCTAGTGAAATCGTTATCGTCAGTGCTGTGGCGGCGCCCATTTCCTTATGGCGAAATCGCGTGCATCTAGCTCTTTATTACGTACCTAGACCTAGTACTGATTACATATTGCATTTTATTATGACATCTGTTTATTTCCAAACTCATGTTGTTCGTAATTAAAGAATTAAATATTGGTGTATAAGGTCCAACTTCTTAAAGAGTACGCACTATAGAAGATTGCGCCGTAGAAAAATTATATAAAAATACGACTTGTTTTTTAATAAGTAATATTTAGCTCTCTTTAATTATTTTGGACGATTTTTATTATATAAAAAGTTCGAAACGTAGTAGCTCAAAATCGTGCGCGCGCTTTAAATTTTGTTAAGCAACTGTGTTCGATTACCGACGCGGTCATCATGAAATTGTTCATTTCAGCCATTATTTCCTCAACTGTGTAAGAAAATGTTTAAACGATTATGAAATTAAATATATCGCAAGTGAGGTTCACTAACAATCATTTAAAATACTCCAAAAGATCCCATTCCACTGAAGACCTTTATTACATTGTTTGGTTATTTGTTGCGTAGAACTTAACCCTAAGAATATTACGGATAACCTTTATATTATAACGTTCAACACGCGTCTAATTCCTTGGTGAATAATGCTCTATCTTTTGGAATTTCATACAAGCGCTATAAATTATTTTCATACACGCAGGTGTTCCCCATGAGGCCCAAAGCAAAATATACTTGATACACTATATTAGACTTTACTGTTCGCAGACATAAAAACACAACTTTGCTAAGGTTAATGCACATAAAGTCATATGTTTTAAGTATACTATTTGTGTGTTATTATCCTTAACAAACGACCACTCAGATTATATAAAAGCAATAAGAACATATAAATCAATATATAACACACACTATATCCATTTATAAATTAATATATATATATAAGTGAAAGATTTTCGACTATGATTGCTTCAGAACTTTTAATAAAAAAGGTTTTAAAAGCTTCTTGTCAATATTACGGTGGGATTTTATTTTATTATTATATAAATACTGCAACCCGAAGGCGAGAGATGAATTTTCGGGTTCCCTTCAACGATATTCGCAAACGTACTTTATTACTTACCCGAGTTTTCTATCGCGTCATCATCTACGATTGCCGTCGTTATTAATTCAACGTGAATTGAAAATTTCCTAAAAGGAAATAACTGCTCGCTGAATATCCAATGCAAGGTAGTTTTATAATCGTTGCTTGAATGTCAGTGATTTCTTGAATAATATTTTAAAAGTGCAGACAGGTAATAATGCAGAATGTTTTGTTTCAGTATAGACGAAATATAGAGAATTAGTTTAGAAGCCACCATCTGTGCACAGACTGAATTATGTTGTGTTATAAAGCTGACGATTGTAAAAAACATTGGAATGTAATGTAGGTAAACGTTTTTCAGTGATATTGATGCTCTTACAGCTTTCACAACTCACTCGCGACCATTTGAAAACCTTTAATAAAAATGTTACTTTATGAAATCATACAATTATCTATTTAATATAAAAAATTGAGTTTTAAAAACTCGAAATTAGTAAGAAGTGACAGAGGGAAGCAAAATCAAGAAATAGTATGGGCTTGGTAACCAAAAAATTTCCGACCGCATCCTTAATCTCATAGCTGATGAACTGAAAATAAAACTGTCGTCTTCAGTAGATATGACAGCGAACAGGCATCTCCACAGACAGATTTCTTAATGCATGTGACGAGACTAACGCTCGAATACAGTTTGTATAAACGTAGGCATTAAGGAGTCTTAGTACACGAAACTAAGACTCCTTAGTCATTGTCAGAGGCCCGGAGAGATATCCAATTAGAAAAGAAAATATATAGCTCTAAAAGCTTCTTGCGAGTATAATAATGTTAATAGTGGAGTGCTGAGACATTGTTGTTCTAGTACATCGACTTCTTTTCGGACACATGCCACTCAATAAATTTGTTACCTGTTTAAAAAATAATTAACCTAATTGTATGGTGCTCGGTAAGATAGAAAATATAAACCATTAATGTATTCGCTATAATCCCGAAAAAAAAAAGTGAATTGCGATGTCCTAAATGTTAACAGCCATGAAGTTAGAATGTACTCGTAGCGTAATATTTTTATCTCAACTATGGTCCGAAAGTTTCTTGACTTCTGAGTCAGGTTCCAAAATATAAATCGAGTAATTTAGCTGTTTATCATGTTAGCCTAACCTATGTTGCATCTTTTTGCATTTTCTTTCGCATATACCACGTGGATTGCTCGGATTAATCCCACCCACTAAATTTCATGAACGCACTACGCGGCAATCCTCCCGATACCATCCACACCCTCTGGATGCTTGGCGGTCCACCACTGTACGTTTCACTAGTAGTTTTCTTCCGCGTACGACCTCTCTGTGGAATAGTTTAACACCGGCGATTTTTCCGGACCGATACGACTTAGGGACCTTCAAGAAAAGAGCTTACTCCTTTCTTAGAGGCCGGCAACGCACCTGCAATTCCCCTGGTGTTGCGGTTGTTCATGGGCGGCGGTTGTCACTTAATATCAGGTGAGCCGTATGCTCGTTTGCCCCCTCTTCTATAAAAAATACCAATGTAAGGTATGACCGGACTGCCATGCATTAAAAAAAGAATAACTCTTGTCTCAATTGAGGATCAACCGGCAGCGTTATTTTTTGGCACCTGAGATTTTGCGTGAGGTTGAGGGTTTCTACGGGCAGCTATACGCGTTGTCTTCATCGTGCAAGTATGAGTAACGATTCAAGAGCCAATCTCATTTGACACTATTACGGTTATACGGACGTCAGTTCAGGCGAGCGACCTTTAGAAGGATGGTTTTTCTCGTGGTATAGCCACGCTGCAGCTATATTAGGGTTGTAACACGAATGGATCGCCTCGACCGAGGTAGGAATACGCTCTCACAGAAGACTAGCGAAAAATAGCAGCTTAATGCTGCTAAGTATCGTATGGTGATTGTAGAGAAAGGAGACCATTTTTACGGGAAACGAGGCATTCCATCGTAGTCTTCAGGGGTGACATAGCTTTGCATTTTGATTCTTAATCGAAGACAAATGTAGATGTCTGTGGGCTACAGCATCCACTTACTATCAGGTGGACTGTGAGCTCGTTTGTGACCCTTATCGTAAATAAAGATACTTTAAAATTGGAATTACGGCGAAGCGTCTGACAGTACTCGTAAGTGCAATACCGGTACTTTAGGTCTTTCCAATACTTCATAGCGTCACTACGCAGAAGGCGTGGAGCAGAAGTGCAGTGGTTCTGTTCTGTAGCGTTCGAGAAATATCGTTACATTTTTCGTCACGCGTTCCTCAAAACATGAGTACCCAAATTAACCAGCGTGTTGCTAATGAAAACATTGGGATCTTAGACGTGGTGGTTATTCACTACTGGCTGTATGAGAAAACTTAAGGTCGTACAACAAGCTATGAAGAGGGCTATATTGAGTTTCTCTGCGCAATACAATTCGTTATGAGAATGTCCGCAACAGAACCAGAGTAATCTATATAGGTAATAGTAACCTACATAGGTCAACAGATCAGCAAGCTGAAGTGCCAATGCCCAAAGGCCTTACCGCTCAAGGAAGAAGATCGAGTTATTCGGGCGGCAGGCTCGTGCCGGTAAGCGAAATGTTGGGCGGCACTCCACGGCGTCGATGGATGCAATGATCTCAGGACCGTAAAATGTGGCATACCTTTGTCCAGCATAAAATTTGTAAATGGCTGTCATGTTGATAATTAAGATGATAAATTAAGTAGGTACATCCATCACTCATGTGTTAGTAGCGTTAGAGAATTCATTGCCCTTTTTCGTCCCGTGGGTGTCGTAAGAGGCGATTATAGAAAAGAAATGCCAAAAAATGTTGAGGTTTTTTCCTGAAAAGCCTTAATGCTTACGATAGATTTAATCTTTTATACCTGAAGTTAAATAACCAGACCGCAGCCTCACAACAAGTAACGGCTTAGACAATTTCTCCCTACATCAGATGAAGCCTATATCTGACCTTGGACTTCTGCTGAAGAAGGAGATGAAGATAAATCTGACCAAGGACTTGAAATAGATTAGTAAGTTTTAGTAGCACGAAGATCTTTTAATACAAAATAAAAGTTGTGTGTGTGTGTGTTCCAAACTAGATATTTATATTACTACCTACTATATGTATACTAATGTAGTATCACATTTATGTTCCATTTAAATTATTTCCGTTATATTACATTATTTTTCCATTTATAATGTAACGGGCAAACATTTTTTTTAATAAATTTATTATGCCTAACGGCTAAGAATCTTCAATATTAATTTAATTGGTATTTGAGTAACAAACTAAAAAGACTTAAAATGATACCAGTATACATTTTATACATCTAAGTGCGTCTGTCTGAAATGTATAATTTTCAAAAGCAATAAACCTGTGATCGCCGTGACGTTCAATATTATTATTCGATGTTTCTGTAGTCCATATAAAGCGACTAAAACTAGTAACTGAGTTATTAATTAAACTGTGCCCTAACAAGCTAGTTAGTAGCACTAGCACTAAGCGAAATAATGACATAACAATTTTGTTGTGTGCGCACTAAACTTTATGCGATTACATATTTGAGAACGTGAATATTTTTGATTAAATTGGCGATTCTACTACAGAAGAGACCTGCGTGAGATTAAATGTAAAGAAATTTTGTATCCAAAAAAATTATTGCATCGTCAAAGTGTGATGGCCTCCTATGGTTACTATACTATGGCAAATGAGACACGAAGGCATGGATTACCTCATTTGACGTAGTTGAAACGCTTGGCAGGCGAATTGACGACCACCTTTTATATTATTTTGAGCTCTTATCAAGAAAATGCTGCTTTCCTGTTTCATTTCTCTCTGTTCACTACCTCCATATCAATTTTTGATACCGTAAAGATCCATATCATCAAAAAAAGCTTGTTTTCTGATTGGACAATTCGACTCAAATTTTTTATTTTTTATTTTTCTATTTTATAACTCAGAAAATTGATTTAGTGTTTTTTTGGTACCGTGTTAATAATTTTTAATGTAAATTATGTGCAATAATTTACTGTTATTGAGGTTTTTTTTTAGTGGATAGGAATTTTAAATTGTGAGATAAGTTTTTTAGAGGTAGGTTTGTTTTTCTACTAAGTAGAAAGGATTCTACTTAGTTTGAAATCAATAAATATTATAAAGATGCACTGAACAATGAATGAGGTGTTTTGCATTACTAAATTATATTTTCTTCGGGTGCCTTCTGTATATTTTGTATGAATTGCTTCAGTAACTTATGTCCTGTACCAGTTTATTGTAATATTACCAATTCCTTTCTTTATAAAATTTAATAAAGAAGTTTATATAGTACGACTAGTGAGAGGGTTGAAACGATCATGGAAGTTAAGCAATGTATCGCTCGGTTTACTTTGGGAATGGATGGCCGTTAAAGTGACATTTATCTCGAGCGTGTCCGAGCTTCCGAAGCCATGATTAACTCGATAAAGATACCCATGTATAAACTAACGTTGAAGTTTCACTTTAATAAAATAAGCAAGTCAAGTTTCAGTCAAGCTTTTATGTTACGAAACTTCATTTACTGTACATATATGCTTTCAAATTCTATAAAGTCTCGATTAAATATTATCATGTTTTAAAGCACTGCGGTGTCTGCAAGTATTTATTTCAAATATATGTCTACAAACGTTACATAAATTTTATAGTGTTCGTCAATCACTTTTTTCACTGCGTGTAGAGTTTTTAACTCTTATAAAATACGCTTAATTCTTTTTGCTTAAGACTTTTATACTAGTCTTTTTTGTCTAGGAGTGCGCTGAGTAAGACTCAGTGCCGCAATTCATTGGTCTACTCATTTGTCCATTACATTAATTTGGACGTAAGCTGTTGTAAAAATTCCGAATATTGCTTTTTAATATAAACACAAGTATCAACAAGCGTATAGTAATGATTATACAATGAGTATGAACTTATTTTGGTATTCATTTTGTATTTTTTTGGACATCACTAGAAACTATATTCTTGAGCACTTTTTTTCGCTATATTTTTATAGAGTAGGAGTGATAAACGAGCACACAGTCCACCTGATGGTATGTGGATGCTGTGGCCCATATAGATTTATCGTCGATTAAGAATCAAAATGCAGATGCAGATTCATTGTCACCTCTAAGGACTAAGGTGGAATGCCTCCATTCCAGCAATAAGGGTCTCCGTTTCTCACCATACAAAACACATCAACGCTACTTTACGCTAGTATTCGGGGAGTGCGTGTTCCTATCCCGGTTGAGCTGACCCATTCATGCTAGAAGTATAATATAGCTGCAGCGAGTCACGTATTAAATAATATATTATAGTTATTCGAGTTTTCATAACGTTCTTTTATTATATCTACTGAAACGTTGTTTACATACGTTTAAATATACGGAGGTTAAAATTTATTTTAACTAATTTTAAAATAAGTTAAAGTAGGTAATTATACGCGATAAAATCCGTAAATATTGTTTTATTCAAAGCATATAGTACTCACGATAGCATTCACCAACATCTATCGTCGACTGATATTATTTTAATTTGGTTTATATATAATTTATGTGTTGTGCATTAAGTTGAGAAACGTCTTACACTGCGGTCGTCAATCCGCTTGCTTAATTAAGACAAATCCTTCCTGGGACAGGAGTGGCGCATGTACAGCAGTGGACTATCAAAGAACACGTATATATACATATTATATGTACAATAGTAAAGTCCCACGACTGGGCACAGGTCTTATTTCACGCAGGCGCTTAGGTTAAGGAATTATTATATTATGTATGTGTATATATTATTCTTATCAAGATTATTCGTGGGTAGGCTAAATGTAGAGTAGCCTGAGAGTGAGAAACAATATGACTACATGGAATAGAATTACCCTGTGGCCTGCTCTCCAAAATACACTTGCTGTGTCCCATATTGGAACGTACAAAATATACTATATTATTTTTACCATATTATTATTATTCCTCTTCGCTCAACGGAGAAAACTATTAAAAATCTCTTATTTAATCATGATGTCAAGCAAAAAGATAAAGGTTAAGAGATAAACGTTTAAGCTGTAATTTATTTAGTAAATGTTGAATGAGAATATTAAAATCCGCATTTAAATAATATACTTAACTATAAACGCCATAAACAACTATTTAATTCGTATTGTAAGGTATTTTAAAGTGTTAGTAACTTATAATCACTTGTCATGTCGGCGAGGCGTTATGTGGGTTTTCCACATCCTAACACTGTTCTCGATTTGGAGACTTGTTCCCGAGGAACTTTAAGCGTCACAACCTGCCGACCCCAAGAGCATGAATAGCGCCGCCGATGGAAGTTTAAATGAAAATTGTTCGCTTCTAACACGTTCTCGTCCGCACGAGCACAAACACGTTGTTGTGACTTTATGCGGTTTTATCCAATGGTAACAAATGCGTATAGATTTGTTTAACTCTATATGGAAGGAAATAAAATAAAATGATGACGACACGTAAAGCCTAAAAATGCATTAGACAGATTGTTAGTACTCTAAATAATTAATAAAGTGTTATGAACTATTCTAAACGACTACAGTTAAGGTATTTCAAAGAAGAATACCATTCCTTAGTTAGTTTAAGCTTCTTATTTTTTTTACAAAGGAAAGAATTTTTTTTCTTTTCTTATATTTGAATTAACAAGACATTTCAAAATAAACGTGTCTAAATATTTCATAGTATAGCGTCTTTGGTTTACTCTTCGAGTGAGTCCCACGTCGCGGCCTATTTAGTTACACCGGGATAACCACTGTGCCGTCTTTTGCAGTCTCAGCTAATATATTTCAACGTTAGTTCTGGCTTTAAATGGATTTTCCTAAAGTGGATTCAATTTGTCTACTATTTTATTTGTTTTTACAGTGTTATGTATTTCTGCAAAGTGTTTGGACTATATGTATTCTGCATTTTTGTTCTAAATAACTAGTAAAATAATATAAAGGGATGCTTTTGTTAACTCAAATCATAAAATGAACTTTAAATGTTTGAATGACGGATTTACGTTTGTTTGATGAGTAAAACATTCTATCTTTTGTGATTTGGTAGTGAACCGTGGATTTTTTTATAGCATAAGGGTGTTAAACGTGTGCTCATTTGGAGTACCTAGGCTGCACTAAAAGTATCGGGAATGGCATATTTCCATTGTTCCTGTCATATTAAAATCTTTTTAGTTGAAAACTCCTTGGTTTTAAAAATCGAATACCATTTATTTATTTAAAAAAAGATTCTCGGTTGTCACAAGGTTTTGTCAAACTTGTTTAGTCGTTGAGAAAATGGAATTGACTCGAGAAAATTCAAGAGCGATGATTTATTATGACTTTCGAAGTGGTTTAACACAATAACAGTGTGTTAACCGGATGATTTCTGCATTTGGTGATGAAGCCCCATCCAAATCCACAATTTATCGCTGGTTTGCTGAATTTCAACGTGGACGTGTCAAGCTCAGTGATGATCCCCGTCAAGGTCGTCCAAAAACTGCAGTCACCCAAGAAAACGTTGATGCTGTGCGTAAGCCGATTGAGGAAGATCGACATGTGACATACCGCGAAATTTAGACAACTTTAGACATTGGCGTGAGTTAAATACAAATAATCTTGCATGAACAATTAGGTGTAAAAAAGTTGTTTTCCCGATGGATACCGCATTCGCTCTGTGAAGAGCAAAAAGTGGCTCACGTTACTTGGTACGTCAGAACTCTCAAAAGATTCCACGCAGGATCGTCAAATACTCTATACAACATCATATCAGGTGACGAATCCTGGATATACGCGTACGAACCCGAAACAAAAAAAACAGTCACGAGTTTGGGTGTTCGAAAATGAGTTAAAGCCAACAAAAATTGTTCGTTCACGGAGTGTTGCAAAAAAAAATGGTGTTGTCTCCAAACCCCGGCCATGTTACGACTATTCCTCTTGAGGGACAAAGAACGGTTAATGCTGAATGGTATGCTAGCATTTGTTTGCCACAGGTCGTTTCTGAACTCCGTAAAGAGAACTGCAACCGCCGCATCATCCTCCTTCACGACTATGCGAGTTCTCACACTGCACACAGAACAAAAGAGTTTTTAGAGCATGAAAACATAGAATTATTAGACCATCCGCCGTACAGCCGCGACCTAAGCCCTAATGATTTCTATACTTTCACCTAAAATAAAGAATAAATTGCGTGGACAGAGATTTTCATCGCCTGAAGAAGCTGTGGACGCCTACAAAACGGCCATTTTGGAGACCCCCAACTTCCGAATGGAATGCTCGCTTCAATGATTGGTTCCATCGTATGGAAAAATGTGTCAAATTTCGCGGAGAATACTTCGAAAAGCAATAAAATCAATAAATACATTTTTTAATAGTAATGTTGTGTCACTTCCTTGATTCCCGAAATTTTCAGTGCCGCCCTCGTAATAGATCAATTTGATGTTTTTTTTTTATATAACAATGATAACATAAATATATTTTTTCCGATCTTGATTAACTCTCAATATGTTGTATATCGAAATTTTATTAGTACATTTGTTTATTCACGAGCACACGACCCACCTGATGATAAGTAGGATACTTTGACCGAAAGACATCTCTAGAACCGGACTGTTTTTGCCCGAAACGAGGCTTTCCATCCTAGTTTTCAGGGGTGACGATGCATCTGCATTTAGATTATTAATCGAGGATAGATGTAGAACTTTCTCCTGTCGTTCTGGTAGTTTTTTAATATCAGAACATCAGGAGCTTCGCTCGCATCCGTTAGCTTTTATGATTTAGCGAGTTATACGAGTAGTGTCCAGTTACTTATCTAAATAACTCCGTAAAGCTTGATGTCTACGAGTACAGTATGTCTAGATGTCGAGATTTATCCTTGAGAATCGAATCTTACCAACGAAATCGAGTTATCCAATGATTTGTAGAATGCTGAACTATTATTTTAAAAGCGTCACTTTTTTATATATAGGATAGGGTGACAAACGAGCACACAGTCCACCTAAATGTAAGTGGTTGCTGCGGCCCATAGACATCTACATCTATCCTCTATTACAAATCAAAATGCAGATGCGTTGTCATCCGTGAGGACTAAGATAGAATGCCTCGTTTCCAGTAAAAAGGGTCTCTGGTTCTCTACACTCACCATACGAGACACAGCAGCATTAAGCTGCTAATTCACGCTGGTATTCTGTGAGAGCGTGGTCCCCGGTCGAGCCGACCCATTCGTGCTACAACTATACTACAAATATAACTGCAGCATGGCTCTACCACGTATAATATATTTTTAGCCGCAGCTCTAAGTGCTCCCTCGTGCTCACTCGTAATTGACGTTTGTCAATCAGAGCTACTAATTAATCTGCTGGTGTGAGCTTCTTCTTAAAAGGTAGGTTCGAGAACGTCCTAGCAATGTAGCATTCTTTTGTATCTTGAGAAGCCTCAACAGAGAAAAACAAGTGTTATAATTTTTTTTTCGAACAACCCGATATGAAGGTACGCACCAGCACCAGTATAATAACAAGATGTAATAAACAATGATGACAAGAAAACAAGATGTAGTAAACATCTAGACGTTAAACATCTCAGTCTCCCCCGTGGCCATGGGTGCTGTAAAGTGCTCGAAACGTCGGGTATTTAAAAAGTTAAATATACGCGATAAAATCCGTAAAAACTAGTATTATTTAAATAATAACAGGCTAATACTCTATAAAAGGCTTTGAAGCTACCATGTTGGAGCTCAACGCAACTGTAGCCTTCTTGGTTTGCATTTGGTTGCAGCTGTCGATGGGGTGCAATAGCCACCTATCATCAGGTGGACCAGTTGAGTTCGTCAAATTGCACTTCATTTTATTAAAAAAAAAGTGAATAATTTACTATAAATAAATAGATATAAATTTATTGCAAGTTTTAGTTGATCACCCGGTGATCTAAAATCAAATCAAAAAAAAATTTTTTTTCAACGCTGAATCTAAAGCACATCCGAAATGAGTCAAACGATGTCATTCAACTCAGCTTTTCCAAAAATCTTAAATGACTTTTTACGGTACTCGCAACGGCCGTGGACGTGATGGGCTTCATTAGGTCTTAATTCACAATTTAAGCTTTTTCTGGTATTGAGTAATTCAGGCACAGATTTTTGGAAAGCTTTTCTGCAATACGGTTTCCCGGCATGAGTTACATAAGTTTTTTTTTTTTAATTTATTTATTAAAGAGCTTAATTCTCTTGTCTATTTTTATAATAACTTAATAAATGTAGCATATTCCGTCTTCATTTCGATGCTATGGTTAACGCAGTTACGGAAGGTGTCATTATTGATAGAAAGTATCGATTATGTTCACGTCCCAGGCGTGGGAGTTGTTGTTCGTACGAAAGTCTGATCGTTTTTCATAACGAAACAGTTCAATTGTTGTTCTTACGAACGTTGTTGAACAAAATTTTTTCACAAATAATATAGCCGGCATTTTTATTATATTAGTATAACAATCAGGTTGACGGTCCCCCTAATGGTATGTGACTATTACACTCCACGACTCAAATGTGTCGGCATCCTTGAGCACTTTTATCCTGTACTTACACCGTCCCTCTTACCCTTCTAACCAAAATACAGAAAATGGTACACTGTTGCTTTACGGTACACATAGATAAGTCGACAGTCGGACTGCTAAGAGAAAGGGGAATCCATACCACCTGCAGCATGCAATTAAGATCATCTTATGTGGTAATTTACTAATGATGATCTTCACAACAATGAAATTAGTAAATTACCACATCATATAAATTGAATTTGTTGTTTTGGTTGTCTCAAAACTAAGTCAGTTTTCTTTTTTTGTAGGATTAGGTAATAAACGAGCACAAAGTCCACCTGATCGTAAATGGATGCTGTGGCACATTTATCCCCCTTTAAGGATCAAAATTCAAGTGCGTTGTCACCTCTGAGGACTAAGATGGAATTTCTCGATACCAGTAAAAAGGGTTCTCTACACTCATTATACGAAACACAGCAGCATTACGCTGCTATTTTACGCTGGTGTTCTGTGAGAGCATGTTCCTACCCCGGTCGAGCCGACCCATTCGTGTTATGACTATAATATAGCTGCAGCGTGGCTCTACCACGTAAATAAAAGTTTTTTCTGTTTCCAAAGTTAAATTACATTGAAGAAAAGGTTTGCTTTAAGAAAACTCTTATATGAGTTAAGTTTGCCTTTGTACAGTTTAACTACCTTTTTAAATTGTATATAATATACCTTCTCTACTATTCCTATCACGTTTTTAGTATTTAATTTGCACCTACCAAACATCTTTATTTATTCCATCGTTCTTAGTGTTGACTGGTATTGAATGCCATAAGGGCATTAAGTTCGCCTTTTGTGGTTGAAGGTATGTTACGGTAAAAGATAAATTGATAAAATAAATAAATATCTTATAGTGCATAAGTAAAAGAAAGAATAAGGAATAGATTTTTATTTTTGTAACTATGACGTCATTTACGATTAGGTTATTTATTGAATTAAATAGGGCAATATTTCTTGAAGCAATTCGTTTTATCACCTATCGAATTAAAAAAAATTATCGGATCTCGTTAAAATTTTTTCGATCAGCAAAGTTGATTCTCGTGGGAGATATTGTGACATACATTAAAAATATGCAATCGAATCAAGTACCTGCCACTTTTTAACTCTGTTAACAGTTAGATTTTTTTTTAGCTTAAAAAACTCTGAATTCACGCTATAATAATAAAAACTTAAAGGAAACGGAGGATAACATTTTAATTCATCTTAATAATGGCCAAATTACCAGCGTTTTCTTTTTAAAGCTCGGAATCGTCTCTTCGTTCAGTGTCTGATTTGAGTAGGTACAATAAACTAAATTACTGCGAGAACAACGGAGGCAGCAATGATATTTCGACGAAGAGGAAAAAACAAGAGGGTCGTTCGGGAATCCGGCGGGATCCTCCCCGCCCCATTTCATGGCCGTCGCGCGGGAAAGTGGATAAGTAGAAAGTACAGGAAAATGCTAAGGATACTACTATTACGCGCTATTTACACTGTTTTTTTTTGTATCTTACTGAAAAGACCGGATTTTGTACCTACCTTCATTTCACAGGAAGTTTGCTCTGTGTCCAAAATACAAAATTATTTTAATTAAGGGTCGGCATAAGAAATTCTTGCGTCATTTTAATGTGTAACCTTTGCGATGAATCACTCTCTGTTTGGAGTGTATTTAAAAAAATGTAGTGTTGTTATTCGTTTCTCATTTTAAAAATGGTATCATCCACACTTGGGTTAAATCATAATAAATGAGTAAATAAATAAAAAAATCAATAAAAGCCAATGCATCGATGAAAACTTAAATTTCATCTGAATTCTTTAGGTCGTGGAAAGCAAAAACCAATTACAAAACATTTTATAAGCATATAATTTTTTATTATATACAACATCTACATAATATGTATTTTATATGCTTTTTGGACCAAATTAAATTTCTCCAATTACTCTCCACGATTCCATTTTTCCCTAACTCTCGCGAACCGAAATGCAAATGTTTCTGAAACAAAATCTACCACTACGAGAGAAATATATTCGTGAATCATGAAAATTTATTAGTATATTTGACTGAAATTTGCGACACAAAATTCATTTTGTATGTGTTTCCTCTTAATAAAATGTAACATATTATTCCTATTCCATCCATTCCATTTAATATTATTTTGTTATTCCCATTCGATGTAAGTAACTTGTCCATTTTTAATAACAAAAATCTACTAGTAATTTACTAATTAATACCAGCTTCTCAATTTACACAAAAATTAAATATTGTACAAAATTAAACTTTAAACTTGCGATTTATCAAAATTAGTCATTATTACTAAACTTTATATTTTTTTTATAAAATAAGGGTGCACACAGTCACTTGATGGTAAGTGGATGCTGTGGTCCATAGATTACTTTACGTTTATCTTCAATTAAGAATCAAAACGCAGCCAGTCCTGAGGATACCATCAATGCCTCGTTTCCAGTAAAAAGGGTGTCTTGTTCTCTTCGTGGTGTTTCTACACTCACCATACGAAAGACAGCAGCATTAAGCTGCTATTATACGTTGGTATTCTGTGAGATAAATATTTTACTAGCGATCCGCCCAGGCTCCGCCTGGATGATTTCTGGATCTCGACAACAGCGCCACCTACCGAGTCTGATATTTTTTCTTTTATTTGTGTGTTCGGGCACTTGAGGTGATGAGTATTTAAACCATCCAGGGACCCACCTTTTATCTGATATAAACAATTATCCACTTATTTTGTTAGACACTTAAGAAAATCTATATTTGAAAAAGGAAAAAAGCTTAATTGAAACAAAAGTAAAAAAGATAAAAGTAACTTAAAGTAATTCGAATACGTTAAGACGATATCCGGGCGAAGTCTAGTACATACAACTGTTCTTTTATATTATTATACAGTAAGTCTATCTGAAACCCTGAAAATAGTATAGCAATATACTTTTAAAGGAGACCCTCTCTCAATTGTCAAAAATTGACTAGGCACGATCACCCTATTCGGCCGCCAGATCCCGTGGCAATTAACCGCCAACTATGGGTCACATTCGACCACTCCGTGACCTTCGCGAAACACATTCGCGCCGTCCGCAATCCTGCCAAATTCGTCACTAGTCGACTCCACCCGCTAGTTAACAGTAAGAGCAAACTGTCCCTAAGGCACAAGCTCCACCTCTACAAAGCTTGCGTAAGACCAATCTTGTCCTACGCAAGCGTAGCCTTCGCATACATAGCTCATAAACGTTTGAACAACCAACAAGTCGTCCAAAATAGATTCATTCACATCGTCACCGGAGCTTGGTGGCACGAGCGGAACTCGGATTTACACAGAGATTTTCAACTTCCGACGATCTCTGAATATTTCAAGGATATGTCTTGGCGCTACTTTGAGAGCTAGTGGTAAACGCGGCAACCTACGCTCCGACTCAAAACGTTAAGCAAAGCCTCCGAAGGCCCCGCAACGTTTTAAATAAACTCCCAGCTTCGCTAGATTCCGACAACATAAACGTCGCTGGCCCGTCACACATAGACACTACACATTCACCTAGTGCTACAAACACTGATAGGACAATGGATGGGACACAGCGAGTCCGCAGACAGGCCCGCCGCGTACCCCTCCACAACGCGTGCACACCGTACACCCGCGTCCCTGGGCGGTTCTCACCGCCCAGAACATCGAAAGACACGAGTTCGCCGTCAGAGCCAGGGTCCGCCACCCCCTGTTCGGACGACCGTTATATAACTGTACCACGTGCACTGTACACAGTCATTGGAGTCATCGTGACGCAAGTAACGATGCGGAATGTATGAATTTACATTCTCTTTTTTTAAAAGCCCGGTCCCTGAGTCCTACTAACCTGTGAGAACCGCATAGGCTAGCAGCATCAACATCACAGAAACCAGTCATGATTCACGACAGTAGTCAAACGTCGTATTCGAACTCACCATTTTTCGAGTTTGTAGTCTTAACCTTATAAGAACGTTTAATATTTTTCGTTTAACTATAGCTGTAATTTATGGAACTGCTATGAAAGTTGGCATCCGTTGCAATCTCAACTCTTATCGAGAAAGAACACAATCCCAAACGTCGTTTGGGTATACTTGATTCTCTTTTCATTCATCAAAGAGTAAGACTTATTGAAGATTTTTTAAGCCACTTCAATAAATTAGTTCAGTAATTTGCTGTTGCAATTCAAGTAGCATTCCGTAAGCTCTTACATTGTTTTTTCTTTATTATAACTGGTTTAAACTTTAGAATAAATGCGAGTTGTGAGCAGTTTCTTGCTTCAGAAATTTTACAGTGAAAAAGCTATTTGCATTATTCTCTACTGTATAAAAAGTCTCATCTTTACACATTCTCAACGGACCCATTAAATTGCTGAATTTTTTGCAAACATATTCTGCTTTCCATATAAAATTTTAAAATACTTTATTTTACCCTCTTTTCGAGACTTAGTACATTGACAAATTCGTTATAAACTGTACGATTTATGTTTATAACAAAGGAGTCATCCGTATGGTTGGTTATTTGTTTAAGTTGGTTGGTTAATTGTTCAACCACGAGCATTGGTGAAAGTTGGCCAAGCCTTTAGTACTGACTCATATTTCAACAAACAATATTCAGATGTAAATTAGGACGATGTTAAGCTCGAGTTTTGAACTTTCTCTTCGTTTTAAAAGCTTGCTTTCTAATTAGGGAATTAACAATATTGTTCATGATTAGTAACTTGCTCGTGATTAGTAACTTGCTTTAAAATTTGCTTTTTTTTCTGATTCTTGCTAAACACCTACTTGATAAATTTACTCGTATTCTAATCGAACTCGGAACATGGCAAGGTGGTCGCTAATGATCTAGATGTTTTGACGAGATTTCAAATCGACCGAGGACGAGGACGATGCGTAATAAGGAAAGTGGCTTTTTCACCCCACCCCTCCGACAAGGTGCGCGGGCCGCGGGCGCGTACCTGCGCGTGCGCCGCGAACCGCGATGCGCACCTCCGCTTCACCTCGCCGCGGAAACGGGCAGGTAGCTGTGTAGCTCGCACGTCGCCGCGCCGCACCACGCTCAGTGTGCGCGTTCGCTCGCCACTGATGGTAGTGTCCGCAGTGCGGACGCACGCGCGCGAGCATGCTGCCAGCGCCTCGGTGAAGTGTCATTTCTGTAGACCGTCCGACGAACGAAATGTCCTGTGAAAGGAGAACAAAGGCTGCGCGTTTCCTCGACCTGCGGTGAGTTAGACTCGCCATGTCGCGGCTTCCTGTCGCACCCGACACGCCGATCCTTTGTTGAATCCTCGCTCCGAGTGTCATGTGCCTGTCTCTTTCACACGCGTTGTATCTGCCGAGTGAACCGATGCTATAGTGATTGTGTCTCCGGTCGTTTTGTTTTTGAATGTCATGGATGTCTTGTAAGAATAGTTCTAAGAAAATAATTACGGTTTGTTAATTATAAGGAAATAATAAGTGCTCGTCAGTTACCATTACAAGAAGTTTAAAATAAGTTGTACGTCGGTTATTATTATATACGTTTTACGTTAACATTGAAGAACAAAACCATTAGTTTGCGACCTTGAGAAATTGTAAGTAACGAAACTTACGACCCTCAGCACATCATATTATCATCTCGATTATATTGACAGTTACGATTTTCTTTTTTAAATTTATTCTGGATTATATTTTTTTCTTCAAATTAGTTAAACAAAGTATCAATGAACTACAAAATTTCGGCCATTAGTCGTAAATAAAATTACTATTCTCGCATAGCTGCCCAAGACCTACCCGGAATCGTAGCACATATTATTTATAAAGGACAAGTCAGTTCTAGGAAAACGTCTGCTAAAATGTTGGTAAACGCTTATGCTCTGCTGGAATGCAGGCTGTAGGGCAAGAGTGGGCCGAGCGCAGATGTTGAGTTTTCTCCCCGCCTCGCCTCCCGACCTTGAAAGGCTCTTGACCAGGCCAGTGGCGCCGATGTCGTATTTATTGCAACCTCCGCGATCCGTACCGCCGAGGTTATTGACGCCCCGCAACTACTATTTTTATTCATGGGAACTCGTAGACAAGAGCGACGCTTAGAAGTCAACCTTCTCCCTTTTGCGATTCTCACGTCAATCATATTTTAATGAACAATACCTATTATGTCATTTACGTCACTACTCGGCTAGTTTCCGCCTTCAAAGTTTAGTCAATAACAATGTGAGTCACGCAACTAACTCCCTTTATAATAAATCTACGGTAAGCAATAAATTTATACATTAAACTTTGACGGAACGATGAAGATGCAATGTACTTATTGTGTGTAGTTTTTATCCTAGACGTCTCCTAATGTCACTTTATTGGGTTTGCACATTCATTTTCACAGACTTCGGCGATATCTATAAATATACTCGTCAAGCGGGTACAGATAGGATTGAAGTTCAGTCAGACCGCGGTGAAGGCCGATTGTTACAAGCTTTGCCTTTTGAATTCAAACCTCATGAAATGCACATGCTGTTGTTTTAAATATCTTCTACACACGTCTCTGTTATGTTTTCTTTATTTTCTTAATATTCTGTGTATTATACGTACTCACCAAAACTTACTAGAAGTTATTGATGTTTCAAACTGCCCATTTTCAGAGAATTGAGATTTGTAACACCGAGTTTGGCAATTCCTACAACATTCACCAAAATAATTACTTTATATTAAAACTTGCACTGCTGTAGTTAACAAGTAGGCAATTTTCAGTCGGTATAAATTTCGATTTTACATTCGACACAGTGGCAGATAAGCTCTTTGTGTGCCATATGGCGACGAGATCCACACTCCACAAAGCGAACGAGGCCGGCATATGTCGCCGCTTTCACTCCCTACATCACATTCGCTGTTACATAGCTTTACGCGTAGACTGAAATAAATTAGTACGATTCTCTGCCCTTTGTATATTCATGGTTTTCGGGTGGACATTACCATAAAGCTGCCCAGTAATTTAGTAGGTTTAAATTTCAAGAAATTGCTCGAGTTGACTAAAAGAATTCCGTTGACGTCGCGATTGCTGTGTTTACTTTCAGTTTGTAAATAATTATTTATTTTAATATAACAACAAGTTGTTTGTTATGCGTTCCTTAGCATTATTTTCTTGTTGATTTATTGATTTGCAATTTCCTTAAGGCAAATACCTGTTCAAAAATGTGTAGGTAAGAATTTTCAATGTAAATAAACATTACAATTGAAGTTTTGAGTTAGTGAGTAAAATAATTATATACTATTAGGTAAGCATTCATTTTCATTATTTAAATTTCGCAAGTTTATGGTAAAATTAGATATTTTTCAGGTCTTTCTTGTCATGGTCGTAATTGATCAAGAACCCGAAAACATTTATTTATTTATTTATTTCACAATTTATGTACACACAAGTAAGGGAGAGGACACATCATGATAAAAAGATTGTACAAAGGCTCTAATTATATCACAATGAAATTTCTTCCAGTAGGCCAGTTTCAAACACATATGATTAATAAATGATTACCTATAAGGTGTGCACTTTGTTATTATACAACACATATGGGAATAAAATAAATATATACGTCAGTTTAAATACTTATAATACATATACAAATACATGAATATATTCATATTTAAACGAACATTAATACATGCATAAATACTTAATGTAATATAAAGTCATAATTACATATATAAAACATATATACACACACACATACATACATATATGTACATGCATATATTTGTAACAGTATAGTAAATATCAGAGATTTGAGACTTACACAGAAGACAGCGATAAATAATGTTCTTTCACTCGTTTTTTGAACAATGTCACTGTTTTGATTTCTCGAATGTGAGTAGGAAGCGAATTCCAGAGTCTTACTGCTTGTACGGAGAATGAACGGGAATATGAATGAGTATTAAAGGATGAGAATTTTAAGAGAGTTTTAAGGTGAGGTCTACAAACTGTATCTGGGGATTTAAGAAAGGTTAAACATTCATTTTCATTATTTAGTTAAACATTCATTTTCATTATTTAAATTTCGCAAGTTTACGGTAAAATCAGGTATTTTATTTGATCAAGACCCAAAAAAGACAAAATTACTACTTTATATCATAAACGTGAGAAAATTCAGTTTTTTAATCAAAAACCTAGACTGATTTAGTTTTAGGATAAAATTAAATAAATTGTCGTTTACTGTTTATTTAAATAAATAACACAATTACATAACTTAACCTAACTTATCCTAAGCTTAAATTTTATCATAAACTTAAACAAGTTTTTTCAGGTTAATGATAAGATTAAGTAATAATTTTGTCTTCATCCGATTCCTGTTTAAAAACCTGATTATACCTTAACCTGCGACCTCAGACGAAATAAAAACTCTTCGAATTTTTATTTCGTCTGAGCCTGCGACATAATATACAATAATTTATAGCCAGGATGAAGCTTTATGATAACTACACACACCATAACAATAAGTATATCTTTTAAATACCAAGGAACTGTTTCTCCTTACAATTTATGATTGCTTTTCATAAGTCTAGTCTAGTATAAATATTCCAATATAATTTTAATGTATAGGTCCAAAGTGGTTTATGCGTCACCACGCTCCGTTGTTCTATGCAAGGGTAGTTTTTGTGACAGCAGCTGGTTTACCCCCATGAGTGACTAACGTCCTGTATCTGTGCCCTAGCGTGGGGTGCGACGCGTGTCATTGACCCCACTCGCAGCCCCATTCACGATACGCTTCGCACAATTTATCCTTTGCCCTTTGTGCTCCTCTAGTATACGAGTATATCGGTTTCTATACTATATTACTTTGCAACCCCGTAATTGCATGCATGCAGCAGTATTTTCCATTTTCTGAGGACTACTACCTACTACAGACAGTTTAAATGTGTAATGTGTAAATTTTTAATGTCAATGATAATAATGTATAGTACGTTTTGATGATAATCATGTCTGTTAGTTATTACTAATTGTTATAATTCCCTTCCTCTTCGATGCATATTTATAACATTACTATGGTTTCTATAGTTGGTTGAATACCCGAAGCTATTATATGAACAGATAGAAAAAAATGGTTGACTCTGCAGGCCATCCCTGGAACTTCCCGCTAATTTCAAATGCAAAGCGCTCCAAATTTCACCAAATTATGTTAAGAAATCTCGAAGTTACGTTAAAAAAACGTTTTTCAAATTTTTTCTCCTTTCTCCTTCGATATCTCAGGAACGATTGAACCGATTTTTATTTTCCAAACGGCATTCGACGTTATTTTTTGAGATTAACAGCTGATTAGTTTTTGAAATCGATAAAGCCGTTTAAAGGTTATTAAAAAAAAACAGTTTTACAAATTTTTTATTTTTGAGATTTCTTAAAATCTACTCGTCCGAATCAGTTCATATTATCACCAAATCTATTCCACATTGAGATCTTTAGAACGCCGCACACCGCAACCGCATCTCAATCGATCAAGACGTTACGAAAGGACAAAGTTATGAAAGGTTTACATACTTAAACACACACATTACATACATACCGGATGGATGTACGGACGTCCACGTGAAATTAGTCTAAATATTCTTCCTGGGCTCTTAAAACGTCAAGATCTTATGAAAACTTGATTTTCGAAAATCGGGGTGAAACCAATAACTTACCTGTTTTTGAAAATTTTCAATTTTCTTAGCGGGAAGTTAAAAATAATCAGATCTTTAAATTATATGTCTGCTAAATATGTGTGTAATTTATTCGTGTATTTTGTATTATTAATAATTTAATAATAATTTAATCAGGTTTACACAAATATTCGGTAGTTGCAGACTGACACTTCGAAACAATTTGTTTTCATAGGATAGGTTATTGGCTCTTTAGAAAACAATATTATTTATTTTATTTGTGTGCATTTCAAACATTTTACAAACTCGCAGACACACAATGAGAGAATATGACACAGTTGGACGCAAATTTTCCCCATTTCTTATTTTATACAAAAGCTGTTTTTATATCAATTGTACACTTTTACGAGTTTGTCTGACGATCTGCGCAATTTACTAATGGCATAAAAATGTCGCAGTTTGGTATTAAAGCTCAAAGTTGTCTCTTTAATATTGGATAGTATTCATTTCAACTCGTAGGTTGATATTTACTATATTTTAATGTAAAAATTTGCGTTATGTATATAATTAAATGCAAAGATTTATAGCAGATTCTATCTCACATCCTTTATTATAATTTTATAAGAAATTAAAATTAAGATAACATTGTTGTGCACTGACATGCTATTCCTAACTTTGACAACATATTCTACTACATTTTTTCTAGTAAGTAATAGTAGTAGTAGTAAGTCTCACACAAAACCCAGAGAGGTTTTAAATTAGAAGTATAATAAAAGCTGGTTAGCTTATGGTCGATACGATACCCGCTCATCCAGCCGCCACCGAGCCCCGTACCGGTTTCGAGCGCCGGTTCCGAGGAAAAACAAATGCAACAATCGTTTGTTTTCTTTTTGCCCCCTCCGAGCGCTGACGATCTTCACTTTGTGACTAAAAAGCTTTCGCGCTGGAAATTCGACTGCAAGCACACGCTGCACTTTAATCTGTTGCAGATATATTAATCTCTTGTGTACGTCCTTCGAATACGTTATTCGAACGTGTAATAAAAAAAGAGGCTAAAATCATATTATCAAATTCTCAATAATATATAAATTGTAGAAGTAGCAGTAGTTACAATACATTACATTACTTAATTTTAATGAAAACGTTATTACATTTAAAATAATTAATGTTTCAAGTGCAAACCCTCTTTAAAGTCAAATCTTATGGATTGGGAAAGTATTAAATTAATAATTTCACGAGAAGCCTAATTATAAGTAAATTTCAAACACCGCAATATATTTACATTTATTTGCATCATAATGTAGTTATCGGTATTCGTAATCAATTTTTCGAAATGAAGTTCCACAGACTTGGGAGAGGTGCTGACGAATGTTATTTTACAATTAAAGCCTGTACTGTCGGTCCTTTAAAAATGTTTCATGTTAACAGTTTTAGTGTTTTTCTTCGTTTTACATTTAAATCTCCTATCGTTATTTTCGACCAGCGAGATATTTACAAGTAATATAAAATCACCTTTAATAATAACCAATATGTTTTATATTTTTATTCACAAAGTGATCAGTGACCGCTTAAAAATTTCACAAACCGAAACTTAACGTCCGCGAAACAGTAGACGTTCATTAAACAAACTTTGTAATTAGATTACTGCGAAGACAGACATCTCTGCATTTAATTTTATCGAGAAATGTTTTTCTCGACAAAACGAAATCAATCGAAACCTAACTTAACACATTCTACAGTGTCAAACGCTTGAAAGTAGATGAAGATCACCAGTCACACATGAAAGAACATCTACTGCAATATTGTAGCAAACATTTTACTTTTTATAATCTTTATTTATAAGATTTTTATTACAAGCTTGCAAAAGATATATTTTCTGATAGTAATAACTGTACAACACGACTATTGTACATACACACTTGTTCCGCTGTTAATATAACACTGCCGCCAGATATAGATGAAACAGCAGTATAGTAGAACTTCCTTGACAAAATTATCGGTTAATAAGTATTCTCGTTTGAGAGCTTTAGAGCTCTCGATCACCGCCCATACAAAAGTTTCCAGCATCATCGTCGCAGGTTTCTGATTCAGAGTAGAGTTGTCTCCACGAATAATTTTAACCAGTTCAAGTTTACCAACATGCCAATTAATCACTGTTCACTGCATACTCGATCTTGAGAATTCTTTTCGCTACTCCTTGCTAATTAAAAATCTGATTAAGATGTACGTTTAAGCTAAAATATCAATGAAAATGTGTATGTGTGAGTATAATTCGAAGACTAGTTTCCTTATAAAATCTGCCGCCATCGTCACACATTACGACGAGCTGACGTTTGAGGAGCGAGTACATGAATAATTCACATCGACGGTACCCTTCGTTGACTCGTCCCGCACAAGGCGCAAGAATTTCAAAACGGCCCGCGAAATTACATCCGAGCTTCTCACCTTGCCCACTTCAAACCGACGTATACCTTGCATAACACCTCACTCCGCAAAATGTTTATCTGATTTATCGATGTCATATTTTTCTCCAAATTTACGATCTAATATTAAGTCTGTCTGAATCGTTACTTTTCCCATCTCAGCCCAAATGAAATGTACGTCTTAAGACTAAAAAATGGTATGAAAATTTCGCTTGCTTGCTATATATTTTTTGACACATAAAATCAACTATGTATATACTTCTTCGAGGTAAAATGTCTCTAGCTCAAACAGCACCGCCTGTTTATACACACCACTCTAAAAGCTTTCCTTCGGAGTTTTATTTATGTACCGAAACTGTTTTTAAACTTTAAGTGGTAATACAAAAAGCAGAGTGAAATACGCGATACTTTGAACACTTGCGAAGTTTAAAAACGACGACTCGACGGCGCTACAACGTTTATGTCGCATTTGAAAAATATGCCAGTCGTAACTAATCTGTTCTATTTATACAAAATAAAAATTGCTCATGTCTGCATGTTGCTAAACGTTCGTAAATTTTGGCACCATTATGAGCACTGGTTGGTATGAAGCTGACATTTACCGTATAACGACATCGTTTTTCACCTACATATTATGTTCGCGGAGAGTGAAAATTAAATACCAAAAAGATATTAAACGCTTTTACCTTTACTTAAAATACTTGCGGGCATAAATTTCGGATGACATGTAGTACGAAGATAGATGAGCTTCGGACCGCATCGCCTCCGTGGGTGGGATTTCGTTTATTCCTGTTCGAGGGGTGTTCAAATTACTTACCTATTTTGTTTCGCAAAAGTGAATAAATTTTTCAACATTCAGTTATTTCTCATTATATATACATTAGATTTGTCTAGAGAAGATATTGTTAAGTTTCTCATTGGGCTTCGTAGACACGGGCTCATTCGGTGGCGCTAAAGGCATTTAGAGGCGGAGGGTGCGCTTATCCGCCGTAGAGCGGTGCGGGGGTACGTGGAGGGGGCTGGCTTTGTTCTCGCGCCGGCCTCTCCTACCACTTAGAAGATTGCTCGGCTTTGTCTTCGCGATATACTTCTTTGTACCTCGCCTCTCGCCTTCAATTTGGGTTTTAGCTTTACACCCCGTTTTGATTTCTATCCGCGATTAGATTCGAAACTTGTTGTTTTTTATTGTTTGATGCTAATTGTTTTATTGTGTTTACACTTGTTATCTTTAAATTGATTTATAAACCATATTCAATAGTTATACGAGATATGAGCTTCTTTACATCTAATTACGTCACATAGCGACGATGCACACGAACGTATGCCAAATTCAAACGACACGTTTCGAAGCCTACGTACACATCGCTCAATACGGAGGCCGTGCTTAAATTGTTTTTGCCTTCAGCTTGTTGTTATAACCTATTGTGTGCCAATGCTGAGCCAACATTCAATGACCCAGTTTCTCCTTCACTTCGTCGTTGTTTTATTTCCTTGTCCGGTCCAATTTTTAGTGTTAAAGCTGTTATTGCTACAACTCAAATAGTATTATTCACTTCTCTACTAAAAGTTTAAATCCCCATACCTGTAGTTTTTCGCAATTTAGAGTTGATTTTCAATTTTGTTTCTCATAGAACACTTTTTTTCGATGCTAATGACGAATAGAATAAACTTGTTAACAATTACGTAGATTTGAAAACATTTTCAGTTGCAAATGATTTGAAGTTTAGTAATCTACCGCCCGCAATACTTAGGTTTTTTTGCCAAAATAACGTATATCTGTTTAGGCTTGGAAACGGGCGTGGCGGCGAAAGCAGTGCTCCCTTGACACGCTACGGCGCTCGCGCATTGCAGTCAAGGCCTCTGCCCGCTGTACTGCACTGCACTAATGAGCAAACAATATCGTACCGATGGTACGCATCCGATTACTCATAGACGGACGGATTTTTTACGTGGTACAACCACACTGCAGCTATATTATAGTTGTAGCATGAATGGGTCGACTCGACCGGAGTCAGCTTCATGCTGATGTTCGTATGATGAGTGTAGAGAACCGGAGATCCTTTTTACTGGAAACGAGGCATTACATCTGAGTCCTCTGGGATGGCAACGCATCTGCATTTTGATTCCTAATCGAGGATAAATGTTGATGTCTATAGGCCACAGTTTCCACTTATCATCATGTGGACTGTGTGCTCGTTTGTCACCCTAATTCTATAAAAAAGACACGCATGATCACTTGATTACTATACTGTTTCACTGTAAAGCTAACAATTTAATGTTTTGCAATCTTAGTATATATAAATTACGTGTCACGTTGTTTGTCCGCGATGGACTCCTAAACCACTGAACCGATTTTAATCAAATTTGCACACCGTGTACAGTTTGGCCCAAGTTGAGAGATAGGATAATTTTTTTGCCCATGAGTGACCCACATTTTTTTTTGCGAATTTAAGGATTTTCAATAGGACTTGACAAAGGGTTTTCGAAAAGTGCAGAACAACGTCTGCCTAGCAAGCTAGTAGATTATAAAATGTGAAGTACGTAATACAGCACTACTAAATGATACTAATTGTCTAGTGTTATTATCAGACTAATTAAAATTATGTTTTTTTTGTTTTGTTGTTTGGGGGGGGGGTTTAATTTTTTTTTTTTAAAAAAAAAAAAATCAATTTAAAAAAAAAAAAAACATTTTTTTTTAAATTATATTTTTTATTTGTTTTTTTTGGTTTTTTTTTTTTTTTTTTTTTTTATTTTTTTTTTTTTAAAAAATTACTTTTGGGGTTTTTTATCTTAATTTTTTTTAAAAATTCTAAAAAAAAAAATTTTTTTTTAATATATTTTAAAGATAAAAAAAATTTTAAAATAAATAAAATAAAAAAAAAGGAGTTTTTTTTTTTTTTTTTTTTTTTTTTTTTTTTTTTTTTTTTTTAAAAATAAATAAAAATTTGGTGTTATAATTTTGGTTTTGGGGGGGAGAGGATTTTTTATTTAATTGTATTTTTGGTTGTAAATTACTATTTTTAATTAATAAAATACGCACGTTAGAACAACAGTCCATGGATGCAGGTTGCTGAGGATCGTGCTTTGCGGGAATATCTATGGGGGAGGTACAACAGTGGTTGTTATTGGTTGTAACGATGATGATATATTTTTTGTTATCTAGTCATAACTGCACTCATATAGTCGTTATTACATAATATTAGGTATAAATTCTACCATGCTAATTTACTAAACGTACTAGGTATTTTACTTAACACTTATATTATGACTTTTACGTTTATTAAGTATTGATATATATTATTTAAAAAAATCAGGTGATTTAATGAGCACATTTAAATAATTCCACGTCAGATTGTGGACTAATTCTCTCTATATAAGTCTCTTAATTCCACAAAGAAAATTTCATATCTCGTTTTTTTATGAAAGTGCAATTAACCAACATGATAAAGAGAAGTTAGAAAAATTTAATCTTAGGTAGTCTCTCCTAAGAACTGTGACAATGCGGTGCTCTGATAAAACATGAAAAATGCGAATGAGGGAAACCCCTTGCGTGTAAATGAGCATTTAAAGCGGGCATGCGAACAACTTACGTAACTTAATGCCTTTATAAATGTTATGAAGAAGAGAATCTCTGGGTATTCAAGAAATTCTCTGAAAAATTTTTTTTTATGTTTGATTATTTCATTACACCTATTGGAATAATATGCTTATATTATGTATAATATATTCTTATAGATTTCAACTATTGTTTGGGGATACGATATTGTATATTATGTTGTTTGTAATATATTTATATTCGTTTGACTTGTTTGTGTACTGGGTTAATGCTTTTGAATCAAAATTTGATTTGGCGCATGTGAATATTTAAAGCGAATAAATAAATTGGGACCAAACGTAGTGACGTCATACGTTATGCTGACAGCTAACTAAACTTTGAAAGTAAACAGATATGGCTTAAATACTAAATATAATGATGCAAATGCAGAATCTGCTAATAGCTTTTGCATCATTGACATGGAGTAGAAGCTGTGCACTGCAAGCGTCGTAATTGTACGTTCTCTTAATGGTTGTTATGTGAAATTACTTTTCCTTCTAATATTTATCAATTAAATTAAATTTATCGGAAAACATTTGGGAACTTTTTTTCTTTAAAAATACAATCGATCTATTTACGAAAGTTTCCAGTCAGTTTTCTCATGAACGTCACAGCAACGATGTGTATTGCTTAGAAACAATACACGAAATTTCATTCAATGATTAAAACCACAGTAAGTGAGTTTCATTTCACACTATTCGTATAAAAACAGTTCACGAAAAACTTAGCAAATGTTTGTTCAAGGCCAGGGAAACCTCTTAAGTAGTTTTTTCCTTGACACGAGCCCAGTTGCAACGCGGCAACTGACACAAGGTTGGCTGACGTGACACGCCCTGGCGATTATTTAATTGTTATTTAAACCTCCGACAGTGCATCGCTGGCGTGTCGAGGTCTTGTCGTAAGTAAATAAGCAGTGATTGCGGATTATTTTGGATTGGAATTTTATAAATACCAGACAGTTGCAATCTGAAGAGAGAGACAGTCTGTAAATGTCTTAGCTCCAAAACCAATTACTTTTAATATTAACAACATTCTATATCATTCCTGATAAATTTTTAAAAACTGCCCTCTAAAAAGTCTGATAATTTTAGCCGCAATGATGAATAAATTATTTCATAAATGTTTAATACCATATATCTACATAACTACATCAAATACCTTTTACTAAGTTAACCTTTCCAACTTACATTACCTTTACATGTATTTGTAACCATTTCCCCAGATTAAGCTAATGAAAAACGTCCATTCCAACAATATTCTTATTACACTCGTGAATGTCCCGCATATACTTTCATACATTTCCATCGCCCTGTTTTAAATGACTATTTCAGCCATAACTTCCACGCGAATATCGCTTCTGTTGCGACTTTTGCTCGTACTCTGTATAATTTATAACGTAATATTAGATTTTCGTATCTTGGTAATATTTTATTCATACAAACGTACATCTTATCAAATTCGGCTTTTGAGTTCCCATGAACGGATAAATATTAAATATTTGAGACACGATAAGTAAGCAAACCTTACCCACGAAGCTTATCTCCTCGCGAAAGAGATTACAAACTTTGACTATCAATTTTAACAAACTTTTGTGAATTCGAATTTGGATTGTAATAAAGGATTAACCGAGTTGTTGACATTACTTGGATCTTTCAAGTAATGTTATTAATTCGTTAAAACCTTTAACAAAATGACACAATCATTGCACTTATGTTATTACTTATTAGTGAAAAAGACTTTGTGAATTAATTACATTCTATGGGCAATGCATTTACTGACTCTCAAAACTTTACGAATTCGTTTTTCTTTTTTCTTGAGCTGCCTTATTAACGTTGGATGAAGTATCTAAAGCTGAAGCAATCGGATCGAATCTTACATGCTCTTTGACCCACTACACAAAGTCGCTTTAAGCTTTATCGTATTTATATACTTTAAATAACAGTAATTCTTTTTTAATATTAACTATAATGGATATTATCTTTATTTACTTTAACATTTGCATGCTTTCAAGTTCAGTACCAAGTTGTGAAAATTTTGCATCTGTATTAAGATAATACCGTCTCGTTTTGAGCACATATTAGTGTCATCAGAATAATGAGTTTGTATTAGTGGCTTTTTAGGGTTTTTAGTAGATATTAGTAAGCTTTTTAGTAGTATTATTGTGTGCATCTGATAAATATAATTTGTGTATGTTCATAAAAAGGAAATAAGAATATGAGAGAAGAGAAGTGAAATTAATTTATTTTCGAAAATAATTTCGATCGAGGTTATGTAATCATTCAAGACAATCATATATTTCATTATGTCAACAAAATCCTCTTATTATTTTCATAACGTTACCCTATATGGCCGGGTCGCCGATGCTCGTTGAGACGTGTCTTTCGCAAGGCGACCCTTGAGTCTCAGCTCTCAGTCGACACTTTCTCTGTTGGTTCAAATAATGTTACCGTCGGCCTGGCGCACTCGACCTCTAACCTTTTCGAGCTGCTGACATCGAACTAACTAGCGGTTAAAACATTAATTCTGACGATTGTTGTTATAATACCTACAACAGAGTCCCAAGTGGTTTAAATATTATTTACGCTGTAGCCTTTTCTCTCTTGTCTATCAGTGTTTATATTTATAAGTGCCCTTGACATACATATAATATAAGATTATTTAAAGGTACATACATCCCATAGGTCTATGCTAGAAAGCACGAATTGGCTGGCAACCATAGCTGAAAGATTTTTCCATAACCATTTATTTTATTTTTATCACTCTATTAGGTTATTGAGCATAAAGATAAGTGATAATGCTGCTATCTTCGAGTATCTCTACCAGTCTGTTTGGTTTGGGGAAGGAATTTCCGAATGACCTTTCGCGATTTGTCGGTCAACAGAGCCTCGTCTGTTAACGAGCAAGGTGTGCCCAGTGCATTTGAGGTTAGCATTTACAGAAGTGGTTAAGCCTATTAAAGGAGCCTTAATATATGTATGAATTCATATATAACTGAATTAATTTAGCTGTTCACAGCTGGGAAAACTGCTATATTTACATAATGATTTCTTATATTTACGCGAACACTACACATTGAAATAATACTAGTTTTTACGGAATTTATCGCGTGTATTTAACTTTTTAATTACCCTACGTTTCGAACGCTTTACAGCACTCATGGTCACGGGCAGGACTGAGATGTTCAACGTCCATATGTCATAGTTAACCGCGGTTACCATAGATTAAAATTTAACTTTTGTTCCGATCTATGCAGTATGAACTTATGGTATCTTGAAGTCTTGCAGTTGTATGCTTGGGTTGGGATTTAATTTTATTTATTATAGGATCCCAAGCAGATGGTAGCACCCAGCCATCTTCTCTATTGAAATTAGGATGTTTTTTGATTTCAATAGCCTCGCGAATCATCCTTGGAAGGAATCGGTGTTCTTTAGCGAGGATCTGCGGTCTATCAAATCTGATGTAGTGACGGGGGCGATCCTGTACGTGTTCACAGACTGCAGACTTCCCGGAGCGTCGATTCTTCACATCAGCTATATGTTCTTTAACGCGGGTTTTTATTGATCTTTTAGTTTGTCCTATGTAGGAGAGACCACATTCACAATCAAGCTTGTACACTCCTGCATCTTGCAGAGGGACATTACACTTGACCGATGGTAAAAACTGACCAATCGTCTTCAGCGGCTTGAAGTATGTTTTGATGGAAGTGCGCTTCAAGATGTAGCCAATCTTGTCAGTGACTCCTCTAACATATGGCAGTACAGCAGGTACACGCTCGACTGTGGCCGGCTTCACTCGTTCACTGTGACGTAGGCGCGGGACTCGAAGCTTGTTGTCATGCAAAACTTGCTTGACATGGTGGAGCTCTGCAGCCAGGTGTTTACTGTCACAGATCCCTCGTGCTCTCTGAAACAAAGATTTACCCACGGTAGCTAACTGTGAAGGATGGTGGTGAGAGTCACCGTTTAAATATCTATCTGTATGGGTCTTTTTTCTATACACAGTATGGCTCATATGACTTCAAGATACCATAAGTTCATACTGCATAGATCGGAACAAAAGTTAAATTTTAATCTATGGTAACCGCGGTTAACTATGACATATGGACGTTGAACATCTCAGTCCTGCCCGTGACCATGAGTGCTGTAAAGCGTTCGAAACGTCGGGTAATTAAAAAGTTAAATACACGCGATAAATTCCGTAAAAACTAGTATTATTTCAATGCTATATTTACAGTTGAGCACAAGCATTACAAAATGATAGAACTTGCATTAGTTGCTCGCTGATTTTTCGATCTTGGTAGATCATACTGGACGCCTGGCACTTTTATAGTAAAATATTAGTGGTTGTATTTCAACCGTTTGTTGGTCGTCATCACAAGATGGTAATAATAATACGTCAGCGTCCCCTACGACTCTACTTTGTGGCACACATATATTTAAATTTACATATAAACATATTTATGCATGTAGGTGTGCAGTAACTTTGCCTGAGCGTGATCACACCACATGACGTAATCGAATTTTTGTGACAAACGATTTGCCATAATGTAAATTTATATCCCTCGCTTTATACTGAGCTAAAATGTCGTTCTGAAAAATACAAAACGCGATTTATTGTATTTGCATGTGATATAACTTTTTAAATATCATCCGCTATTTATAATACAGTCGGTTTATACAAGATTTATTTTGAAGGTGTATCACGTTTATAGGCCAGAGTTAGTAGTCAAAAAGACGATAGCACGTCGAAGTTGAACCGGGATGTTCTCTCAACTTGTAAGCTCACCCGCTCGAGACACGTTTAGCAGATAAGTTGTTAACGACTCTTTAGCGTTTCGACCACATGTGACGTGAAGCACATAGAATATTATCTCGATAATAATTCATATTCAGGTAATATAAGCGTTTGTTATTCAAACTGTGCTTTATACTATTGAACTTCTACCCTATTGAAGTACCAAAGTATAATAAACTAGAAACTTATTATTTAATAGAAAAGCTGTCTTACTTTTGAATAAATCAAAAATATTTTTTTATAAAACTTACTACTTCTTACTAGTTGTTATGGCTGAACTTGGACAATCTGTTTGGCCGGGAATAGTAAACCACAACAGAGTTATACTTTAATATAAAACATAATGCGGTATGACTAAAAAACCTGCGACTATTTCTAACAACAATCGTTGCATTTCAGTGTTCGGAAGCGACAACGCTTAACGTCTTGTATTCATCGGAATAGGCATATTTTAATATCACTGTTAAAATTAAAAGTAAGAACATAACAGATGGAAGTCAGATTAGGTTAGTTAACAATTACGTTTCAAAAAAAAATTTAAAGAGCCGTGGTAGCTCAGATGGTTGGCGCTCGCTGTAAATTTCACAGTACGCGAGCAAACCGGGTTCGATCCCCGACGGCACCAATGAAATTGCTAATTGCAATTTTAAGTGCTAATTTACCACGTGCTCGGCGGTGAAGGAAAACATTGTGAGGAAACCTGCACGTCAGAGAAATAAGGAAAAAAAATATTTCGAAGACATGTGAAGTTCGCCAACACGCATTGGGGCAGCGCGGCGGACAATTCCTTGGCCGAAAACCCTATCAGAAATGAGCGCAGGCCTGTGCTCAGCAGTGGGACGTATATGCGCTGTAACTTTACATTACTATTTTACTTTAAAAAAATTAAAACTACATGTAGGGAACATAAGGCATAAAGCCTGGACTTGTGTTTTATTAGAAGCGACACGTATTTTTATACAGTTAAATAATAAGTATACAATATTTAACAATTATAGTTCTCTATTTTTATAATAATAACAAAGTACACTTAAGGGCAATTTAAAAATGAATAAGACCGTTAAATTGTAAATAACAACTGAAAACAAATATTATTCACGTTGATCAGATCTTTGTAATTCCATCTCAATGGCAATGAATCAAGGACGCAGTAAGGGGATCTAATTAATGCGACCAATTTAAGCTAGGGTCGTATCTCAAAATGTTTACGCAATTACTCAAAGACCTAAGTGCAAACAAAAAGTTAATAATTATTCGCCTACGTATCTTTGTGATATCATCACATTTGTCATCATATATGTCTATTGCAATGAATTTCGAGGACCAACAGTAAAGAAAACACAAGCACTTAACTCAGTGGCGAGCAGCAGCGATACGGGCCGTTCAGCGAACGTGACAAAACAAACACACGTACAACTGTGCCCATATAGTAGTACCTGCTGGCGCTGAGATCAAACTTAGTGAACTCAAAGCTAGTTGGAGACTGCGTGAACCGTTTAAACGCCCTGGGTTGTAACAACAGGGTCGCTTTAAGATGGGTTCCGGGTCACGAGTGCATTGTAGGCAACTAATTTGCCGACAAACTCGCACGGGAGGGCTCAAAGTGCACACAATTTGGACCCGAGCCATTTTGTGGAATCTCAAGAAGCCTAGCCTGATTGACCCTTGAAACTCTTTATCACAATAAATCACTTAAGATCTGGTCTGACACACCAAGCTTAAAACATTCTAGAACCTTAATCCGGGCTTTTGATCGTAAATTAGCTTCAGAAGCCCTGGGATTAAGTAAAAATAAATTGCGCATTCTGGCAAGAGCCCTAACTGGACACTGTTGTCTTAAAAAGCACATGTCCATCCTGGGACTAAGCAACTCAAGGATGTGTCGGTTCTGTTCCATAACGGAAGAAACACCTCTACACATCCTAACCGATTGCTGACCCTTAATGCGCAAACGTAACACTCATCTGGGACACTATCTACTCCGCCCAGAAGAAGTGAAATTGCTCACGGCTAAGCAACTCCTTCAATTCATTGAAAACATAGGGCTTAGCAGTGAACTATAGCCATAGCAGCGATCACAATAGATCTTCTAGGTCGCAGTGATACTGGTCTCTTTACCTAGACCTGCATAGCTGCTCGCACATAAATAAATAAATAATGCCCATATACGTATGTCACTTAAAAAGATGGCGAACCTAAAGAAAAATATTATTTGTTATTAAATCATTTCAAAGAACTTTCTATCAACATCTAATAAAAAATTTCATGCGTCTGAACACTTTCCAGTCAGCCTCGAACCCCTCTTTTACGACCTGCCCAAACTCTTCTTTTTTCCTCTTCTAGATTTTTTTTTTAATTTTAGTGAATAAAGAGAAGTCACAACATGGTGCCAAATCAGAGCTGTAAGGTGGCTGGTGGTGACACGAAAGTTTAACCGACCGAACTGCATTTTACAAGTTCCAATCGCATTTCCGAAACAATTTTTTGGTCATACAAAAAACTCTTTTCGCAAAACTCCACGTGGCCCGTCAAATGCCCCGATACCACATACGCTCCATCAAATGCTTTCAATCTAAGTAAGGACTTACCATAAAGCGTACAAAAGTCCGCATTTGACATGTATGCTAACCGTCCCTCTCTAGTGACTGCTCGTCGTTTAGATTAGTCCCTTTTCCCAAAATTAGAGTCTTACAAAAGAGCTTTAATCGTAGCTAATTCACATTAGCTAAAAAGGAATAATTCTTGACTTACTCGAGTTTATTTTGTGCAATAATATCATCGTGGTAGAGATACATAATATATGAATTCTTCATAGAATAGAATATAGTTTTTTGCTTTAAATACAAGTACATTTAGGTGATTAAGTTACAAATTAAAAAGATATCATAAACTAGACGGCATGCAAATATGGTGTGATCAAAATATGTATATTAAATAAATTTACTACATAGTTCATAATTCATGTCAATACAACAAATAAATCATTAATACTTCAGCACAATATTTATATTTTGAAATCGTGTTTACTTTTCAGATTAATTCGCACCGCCAGTGTTAAACATTAAATATCACAGATAAAATGGTTTTCTGTTTTAACAATCCTATTTATAGTCTTTAATTTAATTGACCTCTGGATGGTTTCTATTACGCGAATACTACACAAAGAATGAAACTTATTTTTACCGCGATAACATGTGTTTCATCATCATTATCATTTCAGCCAGTAAAAAGACTAACCAAAAGCCTCCTCCAAGGTCCAAGCAATACCTTTGTGGTACACGGTCTTAAGCCTAAGCATCAACTGCCTGCAGGTTGTCTGTATCTAGTGAGGGTTCACCTAATGGTGATAAAAAGGGTCTCCGGTTCTCTACACTCACCATACGAAACACAGCAGCATCAAGCTTTTAACGCTGGTATTCTGAAGAGAGAGTGGTCCTTCCCCGATCGAGCCGACCCATTCGTGCTACAACTATACTACTAATACAACTGCAGCATGGCTCTACTACGTATATTGTCACAGTAGTTGCCGGTTCATCGAACTTACTGAACAATTAGACTATGTTGTTTACGTAGTTTCATTGCTGATATGAGCGACTTAGACTATCCTTATACGTACCCACAGCAATCCTCATACCGTTACACCCTTCTTATTATCTTGTTCTGTTTTATCATCCCGCAAAGGCCAACGCTCAACACAGACCTCACGCTTTATATATGGCTATATATAGTAAGCTGGTCTAATGGGTAATGCTTGCCAGGTATTGCTACCTACCAGACGTCTCGCACCATGTACGCTACTTTTCACCGCCGGCCTGGCTTCTTTATGTTTGGCGTAAACGAGTTGGTTACACCGCCTTTCGAAAACCATAAGTCCTCTTTGACATTTCCAATAGTAACCTACGGGACGAAAGAGGGTGATGGATTTCCTTATGCCGCTACCACATGGCTCTCTTACTCTACCACTCATTGTTATTAGATGGAAATGAATAGCTGTAACATTATCTGGCCGCGGTTTGACCCACATAAAAGAAAGAATGTTCATATTATTTCTAACAGATATTTAATGTCTCCTTTATACGTAAGTCAAATGGAAAACATTTTCATTTCTATTGAGTATGAAAATCAAGTACAAAAAAAAGACGTAAATTTCATCAACAAAAACAATGTTATATTTAGCATTAAGATGACTCGTAACTGTTTTTTTGAGAAACAAAATGTAAAAAATACAAGAAAAATAGTTTAAATTCCCGGAAAATGGTTACATTCCGAGGGAAAGTATCGTCGACGGAAATTGCATTTTGAATACGTCGACAGCGCTCAACACTAATGTTGCAGTTATTTTGTTGTAGTGTTGTTGTGCTTTTGGGTAAACATTTGACTTTCCTGCTATTTATTGACGTTAAATTTGTCTGCGTTGGTGTCGTTCTATCCGTGGTACTGAACGAACTTGTGATGAATTATTTTGGTTTATTTATAGTGTGTGTATGTTTATCAGAAATGATGTAGTTATCCATAACATGGGCGTTTTCATTTATACGCGCAAACAAAACTTTTCCTCGACTAATTTATTTCATGTACCTTTATAAGAATGCATATTTCTTTTTGAATTCTTTCCATATAAAAACAAGCTTAAGAGAGCCCATCTAAATGAAACAACTGCCACCGTGCCCCTCATAATACAATGAAAATTTAATTTATTTTATTTATGTTTTTCCTACAGTCTACATTTTATCTGAGAAGGTCTCTCTGTATACATTTATTTAATTTCCTGGACTAAGAATTTAAGGTAAGATCTAAAAACTTTTAGTTCTAGAACTAGATGAGATTGAGACCCTAACTACTTACCTTCGGGCAATTCATTGCGAATTCAATCAAATAATGCGGGCTCCACAGATTAAACACGAAATAGATTGAAGTGATATTTGGAAGTGAATGAAGACCGCCCGATAGATTTTATTTACATTGAAATCCTTCCCAACCTTCCAATTAAGAACTGTTCGGTACTGTAAAGTTTTAAATTTAGTGAATTCATAGATCTACGTGTTGTGATCCAATTAATATTAATCCTCGAGCCGCAGTCCCGCTCTGTATTCAATTCAGTCCGGGACGGTTCAATTTCGTTCATGAACTGGGTTTTTATTTGCACGCTAAATTAAATGTTGCCAATCAAGATTTTATCTCGGCAATTCCCGTGTCCGCTCGCGTGTCGCTATCAAGCGTACACTCTATAAATCATTAGGTTATATGTAAACATGTTTTAATCGCCTGTCTAATCGTACGCAAGTAAAGGATTATTTCTCAAGTCCGTATAAAATTTGGGATGAAGTTACTTCCAAACTAATTTTGCTGATGTTTGGATCAGTAAAAAAAAAATTAAGTTACTCTATGTACCATCCGCTAAAATAAAAGGAAACATCTACACATTGAGCTATTACGTACTACGTACTAGAGGCGACACTGCATTCAGTTACTCTGTTCCACTCAACTGCAGTGCGTACACCGCATTTTAATCAGTCACTCGCTAGGCGCTTGTAGAGTTGTCACGTGTTGTGTTGATTAAAAAAAATCTCTGGAGAAATATATGACGTCGTGTGTACTTATATATTGCACAAATAATTCAAGAAATGTCAGTAAAAACTAAGGGATTAGTTTTTATCGGTTAATAAGATACTTAATCAATAAAAAAGTATTATAAATTAGTAATAAAACAAATTCTTCCTAAGACGCCATCTAGTGTCACGTAATTAGATTATGAAATTAATTTGTTCAGATGCGACATTTCTGTGGGTACTTAAGTATAGGATGAATATATTATTATACAATTTTTTTTTTGTAGAAACGTATGAGTTATCATAATTAGGCCAATTTTTTAATATTTAAATCTGCTAATTATTCTTATATTTTATTTTTAGGTTTCCACATCAAAGGTCAAAGTAGAATAAATTCGTCAATTTTTAACTCTCGCGTGCCCAGTATTTATAAACGACTCTTATTCTAATTTAAATGTTATATTAACAAGTTTTGTTAAACATACAATTTAATGTATGTTTTTTTTTTGATATTTGAGATAGATAACTTTTAAAATATTGAGATAAAAATCTCATTAAAATGTAGTTGTGATATAATATTATGTTATATTATATTAAATAAGCAAATGTAATATACAAAATAAATGACAAAATTTAAAAAATTGTTCTCGATATAATTTACCCATTTAATTAACAGTGCAATCTATTATTCACCTACCTACTGATCATTCTACCTATGTTTATTCTATGATAAAAGAAACAACCGCGGGAACACAGAGTAGCGCACATTTTTTGTTTGGAATAGCTGTTCTAGTACGTAAGTACATATTACTTCAATGCATCTACATTATATTTTCTTCTACTCCATTGATACAGTTCTATACTTGTCCTGTATCGATTTAATCTTCAGACCTATACCTATAAAACGCCTAATGTAAACGAAATGAAATTGTTTTCTTCTACATAACACAACTTCATTTACGCCTAAATGAAGCTACGATGACTTCATAACAGCACATAAATTACTATCGTGTTTTCCGGCGCCTTTTTATAAATTGTCTTTCGAAAAGCCGTCTATAATCGTTGTAAAGTAAAAGTGGCAAAGTTTAGCCTATCAACTTAATCAGTGACGTGAGACTGAGTTCATCCTGTTATTTTTCTCCAAAGAGTTTGAAAAAAGGTTTTATTCATACAAAAAGAACACGCGATATCACTTTTGAAACTAAGTTTCGTGGAAAATAACTCCTAACACCGAAAGATATAAAGTATGACAACAACCCGTCCTCAGGGGAACCGTTGATTTCTTTCTATCACTATTTGATAGAATTGAATCGATTCTATTCATTTTTCTTTCATTGCTTGTATAGCGAACCGGGTCTGTATACATAAGTAAGGGCATTGTGAATAACTTATTTACTAGCAGTAGCGGAAACCAATACAATAAACCAAACAATAAGCTGAAGCTTTCAACGGCTATGTAGTTCGGCGTCGGCCAGTTGTACGTTCTGGCTGAATGCCCTGAAGTAGTCGGGCAGATGGCTGTTATAATTTGTTGTACTGTATTACATTATAGTTATGTCCTAGATACAGACTCAGTTTAGGTACTTCAAAGTTAAACACTTTTTAGTTTGTAAAAAGCAGCTTGTGTTGAACGCGGGGCAACAAAACCTAACTTTTTTATTGGCCACCAAAATATTGTTTGTGGAATAGGAAAAACATTATCACGGAACGTTGCCAGAAAGTGAAATAAAATACTAAACGACGCCATTACCTACGCTTCCTTTTTTATTATTCTATTACTTACCGTAAGTTTTTTTGTGTACGTGCTACGTTGAACTTAAATGTCTTTTTATCTAGTAAAAATGGAATTGGCACAAAATGTTCAATATACAACTAATAATGTTTAAGGATATAAATAAAACCCATCGAGTTCGGAAGTAGAATGAATCGGAAGGCGGGACGCTTGCCAACTTAGCCAATGAACTGTCAAAGATCATGTGAAATACAATCAGAAGTTCCGGCGATTCAGTTAAAGCGAAATAAAACAAGAAGTTAGTCGAGTTGCGCAAGTAAACGATACTTCGACACGGGTTTAATCCAGCTCTGTAACTACGGCTTCCATTTAGTTTGAAGTACGAGACAATGGTGGTTTCGCGCCAATCCTGACCAATGAGACTCGGGGACACATGTTACACTTGCGTTGTACTCGTAACACGCAACACAAACAGGTCGATCAGAAAAGCGTCATTGTGTACAATTACTTCCTCTTGTTGCAATAAACAACTGTAATCGAGTCTAGACACTTCCTGGTGAAGAAACCTATCATGTTATCTATCCACTCGTATTTTTATATTAATATTTAATGTTATTACTTATAGTTAAACTATAATATATAAAGTCATATGTAGTTGTTTTTAGCCGACTTCAAAACGGGGAGGTTCACAATTCGACTATGTTTTTTGAAGTGAAAACGAAAAAGAGACAAACATATACATCTATAGGATTTAGCCTGCGTGAGAATAAGATAGAATACAGTAGGTATACAGTGTTTATTTATTTATTTATTAGGTTCTCCAACAGTTATAACACAATACATTTAAATACAAGTTCCAATCCAAATTCAGTGTTCCTTATTATCTATTATATACTTTAGTTCGTGTCATTTAATGAAATTGAAAGCTTGGAGTCTTTATAATATCGTCAACTTCATCATTACAGCCAAGTCCACTGCTGAACATAGGCCTCCCGCAAGCAATGCCACAAGGATGGTCCTGAGCCACTTGCATCCATCGACCTCTTGCATGTCTTACCAGGTCGTCACTCCATCTAGTGGGGGACGCACTACACTTCCGTTCTTGAAATCTTCTTTATAATACGTAATATAATATATTTTACGTGGTAGACCCATGCTGCAGCTGTACTGGTATAGTTGTAGCACGAATGTGTCGGCTCGACCTGGGAAGGGCCACGCTCTCACAGAATACCAGCGTGAAATAACAGCTTAACGCTATTGTGTTTCGTATGGTAGGCGTGGAAAACCGGAGACCCTTTTTACTGCAAACGAGGCATTCCATCTTAGTCCTCTCGGGTGACAAAGCATCTGCGTTTTGATTCGTAATTGAGGATAGATGTAGATATCTATGGGTCACAGCAACCACTAAACATCACGTGGACTGTCCACGTGATGTGTGGTTGCTCGTTTGTCACATCGATTTGTGTAGAATAAAATAAAAGTAATTTTTAAACTTGGTAACGATATTATATAATAAATAATCCTTACATTACTCCTGATACTCTGCATTCGTCTTATCCTCTCGAAGTTTAGTGTGAAGGTCCTTTTGTCGTGTGTGAACTGCATAGGTTTTTTTTGTATACAAACTACTGAAAACAAAATAGGGCCCACCATGTTTTATAAATGAATTTTACAGATTCTTTTTCTTTTTTTAGTTTTTTTGATTAGGAATGAATAAATCAAGGTTTTTGAAAGTGTATGAACATAAACAAGAGTAAGTTTTCCCAATTTTATGGAATTTAGTCAATATTTACAGTTTTTAGGAAAGTTTACAGAAATTATTCATTTAAGTAAAATTTGATTTTGATTTTTATTATTGACTAAATCAATGAGTTTGATGGTACTTAATAGCGAGTAGGTCCTCCTCTGTTCTGTATGTACTCTCTGAATCTATCTGGGACACTTTCATTCAAGTGGGTGATGTTTTCCTCGGATATTCGCTCTCAACACAATTTTAGGGCGTTTATGAGCTCTTGTCGATTAGTCACATAACTGAAGTTCGATTTGAGGCTTCTTTTCAATTGGTCCCATAAATATTCAATGGGGTTAAGATCGGCACTCATGGCCGGCTACGGTAAAACCGTAATATTGGCTTCAGAGAGAGCTCTCTGGGTTGTTCGCGCTGTATGTGGGCGATCATTGTCTTGCATAAAGACGAATTTTTAACCCACTCTTTGTGAAAATGGGATGACATGGGGCCGAATTATTCGATCGACATACCGGAAGGCAGTTATGGAGCCTTCTTCCAGAATTACCAGCTCAATTTTACCGAGCAAGCTTATTCCAGCCCACACCATAACATTTGGACCTCCAAAACGATCCGTTTCGTGTATGCAAGGTTCTGAAAAATGTTCTCCTTCTCTTCTCCAAACGCGCACTCGACGATCATCGCTGAAAAACTTCACTTTACTTTCGTCCGTAAAGAGTACATTTCTCCAGTTATCCATTGTCCACTCCGCATGCTCGCGAGCAAACCTCAAACGTGCTGCACGATGCGCTCTTGTCAATTTTAGACGAATAACACGAGATCTGGAACGTTGTCCGTCTTCATGGAGCTGATTTCGAATGGTTTGATCACTAATTCGTGTGCCAGTCGATTGCCGCAGTCGATTTTGTAAGACGCGGGCGGGAATCGCACGCGCTCGACGTGCAGTCAATCTGATATACTGGTCTTCCTGGACAGTTGTAGCTCGCGCTCTTCCTGATCCAGATCTCCTCGCGACACTACCTGTCTCTAGAAAGCGTTCCCACGCGTTTCGAATAGCTCGTCGCGACACACCAAGACGTCTTGCCACTGATCTCTGAGATTCTCCCTCCTGAAGCATAAACACTGCTCTTGTTGCTGTTTCCACATCCATATGACGCCGAGAACCAGGCATAATGATCGCGAGTAGCACCGAAATCAAGTCAAAATGAAAAAAATATACGTGCGACTGTTACATTCAGAATGTGACTGATAGTACAAGTGACTGAGAATTTGAGTAATAAACGTTTATTTGGAGTACTTCACTTTTTTTATCTTGCCATTGAATTCCTAACTTGAAACATTGATAACGTTAGATAAACATGTCAACAATAACTTCGAAATGATTAACTTCACTATTCTACTACCCAACAATTTTTTTAGACGAAATTCGAGATTAACTTAGAGTGGGCCCTATTTTGTTTTGGGTAGTTTATGTTACGCGATATCTTCGTCAATTGTGATCTGATTTTGATGATCCTTTTTTTATTAACGAGACACACATGTGGCCGTAGAAGGAAAAGGGGAGATCTCCCGCCGGGCAAGGTGTTGTGCCAACGCTCCGTGTGATAGTTCGGAGCTATTCTATATATACTGTTTTTGATTCCGAACTTTGATAGCGCGATTTAGGCTTCAGTGTGTTTCACGTGTGGCGCCGCAGCTACACTCATATACTTCAGGGGTGGTCCCATATTAGGCCCTAAGGGTGACAAAATAAGGAAATTTTTTATGTTATAACAAAGTTAAACATATATAGAAGTAAATTTTTTGATGGAACCATTTAGACGACATTAACATTCTGATATTTCTTAGTTCAATCAAAATTGTGTCGGTGTTAACACATAGGTATTGTATAGAAGAAGTATATGTAGTTGTTGTTCGAAGTCGCCTTTTTCTTTATTTAATAAAATAAAACGTTAATTTTTATTAAAATACTATTAGAAAATTACCACTTCAAATATTAACACAAGCTATTCACTATTCCGTCAAGACTGGCAGAATTATGCTAGTAGCAAGAGTTAATACAGCGGTATCTCCTGCTATTATATGAGATGTTGGTATGGGAAATAATATTCACAATTCCAGCGTACATGGCACGTCACTTGTCTAGTTCATTGTTCGAGCGCACTGGCACACGCTAATGTAGTCGGCCTAGCAACGTTCGCCAGTTCCATTCACCTCTCACCGAGCTAGAACGGTTATGTTGAATACGCCCGCGCCCGATCTTACATTCTAACACATTATAAAAATCATTTCCATTACATACGCACATACACTAAACGTTTATTGGTGCTTAAAACCGCACTTAACTCTATTTGCACTTCTTGGTCATTATACCTACTAATAAACATCTATAAAGGACAGTGTCTCTTTTTGTCTACATTTCCTAAATGTGCAACTGTATTCTTAACTACAGGTGATTTTTTTACCGTCTGGAAAAAATACGGCGAACGAAATAGAAGCCTATGACACTAACATTTTACAATTTTTTGTTTGCTTTTACATTAACATACTATGAAATTGATCTAACAATAAATAAGTACTTCTAATTTAAAAAAAACTTTCTGTACTAAAAAATAACAACATATAAATAAAAACACTCGAATCGAAATTAAAAAAACCATTTAGTAGTATTCATTGATAGATAATTTCATATGTTAATGTAAAATAAAAAAATTGTAAAATATCAGCGCCATAGGCATCTATTTCATTCACGTGTTCGGTACACCGTACACTCTATTTTTCCAGACGGTAAAAAAATTATTCAGTATAATTGTTTGCAATACAGAACACACTATCATATTTACTGCTTGTGACGGTGACACACACGATCGAGATAGTAATAACGGTTCATCCTCATCATCACAAGTTCACTGTGTATAGCACAGGCTCTCCCAAGGAATGCCACAAAGCAAGGTCCCGAGCCACCTCCATCCAGTGACTTCCTGCATATCTTACGGGGTCCTAACTCACTCCATCTAGTGGGGAGCCATTTCGCTTACCGATACCAAGTTGTCACTCGAGAATCTTTTGATTCTAAGAGCTATATGCCCGACCCCTTGCCACTTCAGCTTACTAATAACAACGGTTACAAGTTACAAATAAATAGATATTAGCCTTATGTAAAAATTGTTATAAAAAATAAAAATATAATTTCTTGCAACTTGTAAAATATAAAATGATGTGTCTCTGGGGGCAGAACAATTTTTTTTTGGAAGTTGCAAGAAATTTATATTTTTATTTTTTTTATTGATAGTATTTTTTTAGTCACAATAAGCTTATACGTGCTTATACATACATCACGTAACTACCAATCAAGTGATTTGTCAGTCAGTCTAATATATTAAGTTCGTACGGCCGTAGCTCAGGAGGTTTAACAAGGCCACTGATAACGCTAATACAATAGCCGACGATTCCCACGATGTAAATTGCATCGTGATGTCATCGCCGTGTACAGACTTAAATTAAAAGTATATACCTATAGTGGTACCTGTGTTGTTGTGATCATTATCACGTTTGTTTAAAAACTATTCGCGGCGAGTTAGATGAGCGAATGAGGCGCGAAATAACGATAATTTCATGAGGCGTCAGATGTGTAAGTCGATAGCGGCATGTTTACCGCCGCCCATGCGAATTCGGATTATCTACTGCGATAGATTATCGTTCGAATATTAAATAATGATGAAACTCGTTTTAATAAATAGATCTCTCTACTCCTGTAACACTAACATAGATCAGATTTTTGTTAGTGTTACAGGAGTAATAGTTTGTCAATTTGTTCCAATTCCAACTATTTCAAGTAGCGTTGCCAGGCGTCCGGATAAAGCCGGACACAGTCAGGCTTTTTGATTGCGTGTCCGGCCAAATTAAACGGTGTCCGGCCTGTCCGGCTTTTTATATTTGACCATTTTTTTACATTTTTCATGTACTTAAATACATGCTATTGCAATTATTGAAATTAATATTGTAATAAATATTGAATGATTAATAATAAAGAACGCTGATTCATTCAATTTTAATTTAAGATTTTATGATAAATGATATAAGCATAGTTTTACTTTAAAAAATATATTATCGTGTTATATATACTAAGACTAAATAATTAAGAGTGTTGGCCTTCTTAACAAAATGTCCGGTCAAGCTGGATGGTCTGTCCGGCTTTTCGGTTTAAAGACCTGGCAACCCTAATTTCAAGTCACATCAAGTACTTATCTTAGTACAAATCCAGTCACAGCATGTAAATAGATAAGCTATAAATATAATTCTAGGAAATATTTGGCCGATTAAGAAGTCAATGTGGCCGGAGGTGAGGCGACGGCACGCATTCACTGCCTTTCACTTCCCGCTTTTGTTATTCAGCCACTCTTAGACGACGGAAAGGCAGACGGCCTTGTGGCTTGTGCGCCTACTGGGCGTTCCTTCCCATACAACATTATATTTTGAGTATATACACGAATATCCACTGTGACATCATGCGCCTCGTTCCGACGGATCAATTGCCACAACATGAGTGCGAAGATTTGCCGCCATGTTTCGAACGCCTAGAGCTTCCTGCTATCTGGCTACGTGCAATTAAGACCGTGTAATTACGTGACGTCACGGTCAAGGAAAATACGAATAACACCGAAGCCATTATAGATGCGGTCATGTAACATTCGCATGTGTTAGAGCGCGTATTCCAGGGCCGCGTTAACCTTGGCTTTTGAGCGGTGACTTTCACGGTTAGACGGTCGGAGTGTTACATAAGATACGCGTCGTACGCAGCCATCGCTGGTGTGACTTCATCGCGACCACTCACTAACCACTCGGAAACCGGTTCCCACATCTATAACAATAGAATTAAGTAACAGAGTTACTTACAAAATGCATTTGCATTAGATACAACAATTTGTCAATCCTGACGCCCTCTTGTACACGCAATCTGTATGTAGATAATAAATTAATATTGATAGGTATGGTTATATTTCCCATCGAACTTTTTGTTTTTACGTTTAACATTCACGATCAGAGGGCTTTTTATACAAGTGATATCAATTCATTATAGCGACACTGCACCGCGCCGTTTGATTTTCAGAGATTAAAAAATATACGCTTTTAGAAAAGCCTTTTTATTAAACGATTTGTCAAACTTGTCATTTTACGACAATCAGTCGTTTGCAGACCGTACCTATATATTTTATGGTTTTGGACTCGATTAGTGCTATCAGATTACATACATTGACACATTTATGGATCATATGTATTATGTCATGGATCCTTACTTTTAATGCCATAAAATATATAACTTGTCTTTCGTTTTAAAGACGGAATAGACAATACTTTTTATGAGTGATTAGTGGATACCCTTGGTAGTGGTGTTATACCTTCGGCTTCGATCCAATTGCGTCTGTGATGAAAACATTTGTCTGTCTTTATATGACATGCATGATTTGCAGTCGCCCATATCTTTTTTCTAACTGAACCATGGCATAGCCTCGTTGCCTCACATTTTTACAATTCGTGTTGCGTAAGGTCCTCCTTATTGACAGAAAATTTTTGCAGTGATTTCATTTATTATGGAGGATTTACCATTACAGCCAAAAGTAATGCTGAATATAAGCCTCCCCCATAGATTTCCCCATAGGAGGATAAATTTGCCATAGTTGCCATAGTTGCCATAGTTGGCAATCGCAATTTGTTATTTTTTATTCAGTTGTTATCAGGAAGATGCTGCTGCTCGTCTATCTCCTGATTCAGTTTCCCTCTATCGCCTCTTACGACGCGCACGGGATGATATGGTGTAGTGCATGTTCTTACACCACCGCTACACGGTATTTTATATCATCTGCTTTATTTAAAATACCAATAGTCTAAGTTGGCGTGATAACTGTTGCAGGTACAAGAGCGGGGTGCGCTCAGTGAGGGGCGGGGGGGGCGGCGGCGCGGAGGAGGCGCGGCGCGGCGGCCTCAAGGCGCTGCCGAAGCGCGCCCGCACTCGCTGCAGGGGAATGAACATGGGGCAAAAGCTCTCCGGCGGAGTGAAGTCGGTGTCGCGCGAGTGCACGGTGCCGTTCAAGGCGGTGGTGGCTCGCGAGCTGGCGCCGGAGCCACCGCGGCCCGCGCGCCTCGACGCGCTGCTGGACGCGCCGCCCGCGCACCCCGACCTGCAGCACAAGCACGCGTGGAACCCCGATGACAGGTACACTACACTACATTATATATAAGTACATTTTTAAGACTGTTAATGTGTATCTTGATCACAAAAATCAAAACAAATTACGTATTTAAATTCAAATTTAAAGTCAAAATTTGCACGCCTCGATAAGGCAGAATGTATAGGAACTCTTGTGTTTTAATAATACTCTTGTAATATCTACCTACATTCTATGCAAATAAATAATTACGAATTATGAATTTTTAAAAATCGCCATCCTATTACAAAACGTGATTTATTTGTAGTCTTAGGTTTAAACTTTAAGTTATAGGTAATAAGAAGTCCCTTAGCCGCGGCGCTACAGTCTTCACGAAATTTGACATTTTTGCTGTCAAATTCCATACATTACATTTTAGTTCTCATATTTCAGCGAGACTTCTTTCATTAAACAGAAGTATAAACTAGATTAAACGTTAGACTAAACTAGTTTTGTAATAAGACCGTTAAAGTTCAAATGGACAAACATTCCATCTGATGGTAAGTGGCTACTGAAACACCTCCAACGAACTTAATACAAATAAAACTACACATGCGTTATTCTTAAGGACTATGATAAGATACCCAAAACTCTTAACCCCCCGTAATTTTCAAATCAGAACATAACTATTGATGCACTGTTACTACGAAACCTCAATCGGGTTCGCAAACATAAAAGGGGATACTTTCCGCTTAATAAATACCTATATTCATTTTCTTTTTTACGCGCTTTATGTTAGCTTGACCTGTATGAATGTAATAGAATTTTACAATACGGTGTTCATTCACTTCCAAATGTGAAATTTTGCTGACGTGTTAAAACCGATGATAATACAATGATTTTATTTAGTATTTCCACTACGATTCTCACATCTCATGATCGAAAAATGATTTTTTTTAATGGATAGGGTGACAAACGAGCACACGGTTCACCTGATGGTAAGTGGTTGCTGTAACCTATAGACATCTACATCTATCCTCGATTACGAATCAAAATGCAGATGCGTTGTCACCCGTGAGGACTAAGATGGATTGCCTCGTTTCCTAATAAACAATCCACCATACGAAACACAGCAACATTAAGCTTCTATTTTACGTTGGTATTCTCTGAGAGCGTGTTCCTTCCCCGAGCAGACTCATTCGTGCTACAACCATTATATGGTTGCAGCATGACTACCATGTATAAAATTGATTATTATAAATACTACTAGGTAATATTGTTTCAATTAATCTTTTTGGGTCAAGGATTGAATTTAGTTTGGCCTATTCGCGTGCAGTCGTAGTTTTCTATTCGTGGAAAGAGGTTTGACTTTTGATACGGCTCTTTTGAGAAAGCTATTTCAATATGTTAAAGATTTTAGATGCAAACATGGAAAGGTTTGAACGAAAATTTATAAGGATGAATGCAGCCGTAACATAGCACGTTTTAGTTTGATTATGCGAAATAACGTCTACTGAGCTTTTTGTTATACAGTGTGTCTGGTCACGACCTAGCGATAATTTAAGGTTACAAAATATACCTAATTTCATCGACGAAAACACCCATATATGGGGGATGGGATGCAGATTTCTCTGGACTGAAAGGTCCTACAGATGTAAAAAAATGTTATTTAAAAGGTATAAATAGCATCTATCAAATAAAAATAAACATCATGGAAAGTTTTCCCTACAAAATATCTTAAAACATTTACAATGTTAATTTAAGTAAAAAAAAATTGAATATTTTTTTTATTTTTCTTAACATACTTCAAAAACTAGCACATTGATACTAAATTTTTTAATACTGTCCTAATACTTAAGGATATTACTTACAAATTGACATTAAAATTATTGTTCTTAATTGCATAACTCGAGAGTTAGGGCTGTTTGAATATGACCCTTTTGCGACGGTCCCAAACCCATGTAGAGCTACCTGCTACATTGAATAGGGTTCAATGTAGCAGGTAGCTCTACTACTCTACTCTAGGGTTGGAGGAATTACCAGTGATCAACCGAAGGCGCATGTGGCTACAGTTGGACGGTGCACCAGCTCACTACGCACGTGCTGTGAGAGCTTTTCTTAATGAAAATTATTCACCATGGATAGGACGTGGTGGAACGGTAGCTTGGCCACCTCGCTCTCCGGATTTAACACCTCTGGATTATTTTTTATGGGCATGGATGAAGCAGAGGGTTTATGCTACAGTCCCAAATAGCAGACAAGAACTGCTCGACAAAATAATGACGATTGCGGATGACATAAGATCCGACATAATCTTAATATCAAGGGCCACACAACAAATGGCTGTAAGGTCAGTAGGCTGTCTACAGAATAGAGGTGGACATTTTGAACAATTATTAAATTAATAATAATACTTAATGCCATTAAAAGTTTCTTAGAAGTTATAGTGTATTTTTATTTAATCCATTATCGAAAATTAATAGCGCTCATATGAGGCTCTACATACATGACCCTCGCAAAAGGGTCATATTCAAACAGCCCTAACTCTCGAGTTATGCAATTAAGAACAATAATTTTAATGGCAATTTGTAAGTAATATCCTTAAGTATTAGGACAGTATTAAAAAATTTAGTATCAATGTGCTAGTTTTTGAAGTATGTTAAGAAAAATAAAAAATAGTCAATTTTTTTTACTTAAATTAGCATTGTAAATGTTTTAAGATATTTTGTAGGGAACACTTTCCATCATGTTTATTTTTATTTGATAGATGCTATTTTTACCTTTTAAATAATTTTTTTTTACATACCTTTCCCTTTCAGTCCAGAGAAATCTGCATCTTTTGGCAAAGGTATCTACAAGAATAAAAAAATTAAATGGCGGCCATTCCGACAGGAGGGGGCGTAGACCCCCATATATGGGTGTTTTCGTCGATGAAATTAGGTATTTTTTGTAACCTTAAATTATCGCTAGGTCGTGACCAGACACACTGTATAATATATAGGTATGAGTATCAGTACATCGAGACTATCACGATATGTTATTATATTTCAGCTGACGGTGTAAGCGTCAGCTGAAATATAATAAAAACCTCCATGCAGTACGGAGTTGAAGAACTTCTGAAGGACTTTAAGGCACCGGTTTTCACCCGCTTTCAAAAGCTCCGTTGTAATTCCAACCCCACCGCTTACCGTTTTTAGGACGCTGGAGAACCATCCTAATCTCGTTCAGACTGACATCCGGGATATCATCGCAATAGTGTCAGTGTCAGATAAGACATGCTCTTGAATCGTTAACCTGCTGCCCGTAGAATCTCAATTTCACTCGAAACTTTTTTAACGTTACGAAAAGCAAGCAGACTTGACGAATTTTATTTATCCGACCATGGATCGCATACATACTCTTCGGAAAATTGTACATAAGTCTGAAAAGTACAATCTGCCGCTTTCTTGTGTATGTGGGCTATGAAAAAGCCTTTGATTCTATCGGAATTTTGGCAGGCCTCCAGTCCCTTCAGCGGTGCCTAGTTGATTGGGGGTGTATCGAAGTGTTGAAGTATTTAGTAGGGTTACGCTGGGTGATGACTGACAGAACCAGAGTATTAAACTTTTCAACTGAAAAAAAGAGGTGTAAGACAATACGGTATCAACAGTACATCACTCGCCTTCGATTTACCGCCGATAGTCAATATAGAAGAATTGCTGGAGAAACTCAGCACTATGCTCAGTGACTTCAATATTGTTTCCTAACGGATAAATCTTAAGATGAACGTGGGTAATATCTAGATCATGACGTATGAAGTCTATATAACAGTTACACCTTTCTCGGTAGTTGTTGGGAGCACTCGTTCAAAGTTCTTGGTGGAAGTATGTTTACCTAGGTTTACCTACAATTTACCCGAATAGGTAAGTCCATCTTTAACCCAAAATAATCGAAGGGGACTGGGCAGTGTTCGAGAGAATACGTGTTGTATTCTCGTCACGTATATCTTATAACTTAAAAACAAGTGTATGCACATATGTATGCGTTTCAGACGTGGTCCTTGACTGCTATTCGTATGAAGAAACGCAAGAGATGCAGGAAGTCGATGGATGTAGATGGCTCAGGACTCTGCTTTTTGGCATTCCTTGAAATAAAATAATTGAAACTAATTAAAATTTGTAAAATCATCCGATATGATGCATCAAATGTCGAGTAGTTTGGTGTTTATTATAAATATCGTATTTTAAACGACCCTTATTTTATTAAGGTCTTTGCGTGTTAAGAGATTTACTTTGTTAATGCAAATGGAGAATTAAAAGTGTTCTATGAAATTATAGTTAATCGTGCTCTCGTGACAAGTACACCAACTAATTCATTATCTACACAAACGATTCTCACGGCCTGATAGACGCATGGTTTGTTGCTAGTTGCAAAACGAATGGAATCGTACTTGATTATTATTTTTTTAAATATTTAGAGTTGTATGTAGATTTCCGCACATTGAACCGGTTTTTCCTTCGCACCATTCACTCGATTAATGTTTGACCTACGTAGTTTCTTTGTGCTTGCCTTAAGCAAATTTGAAGTGGACATTATGGAATTTACATTTTATTAATTACCTCTTAGTAACATTGTGTTCCAGTTACAGTAAGGTATAATTATCGATGATCACATTAATAATTCAAAGTACCTCACTGTGTTTTTTTACAAATACTAAACCCGGTCTCCATGCACCTGCTCGTGCATATGAATCATTTCGTAGCAACTGCTCTATCATTAATTTTCCTCCAAGCCATAGATCCGTTCCCTCGTGTGTTGTCAATACATCGTTTCTGATTATGAACATATTTCTGCATCCATCAATCTGAATTTCTGATAAATCCTGTTTGTTTTGACTCTACGTTCTAAGCTGTTACTGTGCTAAGTTGGCTTAAATGTTCGTATATGCAGAGTAAGAATAGCATAGATTTTTTTTGTTAAATGCATAATTTATAAAATAAATTTAGTAACGGCATTAGTTGTGCAAAATAACACCAATATAATATTTTTAATATGCAGTTTTGAACCTAATTCAATTTACTTTAAAGCTTATTTACTTTAACTGGCTTTTAAAATGTTATAAAAATAAAATGTATTTACAAAGCCAGGACTGAAAGAATAAGTCACTCAGGTCGAGTTTTGTAAATAAAGTGTTATAATTTAGTGTAAAGTATCTAAAAAGCTCGGTACACACAGAGAGCTTTAGCTAAAGTAAGGTTATAAACTTACTTTAGCTAAAGCCCTTTCAGGCGCTTCATTCAGCGTTTATCTCTTTTATCTCTTTAGAAAAGAGTTTAAAACGTTAAATGTTTTTTTTTAAATTAAATAACAAACAAACCAAATTCTCGTTCTCGATAGCCTTGTAGTGAAGTTTACTTGCGACTTATTGTTTAATAGTGTGCGGAAACCGACTCATTAAACAGTTAGTGTTTCATCAACGGTAAAACTATTTATAAACTGTTTTCGTTAAAACGCCACTTCTCCTTTGAATATAACTTAACGAACCTTCCGTTTAGGGTAACCATCAACTAAAACAAAACGAGAACACCTTTGAAATGAAAACACACTATCAACTTCATTTTGAAAGTCATTAGTGAAAAATAAGCCTTAATAATGTTAGGGTGATCTTACTGAATCTACCTGACCGTAAGTTTTATAGCGATAAGAGGTTTAATTAACCAGATACATAGTTTCAAGGCGAAATTGCTACTACCTAAATTTGTTGTAAATATGCCAATCAATTCTACGTTTGTTACATTGAGTCATAGTTCGTAAGTCAGACCTCTAAAAAATACTTTAGTCTTATGAAACTAGCCTGTAATGAAATAATAATAAAGAAAATTCTATTAAGAGTTGTATATTTAAGTTAGTTGTAATACACAATAAGAGATGCTATGATAGGAGGTAGACACATGAAATCGATTGTCTACAAGTTTATAACAAATAGAATTTAATTAACGTTTCAAAATTACAAATGTATCTACACATCCCATTAATATGGCATACGCTTTTTTAAATGTCCGATAAAGAATGTACGCATGGCAAACGTATGAACAGACAATTAGACATTAGACCTTCACAGGCTGTCCGCCGCCGCCCGCCGTCCGCCGCCGCCGTTTACAAAACAATTTGCCTGATGCTTTATACGTTTTGGTATAACAAGGTTGTTTCATCGATAAAACGACGGGTCGTTAGGTCCTCGCTGCGCCGTTCATTGGGTACCCGGGAACCCCAGACGCGTTTACTTTCAAATATTCATGTTTCGCTTGATACAAAGCTTGCGGCCCGCGTTGTGTTGAAGTCATTTAACGGTTACATGGTTTTATCGAGTAACATATATTTATTTATTTAACGAATGTAATTGTCTTGTGATTTAGTCAATTAAACTTAATGAAATTGTAAATTTAACGCTCATCGTTTTCGGCGGCTAAGTGGCGTACGGAACGCGTTCGACATCCGTTTTCAGCGGCCGTCACTCGGGACATTGTAATGAAATTAAGTGTAATGACAAAAACGTGTGTTTGTCATGGACGCTAATTTCTCTGCGTCGCCGAAAGCGCTTACCGCCATCTATCGGAACCCATAGGATGGGATCGTTGGCATATCGCCTGTTACGACACCCTCGTGACGTAATGAGGAGATGAATCCCTATACGCCGCCAGCACGTGACAGATATACATATATCAATATACATATAAATTCTAGAGTTGGGCCGATTAGCCGCCGACTAATCGGTGAAGCCGATTAATCGGCCTATTTGTAGTCACCGATTAGTCGGCCGATTAATCGGCCATTTTGGCCGATTAATCGGCTTTTTATTTTATTAATTTCAGCAAAGGTTTTTCGTGATTTTCTGCATGGTAATTGGGGCTACATTGATACTCACGTCAGATTTATATGTAGGTAAATCAAATAAATAATAAAATAAGTAGGTTCATACATAACTTTTATTGAAAAATCAGTATCACATGTTTTAATATTAATTATTTTGGACATAGGAACTTTGGTAAAAAAAGAATATGAGGTAGCTATTTAAAACTAAACAAATACCTAAGTACTTACTACTTTAATTCTACTTTTTAACTTTTTCTTATCGTAATGCAGAGTAGTGAGACAACAAAATAAAATACTAATAATATTATTCTTAAAAAAACTTTCAAAAAAAATAAATAAAGTCTCTTCCTTTGCATAAAAAAACTTAATTATTGAATAAAGCTTGTTAAACTACACGCATATAGATTTTTAAAAGACAAATAGAACATACTTGTTTCTGTACTTAAAACTAAATTGTTATTGTTTTTGTACTAAAAATAAAATCAAATTGTTATTTTTCTGTACTTAAAATTCTAATAAATTGGTTTTTTCCTGTAATTTTATCAAATAAAGACTATATAGTCATATAATAATTTGTTAAAAAGAAATACTCAATTTAAAAAGTATTGAAGGCTTTTTAGAAAATACTTAATTTATTTGTTATTTTTAACCAGTGGCAAATTGTGATGCAAAAAGGCCAAAATCTCAGCCTTTTCTGGTTGAAGTCGATTTCTTTTTGTTTCGAAGATACTAGATATTCTGTGCCTCTGAAAAAAGTCTTTCACTATACACAGAGCTGGCGGGGCAGCAAAGGAAAAAATTGGCTAAACGGGACATTTCTGGATATCTGGAAGAATTTTTGTTCCACCATTTGAATTTACCATCGGATAGGGATCAGCTGGGCCGATTAATAATCGGCCATTTCTTAACCGATTAATCGGCTAATCGGCCAATCGGCCAAAGTACCAATCGGCCCAACTCTTATAAATTCATTGAAATCAAATGTGAATACCCAGACTGGCGAGTGGCGACCAGAGCAATGGCAAAAAAGGTGTGAGAGCGAGATATTATATCATACTACTGGAGACTTGGTACTGTGATAGTAAATCCGCGTGACGAATATAGCAAATGTTCCCCACAACGAGAGAGATACAGTAGTTAAATAATTTATAGAAAACATAAAGTTTTAAAGTTTAAAACAATAGAAGCTATAATTTTAAAAACTAAAGATAGAATATTCAATCAAACCAAGATATATAAAACAAGTTGATAAAACAAAGACCCGAGGTAATACAGTACAAATTTCTACTGATTCGTTGTGTTTCACAATAAACTGTTTACCATTTTGTAAACAGAACATAAGTTGAGACTTCTAATTAGAACCAATTCATGCCTCTAGCCCCGGCTTTCATTACAAATGAATCAATAACTAATCTCAATACTTATTCCTAAGACTATTTGGAAAAGTACTAACTAAGTAGTAGTGAGATTTATTATTTTCTCAAAGGAGCTTCGAAATGCTGCTAGGAATTCATGTCTTAGTTGTCTTAAAATATTAAACTTGCTAGATTCCTACAAAACAAAATATTATTATAAAATTCGTTCTGGTCAACTTGTGTTCGATGTAGTACGATAAGATCCTAGCCCAGCTCCGATCTCCCTCCCGCATGCTTATAGTAATTTACTAAGTGTTTTGTAAAGGCCAATTTTGAATTAAAAGATATTGATATCAATCAAATACTTGCGATAACTTGCGATGACTGAGTGCTACCATCTTCTCTATTTTTATATTAGCATGTTTTTTAATTTGGCGAGACCATTGTAAGTTAAAGTTAAACGCGATAAAACCCGTAAAGTTAGTTTTATTCTACACAAGAATGTCTTAGTCCGTTTCTGATTTTAAGGGTTTTTGATTGGAGGTTCAACAAGACTAGGAGTGCATCCACTAGGGCTGCACCACTTACTTTCAAATCAAATAGTTTATTTGTGATTCACAAATAAAGTTCAGTCTGTGATCAGCCTCATGGCATACAAATGTCTTTGTAATGAAGTGTAAAATGTGACAGATTTCATATCGCATAGGAAGGCAATTTGTTAGAAAAATGTAACGTTTCTTTCTGTACAATTAGTATATTTTATATTAATAAGATTTTTTTGCGCGGTAGAGCCACACAGCAGCTATATTACAGATATAGCACGAATGTGCCGGCTCGACCAGGAAAGGCCCACACTCTCACAGAATTCCAGCGTGAAATAGCAGCTTAATGCTAATGTGTTTCCTATGATGAGTGTAGAAAATCCGAGACCCTTTTTACTAGAAATGAAGCATTTGTTCTTAGCCCTCAGGGTTAACAACGCATCTGTATTTTGATTCTTATCGAGAATAACTGTAGATGACTATGGGTCACGGCATCAACTTACCATCACATGGACTGTGTACTCGTTTGTCACCCTGTTGTTCTGTAAAAATAAAACTGCGAATGATCTATAAAGAAGAAAACTAAAAAATGTTCAAAAAATAAAAAATAACAAACCACTGGAGCATTGTTTAATGGGTAAAATACTCTAAAACCTGATAAACTTTTATTTAATAGTAACTCCTCAATTAAATTACATTATGTAACAAAAAAAATTCACCTCCGTTCCAACTGGCGACATCTGTTGAGCGGAAGATCATTAGCACTCATTGTCAACTTTACAATTGCAGATCGCTAAACATATTCGTGAAGGAGGAGGACGCATTAACGTTCCACCGGCACCCGGTGGCGCAGAGCACGGACTGCATCCGCGGGCGGGTGGGGTACTCGCGCGGGCTGCACTGCTGGGAGGTGGTGTGGCCGGCGCGACAGCGCGGCACGCACGCCGTCGTCGGCGTCGCCACCGCACACGCGCCGCTGCACTCCGTCGGCTACCAGAGCCTCGTCGGTGCCACCGACCAGAGCTGGGGCTGGGACTTGGGCAGGAACAAGGTGAGCCCGCCACCACCACGTGTTGTAATTATTGCTTTATTGTACACCATAAACAATTTAAAAAAACGACGGGTTGCACTCCGGGAGTGCCGGCAGAAGTAAAAACTTGAATATTAACGTTGTGCATTTTTGACATTTTGGAATGATTAGGGAATAATTTTGCACGAATTGCTTTAATTATCTCACACGAACATTCGCGTAAACGCCCTGCGCTGCCTAAACGAAACAGCAGGCGCAGGCATAAATTTTCGCCGCGTCATAGAGTCTCTCTCTCTCCATCCGTCTTACGAATTTTCGATCAGGGTCACGTGTCCTGACGCGAGTTTAACATTTTTTACCCATTACAAAAAATTGTACAACGCCGTTAAAGAAGTTTTCACTTCAAAAAATTGTGTTAAGTTCCGGCTACATGCAGCGATTTGCATGCGCAACAATTTGTTAAAAAATTGTTTACGCACGACATAGTGCACTGTACAACATATACACGATGGCGTCTTGGCATACGCAAACAGTTAGTACAAAGTTTTCGCGAAGAACATGTGTGGCGAACATGCGTACACACGTCGTATTAACTTACGTTTACTTTAGTTTGAGTCAATAATTAAGCATTTGTGCAGGCCATTTGCACAGTATACTGTTTTGCCGGCTTAACGTGCAAATTAGAATTTGTGCAAGTAAGATTGAGCGTGTGACAAGTCCTTTAAACGTGGTAGAGAATACCGGATCTCACAGAATACCAGCGTAAAATAGCAGCTTAATGCTGTTCTGTTTCGTATGGTGAGTATAGAGATCCGGAGACCCTTTTTACTGGAAACGAGGCATTCGCAATTCGATGACAACGCATTTGCATTCTGACTTGATTGTATATCTATGGGCCACAGAACCCACTTACCATCAGGTGGACTAATTATGTTCTTTTATCACCATTATTCTATAAGAAATATCATCTATTGTGCAATGGGACCTTATCGGAAAAAACGATCTTCAGGTAACCATTATAATAAAAGATATTAATTTGCAACCATCCGCTTGATTAAATACAATGATGTGTCTTACCTGGATCGAAGAGCAATTCAGGTAAGACACATCATTGTATTTAATCAAGCGGATGGTTGCAAATTAATATCTTTTATTATAATTGTTATGATGGATTTTCGCAATGTAATGCCTGATTCTATCAACTTCAGATAACCTTTGGATGGACAGAAACTATATAACATCATAACTAGTGTTTAACTCTATGTCAATGTGACATTCTGGTAGTGATGATGCTGATCACCGTCGCTGTCTAATATCTTGGATTAATCTTCCACCATCAGATAGCAGACAGAACCTCAACTATAAGAAATGTGAAACGCGAGTAATTTCATCATAACATATTTATTATCCACAATTTATGATGTTCTGAAGTAACTTTAGCAATGCATTTCTATCAATGGGAAATATTACTTAAACAACATTTACATAACGTGGTTTACTTATAGTCGGGCTTAGAGAAAATTCTATTTCAAAACAAATCAACAATTCTCAAAAAGTAAGGCTGAAGTTTCGGCGCCATTATTTGCTATTTTCTAAATAACATGAAATGTGTTTGCCCAGTCTGCTGCGCTCATGCCTACATTACCTTCACAGAGTACGGAGTAGCAGCTGCTGCTCTGGGATTAAATTAATCCGTCTCTGTCCGACAACTGTCACACGGTTCTTATCGGCTATTACTAGAATACATTGCCAATAAATCGCCGGCGTTTCGTTCAAGATTGCCGACGGTGCTGAGGTTTGACTTGAGCGTAGTCGTTCGTCACTTAAGTTTATTTTTCGTTATGCGCTGTGTGTTTAGTTAAATAAATGTAGTTTTCCTTTGTTAAACATTAAAATATATTTTCAACTAAATAAAATATTTCCCATTGATAGAAATGCATTGCTAAAGTTACTTCAGAACATCATAAATTGTAGATAATAAATATGTTATGATGAAATTACTCGCTTTTCACATTTCTTATAGTTGAGGTTCTGTCTGCTACCTGATGGAGGAACATTTTCAGAAGATATTTCTTTAAAACAAGCGACCGTTTTCAGTGTGATCGGAATATTCTCTAAAATTTTCTGAAATCGAAATTCTCTGAAACACATTTTAAATTTAAATGTTTGTCCGAAACAATACAAAGACAAAAACACCTTCAAGTAGTTTTATTTTAGTATTAAGTTTTTTTTTATTTAAAAAGGGTGACATACGAGCACACAGTCCACCTGATAGTAAGTGGATGCTGTGGTCCATAGACATCTACATTTATCTTCGATTAAGAATCTAAATGCATCGGCAATCAATGTAGGAAATAAAGTAAATGGGGCTCTACACTTATTGTGAAAAGTCAGAATGTGTCAAAAAAGGCATGTATGGCAATTAACAATGTTGTATTAGTCCCTACTTTAACGTATGATAGTGAAAGTTGGGTGTGGTGCGGTATATGTTAGGGCTGAATCTGAGTGACAGGGTGAGAAACTGTGTGATAAAAAAAGAGTGTGGTTTGCAAGATGATGCGGTGACCAGGATTAAGAAAAAAATGGTTTGGTCATGAAGAAAGAATGAATGAGGAAAAACTGACAAAGCAAACATATGTTGCAGAAGTGAATGAAAGAGTCAGACAGGGACGTCCTAGGCGAAAGTTTGTCGACCAAATTGGCGATATATTAAAAATAGGCCAAATTAAGAGTACCCTTAACCGAGGAGCATGTATGCGTAGGTATATGAATGTGGAAGAGGCGAGAGAGGTGTGTCAGGATCGTGCTAAATGGAAGTCTGTAGTCTCTGCCTACCCCTCTGGGTGACAGGCGTGTGTTTATGTTTTAAGAATCTAAATGCAGATGCATTGTTACCCCTGAGGACTAAGCTGGATTGCCTCGTTTCCATAAAAAGTGTCTCCGGTTCTCTACACTCACTGCTGCTGAGCTGCTGTTCTGTGAGAGCGTGGTCCTTCCCCGGTCGAGTCGATCCATTCGTGCTACCACCATAATATAGCTGCAGCTGGGAAAATTATTAAAAAAATCAATGAGTAATAATTTGTATAAAAACGACGGACTGTAGTTAATAACATACAATGCAATGATTAACTTAAACTGTTGCAGGTTTACCACAACGCGAAGGGCACGGGCGGCAGCGGTACGACGTATCCGGGGCTACTGCGGCCCGACGAGCAGTTCCTGGTGCCGGACCGGCTGCTGGTGGTGCTGGACATGGACGAGGGCACGCTCGCCTTCTGCGCAGATGGGCGCTACCTGGGCGTGGCGGCGCGCGGCCTGCGCGGCAAGACGCTCTACCCCATCGTGTCCGCGGTCTGGGGCCACGCCGAGATCACCATGAAGTATATCGGCGGGCTCGACCGTGAGTACCACCTTACTTTGCATTTTTATTTACCATTACAGGCTATCAAAAGTCCTCACGCCTTCCCCATAGATCCTTGCCATAGTTGAATTATACTTTGTTAATAGTAATAGCTATTATTT